>CM053601.1:1884683-1932305 GCA_028646575.1 Pseudocheirus occidentalis
TTCCCTCAGGATCCTGGCCTGCTACCCAGGGATGGCTCTCAGCCTTGTGATGTCACCCTTCCTTGGCTGAGCTGCCACCTTTAACTTTAGCCACCTCACTACGCAGCTCTCTTCAATCAGCCTGGGCCTGTCTCAGCTGTGTTCCCCTCCCCCCCCCCCCGCCCGGCTCTCTTCTGTCAGCCTGGGCCTCGGCTCTCCATCTCTGCTCCAAGATGAGCGTGGGACTTTGCTGAGCACTTTGCCCCAGTACAGATCTGAGCACAGATTCTCTGTGGAGTAGTGTAGTGACCTATCAGAAAAGACACTGAACCAGGGTCCGCTGGCAGCATGTGACCCTGACCTCCTCTCTGGAACTCGCATCCGCCAAGCTCTGCTGTGATGTGTCTGAAGAGATTCCCAAGGCTCCAAGCCCAGCTTTCCAGTAGGCTGTGCAGGGTACACTCAGAGACAGCATCCCAGGCCTGGAGGCAGGGAGACCTGAGTTCAGGTTTCACTGCCGACACTTAATGGGCTCTGTGACCCCAGGCAAGTCAGTTCACCTTTCTCAGCCTCAGTTTCATCAGCTGTGAAATGGGAAGCATGATAGGCCATCCCTGCCAGGGCTTTTAGGAGGGTCAGCTGAGATCCTCTTTGTGAAGTGCTTTCCAGACCTTACAGTGCTTTAGAAATGCTAGCTATTCAACCTTGTCGTTGGAGTAGATGAAAAGAAGAAATACAGTCCGAGTTGGAAGGGATCTCAGAGGCCGGTTAGCTCAGCACATACATGAACACACATCCTATTTGATAGGTCTTTACTTGGAGCCCTTTGGGGATGGGGAGCTCACTCCATGCAGGGTAGCTCATTAGCACAAGCTTCATTTGGCCTCTTGGTTCTGCCTCCTGGTAAAGAGCGAGACAAACATCATGCTTTCAGGTGATGGCATTTCCAGTCCTTGAAGATGGTTCTCACATCTCCTCCCTAAGGCTCCTTTTTTCCTGGTTAACCATTCCATATTGTTTCAGCTGGTTGTCTCCAGCCTGCCAGAACCCTTTGTAAAATGTGGCTCACCTCCCTAGGCAAGGACACTTATGCTTCCCTGTCACTGTTTGCCAGACGCCCCCAATCTTCTCTGCTCTTCTGTTTGGATGGGCTTGTTTTAATACAGGCTCTGTCAAAAATACCTTGGTTTCAGGTCTGCTAATGGGAGGGCTCCCTTTCCTTCCTGCCTCTTTTTTCAGTTCCATTTTTCTCCACGAGATTCTAGATGTTTCTGTTCCTCCAGATGAACTTGTTTGGTTTGGAAGCATGGGATAGCACCAGATGAGGGTGGGCAGGGGATGAAGTGCTGCTTGTGCAAAGCGTCGCTCACGTGTCCTCATTGTCACTGCCTGGGCATGGCCTGCAGATGAGTGGCGGATGTCAAGCCGGCACTCCTCTTGTCACTCTCCGAATGGCGTTTTATAGTTGTGGCAGAGTAACTCCAAAGTTTTTCTGGGTTGTGTAGGGATGTTGAAGAACAGTGCTGCTTGTCTTGGGGGTTTCTTTTATATCCTGCTACATCCCTGATGTCATTCATCTGTTTGGGTCATTTCTTCACTGATTCTCTGGGGTTTCCTGAGCAAACCAGCGGGTTATCCGCAGCTGGGGACCTACGTCATCTTCACCAGCGTTTGCACCCTCAGCTTTTCTGCACTCTTCCTTCCGTAGCCAGAATTTTTAGGATTGACTCAGATAAGAGTGGGGAGACTCCGCAGCCACACTTGTTGGCAGAAGCAGGCGTTTCTTCAGTGCCGGCTCCATGCTGAGCACCAGAGTTAAGAAGAGAAGAGCTGGGCCCTCCCTTCCAGAGCAGAGGCCATAGCACACACTGCCAGTTCGTCCTCGTGGCCGTGTGCCTTCGATCACACCTGTGATCCTGATGACAGCCGCTTGGCAACCTTGCCATCTCTTCTCTTGCCTGCTGCTAGCTGTGCTTTACCTGGTTCCGGGCTCCTCTGGGGCAGCTCTTTGTTCAGGTCCTTGTCTCGGGCTTCTTTTGTCCCGTCCTTTACAGAGGAACTTCCCGCTCACTTGACCAGAACGGGTTCGCCCCTTCTCTGTGTGTTATGGCTGTGGAGAGTTGCTTCAGGCTGCCAGTGTGCTTGGGGTCACAGAGCCAGCATGGGTCAGAGGCAAGATCCTCCTGTCTTTTTACTGACATTTAGGACATGTTAAGTCTCGGTGTGAGCCCGTGTCTGGCTTCCCAGTACTGGTCTGGAGCAGTCACCTTCCTCCCAAGGTTGCCACCGCTCCCAGCCCAGCAGCCAGCCCCTCCTTGTAGGTAAGAATCAAGTCCAGAATGGGAGGCTTTGGAAGGGGGTGCAGTTCTCAGTGGTCAGGGAGGGAAGAGCTGTTGTGCCTCCTGCAGCAGAGAGCTCTGGCAGCTGGCCAGCGAAAGGAGAGCCTCCCAGGAGAGCTCCTTCCGACCCTTCCCAGACTCCCCATTGTCTGTCTCCTGTTTCAGTCTGAGTGGTCCATGATACAGTCCTCCGTGGCCTTGCTGCAGTAAGTTTTCATCCATGCTTTTTCTTACATCACCCTTCCATCCCCCTCTCAGAGCGCCCTTTTAGAGAACTTTAGAAAGTTCAGAACTTTAGAAACTCAGAAAGTCAGCTCAACTGCTGAGTTAATTGTAGACGTCCAAAAACGTGCAATGGAGAGTGCCTGTGGACCTTCCCACTGCCACAAACAGCAAGGCTCCTCTATTCACATTGCTTTATCGTGATAGATTCTTCCTCCCTCCCTCAAGGCTTATGAAGTTGTGAGCATGGCCTGCATCATACATAAGAAGCAGAAAACTGATGTGAAGTAGGAGAGGGGGCCGAGGCGGCTAGGCCGTTGTTCATCTGGGGCCGCATCCAGCGGGGAAGCCGATACGGACCGTGTTGCCGTGCGCAAGGCCTGGAGGCCAGGGCTGGGGGCAGCCAGCCAGAATCCCACACAGAGGACCGTGTTCAGTGCTGGGGGCCTCAAGATCACACCCTGTGGCATGTGGCTAAGTCAGGGTGCTTAGCAGAGAGAAAAGAAGGAGAGTTGTGGGTACAAGAGAGCTGTCCTCAAGGGTTGGAAGGACAGTGCAGCACAAGTGGGAGTAGATCGTTTTGCTTGACCCCGTAGACTAAAATCGAGACTGCAGGAGGCGTCTTGTAAAAAGTTCAGGGGTGAGAGATGCTCGCAGCCATTAGAACTGTCTGGATCAGGAATGAGCTCCCCAAGGGAAGTGGTGCCTTCCCTTTCCTGAGAAGGCTTCAGGCAGAGACTGGTAACCGTCTCTGACCCAGCTGGGCTTAAACTTTCCAGCTCCCAGATTCCATGGTGGGCTTTGAATGGCCCTGGGCCTGAGGGATCCTTCCATCTGGGGGACTGAGGGGCCGGCTGGCCTTGATGGCCGGGGGCCTCCAGAGGTGGTTGGGGTGAGTCTTGCCTCTGAGGCCCGCTGAAGCAAGAGGGCAGGTTTCCTTTTCCTTTGGCCTAGGAAAGAGGATGCCTCGGGTCCCGTTCCCCCCCCCCCCCAGACACAGAAGGTAGTCACAGATCTGGGGCTCGTTTCAGATCAGTCACCCTTTCTTTCCTATGATGAATCTTTCAGCAATTACCTTTATATAGTGACAGAGTTTTAAATGAGGGAAACTCTACAAAAAGGTTCTCCTTTGGTCTCAGAAACATCTTTTTTTTCCTTTGGAGGGAGGAGGTGAGGCACTTGGGGTTAAGTGACTTGCCCAAGGTCACACAGCTAGTATCATGTCTGGAGTGGGATTTGAACTCAGGTCCTCCTGACTTGAGGGCCAGTGCTCTATTCACAGGGCCACATAGCAGCCCCTCAGAAACCACTTTAAAGAGTTTTGTTTTGTTGATGGCGGTGATTCCTTGTCGTATTTGTCCCTTCCCCTCTGCCTGCAGCACATGCTAGGGGAACTCTACTTCTGCCGCATAACAGAAATGTATGTGGTGCAGTGCCAGGTAACGCACCAACTGCTATCCGACTCACTCTCCGGGTGCCGTTTCATGGATCTCTGGAAGAGTATTTGACTAAAAACCTTTTCAAACAAAGAAAATCCCCAGCAGCGTTTCAGGACTTTGAAAACTTTCTATTTTCAGTTCTTCTTTGTTTGTCATGGCTGTGGCTGTCTGCACGTTGTGCCTGTGTGGGAGCGCCAGTGGGCACACTTACTAGTGTGCGTTTGTGCTTGACGTTCCGAGCAGGGAGCGTCTGATGTCTTCACATGTTTCACTTGTACGTAGGAAACATTTAAAGTACATTGTCCAGAAATGAGAATTGAGAGTTATTCCTAATTCCTTGTATTGGCTTTGTTGTTCCTTGGAAGTCCCCACATCCTAGGCTTGCTGAGTTTTTAATTAGTAACATCTTTCACAGAAGCCACTAACAAAGCAGATTACAGGGAACCACGAGCGAGACAGGCTTGCAGAGATCTCTCTGCAGTGGCGTCCTTATACTTAAGCCAGAGACTCCCTCCCTGCCTTCTAGTACTTGATAGGTAACTCTACAGCAGCCATCAGTGGGAGCAGACAGGAGGCTTGTTCACATTTAAGAGACGGGGAAGGAAGGGGTCAGCAGGGCCTGTGGAAGCCAGGCAGCGCATGGAAAGGGCGTCTGCAGCCCTGTGAGGGAGCTGCCTCCCTCACCCAAAGAGACTTCCGAGTCTACAGGGAGTGACACAGGCCCTGACTTATGGGCCTCAGACGCCGCATGCCCTGCCCTGCCCTGCCCTGCCTGCACATGCACATTAGCATAAAAAGCAATTCTTTAATGAGTAAAAGGGCAAAGATGTCACACATGGATAAGAAAATGCAAACCTTTATTTTGTGGCGTGTGTGCGGAGAAACGGAGGACGCACAGTAGAGAACCTGGACTTTTGCTTACTGAATTTTTCAAAGTGTGTATTTCAGAGGAGCTCACTGTGGGACCTTGGGCAAGTCCAGCTCCGGAATTCTGTGCCTCTGGCCGTGGCCTTGTCGCCTCTCCAGGGAGAGCCGGTGTGTAGGTAGTTCCATCCCCACCACAAAAATAAATGTCTTGTGTTGGGGTGATGTCTTTGGGCAGAGCTGCAGAAAACTAGAGTGTTTGTTTGTCTCACTGGTATCCTGAGTCAAGTTGACCTTAGATTCTGTAAGAGGACATGCAGAACTGTGGAGCAGTGAGTTTGTGAGGCTGCGTGCGGGTTTGTGGCTTTGTCCTTGAGAACCTTCCGCCGCGGTGGCTCGCTGCTCTCTGAAGGACACAAGAGGGCCAGGAGCCAGTGCCGCTGGTGGTCACCAGCAGGAAGCATCCAGTGCTTCCTCCGCCTTGATTGTCTAATCTTTTGTCTTCCAGAAACTGGAAGTGATTTCTCTATGTTCGAAGCTTTGAGAGACACTATTTATTCCGAAGTCGCAACGCTGATTTCTCACAATGAATCCCGTCCTCACTTTCTCATTGAGCTTTTCCATGAACTCCAGCTACTTAACACAGACTATCTGAGACAGAGGGCACTGTACGCACTGCAGGTAAAGAGGGGCCTTGACCCCCCACCAGGCTCAGGCCCAGGTCTTTGTGTCTGCCCAGAGGCCTGCCTGCCTGTGGGCCAGGCTCTTCCCTCTCTTGTCTCTGTACTTTGTGGCCACGTGACTGTTTCTGTGGGCATTGTATAGTGTAGACTTTGGATAGCACACTGTAGCCAAACCTCGTGGCGCCTCCCGTAAATTATCTTCATGTTGCCTCCGTGGTCTCCATTGTAAAAGGGCTAGTGCGTTTAAATATGATGTGCCAAAACATTATTTATCATTATTAAAATTATTGTTTGTTAATCATAGATTTTTAATTATATAAGAAATTAACTGGCTTATTTCTTTGTCTAGGACATAGTCAACAGGCATATTTCTGAGAATAATGAAAAAGGAGGTGAAAATGCCAAATCAGTGAATTCTGCTACTTGGATAGCCTCGAACTCAGAACTCACTCCCAGTGAAAGCCTTGCTACTACCGATGATGTAAGCTATTAACATTCAATAAGACATAGGTGTGTTTTTGTTCTATGGCAAATTGGCACCTAACAATTTTACTTTTTTTGTGAACACACTCAAATGTATGTTGTGATATGATAACTGTGAAAGTACATTTCCCCATTTAGCCTCAATTTGGAGTCCCTTGTTGATTTTCAGTCATTTGCTTGTCAGAGAGGGACTTGTCTACGGTTAAGACCTGAAATTACTTGGGGAGGTTCTGTCCATTGACCCAGTAGAGTTAGGGGTATGGACGTGAGCAAATGGTGTGCCTAGACACAAGCCTGTGTTCTGGCCCTTTAGAGCTCCAGATCCGTTGTGTTGCAAATAAAGAAGTGAGGGGGGCAGGGATTCTAGCCGCCGGTCAGAGCAGGGATCATGCCCCAGCACCTGTCTACACCCGAGCGTGGGATCAGGCCAGGTGAACCAGAAGCGTCGGGGAGAACCCAGAAGGCAGCTACACACAGACTTTTCTCCTGTGGTAGTGCCCAAGGCGGATTGTGGGGATTATTCCTAGGCCACACGTGCATCTGTGGGCACGCACTGAAAGGGCCCTTTACAAGGGTACCGAAGAGGAGGATGTGCAAAGGCCTGGAGGTCGGAGGTGGGACAGTCTGAAAGCTTCAGTGGAATGTTGCCATTCACACAGTGCACGTAACACATCCCGCTCCCCCCTTGCGCTCGCCTGGCTTTCTCTCCTGCCCCACCTGTGCAACCTGACTCAGTTTACTCATCTGCAGATCTCTTGGCACCCCATCCCCACTCAGAAGTCTTGGTGGCTCTCTCTCCTGCTGAGCTGAAGCCAGCCGCACTTTCATCCTTGTTCGCCTCTACTCTCTTTGCCTCTTTGTTCCGGATCACTTTTTCTACCTTGCATCCCATACTTTGATTCCTGCTTTTCCTTATCCCTGTTAAATTCTTAGCCTGTCTTTTGGAGTCCAAATGCCATGCTCTCCAGGAAGCCTGCCCTCCTCTCTCCACTGAGGGAAAGCGTTGGGGATTATCTTCTTCCCCCACCTCCCCTTTATTTCACCTGACAGATTTGGCCAAAACTCATCATCGAGACCATTCACCTTCACATGAACTCCAGAGAAGTCTGCTTTCTCTGGGCACCTCTACATACAGCCCTCCGTACTCATAACCTGTCTTAAGTAACCTCCTCCATACATCCCAGGGAAAGAATCCAAAGAACCTTGTGCCCAAGCCTACAGAGTCCAACCACATAACTCACAGTGTCAGGGAACCACGTCTGTGTTTCCTTCTCCTTATCATGTCCCTGAGACTGCTTGCTTCCTGGTTCTGACTCCTACAACGCAAAGCTTGGCCCAGGTTCTTGCTTCAGTTCAGAGATTCCTTTGTCAGTCAGGAATGCCTCCTGAAATGCCACACTGGCTCTGCCTTCCTTTTTGGGCCAGGCCATTCCTGAAAAGGGCTTCTTGGTCACATCTCTAGGCAGACAAGTCTGTCTGGCCTCTCTTAAAAGCCAAGCCCAGAGGCATTGCTTAGAGTCAGGAACTTCATCGGCGCTGTGGCAGCGTGGCTGGGGGAGCGAGCTTCTGAGGGCAGGAGTTCTGTCTGCATCTAGGAGATGTCTCACTACTCACACCCCATGCAAGCAGGAACCACGTCCTCTGGATGGCCCAGGGCTGACCACAAGACTCCCCGCACAGCCTTGTAATAAATGCTTATTCAAGTGAGCGTCTAGTATCCACTCTTGCCAACAAATGTGTACTCTCTCATTTGTTTATAACACCATGCAACAGGATAATAAGGCACAGATGGCAGAGGCATGTGGACGCACACAATTAGTGTACTTGAATTGGAGAGACCCGTGAGGAGGAAATGAGGGTGATCATCAGGTCAGAATCACAAAGGGCAGGAAGCGAGATGAGTGGGAGCGGAAGGGCTGTAAGACTAGCCAGTTAATTGGATATGGTAGGTGTGGAGAGAGCAGTTCTGAGATTGCAAGGATGGGTGACCCAAAGGACAGAAACAGTGAGGAACCGAAGGAGGGGGATGGGATGATGTGCCAGTGCCAATGAGCAGCCACTTAGAGATAGCCAGGAGGCAGCTGGGTTTGTGAGAGTGAGGTTCATTAGACAGACTGGGACTGTATAGAGGACCCTGGGCAGGATGGGGTGCGGCCACAGCCTCGGAGGAAGGAAGAGAAAGGTGGATGTCTGGAGAGGCCTGAGCAGAGGGTGGTCAGCAAAAGGGTATGAGGAAGATCGCGAGGCTCAGCAGATGAGAGAAGACTGATCACGTGGAGGGGGCAGTCCCGGCCAATCCTGGAAGCGTTAAGGAATGAGTGCGAGATGAGAAAGTGAGGACAACAAGGGTAAATAGCTTTGTTTTCCCCCTCGGGAGCTGGCTGCGACAGGAAGAGTCAAAGGGTGGTGCCTTGGCCAGATACAATGAAGGTCTTTTTTTAAGCGGTACAAAAGTTGCATCTTAAGACCGTTGCAGATTGTGTGGCTGCGTCTGTTGCAGAAGATGAACAGATTGAGGAGTTTGTGAGGTTTGAGCCTTGGTGCCAACAAAGGGGAGAAAAAGGGAAGATCCCATTCAGAACCTACCCAGACAGCCCATTGAAGACAAGACCACCATTTCCATCACGACACTGTATCCTTTCAGTGTCGGGCAGCCATGAAGCTGTCAGCAGGGAGGAACCCTGATCGGCACCCGCTCAACTTGCCCAGCAGAGCAGCATCTTGCTTGTGAACCATTTTGGAGGGGAGGATGGCGGATGACAGGCACAGTAACATCGCCCCAGAAAGCAGCACGAGGTGGTGGGAGTAAAAACAGGCTCGCAGAAGGCACGGCTCGAGACCTGAGGTAGCCAAACCCTTCACAGCCCCAGCAGCATGGCTGTGTATGGGCAGGGGCCTCCCTGGGCGCTGGTCCTCTGAACGGTGTGTTCTCATCACCAGTGATAGCAGAACCCCGCATCTGCACCCTAAGACCTCAGCGTGAGAGCGCCCTACGAAGAGCAGCTGGAAGTGAAGTAGATGCTCTTTGGTTGGGGAATGGATGTGGATGGTGGAAAGCATGGGAAGATCGATTGAAGCTGAGACAGCAGCTGGCTAGAGTTTGAATCCTGCCTCACATACCAATTGACCATCTTTGGGGCCCCGATCAGGTCACTTGTCCTCTCTGTGCCTCAGGTGGCTTCTGTGGAGAAGGAGGGGACTCAACTTGCTGGCCCCTAAGGCCCTTCCAACAGCACAAGGCCAGCCGAAGCACACCCTCGGCCCCCAGAGAGGGGGTGGTAAGACACAGGGCTGCGATGGAACCTGCGCACAGCATTACTCTGAAATAAAGACCTTGCCTGGGCTTCCATGTAGCCAACTCCATTGGTGGCTTGGCTAGTTCAACTCAGCTGGTGTTACAAGGAATGACTGAGTGGAGGGAAGGAGGGGTGAATTTTGAGATTGGCCCGGGAAAGAGTATTCAGACCAACCGAGCCCTCACAAATGGGGGCTTTGAGATCAGTTTCCATCAGGGATTCTTGGCCTGTGCTGTGGCCTGAACCCTTTTTGTTTTTTAAACTCACAATTGAAGGACATACTGAGCTCCACTTGGAGGCTGGTGGACGCCAAGACGTCATATTTCTGCTATCCATGTTCACTGTCCACTACTGTGAATCCTAGGATAGACTCCTGTTTTATGGGATTTCTCAGGGAGGAGGAAGATGCTAAAAACGTAGAAGAAACCCCCACTTGTATTACACAAAAAGGCACTGACTAGAATCTACAGAGTCTGACCAAAACCAGCCACCTTGTGTAAAGGTGACTTTTTTCCAGGAGTGTTAAAAACTGGGCAGCATAGGTCCACAGTGCTCGTGAAAGTTGCAGGGAATCAAGGTCAGTTTTACCGGCCTTCCCTTGGGGCACGGACTAGCAGCAGATAGTCGCCTCTGCAGGCTGTGTCTGTAGGGCTCCGGAGCTACAGCCCCTGGGTTAGTTTTGCTGGAGGGCAGCACCTTCCCTTTCAGAGGCAAGGAGAGTAGCCATAAGGATTCGCTCTCAGGGGCCTCATGGGCTTTTGTCAGAAACCATGCGCATACCTTTGGTAAAGACAGTGGCCAATAGAATTCTCTTCAGTGATCATCAGCACAATGTAAAGTCACCTGATGTTCTCATAGGCATTCCGCATGGAAGGGTGCCTGCTGGTTGGTGGTGGGTGGTGAGGGCCTCTAGACATTCCCCCTGTGGAGGCCACTGAGTCTGAGGACACGCTAAAGCCTCAGGAGACCCATCAGCCATTGAAGAAGTGCTTAAGCGCCTGTGCGCTGGGCACCAGGCGAGGCAAGGAAGCGTCGGCATCGTCAGCAGGAACAAGCACATATGTTGACATCACAGCTCAGTTTGGGATAGCTAGGGAGGGAAGATGCCAGCCTTGAGGAACAGGGAGTGATTGCAGAACATGGTGCTTGATCTGCATCTTCAAGGAAGAGTGCAGCCCTCAGAGGTGAGAAGTGGATGCATTCTAGGCCTGTCTGAGAGGAGGCGGTGTCACAGCTTGTGGAAGAGCAGCAGACGCACGTTTGGCTGGTTCTCCTAGTGCAGGAGGACCAGTAGCCATTGGTGAGGTGGCCCCGAAGCCCAGGGGAGAGGCTCATCCTCAAGACCATAATGTAGCCCATGGGAGCTGACCAAGTGACCCAGAGAGACTAGAGAGAGATCTGTGGTGCCTCTTTAAAAAATCACCACACCTAGAGTTGAGCCTCAGACGTGTTTGCACGTCTCTGGGAGAGGCCCTGGCAGACCAAGAAGAGGAAGAGAGAGCTGGATGCTAGCGTTGGAGAAGGGGGTGTCCTTTCAGCAGAAAGAGCTGCCTTGTTGATGCAGACATTCTCCAAGCTGGGCTGGGCTCCAAGCGATCCAGGCCCTCATGAAAGAGAGAAGCAAATAAGCTGCCAAGAATTCCCGGGGATGGCCTGCATAGGAGGGCTGCATTAGGCGTCACCTGTCATTTGGTCTGTTCTTCACCTTGACTGCAGGGTCCAGTGCCTCCGTCCCATGGTACTCTGGGCATTTTTATGTGATCAGCCGCTCTCAGGGTTGGGGAGGGGCAGGGAAAGGTGCTTGACACCTCTGTCCTAGAGCACTGAGGAGTACCTTACCCAGCTTGGCATGTCTGGCTCTTCCTGACCCCATTTGGGGTTTTCTTGGCAGAGATACTGGAGGAGTCGTCATTTTCTTCTCCAGGTGAGGAAACCCAGGAGGATGAGGTTAAGTGACTTGTCTAGGGTCACACGGCTAGGAAGTGTCTGAGGCTGGTTTTAAACTGGTCTTCCGGACTCTAGGACCATCTCACTCCAAGAAGCTGTAGTGTGCATAGAAACGCCTTCGCAGATGGGCTAACCCAGGCTGGGGGGAACTGACAGGCCTCAGACCTGTCATAAGCTAGGGGGGTGTCTACCCCAAGCACGTGAAGACTTCCTCTGGCAGAATGGGTGAGTGAGAACAGTGTGTTCCAACAGCCACAAAGGCAGCATTCAGCCTGGTCAAACACGGAAGATGCTGAGGTCATCCCCCGCATCCCAGCCATTGCTGCTCGCCCAACTGCCAAGGGCACAGGCTATGGTCCCCACGATAGCCCCAGGCGGGATCTGCTCCCTGCTTCCTCCTTCACGCCCATCACTCTGGCTTCTCCCTGTCTGCTGAATGGCCCCGTGGCACTCCCAGCCTTCACACACCCTCCTTGCGGTTGCTGTTGCCAGCTTCCAGCCTTGCTGTCCATTCCAAACTGCCGGCTCCCTAATCACCCATCATGGGTCTTACTGGTGTCTTTTGTTGTCTCATTTCTGAGACTTTCCCCTGTCTCTGAGCACTGTCTCCAGTGCTGTCTCTGAGCACTGTCTCCAGTGCTCCCTCCGAGCTCTTCTCCTTGACCCCAGCTCCGTTTCAAGGCCTACCTTTTCTCACTTGTCCCGATATTGCTGTCTCTGAGTCATTGTGCCTGCCTCACCTTTCTTGTGCCTCTGGCCAGCCATTCTGGCTCCATCCTCTGTGAATTCCCAAGAGGCTGCCTCCATTACAGACAGAGGCACCTTCATCCTTTAGCTATTGTCCCAGCCTCCTCGACGCCCAGCCAGATAGTGTGGCAACCCCCTCCCCAGCCTCTGTCTTTGGCCATGGCTGCCACCACAGGGATCCCATGGGCCTTGTCCCTGTACACTGCTTTATTTGGTGCCCTTACCTCTCTCCTGACCACGGTTCTCATCTCCACCTGACTTCTCATAAACATCTTAAAGGCGGCATGTTCATAGCTGAACTTGTTTCCTTAGCCCTCTCCCCTCCCGACTTCCCTGTTTTTGTCTGGGATACCCCAGACTGGCATCCTTCCTTTCACCAGCTTACAGCATGGCTATCCTCAGCTAAGACCTCCATTGTGCTACCTCCTCTCTTCTGCCACTGCCACCGGGCTTGCCAGTGGCCCCAGGTCTCTGCTTGGGGCTAGCCTTTTCTATTGCTGTCCTGACTCAGCAAGTTCTAGATGCTTCCTGTTACCTCCTGGCCCCTCCACAGACCCTCCATTCTTCCTGCCTGAAGCACCCTCCTTTCTCATTTCTATCTCCTGGCCTCCTGGAGGCCAGCTTGCTTTTCACCTTCCATAGGAAATCTGCCCAGGCCCCATTCCCTCTCCAGGTTGTCCTGCGGGAGCTTGTGGAGAGCAGGGACCCTGCTTTCGCCTCTTTTTGTATCCCCTGTGCTCAGCACTGTGTCTGACACTCGATGATGTGCTTGATGACTCGAGAATTCATTCGGACTTTAGGTCCCTTAAAGTTCCTACAGCGTGTTTTCTGCTGAAGCCCTCCTGAGGCAATGTGTCGTTTTTGGGGTGAGGCAGATACCTTCTTGTGGCCTTGAAATCTTTTTTATAGGAAATAGTCTTTCTGTCCTGAGTCCATGAGCAAGCTAGTCCATCGCTAGGAATGAGTGTCTGTCAGGGAAAATTTGGACGCTTTTGTTAAGAGTTTCATGTATCGCGGTGGCCTTGGAAGCCAGCGGTGGAGAGCCTTTAAAGACCACTGAGTTGCTGGGTCATCATGGGCTTCAAGCTAAACTCCACCCTGAGTCTGCCAGTGCAGAGTGTCCATACTGGGCCCTCAGCGGGGACTGGTAGGTTCCTCTGCAAATCAGAACCATTTTCTTTGTTTTGTGTCTTAGGAAACGTTTGAGAAGAATTTTGAAAGAGAAGCCTGTAACGTCCAGGAGTCGAACGATGCTGATAATGCCAGTACCTTGTCTACGTCTTCTAATTTCGAGCCCTTTGCTACCGACGATCTTGGTGAGTAGCCTCAAAGTGTCCTGGTCTCGACCAACCCCCTCCTTCTGCAGCTGAGGCCGACAGAGCCAACTGGGGGTCAGAATTGACCCAAGGTCTCTGCTTCCCAAGCCCTCGGTCAGTCTCTCTACCATCCTGTGCCTGAGGTTGCCTGGCCGGTCTGCTGACGAGCCAGCCCCAGGCTCTGCGTCCACGAGAGGGGAAGCCGCAGCCCTCAGGGAAAGCTGAACTCTTTGGGGGTCACTCAACCTCCTATCTACAGGAAGTGAACTGGGGAAAGGGAAGGTGACGGCCCTAGGGGAGGGCTTCCTGTTGCCTGGAGCTCTGGCCACCTCCCCAGAAGTGAATGTTGTGGCCTTCTCAGAAAGTGAAAAGGGAAGCATCCCATTCACGTGCATCTGGTCTCAGGCCCAGATATGGCCTGGCTGTTTCTGGGGCTTTCAGAGTTCTATGGAGAGAACAGAGGGTGAGTCAGGCAGGCCCCAATGAGACACCGAGCATTTACCAAGTGCCACCTGTGGCCGGGCCAGGTGCTTGGCACACCCACTCCTGTTCCATCAAGGAGAGCTGGTCTGTACCAGCTAATAGGGGAGGGGAAACGAGAGGGGCCGTCAGCGAGCTCCCCCACCCCTACCCAGGTACCACCAGCCAGGGACTCCCTGAGGCTGAGGCGAGGAAAGGGAGATGTCAGGTCAGGGCCGCAGCCCCAGACTATGTCCTGAAGGCGGGAGGGAGCCCTGTAGCTCCCAGAGGTGCTCTGAAGGCCTCGCCATGGCCTCTGGAGGGAGAAGTGTGGATGGGGCCGGATGTGGGGCTGGATGTGGGGCCTCGAGGCAGGGAGACCGGGTGGTGGGCCCTGTCGAGAAGCCGGCCTGTGGTGCCAGAGGCTCTGCCTGCACAAACAGTGCAGGCTCCTTGGGAAGCCCAGGCTCTATGGAGCCCTGCCCCAAAAGGGCAAGTGTGGCCCAGGGGCGCCATGGACAGAGTGCCTGGCCCAGTTCGGATCTGACCTCAGTCACTTCACTCTCTGGGCCAGTTTGCCTCAGTTTCCTTGTCTGTAAACTGACGATCCTAATAGTGCCTGGTGGGTTCCCAGGGACGTCAGAGGGGATAACACTGGTAACTGTTATAACGCGGTGCTTGGCACGCAGTAGGGCTGTAGAAAGGCACTGATGTGCTGGTGATGGTGCCAGCTCCCCAGAGGTAGACACGTACGTATGTGCCTAGAAATGTGAACACGTGTCTCTGGACCAGCAAGACCAGGACTGTGGTGATGGGGGGGTCATGGGCAGGAGGCTTGCAGGCCACACGTGGCTGTGGCACCAGACAGACAGCAGGCTATGTGGCCCCGGAGGAAGCTAGAGCCTCGTGGCAAACCAGGACGTGGCACCAGTCTCCCTATCAGTGAGCCCCACTTTCTGCCCAGCCCCCCATTTCCTTCACTAACTTTGGCTCTGACTCCTCACCTGCTTTACATTGTCCCATAGTTGTTCTGAGCTGGCCCAGGGTCCTCATTCGGAGGCCAGGTCTCCAGAAGCAATGGGGCCCTGAAACTAGGGGGCTGTGTGACCCTAGGCAAGTCCCCTCCCCTTTCTGGTTCCCAAGCTGGAGATGATGATAGCACCTGCCCTTTCAGCTGCTGGTCACACAGTTCCAGGTGACCATGTACTGACCATGTGCAAACCCTCAAGTGCATTTCCACCGTGTGCAGCCCCGATCATGGGCAGCGCCCAAGAGGCCCTGCTCTTTTCCCCTGGTACCCTTACCATCTCTCTATCTCTGTCTCTGTCTTAGGGAAGGGGTGGGCAAGACTGGACCCATGCTTTCCTCAGGGATGGGAACTTCCCTGGGAGTGTCCCTCTGCCAGGCCCCTGCTCAGCAATGGATCGGTGGTGGGAGTGAGCTGCCTGTCACTCCAAGGTCTCTCCAGGGGGCAGCAAGGCTGCCTGGTTCTCTGCTGGGATGATTGGCTTCTTGGGAGGGGCGTGCCCTCTTATGTCACAGCTCAGGCACCTTGTTGTCCCTGCACTGAGGAAAGCCTGGCCTAGAAGCACGCCACCGTTCACCGCGCATCTGTTCCCTACGCAGGCAACACCGTGATCCACTTGGACCAAGCACTGGCCAGGATGCGGGAGTACGAGCGAATGAAGATGGAGGCCGCGAGTAACCTGAGCACAGAGAGCACCAGGGATGCCGCCGCCACCGCTGCCGCCTCCACCTCTGCCACCACCTCCTCCACCTTAGAAGGTCAGGCCCCAGGCGAGGGGGTACAGGAGGGGAGGCAGAGGAGAGGGCCGGGGTGTATGTGCCCAAATGTCCAATGCCCTGGGCATGTCCTGGGCAAGGAACTGAGACCCAGCCACGGTCAGGACAGTAACTGCCCCTGAGTGTAGATGAGGACAGGGAAGATGAGCCCACATAGGCTGGGCAGGCCAGCACAACAAGTGTCCTTCCTTGGAAAGTGGCCTTAGAAATTGAGCACCGTGCTCTGCTAGCTCTGTGAGCCCAACAATGGGGACTCCTTCCGGCAGTGCAGACCACGGTCCACACACAATGAGCTCCCTCGCCCGACCAAACCAACCTCTTTATGTCCTGGTCTATACCTCCACTTCCTTTCACAGCCACTGTTAGAGAAAACTACCCATGTTCCAGGGCCTCCGTTCTCTCTCGTCCCCTTGTCCCCCATCACTAAAGGTGGCTCTCCCCAGAGTTAGCCATGAGCCACGTGGGAAAGCCCAATGGAGAGACCGCACCTGTCGTGTGGGCTGCCTGTGCACACCTGCTGGCTGAGCAGCTCCTCGGGCCAGTCTAGGACAGTCGGGCCTATAAGAGAGTGAGAGAAGAGTAAAGAAGGGAGCGGAAGCATGTGGGGGTGCTCACCACCCTCCGGGAGCATACAGGAACGGCTGGAAAGAAGGGGGTGGGGGGCAGCTGAAGCCCAGTCTTGGAGCTTGCTCACCTGCATAGCAGCCTTGGCACAGGGGAACTCACCCTGAGCCTATAGGCCTCGGTGAGACCTCTTGGCACAAGAATGTCCATAGCCTCTGATAAGTAGTCGTGCAGACACCTAGAATTGCCACCCACCTCCAGGGAGCAGACGTATATCGAGCCCTTGTTTACAAGGCTGTGTGTGCTGGGGTGCTAGAGACAGGAATGCACATGCTCCCCAGGAGGGAACAGTAACAGACTCAGCCCGGGCCATGCCCACATGAAGCACGCACCATGGGGTGGCCAGATATGGAGCCAGGGCTCCAAAAGGCCAGGCCGGCTGAAGAGGCAGGGAGAGCGGGGCCTTGAGCAGAGGTGGAGAGAGGCCTGAACTGGGCTGGGAGCAGAGTGTGTGTCTACAAGAGCGGTCACTTGGCGGCCCGTCCCCTGCTGACCTCGCAGCCTCTGTTTCCTCTTTGTGCACCTAGAGTCCTCAAAGCTGGAGAACCGCAGCGCTCTGCAGGCCCCGGGAGAGGCGGCTGCCATCCCTTGTCCTCGCATCGACACTCAGCAGCTGGACCGGCAGATCAAAGCCATCATGAAGGAGGTCATTCCTTTTCTAAAGGTGAGCGGGCCCAGGCTGCCGGCCATAGCCCCCGCCTCCAAAATAGGCTTTTTGGGGGCTTCAGGGGGCTCAGGGCTGGGCCCTGCCAAGCCTCCCATCTGAGTCAGGGTCACCCTGTAAAAGCCTGGCTAATAGCCTTGTTTCTTACCGCCATTTGTTTGACAGGCATTGGGAAAGGAAGGCCTTTTCTGCGGCTTCCTGTGGCTTCACCAAGTGAAGTGTTTGAGGGAGGCCAGTTGTGATGGGGAAAGAGAAGAGGCATGCACGCATGTGTGTGCGTGTGCCTGCGTACATGTGCAGGATGGGGTGGGGCATAGCGTCCAGACACACAGAAGAGCTCTGGAGGAGCAGTGCACGCTCAGAGTGCCAGCCACGACTCTGTGCATCTGTAGAAGATGCTGGGGCTTGGAGAAGAGTGGCCTGAGTTAGAGGGTCCCTGCGGGTGTTGCTGATGAGAGCTGAGGGTTCGGGGGGTCTTTGGTGATCTGCTGATCACCGTGCAAACCAGACTTTGCCATTCAAGTCTTCAGTGAGATGTGGGGTTTCCTCTCGATGGGGAGGGTCTCCTGTGTCTACACACTTGATCTGAAGGAAAGTGGGGAAGGGAAGGGCCAGCAAGCTCTTGTTCTAGTTTCTTGAACTTCAGGAGATTAGGAAGAGTTTGTGATTTGAGTATTTGTTATCCCCCTTGAATCCTCTATCTTATAAACAAGCCGTGTTCCTCCCACACTGGTAAGGTTATTTATTTAGAGCTGGAAGGGGTTTTTTGGTTGTGCTGTCCAGTCCTGGGGTCCGTGGAAGTAACAGCACATCATGGGCAGCATCGTCCACCTGTGGTCATCACCCAAGAAAATACGTGGGCCCAGTGCTCCAAGAGACAGAGCGGCTCATGAGAGAGGCCCAAGAACCAAGCCGTGCCCAGGATGAGTTCTGAGTGGGGCTGGTTGTGAGCTGCCAGAGATAGCAAGGCTGGTGATGGGTAAAGACCAGTGGTCCACAAGCCCTGCCGTCTGGCCAACGAGTTTGAACATGCCAGTTGTGAGCAGGGCCTGGTGAGGAGTGGTCCTGTGGGGACCATTGGACTCCAAACACCTGGGGAAGTGGGCCCAGCCTACTCAGCAGGCCAGAGGGCTTAACCAGGCCAGCCTGTTGTCACCTAAGGGCACAGTGCTCTGGCTTCAGACGCTGGTGTCTTCAGACCCTAACCCCATTCATTTCCAGATCACTGGTTTGGGCCTGAAAGCAGGTACAATTTGTTATCAACAGAACAGTCTACAAAGAAAGCCCATCGAATCCATTATGTGATTGAGTTGCTGTACATTTGTAATGAAAGATCATTTTTAATTCAGCATGCTGGTGACTAAGCCAACCTGAAAAAGAGCCTTGAGTCTGCGCTAGGAGGTTCTTTGCCATGAATTCAACGCTTGTCAGTTGAGCCCCTCGGGCAAAAGGCAGAAGGCAGCTTTGAGAGGAGGGGCTGGTGGGAATGTCTGGAGATGTGAAGGGGGCTCCTGGCCCTCCCTGGGGCCTTCAGATGTCAGGCATCAGCCCATCAGCCAGGGCTCCTTGGGATCCTCAGAGGAAGGGGGCACAGTAGGGAACAAGTATGTCCAGACACAGGCATCAGGAGAGAAGCAGTGCGAGCTTCCAGACAATGTCTGTTTTTAATTGAGTAAAAGACAGCGTGTTGCCACAGTTTGTGGCGTGCTGACCGCCACTAGCCCAGCAGCGGTGTTGGCTGAGGGCTGGCGCCCTCAGATTGGGCAGATGATAGTGCGCAGGTGCTGATTAAGTGTCAGGGGCAGGTAGTGTGGAGGTGGGGTGACTGTGGCTGGGTCTGGGGAGGCTTTGTCAGGATCCTGTGCCCCGATGAAAGTAACTTTGAGAGAAGGACAGAAGCATCTGGGAATCTGAGGAGGGGGTGGGAGGTATCTGGGTGAGGGGCTGAGGTGGGGTCTCACACTCCTCTCGGCCTCTTCCAGGAGCACATGGACGAGGTGTGCTCCTCCCAGCTACTGACCTCCGTGCGTCGCATGGTGCTGACCCTCACGCAGCGCAACGATGACAGCAAAGAGTTTGTCAGCTTCTTCCACAAGCAGCTGGGAAGTATCCTGCAGGTGAGCATCTTGCTGTGTGCCTGGGGCAGCACCTCTACTGTGCATCTCCTCTCCTGCACAGTGAGGAGGCTGGGTGTCAGATGGGTGCCCTCAGGGCTCAAGGAGATGCCAGGCTGGGTGCTGGACCTCAGCCTTATGTCAGCAGTGTGGTGGGTGGCAAGAAGGGGACCCCGTACCCAGTCCCCTGTCTGCCATAAATTTTGTCAGAACCTGCAGAATCCACTCAGCTTGCTGTGCAGCTGAGTGCCTAACAGCTGACCAGGTGTGCTTTCCCTGGTTCGAGGAGGGAGACGATGCGCCTGACTGGCTGCCAGTGTCCACAGAGCTGCTGTGACATGGCCCTCACTTCTCTCTTCACAGGACTCACTGGCCAAGTTTGCCGGCCGGAAGTTGAAGGACTGCGGCGAGGACCTTCTGGTCGAGATCTCGGAGGTCCTGTTCAATGAGCTGGCGTTCTTCAAGCTCATGCAGGACCTGGACAGTAACAGCATCTCTGCCAAGCAGCGGTGCAAGAAGAAGATGGAGGTGGCCGGAGCGGTGCAGGCTTACGCAAAGGAGGTGAGGCATGTGGGAGGGTGCACGGAGCAGCCTAGGCAGCGCCGTGCCTGATGGACCTCCTCTGGCAGCTCCAGTCCTAACTGCCTGAGAGCAGATGAGACAGAGCAAGGATCGCCAAAGTGTCGGGATGGGCAGTGCAGCCTTGCAGCAGGCCTCTTCCCTCCCTGTCCAAAGCCCTCATGGTGTTGCCGGGGAATAGCTGGAGATGGTGGGGGAGGTGTCAGGTTAGGATGGCTTTAATGGGGAGGAGGGTATCCTGGGGCCGCTTGGGAGCCTTGGCTGGTGTCCTCTGTATTGATCCAGAGAGACAGTGGCTGCGAAGCCCTTGGCAGAGGTCTTGGGAAGGCAGGTGCACGTGCCATGGCCGTTAGCAGAAGATAGATTGGTATAGGAAATGCACTTGGGCAGCATCTCAGGGTTTCAAGGGCCCCTGATGACTCTGAACAACATCAGGGGCACAGCAGGGCCAGGGAGCAGGCCTGAGGGCCCCACTGTCCATGGTGAGCACTGCAGTGCCCGCCTGGGTTTCTGAACCCAAGGCCAGTTGGCATACACAGCTCAGCTGTCAGGAGGGCCTTTGGCTGATGGTGACTCGTTCTTGTTGGTCCCTCACCTGTTTGAACCTTCCTAGAGCTGTTCCTCTGTGCCAGACTCTCGGAAGGCAGAAGGAAGCAGCGCCTTTTCCCTTTGCAGGCAGGGCCCCTGACTTCAGTCCCTGGGGCCAGGTTGCACTGCCAGTCTGCTTCTCAGAGACCGTCCATGCCCAGGCTTTTCTGTGGTGGGTGTGGTCCTGGAGTCAGCAAGGCCAAGGTCCAAGCGTCCCTCCCAGGGCACCCTTGGTAGGGGGTGGGGCTGCTCGCACTGCCCACATTGGCAAGGCCAGGGTGCCCTAACACCCAGGAGGGAGGGGCAGCTCTGCAGGTGAGGAAGTGAGCTGCCCAGCCCACAAGGGTCCAAGGCAGGATTTGGAACCCAGATCTTCCCAACTCCAGGCACCTTCCAGGCTGTGCCGTGCCCTCCAAGTCTGGGCAGCCTGGGTCCTGCAGTCCAACTGAAATGGCATAGAATGGTGCCAGGCTGCATCCTCCCCATCACCCATGTTGGTGCGTGAATGTTGAACTGGCTTATTGCTGAGGAGCTGCTTCTCTTTTCTCTCCTTGAAGAGAATTGAAAGCATTTGTGGGTTTTCTTATAGGCAAAAAGAATTCTTGAGGGAGACCCAGGCTCACCAGCTGGAGGCCTCGATGACGAGGACAAAGTATGTGGTAACAGCTTTCCTGGGGCCAGTCCTGTAGTCTCTGAGTGAAGCAGCCCCCCATGACCCCCGCAGTGCCCCCACACCCAGCGACAAGGACGCAGCCCCGATGCCTTGCTGCCTGCCTCACTGCCTCCCTCCCTCCCTTCCCTCCTTCCCATCTCCTAGCTCGGACCTCTTGTCTCTCTTCCCCAAGGCCAACTGGCCAGAGGAGCACAGCACCGATCTCTCCTTTGTGTTTGTGGCTAGGACAAAGATGAGACAGAGATGGCAAAGCAGGCGCCACCCCCGCCCGAGGTGTACTCTGGGAGTGAGGCTCCTAAGAATACGCGGTCCGATGTGTCTGACCAGGAAGAAGATGAAGAGAGCATAGGCTGCCCCGTGTCCATTAGTGAGTGCAGTGGTGGGGGCCTGGCCATAGAGGGAGGTGGGAGGGGACAGGGAAGGCACCACAGGTGCACAGCAGGGCTCTCTCCTCGCTCTACCTGAGACCAGAGGGCTTTGGTGTGCCAGTGGCATGATGCTGTCCGCCATCTTTGAAGCACAATGGTGCCCTAGGACAGAGCCTGCGTGCATAGCCATCTGGACTGGGGGTCTGGCTTGGCTCCGCAGCCAGTGTCACAAGGAGACTTAGTAAAGCTAGAGAAGGGAGGAGGCCGTCTGGCCTCATCAGGACAGAAGACGTTCCCATGGAGTGGCTGCAGCCTTGCTGGCTGGGTGTCCACAGACCTGCCTCAAGGAACGTTTGACTTGCCTCCCGGCCCATCCCAGCAGCCAGAGGACAGTGGGGGTGGCCGTTGGTGGTCAATCTGGGGGCCTGTGCATGGCTGCTCAGCATTTGTATCTGGGACTTGGAGGGAAGTAGAAGGGTCAGGCTCCTCCTATTTCAGGGATCACAAAGTAAGGAGGGCTAGCTGACCTGGGGTTACTGAATTGGGGTGCAGAAGACTTCAGCCAGCTGCAGTGTTAGGCCTGAATGCGGGTGCTCTCTTGGCGCCCCAGAGTAAGTGGCACAGTCTGACATTGGAATCTCAGAAAACCCCATGCACCCAAGGGAGGGGATGGTGACGCCTGTGAGGCGGCAGCGTCCCATGCAGACTGGTGGACAAGGGAGGCTCCCAGAGACCAGATGGGGAAGAGCCTGAGTACCTCTCAGCACAGAGGCCAGCATGGCTTGTTCCCGCCTGGGAAAAGCTGAAGGAGCACACCTGGTCTGGGTTAGAGAGCCAGGTTCAGATCTCACCTCATCCCCGTGTGGAGCAGGTCATTTCCCCACCTGGGTGGGCCACATTGCCTCCTCTGTAGAACGAAGCCCTTGGATTCTGGGGGGAGGCCTCTCGGGCCTGCGCAGGGTGCTGGCTTCAGGGACTTGGCAGCTTTTGCCTGTGTCTCTTCAGCCGGGATGGACTTCATTCTGGTGTGGGGAGGGGGCCAAAGGAGCGATTCCCCCATCCTGGGGTGACCCCAAGGCGTCCCCTGATTCAGATTTGTCCAAAGCGGAAACACAGGCGCTAACAAATTACGGGAGCGGAGAAGACGAGAATGAGGACGAGGAAATGGAGGAATTTGAAGAGGGGCCAGTGGACGTCCAGACATCCCTTCAGGCCAGCAATGAAGCATCCGAGGAGAATGAACAGGACCAGGTATTGGAGCAGATATGCCTGAGAGCAGAGCCCTGGCGGCATCTGCCGGGATGACCAGAGAGGCATGGCGGGGGAGTGAGCAGGGGTGCTCTGGCCTATGCCACTTGCTGTCCAGATGCCCACCCAGTGGCCTTTGGGGCTTCACAAGGCGTGCTTAGGAGAAATGCATTCCCAAGGGTCCCATAAGGCCCGTGGGGGCGACACTTAGCTGCACCACACATGGTGGGGAGAAAGCTGGAAAATCCACAGAGCCAGCAGTGCCTGTCCCTCAGTGGTGTCTGCTTTCCTGGGAGAACTGTCTTAGAAGAGACTGCAGCCTTGTCCAGAGGTACACGAGGCACCCGGGTCGGCAGAGAAGGAAAAACCAGGCCACCTACTTCCTTCAGAGCCCGCCCAGGGCACAGTTAGCTGCAGCCAGAACCCCGGGATTTCTAGCAGCCTGGCTTCCCAGTTCCGTGGAAAGGGTCAAGACCCCTCAGGGAGCTCCCTGAACACTGGTTGCCTGGCAGCCAACTCACTGGTAACCTAGACAGGACTGAGCCTGATTTGGGGGGGCTTCCTTCATCTCCAGGCATCTGCCGCCACATTGGAGTGGTAGAAAGCCAGGGGCCGCCATGAGTAAGCATAAGCAATCACTGCTCCTTCTCCACCGGCACTGGCCACTTTTGTCCACCCATCAGCCATCTCTTTTCCCACGTAGGTTCTACAACATGAATTTGAGAATCCTGGGGAAAACGAGGGTCTCCCACGCGAGCGGGAGCCTCCCAATGGCCAGAGCAGCCAGAAAGGTGAGAGGCTCTCCTCCTTGAGTGCAAGTACTCCTGCCAGCCCAACGGGTGGGAAGGGGGTCTCAAGGGGGCCCTCATCCATGGTCCCTGGGCATGTTCCCAAAGCTCTGCAGCCCAGAGTGGCTTCAGACAGATCACCCATGTTTCCGAGTAAGGCTGATATTGAGTGACCTTCTATCTGATTTTTAATTAGTCCTTTGTGGTAAATATTAACAGGTTGGTTTGTACGGCAGCCCTGGAGAAAGACCAGGCAGTTGTTTTGGGGTTTTTGAACATATTTATCTTATAGGGAAAAAAAAAAACCTGTTAGCAGAAAAGGTTTTGGGCCTGTGGGTGGCACATACCTGTGTTTCTCACCACGTCAGGGTGAGGCTGGTGTTTGGATGTGCCCCTGCCAGCAGGCATGGGCCCCCCAAGGCTGCCTAAGGGGAACAGAACTGCTGGAATGGGCCATCAAGAGATCCAAACTCTCATCCTGCATACCCACTAGCACCTTCCCTGTGTGGAATGTTTGGCACACAGGACCTGGAGGCATCTTTTCTCTTGGGAATGTCCATCCAGATAGGGTTTGGGGTGGTGACACCATGTTGATTCGTTGGTCTTAGGTGACCACGGCAACTCTCCTGTGACACCTTGCTACCTGAACATCTTGGATGGTGAGCAGCCCCTGAGTGGCCTGCCCCCTGCAGAGGCTCCCAGGACCAGCGGGGGGCCGCCCGAAGAGCCCAAGCCTTCTTTACCTATCGCCGAGGCCTCCCTGACCCAGTGCGCCCCAGCAAAATCTGCTTCCGAGACCCCAGAGAGCTCCGTGGCTGGAAGTCCCGACACAGAGTCGCCGGTGCTGGTGAACGAATATGTGTGTATCACCTTTATCTGGAGCTGCCCGCTCCCTCCCTAATAATTGTGGTCAACCCACCAGTGTCGGGGAAGGGCTGTCAGAGTTACTTGGGTGTTGATGAGTGCTGTAGGAGGGCCTGGAGGCAGGGTCTGAGTTATTTCTGTAGCTTGTGCTAGGTCAGTAATTGTGTTAAATTTCCCTGGTTGCGGCATTCAAGGCTCTGTGATAGGGAAGGGTATGTAGAGGTGGGGGAACCAAGACAGTGCAGGCCCCCTGGAGAGCAGAGGTAGGGGAGCTGGAGCCTGCGGGAGGCAGCCAAGGGCTTCTGGAGGAAGAAAGCCCAGGTGTGAGAGGGCTGAGCTTGCCCAGGGGGCGTGGCTTCTGAGTTACCCGCTTCTTCTCCCAAGCAGGAAGCAGGATCTGGTCATTTAAGCCAGAAGTCCGACGAGGAGGACTTTGTGAAGGTGGAGGACCTGCCGCTGAAGCTGACCATTTACTCCGAGGTATTGGCTGGGCCTGGCCTGGGGGCCTGGGAGCCAGGGAGCCCATGGTGGGGGGGTGACCTAGGAGTTCCAGCCCTGGGGGGGTCCCAGCCTTGGGGGTCTGCCTCTTTCTACCTCCAAAGGCAGATCTGATGAAGAAAATGGCAGCGGAGGAGCAGAAGAACCATTTATCTGAGGAAATACTAGCCGTAACCCATGCCAAAGAGCTGGCCGGGGACGCCCAGACCCTCAGAGAGCCCGGTGAGCGAGCATGACACCTTGCCCGAGAGCAGCAGGCCAAATGCCTGACCCAGCCGGAGGCCTGATGGCCAAATGCCTGATGGTCCCTTTCCTGTCTTTCAGAGAGTGTCGTGGCCCGAAGCGTGTGAGAGGTCTCCAGCCACCTTCCTTCCGCTCGCCCGCCCACCCTCACCACTGCACATCTGCCCTGGCGCCCAGTAAGCTAGGTTCCATCTGTATAGACATGTAAATTAGGTTTTGACCCACTGCCTTTTAGACTAGGTACTGCTCCCTCCTGCACTTGCACAGACGGATCCTCCCTAGATTCAGGGCTTGCCGCACTGTTCTTTTTTATTTTTTCATGGTGATTTGTTTAGTAACTTTGAACTTAAAATGTAGTTTTAAATAAAGTTTGGACTTGTCTCTAATGGGTCTTTTCTGAGCGTCGTGTGGCAAACTCGACCATGGTGGTCGAGGCGCGGAGCTCTCACAAAGGCGCACTGGCACACGGGACAGAGAGGGCCTGACCTGAGCACACCACGAGGAGTCAGCCAGGGGCTCTCCTTCATGCCTCCCACAGAGCTCAATTCCATCTGCGACCTTAAGAGCCCTTTGAGAAGAGAAGGGTGCAAAGCCGCGGACGCAGGACTTAAACCCAGGCTTTTGGGACTCCAGCCGTTCGTGGAGGGCCCTGCGAGGCCGGGCCTGTCCCTCCACGGGCCGGAGGCAGCCACGAGGCTTCTCTGGATTCTGGCCACCAGGCTGATGAGCAAGAGAAGAGACCAAGAAGCCCTTTGATTCTAATTCCCACAGCTGGTGTCTGGATAATCTGCCCACAGATCCTGGGATGACAGAGGAGGTAAACTGAGGTCCAGAGGAAGGGTCATTGAGATAGTCACAGTCAGGATTGGAACCCAGCACCCAACACCAAATCCACGGTTCTTTTTCTTAACCTGCTTCCAGAGCTGTGTTCCCATCTTGAGAGCAGCTCCCTCATCACCAGGCCTCTGAGGTGGAAGGGCAGGTTGTGTGTTGGGGGGATGGGGGGACATCTGACCCCTTCATCTCTAGCTCTTCCTTTCCCGTTCCCCCAGGACCTCTGCAGAGAGTCGAGAGCTAGCCACAGGGTGGTCGTCCTGCTTGCCTCCTCCAGTGGGGTGCTGTTGCCCAGCGGGCGCCCTGCTGCCGCTGGGAACTTTTCTGACTTGTAAACCCCAGTCCTTGAGATCAGACCCAGAGGGTCACCTGGAGATAGCTTCCCATTGGCCTCTCATCCTGAGGGGAACCTTGGCTCCAACCACATCTTTGGGCTTGAGCCAAGAGCCTTCCAGACCCAACATGGCGAGGGGGCTCCATGAGAAGTCGTGCCACCTCATTGGGCCACAGCACCCGCTGCTTGTTTCTAGGCTTGTCGATAGGCTTCTTAGATTTCTGAGTCCTGTTCTCCCCTGCCTCACAGCCCCTAAGGGGGTGAGCTTGAGGCCAGCTCTCAGCCGCTTCCTCAGACCCATGTCTTCCTCCCTCCTCTGCTGGCTTCTCCTCCAGCCACAGGAGGTCCTTGGGCTCTGTCCTGGGCCCCCTTCTTTCCTCCCCCAGACGGACCACTGGATTCACTTAGCATGCCTGTGCTGCTCACTCCAGGCTGCTCACTCCAGGCTGCTCACTCCAGCCACCCTCTCCTATCCCGCTTGGGAATGACAGAGACATGCCCTGAAGTATGCTGGGAAATTCCCCTGGGGAGCAGATGCCAGTAAGTTAAGACACCCCAAAACCAATGGACCAGGCAAGTGCCTGGCACTCGGCCCTGCCAAGTCACAAATTATGGGGATAAATGGTTTTAAATCTAAAAAAGGAAAGTCTGAGACCCCGAACTACTGGAATAAGGATTCAATTAGCAGGCTGGCTGTTGTCAGTAAAGTCAGGCCAGTCCTTCCTTGGTGCTCAGAGACAATTGGCAGGCTCACAAAGCGCGTGTTCTTATAATGGGAAAAGATGAGTCGGATCATGAGGATAGTGTGTATTCATAACACGGACAACAACGAGCCACGGGACTTAGAGTAACAGAAGCAGAGGTCACTGGCCCCGTCAGCTCCTAGGCATGTGGGGATATGTGTGGGGGGTGTTCCAGGCTGGGCTGACTGAGGTTCCATGTTGGATTGGGTTAGGACTCATTTCTACCCTTCTGTGAACTTGGGGAAGTACCTTTTAGCATCTAAAACCCCTCAGTAGAAAAAGAATTCCCTGGTCACCTGAAAGAAAACCCCCAGGAATATTCTAGCCCAAATCTAGAGCAAAAACAGTAACTAAACTATGGACCAATTTCTCTAAATTCATTAAATTAATAAATGCTAGTATTTTAAGGAGATAACATCTCGCAGTGTATGACCAGGCTAGATTTTATCAGGAATGCAAGGCTGGCTCAATATTAGGAAAGCTACGTGCATAATTGACCGTATTAATAACCAAACCAACAAAAAATTATATGATCATTTCTATAGATGCTGGAAAACTTTATGATAAAATATAACACCCATTCCTACTAAAAATACTGGGAAGCATGGGAATAAATGCAGCTTTCCTTAAAATGAAAAGATATCTGTCTAAAATCAAGAGCAACCTTTCTGTGTAAGAGGGATAAGCCTGAAGCTTTTCTGCTAAGAGCAGAGGGGAATCAAGAATGTCCACAACCACAATGCCTACTTCATAGTGTACTAGAAATGCCACCTTTAGCACTAAGGAGAAAAAGAAGTTGGGAGCATCACAAAGAGGAAGCAAAAGTGTCCCTTTTACAGATGCTGGGATGGTTTACAGAGAAAAACCTGGAGAGTCAACTAAAAACAAGCTGCAAAGTTGCAGGATAGAAAATGAACCCAGACAAATCATCAGCATTTCCCACATATTGTGAACAAAACCCGGCAGGAAAAGCTGGAAAGAGAAAATCCATTTAAATTAACTGCAGACGGTATAAAATACTTGGGAGCCTATGTGCTGAGACTGAGGAATTAGACACAGGAATTGTATAAACCCAACTGCAAAACACTCCACCCAAATAAATGCGTAATTGGAAAATTACAAATAAATGTTAAATATTGGAGAAATGCTGATTGCTCGTGGATAGTTGGAGTTGACAATATTACCTAAATTAATTTGCTTATTCAGGGCCATATCAAACTACCAAAGAAACACTTTATAGAAGAGCAAGAAAAAAATTCGGAATCCATTCAAAGGATCAGAAAGTCAAGAATCTCATGGGAATCAGTGAAAAAAGATGGAAAGAGAGATGGAGCCCAGATGGCCGAGCAGAAATAGCTCCTGTTCACAAGTCCTGGCCATGAGACAAATCTATAAAATGCTCGGGATTGAACCTTGATGGAGGCTATTGTCCAGCCCACATCATCACAGGGGGACAGATCTGCAGCAGCAACAGGGGGACAGAGTCAGGGTGAAAGCACAATCTGTAGCAGACACTGGCAGCTTCATCACCCACTGCCCAGCGCCAGATCTGTCCCCAGGGGGGACTGAGAAAGGGTCCTGTCTGTGCAGGGAGGGAGGCCCTGGACAGTGTGTGGGCAGAGAAGCTCACTGCTCAGTACCAGCAGCAGCTGAGGCAGCAGCAGTGGCATGGCTCAGACTCCAGGCACAGAACCGGGTCTCACTTCCAACACCTACCCAAAGGAATAACCAGGATGGGGGCCAAATGGGAGACCACAGTTCTGCCACTCTGGATCACCAGGGTTTCCCAGCCCTTACTCAGACCCAAACCCAGGCCAGGAACTTACAAAGCTCAGACCAGACTCTGCCCTGGGTCAGACTTCTGGGAGCACCTAAAGCTTGAACATCCCCACACTGTGCCCGAGAACTCTGAATAACATGCTCAACACCCCAAGGAAGAAGCAACAGGACCAGGCCAGCCTTTCCCTCTGGAAGTGCCACAAAGCCCAGCCCTCACATCAAGTCCCTGGAAGAATTGGCAAACAACCAGACCTCACTGTGCTGAGAGATTGTTGAGGGAGGGACCCTCAAGACACAGACCCAGAAGAGGGTGCCTCCAAAATAGCTACAAGCAAAGCCTCAGAGAAAAACAGCAGAGATTCTCAATGAGAATTCTTGGAAAAGATGAAACGAGTCAAAAATGTTTTTATAGATGGAATGAGTGTTTGAGGAAAAACTGGAAAAGAAATGAAAACTGGAAGAAAGAATTGGAAATGGAATCAAGAGTTTAGCACAGGAGGTACAGAGCCTGCTGGAGCAAGATTAGATGAGAGACACCAAGAAGGGGGGGGGAGGAGGAGGGAGAGGGAGAGAGAGAGAGACAGAGAGAGACAGAGGGAGACGGAGAGAGACAGAGACAGAGAGTCAGAGAGACAGAGGCAGAAAGAAACAGAGGAAGAGAGAAGAGGAAAGGGGGAGAGAGGAAGAGAAGAGAGAAGGGGGAGAGAGGAGGAAGGAGGAGAGAGGGAGGAGCAGCTTGTGGGTTAGTGTCAGGGTGTGAGAGGAGAAAGTCTTGGGTAACCAAGGCAGCTGTAGACCCAGAAGGGCCCTAAATGCCAGACAGAAGGATTTGCATTTCCCCTGAAGGCAAGCGGGGCCATGGTACCACCAGACCTGCCTGGGAGGGTCTCTAGGCAGGGAGGCCAAGCAGGGCACTCTGTCATGATGCAGCTGAGGTCAGCATGGCAGCTGTGTGAATGGAGAGCTGGGGAGGGTGGGAGAGATGAGAAGCAGGTCATGATCCTGTCTGTGGCTGAGGGTTGAGGAGGCTGATGAAGAGGGAGGCAGGTAGGAAGGGCCATCTATATCTCAGCCAAAATACTCAATCAGGTCAGAAGTTGGAGCAGATGTAAGGCACAGAGCCAAGGCGAGAGAGGAGGGGAGAGTAACTGGGTCTGGGGGTGAGGTCAAAAGTCTTCCCCTAGAGAAGAGCCTCCAAAGGAAGTTCCATGGGGACACAGAAATGCATGGTCTCACGGCGACAACCTCCTCTGCTGAGGCTGGAGGCCATCTCATAGGACCTCCCCCAGTTCCCCTCTTCTTCCCCAGGTCACCCCTACACCCCGCTCCCTTCTGGAGCACAAGGCATCGACCACTAGCCCCTCCTCTGTGACCTTGTTCCATCACACATCCCTTCCTCGGTCCCTTTCCTGGCCGTTTCCTATGCCTCGGTCTCATACCCACACATGTCAGCCTCATCACTTGGAGAGCCCGAGCTTACACTCCTCTCCCCTCCCACTGTGCCATTTGGCACCCCATTTTATCATTAGACCTCTTCTCTGTCATCCTTCCAAACTCCTCCAGAAGGTGCTGCATCCCTGGCCACCCTCTCCAGCACTTAAAATCTTCTGCCCGCTGGGCAAGAAGGAGGAGGAGGAGGGTTCTCGCTTTCCACGGTCACCTCCAGACCCTGCCCTGCCAGCATCACTCAGCAACTTCTTGTCACCCTATCCAGATGTCCTGGAGGGGGACGGCCCAGAACCCAGCCCTCCCGTCCTGCTATATTACACTGACTTCAGTGGCTGCGATCTCCCCTCCCTCTGTGATCCCATTCTCCTTCCTTTCTCGGGGAGCGCAGACTTCCCACTCCACCCCAAACCACACATTTAGACTTGGGGAGTCAATGTCTGTCTTGCTGTCCCAGTTTCTCAGCTCCCACAATCTTGACCTTCTCTCCATCTTGGTCATCCACACAGGGATGGCCACAGCCTGGACCCGGCTGTTCTCTCCACGGTCCATCCCTCCGCCCTTCCTCTATCTGACCATTCTTCCAGTCCTCCCGCTCTCCCTGTGTGCCCTCTCCTAAAGCCAGTCCCTCCTCATTCCCTCCTCCAGCCCTCCACTTTTCCTTCAGAAGGCTCCAACCTTTAGTTGGCCAGGGCAATCTCCCCCTTCTTGTCCCATGGCACAGCCAATGCCCTGGCCAATCTCGGCCCTGGGTTATTCCCAGCATCTAAGCCCCTCTAGCCCACCCCAGCTCCCTAGCAGAGAGCCTTGCCTCTGTCATGGGAAAGACGGACACCTGCTTCAAGAGCTGCCTTTCCTAGCCTAGGAGAGGAGAGGAGAGGAGAGGAGAGGAGAGGAGAGGAGAGGGGAGGGGAGGAGAGGAAAGGGGAGGGGAGGGGAGGGGAGGGGAGGGGAGGGGAGGGGAGGAGGAGGGGCGGGGAGGAGGAGAGGGGAGGGGAGGGGAGGAGGAGAGGGGAGGGGAGGGGAGGAAGAGGAGGGGGCCCTTCTGGCCCCTGCCCAGCTTCTCCTCCTCTGGTCCAGTCTTAGACGAGGCTACTCTTCCCCCCTCCAAAACCAAGCCACGTTCGCCCAGCTCTCTTTGCCCTTTCCAGCAACCCCCCTCCCAGCCTAATTTCCAGGGGCCCCTTCCCTGTGGCTTCAGACAGGCCAAGACTACCCCCTTCCTCTGACCCTGCCATCTCCTCCAGCTATCATCCTCTACCCACACCTAGAACGAGCCGTCCACCCTTAGTGTCTTTGTGTCCTCCCCTCCCTCTGCTTTCTCTGATCATCCCTTTACATCATCCCTTTACAGCTAAACTCAATGGCCTCCTTGACCACTCTATGGCGCTGCATACCGCTGGCCGTGAAGGGAAGGCTTCTGGAGCCTGGGTCTTTCTGGGGCTACCCTGGCTCTCCTTCTCAAGCCCACATCATCATTCAAGGCCCACCTCCAGCCCCAGGGCTCTGTCTTGGAACTGTGTGTCTGGGACTGTCTGTATCTCTCTCTGCTTCTCTCTCCATCCCCCATCAGCCACAAAAATGATTGTCCTAAAACACAGGTCCAATGGTGTCATCCCCTACTCAGTAACCCCTGTGGCTCCCTATGGCCTCCAGGACTAGATACAAATGCTCTGCTCAGCATTCGAAGCCCTTCATCACCAGCCTCTTCTACCTGTCCAGTCTCCTGATCCATCCCTCCTTCTCCTCTTTGACCCTGTGCCCCCAGCCTCCCGTCTGGCTCATGAACAAGCCCCTCCATCTCTGGGCTCCCGGCCATCCTCTCCCTCCGCCTCCCTGCCTGCTGCCTCCCTGGCTCCAAGTCCCAGCTAAAGCCCGGCCTCCCAGAGGAAGCCTCCCCAGCCCCTCTCCTTTCTAGGACAGCTTCTCTCCCCGGTATTTCCTACGCTTTGCAGCTATTTTACCTGTTGTCTCCCCTGTCAGACTGGAAGCTTGAGGGCAGGGACTCTTGTCCCTTACCACAGTTCTTGGCGCACTTAATGAACATTTATCAGTGGAGGGATAGACGTCCAAAACCGTGGGGAGTGTCTTAGGCTCCTCTCACCTCAGTGACCGGCTGTCTGTGCCAGCTTCTCTACTGTCGACCCAGGTGACTCTGGGCAAGGCTCTGGGCTTTGGTTTCCTCCCCTGTACGAGGTTGGACCAGACACTCTCCAAGGTCTCCCGCGGCTCATGATCCCTGGTTCTATGGTCTTGGGTGATGGTCTAAGCCCCTAAATCTACAATATCTATGCTCCCTTCCCTTCTCCCTCCCCCTGTCCTCGGTCTCAAAGGGCTTGATTTGGAAGCAGCGCTGGATGGAGGCACACATGACCACTGGCCTGCCCCTTCTGAGCTCTCAGAGAATGGCCAAAGCTGGCGTCTCCCTGGCCTGCCTTCCTGACGTGCCACCACCTATGAGTTGGCACAGACTGAGGGGCTCTCAGTGCCGCGATCTGAAGGGAACACCTGGGTTCTTTTTGGTTCTTGATTTCATTCTCTGCCTGATGTCTCCGGGAACGTTGGGTTCTAAGACTCAGGAACAACCAAGCCCTGCCCCCAGCTCCATGGGCATCCCACCTGCTAGATGCCCCACCCCTGCAGCTGCTCATCAGCTTTGGCAGCAGGGGACAGTGTGGGCTGTCCCCCAGGACACAGCCCCAGCCTTGCCCTCTTTCCTCCCACACAGCGGATTCCTTGGCCAGGCTCTCTGTGTGTTGTAAAAGCCTTTTGGCATAAGAGGGAGCTCCACCATGTGGGAAAGGCTTTTGTGGTGAGGTGGGCTTGGGAGGATTCATCCATGCTCCCAGCAGGCTCCTACCAGCGACTTCTCCTTGAGACCATCTGATGCCCCAAGTCAAGCCTCTGAGGCAGCCCCCATACCCCTGCTTCCTGGGCTAGACTCATCACCACGGGCAGCTTTGGGCAGTTCCCTAGGGCTGTTGTGGATGAAGGATGACTATGTGGGCAAGGCAGGAAGCCCACCTTGGGCTTTTCAGGGGAAAGCAGCATGGGGATGCTTTTATTCTGATTGAGGCAAATGCTCTGATATTTTAACACCAACATCCCTGGAAAAGCCAGAGAAATAGAAGAAACCTCCATGGCCACTCATTCCTACCATTCATGAGAGGAATCTCTAATAACTTACTGCAATTAGATGTCCAGCCTGTGCCTGAAGACCTTCAAAGAAGAGGCCTCAGCCCCTTCTGAGGCTGCCCACCCCACTGGGGGGGGTGTGATTCTGGGGATTTGGGGAAGGCTTTCCTGCCGTGAAGCCCAACTGACCTCTTTGGGACGTTCTGGCCTCCAGGGGGGAGATGGATCAGATCCCTTTCCAGATCCTTCCAGATAAAGTCTGGGTACCTAATCCCTTCTGCTAATCTCCTGATAATTTAGAGCCATGCATGTGTAATCCCTCCAACTAATCCTCTGATGATGGCCTGGGCTCCAGCTCTTTGCCCAAGCCTGGCTGCCCTCCTTTGGCCAGCATCCAACTCTTAAGCAATGAGGCCAGGATGGAGCCTAACCCTCCAGCATCCCTAAGGCGCTCCCTGGCTCTGCTGGACATGAAGCCATTAGCATTACTCGCTGAGTCCAGCCATCTGAGCAGTCCTGAATCCCTCTGAATGTGCTGTCGCCCAGCCCCCCTTCTCCAGGACAACCATAGCCACTGTCAGACCTCGCGGCTCCCTGACGCTTGAAGGTTTGCGTTTCAGAAATTCCCTCTCCTTCCATCCTCACAAAAGTCCCAAGAAGCAACATGATCATCATCCTGCTTTTATGACTTAGGAAACTTCAACCCATAGAAGGGACTCACCAGGCTCACCAAGCTGAATTTGAACTTTGGGCTCCAGGCCCTTGCTCTGTCAACTGCCCCACCCAGCTGCCTCTGGGAGGTCCAGTGTGACCCAGTTTACAGAAACTTTGTTCAGACCTGGGTGACCTGTGTCCACAACATTCTTCTGTACTAGTCTGGCCAAACAAAGCCGTGTCTGCTGCATTTGCCCATGCCAAGTTGGCTCCTGGTCATCCTCGCTTCCTTCCTAGACGTTTACTCACTGCCACTTTATTGGCCTGTTCCAGAGTTCTCCCAGCAATCACTGGCAAGCTCCCTGGCCTCCACTCTCTTCTCTGGTGAAGCCTGGGGCACCGGGCCCTCACTGTGTCAGTTTTGGGTGCACTTCCCAAACAAGAAGCAATGAGCCTGTCTTCACCTTGATCCGGAGCAGATCTCCCCCTGCTCATTAAGCAGAGATGGCCCCATGGGAGCTGTGGAAAGCACCTGCCCATCTGCCTTCCTCTGGCAGCCCCCAGACACTGGGCACAGGGCAGAGCACCCTTCTGGCATGAGCCAAAGCTGCCCGTGGCCCACGATGTAGAAGGTGACTCTCACAGCCTGGGCTTTAGGTCTGGAGGAGGCAGATTCAGGAGTCTGCTCTGACAGCCACTCACAGCTCACTCCTATGGCTTGTCCTCACATCTGGGGCCTGGACTCTTGCAAACCTAGGCCAGGGGAGGTCAGAGGACAACAGAGATAAAGAGAAGGGTGGACAGGGGGTGAGTGAGAGCCATTCCCCAGCAAAAACAGAGCACTCCCAATGCAGCTAACTGGGACCTCAAAGAGCCTGGAGGCTGACCTTTCACCCAATTGGGCAAATGCTGAAACTGAGCCCGGGAGAGGGGCAACAGAGCCTGTGTCTGGACATGAATCCTCTGCCTCCGTTCTCTGCCGTCCTGCATGGCCCAGAACCACAGCTGTGAGGCTCAGTCCAAGAGCAGGGCACAGACTCGGTCCCAACCTCTAGTCCTGCTCACATCTGTGGAGGAAGAACCAGGACAGGAGACCAAGACCACTGGGAGCTGGCAGTTCAGTTACTCTGAGTATACAAAACCTTCCACCAGGCTAAGAGTGATTGAGTCCAGCAGCAATCTCAACAGCACACAAGCCAATGGCCCTGAACTGGGCCAGGACCTTGGAGAGCACTGACCAGAAGGCCAGGCCCCCTGACTGAGCTGTGAAAGCAGCAGAAGCTGAGGCCAGACATGCCCCTCAAAGGCCAGCAGCACCCAACACTATCCAAGCCTGAAGTCAATAAGTGCATTGGAAGAATGAGCAAACAGAAAGAGGAGCCAACCACAAAGAACTACTCTGGGGACAAGGATGCCCAAGATACAGAAGAAGATCATCACATGAAACATCTACAAGCAAAGTCACAAAGAAAAATGCAATTTGGACAGTAGCTAACAAAAATTCTTGGAAGAGCTTTTAAAAATAGTTATATAGATATGCACATACATTATACATATATATGTGTGTGTACGTATATATACACATATATACATACACACACATACATGCATATATACATATATATATGTTGCGGGTCCACCCAAGGGCCAGCCTCAGGTGTGTGCAGAGATGTGGGTGAGAGAAGAAAAAATGACCAGGGGATAGTTGAGGAAAGAACCATGAACTCCATTTAATGACTGTAAAAGTTTATTGTTAGGCTATTCAGTGGGCAGGAGGGCTTAGAAAGCCTGCGAAAATACAGGAATTAGGGGTGCAGGTTATATAACCATAATAACATAAATCAGGTATCAATTATGTTAACTAGATCACTAAAGGAGGGATTAGGGAGGAGTTAAGGAGCGGTCAGTGCTTAAAAGGACATGCACTTTTCATATCTACTGTGCAGGCGTATTGCCCATAATTCACTGGGAAAAAGCCCAAGGGGGGGCTACCAGGAGGTGTGGTTTTTGCCTTGAAACGTCACCTAAGTCAACTAGGGGTCAGTTCTGACTGAGAGGTGCCCAGTCTGTTCCCCATCAGTGTCCCTTTTGACAAGATGAATGTTGGAAGCTGGACTAACTGGGGCCTAATTGGTGAGGAATTATCTTACTGCTAGTGCATTGAAAGATTCATAGGTGCAACTGGCCACTAGAACAAGGGAGCTTTACATTTCTCTGATTGCTCATAGAGGGTTGGGTGAAGGATTCATAGCATGGCTTGTTATCATAACAAGCAGGGTTTATGGAAGCTCAGCAGAGGCTGCTCGGGGAAGAGGCAGAGTTAATGGTTTTATGGCTTGGGAGGGGGGGTGTAACTTTACAACTGAAGTTGCAACTGGATGTTACAAACATAGACACCTCAACAGCCCATCAACAGGGTTGATAATCTAATGAGAGACTTGTCTTTTTTAAGTATATGAAGTTTGGGAGGAAGAAAGAATTTAAGTAATTGAACCACAGTCGTAATTATAGAAGATTTAGTAGCCACCACTATAACGAAACAGAGGGCTTGAAATATGATATTCTGGAAGGCAAAGGAAATAGGAAAACCATGAGTAACTTGCCCAGCAAAACTTCCTTCAGAGGGGAAAATGGGCATTTAATAAAAGAGAATTTTCAAGCATTCTCGATAAAAGGATCAGAGCTGAATAGAAAATTTGACATCCAAACACAGCACTCAAGAAGAGCATTAAACAGTAGACAATAAAGTTAAACTGTTTATATCCCTAAATATGGGAAGAGGAGACGTTACACCTTGGAACTTTGTTATCACTAGGGTTCTTTGAGGGAGTCTAATAAAGAGGGTCTAGGTGAGATTTTATCATGTTTGGATGATCTCAAAAGAAGAATGGAAGGGTGGGAAAGAAGGTGCCGAGAGAGGAATGAGAAAGAAAGGAAAATTATGTCACCTAAATGGGACATGCAGGAAAGAATTTATACAATGGAGGGCACAGTGTGTGGGGAGGGATACTAGACAAGATTTGAACCTCATTCCCATATGAATTGGTTCAAGGAGGGGAAGAATAAAACCCCCATAGTTGGATTCAAAAATTTATTTTATGGATGAGATCAATAGGAGGGAAAGGGGCTAACAGAAATTGGGGGAATGGGAAAATAAGGAGGGTGGATTAAAGTTGGCAATGGTCAGAAGCAATGCATATTATTAAGGAGGGACAGAGTAAAAAAAAGAACATACGTATAAGAAAATAGAATGGAGGGAAATATATAGTTGACAATCATAACTGTGAATGTGAATGGGATGAACTAACTCATAAAATGGAAGAGGATAGCAAAATGGATTAGAAACCAGAGTTCATTGATCTGTTGTTTACCCAGGAACACATTTGAAATAGAAAGATAAATATAGAGTTAAAATAATATGCTGGAGCAAAATCTATTGTGCTTCAGATAAAATAGAAAAGGGCAGGGATGGCAATTGTGATCTCAGACAAAGCAGAAACAAAAACAGATCTAATTAAAAGAAAAACAGAGGAACCACATTTTGCTAAAAGATGCCACAGATGATGAATTAATAACAATACTGAACATGTATGCACCAAATGGCATAGGATCCAAATTGTTAGATGAAAAGTTAAATTACTAATGGGGGGAAAGATTCAATTTATCCTCTCTTAGACCTAGATAAATCTAACCATGTAGTAAACTAGAGAAAAGTTAAGGAGATTAGTAGAATTTTAGAAAAAGTTAATTACAAGTCTGGAGAACATTGCCTAGGAAGGGAAGGAACTAAACCTGGTGGTTTAATGGCCAAATCCAACGGTCTTTCTCCATTTTCATCCTTCTTGACCTCCTTGCATCTCTGACAAGCCCCTTCTCCTTCATACTATTTTCTCTCTACATTTTCATGACACTGACATCTCTTTGTTCTCCTCCTGGCTATCTGACCACTCTACTAGATCTTCATGTCACACCCACTAGCTGTGGGTGACCCCCAAGCTCTGTCCCAGACCCTTTTCTCTCTGTGCTGTTGGTGACTTCATCAGCTCCTGTTGGTAGAATTATTAATTATACAGAGGACTCTCAGAGAGCTATCTATTTGTCATTTCAATCGAGTCCAATTCTTCATGACCCCGTTTGGGATTTCCTTGGCAGAGATACTAGAGAAGTTTGCCATTTCCTTCTCTAGCTCATTTTACAGATGAGGAGACTGAGGCAAACAGGGTTGAGTGCCTTGCCCAGGGTCACACAGCTAGTAAGTGTCTGAGGCCAGGTTTGAACTCAGGGAGATGAGTCTTCCTGCCTCAGGCCCAGCACTCTATCTAATAGTCCACCTAGCTGCGCTATCTGTTTGTAGATATGTCTGTATATCCATCCCTAACTTCTCTGCTGAGCTCCAGTCCAATATTACCAACTGACTGTTGGAAACCACACCATCACAGACGTCTCAAATTCAGCATGTACAAAACTTACCCTTCCTCCCAACCCCAGCTGTCTTTCTAAGTTTCCTTACTTCCACTAAGAACCCCTCACTGAATTGAAGACGCCTTCACCATCCCTTCAGTCACCTCTGTGCATAGGCACAATGCTGTCCCTCACTCTCTGTCTCGTGCATCCCTTGTATCTCCTTCCCTTCCATGGATCCCCTTTTCTTCACTCCTACAACCACCTCCCTCCTTCAGGCCCCCATCCCTTCTTACCTGGAATACTGGCATCATCTCATAGTTGGGCTCCTTCCTTTGACTTTCCCCCTCTCCAACCCATCCTTCACAGAGCCCCCGATCTCCATCAAGTCTAACCATGTGGTTCCCTCCGATCCCCAAGATAAAATGAGCCTGACAGCCAAAGCCCATCGCAGCATGTCCCCTTCCTGTCTCTCCATTCTTCTCACACCTCACTCCCACCAGAGAGTTGTTCGTGGCTAGGGTCCACACTCAGCCTCTCACCAGGTTCCTGCACACAAGAGGAGCCAGGCAGCCCCAAGAGGAGGCCACCCAGAGGCAGCCTATTGTCATTCCCAAGGCCCAAGCACTGCCTATTTCTCCATACTTCCCAGCTCCCCAAAGCCCCTGCTGGGGTATATGTCAGCAGCTCTGTGGGGACAGGTGTTCAGAGAAGCCTCCACCACTTGAGGCTGCCGCAGCTCCTGCAGAAAATGAAGGAAAGATCCCCATGCCAGACGGAGCAGCTCTGGAGGCTCCCAGAGACCGCTGTCCTGTCTGGGTTCTCTGGCTGCTCTGGGCTCCAGGCCTGCTGGGCTGGGCAGAGTAACCACACATTTCCTCCTGATCCCTGATGGGCAGCTGGGGAAGCTGGAGAACGGAAGCCTCTGCAGGAAGGGCAAAGGGGCAGCAGGCGAATCTCTCAGAGAAGGGATGAAGGAGGGCTTTCATAACTGGGAGCTATGAGGTACTCGAGGGGTCTTCTGGTCCAATGTCCTTTCCCAGATACAGTCAGTGAAGTGCTTTCCTCCCAATGAGCCAGGAACACAAGAAAGTCATCTACAGATCTTCACTCTTATTTGGCAGAGTGCAACATGGAGGCACAGAGATTCTCCCAAAGCTGCTTCCGATCAGGAGCAGAGCCAGGCTGAGGAGGCTGATCTTCTGCCCCCTCGCCTTCCCAACACCATGATTCCTAACTCCATCCTCTCTTAGGCTTCCTACTGGGAGTGAGTCCAGTGGGGAAAGTGGGCTGAGGGGAAGCAGCTTGAAATGGAGGGATAATAACTCATATCTCCATGGAGACGGGGAGACTGGCCCAGAAAATACTTTCTGTACAGCCCTGGGAGAAAGGCAGCCTAAATATAATGATTGTAATCCTTGTTTACAGACTGGAGGACACCAAGACCCAGAGATGTAAAGTTGCCTAATGAGGGGCCCAGGTGTTTGGGTTCCAGATCCAGTGTTCTGGATTGCACCCAGCCATCACTAAGGAAGTGCCTTAAGTGGGCGAGGTGCTGGGCCTGCAGAGACAAGAGGGAGCTCACTCTTTCATGGAGCCAGGAAGACCCAAGTTCAAATCTGGCCCCAGTTGCTTACTAGCTGTGTGACCTTGGGCAGGTCACTTACCCTGTTTGCCTCCCTTTCTTCATTTATAAAATAAAGATAATAATAGCGCCATCTCACAGCACTGTTGTGAGGATCAGATGAGATATGTAAAGTCTAAAACAAAGATAAAAATGTAGGGGCCTGAGTAGAATTTTTAGAAAAGTTAGAGAGGACAACTCTGTGGCCATTCCTGAACAGGAATAGAAAGGAGCGTGCATACTGACAGCTATACGCAGCACTGTGGCTGAGACTGACAATGTGCCAAGGCCTGAAAACCTCCTAAAGAAGGGTAGGAAGGTAACAATGTTACCGACCATAGCACAACAAAATTGTGATCAGCGAAGGGCATGAAGAAAGGATTCAAACTTACACAAAGATGAAATAAGTTAGTCCTAAAGAATGTGTGGGTCAAAGAGAAAGCCACAGAAACCTGGCCTAGGACCGGAAGCTGGCGGTGGCTTTGGAACTAAGCCCTGCCCCTCCCAGGAATCTGTAGCTTCAAACCGTCTTCCGAGGGCTCCCTGAATTGTACTAGCCTGGTCCACCTCCTTATGACGTCACTCGCTGATGCAGCACCATGGTGCCTTTGTGGGTGAGGGTGGCAAGGTCTCGGGCACAGTCATGTCTGGGTGTGGCTCTCATGGAAGGTGAGGAAGTTGAGGAACCAAGTGATTAGAGCGTTTGAGGGGAGACCACATGGGTACTGGAGTCCCCTAGTCTGATGGCAGGAGTGAGCAGAAGAATTATGAGCCATTGTGAAAGGAAGGGGAGGGAGCTGGACTGGGTCCAAGGATGAGGGGTTACCACATGATGGAGGAAGGGGGAGAACCAGGACGTGATAAAGGGGAGCCCCGCCTTGACCTGTGAGTGGAGGGGCAGCCAATATGGGGAAGGGTAGAAAGGATCACCCATCTGGAGCTGTGAGGCCGTCTGCTCCAGACACCCCCCATTGACAGAGGTCACAGGAGCAGGATTTGATCTCAGGTCTTCCTGAATCCAAGCCCGGGTGTTAACAGCCACTGCTCTGCTCAGCCTCACCTGAGCATTTGTGCACTGTTGGGGGCCAAGACCTTCAGAGGTCCTGGCACACTAGCACCCCAATTCCACAAGGGCATTGGGCAGATAGGCAAGGATAGTATAATCTTGTTGGGTGGATGCTCTCATTGGCCTAGTGAATATCTAAACTACGTACATTTGCAAGTCCTGATTGGGACCCCTGATCTATTGTGCCCCCAGAGGTGGTTTTAGGATAAAGATCTGGAGGACTGAGGTCTAGGGATGGGCAAGGCCTAAGATGCAATCATCCCCAAAATTAGGAATATAAACCCTATGATTTTCTTGTATCAGTGGCTTGGTATGGAATAGTTCTGGAATAAACAGACTATGAAATCCATCCCCGTCTCTCTGTTTCTCTCCTATAATCCAGCTAGCTTTAAGTTCTTCTTACTCTCTCTCTCTATTTTCCTCAACTGGTAGCTAGGCCTAGACTGTGCCAGCCGCAGCAGTGCACCTTGCTGTCCTGGGGTGAGTGAAAGTCAGAGACTGAGCCTGGATTTAGATGGTTCATGGCTCCCCCACCATATGCTCCCTGGGGGTGATAAATCCTCATGCTTAGACACAAGGGACTCCCAGGTTGCCCTCTTCCTATCATGTCATGGCAGCATTTGAAAATGGCGGACCTGCCGGGCCTCATTCCTTCCAGGATGTGGGATAACTGGCGTGATGGCATCGGCCTGGGTCCTCTGGAGCTCAGGTGCTGTCTGCCCTGCCCACAGGAGGTCACCAGGTAGCCGGCTGTCTTCAGGCACCTGGTGCTCTCATGGCCTGCCCAGACTGTTTTTCAAGATCAAGCTGGTTTCAGGGAAACAGGAGTCAGTGTGATGACAGGTGAGAAGTGGTGGTGAGGCTCCTCCCTGCCAGCATCAGGTGCAGGAACAGCCAGAGCCCGAGAAGCCACGCTGGAAGGGAACTGGTAGCTCCAAGCCCCGGCCCTCCGGACAAACAGCGTGGGCAGCTGCTGGCCCACTCCAAGATAAAGACTCAGGTGTCTCTTGGAGATGCACAGGCCCTTCCTGGCCTCTGCCCTAGAGGAGAGAGCAGGGGCACGGAAGGTGGAGGGAGGAGGTGATGGCCAGGCCTGTGTCTGGACACCAGAGCAGAGACAGCCTTGTTCAAGGCCACCTGCCTCGTGTGATATCTGAGGAACCCTAGGCCCACTGCCTGAGGCGAGGCAGCAGGTTTGGAGCCCAGGTGCTCTGAGGACATTTGTAGTGCTTTCCCCCACAACACACTACAAAACGTAACAGAGGTGAGACCATTGTCTGACTCTCCCCACGCAGAAAGCACCATGGACTGATGGTAGATGAGAGGCAACTTAGAGCAGGTGCAGAGATGGCCCTGGAGTCAGGAGGACTGTAACCCTGGACCAGGCACCCCAACCGTCAGTGCCCCCAGGCAAGCCGCAGCATCGATAGAGGGAGCTTTCTCATCCAGGAGTTCCCTGTATGAGCGATATCACATTTCTAGACAAGCTTCTAGACTTCCTCTGATTTTCTCTCCTCAGTGATGTCTGGGGTCTGAACAGCTGGGTCCTTGACGGCCATGTGACAGAGGCTCTACAGGGACTGGGAAGGTTTAGAGTACAAGCTGAGGACAGTGTGCCTCAGACCCTTGCCTGGACAAGTCACCGAACCAAGTGCAGAGACAGACAGAGACAGAGACCAAGACAGAGACACAGACAGAGACAGAGAGACACAGAGAGAAACAAAGACAGAGAGGAGAGAGAGACAGAGAGATAGAAAGACAGAGACAGAAAGAGACACAGACAGAGACAAAGACAGAGATAGTGACAGACAGACAGGAGAGACAGAAAAGAGAGACAGAGACAGACAGAGAGGAGATAGAGAGATAGAAAGACAGAGACAGAGAGAGAGAGACAGACAGAGATAGGAAGAGAGAGCAAGAGAGGGAGATCTACTGGGCTCTGCACAGTTGATGTCAGACATCCCTTAAGTGTTGCCTAGGTCTGCATCTGTATACAAGCCACACGCCAACTCTCTCCATGGTGAGCAGACAACCCAAGAGGCACAGTGGCATTGCTAGATGAAGACCCCCTCAGTCAATCAAAATACATTTATTTATTTTTTTAATTTTTCATTTTTTATTCTGAATTCAATGAATAAAAAAAAGAACTATCAAACAGAAAACCAAAGAATATGTATTAAATCAAACAGAAAAAGCTGGTTACATGTGAAACCAGAAGTATCTTCTACATAGACTGTGAATTCTACATGTCCCTTTCAAAGCTGTCCTGCTTGTCTGTCTTCTTTGAACCTCCTTCTGTTCTGTTCTGTGCATTTAAAAAACGTTTTGCTTTCTCTTTCATTTTTCGTCTTTTTGTCTGCCCTATTGCTGTTACCCTCACCCAGCCAGCTCTGTCACACCTCCCCCCCCAATTCTTAAGGTAATAAACATAAACCTAATAGTCAAGCCAAACAAATTCACACTTTTGCTCTCTCCTAGAGCCGACCGCACATTTTCCCAAGTTACTCTGAAACCACCCTTTTCACTATTTCTTATGATGAATAATATTCTATCATGTAGCCCAAACTCTGGACTCACGATTCCGGAATGAGACTGGCTACATCTCCCTCTCAGGACTCTACGGATACCCCTGAGGTGTCGGAAGTGATTCTCAATAGCAGTTGGCTCCAGCCCTCATTGGTGTGCTCCCTCACACACACACACACACACACACTCTCTCTCTCTCTTTCTCTCTCTCTCTCTCTCTCTCTCTCTCTCTCTCTCTCTCTCTCTCTCTCTCTCTCTCTCTCTCTCGCTTTTAGGAAAGGGTAATTGCTATAATAGTACAGTAACAACAGATGTTACAGTACAACCTGCCTCACCCCTCCCCACCCTCTCCCACAAGTACACAGAGAATCTATGGGAGGGTACTCTTGACCGTAGAGAATACACATGGCTTTCTTAGGAATAACTGGCTCCTGGAATTCCTTTGCTTCCATGTGTGGGGTACTCAAGAAGTTTCCCTTAAGCATGGGGAATTTGCCAATCCATAGAACCTTGGCTTTTGAACTGTGGACACTGCTAGGAAATAAGTGGAAGAATGGGAAGTTTGACATCCTCCAGACCCTTCCCAGTTCACAAGGTCCTCTTTGTAAAAAAGAAGTGAAGAAGAAGAAGAAGAAGAAGAAGAAGAAGAAGAAGAAGAAGAAGAAGAAAGAAGAAGAAGAAGAAGAAGAAGAAGAAGAAGAAGAAGAAGAAGAAGAAGAAGAAGAAGTTAAGACCCCTCCTTCTGACCGTCAGCCCAAGCATTTCCTCCTGAAGGGTGTCTTGAAAAGTCACCCTTGCTCCAGTGGCTAGAATCTGTCCCTTCTCAACCTGCCTGAGAGCTGAGAGACAAGCTCTGGGGTATGATCAAGTTTCTTTAGCCTCTCCAAACATGTTGTACAACTTCATTCCTTTTAGTACACTCTGCTAAACGATGATTAGACTTATGATTGGCCTGTGATTAAACTGATTGGGCACCTTGCCACTGACTGTAGGTGGGGTGTACTTGAGTAAATTCAGTCACTCAACCCTTACATTCACATTCCTATCCCATAATTTGTGTAGCCATCCCCCAATTGCCAGGGACCTATTGTGTTTCCTGTTCTGTGTTATGACAAAAAGAGCTGCTAAACACACACACACACGCACGCGCACACACGCACACACGCACATGCACACGCACGCACACACACGCACACACACACGCGCACACGCGCACACACATGCACGCACGCACGCACACACACGTACACACGCACACACACGCACGCACACGCACACACATGCACACACACACGCACACACACACACACACGGGACGTTAATCTCTGAGCTCTTTGGGCACACAGACCTACCGGTGGATCACAGTTTTGTGATTCAGGAGGGCCACAGCTCTAAGCTGCTTTTAAAAATGAAAGAACTAAGTTCATGACCAAAGAAAAGATAGAGATTCAGAGGAAATAAAACGAGTAATTTAGATTACATAAATTTAAGGGTTTTGTACATACAAAACCAATGAAAACAAGAGTAGAAGAAAAGCAGGAAACTGAGAAAAAAATCTTTGTGGCAAATCTCTTTGATAAAGATCTCATTTCCCAGATTAGCAAGGAATGGATCCAAATTTCTAAAAATGGAAGCCACATTCCAAGTGATAAATGAAAAAAGGATAGGAAGAGGCAGTTTTCTGAGGAAGAAGTCAGAGCATATGAAAAAAATAATCTACATCATTAATAATTAAAGAAATGAAATTAAAACAACTCTAAAGTACCACCTTATACTTACCCAATTGGCTAAGATGACAGAAAAGGAAAAGTACAAATACTGGAGGGGATATGGAAAAGTAGGGACACCAATGCACTGCTGGTGGAGTTGTGACCTGATCCAACCATTCTAAAGAAAGAATAATATGCACCTAAACAATAAAAAAGCTGTACATATCCATTGACCAGAAATACCACTACTAGGTTTATACCCAAAAGATATCAAAGGAAAAGGAACTGAAAATGGCAGAAAAAGAAGAAGTGTATGAATGTGATGGAATAGTATTTTTTTAAATAATATTTTATTTTCTCTTTTTTTTTAATTTTTTTTTTCTTTTTGCTTTTTGGAGGGCAGTTGGGGTTAAGTGACTTGCCCAAGGTCACATGGCTAGTTTTTGTGTTAAGTGTCTGAGGCCGGATTTGAACTCAGGTCCTCCTGACTCCAGGGCCGGTGCTCTATTCACTGCGCCACCTAGCCGCCCCAATATTTTATTTTCTCAATTACATGCAACAATTTTTTTAAATTTGAGTTTCCAATTTTTCTCTCTCCTCCTTTTACCTTCCCCCCTCCCTGTGATGGTAAGCAATTTGATACAGTTATACATGTGCTGTCATGCATAACATTTCCATATTAGTTGTGTTGTGAAAGAAGACACGGACCCAAAGAAAAAAATATGAAAAAAAGTGAAGTGAAAAACAGTCTGCTTCCGTCTGCCTTCGGGCTCCGTTAGCTCTTTCTCTGGAGGTGGAGAGCATTTTTCATCACGAGTCCTTTGGAATTGTCTTGGGTCGTTGTGTTGCTGAGAAGAGCTAAATCATTCACAATTGATCATCATACAATATTGCTGTTAGTGCATACAGTGCTCTCCTGGTTCTGCTCCCTTCACTTTGCATCAGTTTGTGAAAGTCTTTCCAGGTTTTTCTGAAATCAACCTGCTCATCATTTCTTATAGGACAAAAGTACTATTATGCTGAAAAAAAATCATGGTTCCAGGAAAACATGGGAAGACAATATGAACTGATGTAAAGTAAATTAAGAAGAACCAGGAGAACTTTGTACACAGTAACAGTAATATTATAAAGAGAATCAACTGTGGAAGATTTAGTGCCTCTGATCAATGCAATGATCCCCTAGGTTCCAGAGGACTCATGATGAAAAATGCTATCTACCTCCAGACAGAAAACTAATGGATACAGAGTATAAACTGAAGCATATTTTTTCACTTTCTTTTTTCCTTCTTTGTTTTTTCAGAACATGGTTAACGCATAAATGTTTTGCTTGACTTCATATATATATATAATGGGTATCATATTTCTTGCCTTCTCAATGGGTGGGGAAAGGGTAGAGGAAGGAAGAGAATTTGGAACTGAAAATAAAATGGAATTTTAAAAAATTACACCCAATTAAATCTTTGTTACACAGCATGGCTTGCAGGGGATGGGAGAGGAGATGGGAATTTTTTTAGAAATGCTCTTTCTTTTTTTTAATTTTTGCAGCATGGCTAATATGGGAATACGTTTTATGTGGCTTCACATGTATAAAGGGTGTTATATTGTTCACCTTCTCAATGGATGGGAAAAGAGCAAGAGGGAGGAAGAGAATTTGGAAATAAAAATAAAAGAATGAATGTTAAAAAAATAAATTCATATTGGGGGAAATAATTTTTTAGAGATGAAACATATAGAAAACCACAAGTTGCAGTGCTCAGAGACTTGTTGCTTTGAGATGACACAATAATCCCTTTGTCAAGGGGCAGGGTTTGTGTCAGAGAAGTGACCAACGAGCCAAGAGGAGCAGCTTACTCTAACCTTAAAAAACAAGACAACTTCCTTTATCCTCTTCTTCCTCTTTCCTTAATTTAGGCTTAGACGTCTCTGGATCTTTCCTTTATAGGAAGAGAGTCAGTTCTCTCCCTACTCCCATGGGAAAAACTATTTATTATATTATTGAGGAATTATTATGCTATTTAAATCTAACCTTATGTGATTAAAGACTGTCTACACCCAGAATGCTGCCTTGTGTAGTAGCTGTCTAAGAATGCTGGAGAAGGCTACAAGGCATTTTAGGTTGCCCCTAGGTCTTAGACCTACCCAAAGCATTCATGTTTGGGGTTACATACTGAGAACTGGTGATGGGTCCACCCCAGCTTATGTTTTGGCTCATGGGTACCCTTGACGAAATCCTATTTAATGTCAACCTTTCAGAGTTTAGATAAAACAGTTTTAAAGAAAACATAACTATCAGAGGCCAATCAGGACCAAAGTGGATGGATTCCCTAGAGATGGTAAGCTCCTCCAGATCCTCTGTAATGTTAATGAAATCAGAAGATCTTCCATGCCCCTTTCTATTGGCACCTCAAAGGCTTAGCCCCTTACTTCCAGTTAACTCCTTGGGAGTAATCACAGCTGTAGTTGAGAGGAGAGTGGATTGGAAGCACCTGGGGCAATCTCCTCATTTATAAAACCAGAAGAAATAAAGCTAAAGGACAGACACC
>CM053601.1:1938352-2003352 GCA_028646575.1 Pseudocheirus occidentalis
AGGGAGGGCTGTGCCAACCGTGCATATATGCATGTCCAGTGGGCGATGCCAGGGGCAGAGGGGGTTGCTCATCTGAGTGCACCTGTTAAGGCCTCCAGCTTCCCTCTCCAGGCTTAACACAGCTGCCCCTCAATACACAAGACACATGCACATGCTCTCTCCCACTCACAGACACACATACCACACCAACGCTGCCTGAATGCCATCTGTGAGCCCAGCATTGTAGCAGATGCAGGCCCTCAATGGACATAGGCCTTTCTCCTTAATACAGAAAGCTAGGACCACAAGGGATGTGTGAATTTTTACAATCAGAGCCTCTTGCCTGCTGAGAGGCATGTGGTGCAGACAGCAGCCCGCCTGGGCAGGCGGGGGCCCTCCCACAGTGCCACGCTCCCTCCTCCCCCATGGAGAAAACCTCCACCGCACACCAGGCACCATCACACCTGTGGACTCCACAGAACCACAGAAGGCAGCATCACATGGCAGTGTGTTTATTTTAACAGAGAAAAACAGGTCTGCAGTCACTTGGCTGAGAGCAAAGCCAAGAACCACCATCTCTTTTGGCTGATTGCCCTCCCTCCAGGTAACACCCAGGCCACAGTGCCACCATGGGCTGACCGGGGTCCTGCAGCCAGCAACCCCCTCCCATCATTCAAGGGGACCGGAGGGCCCTAATCCAAGAGGAAAGCCTGGCACACATTTAGTAAGAGGCCAGTGATTTTGATTCCTAAGGACTGCTTCATTTTCCTGGCAATTACTGGCAAGTTCAGAAAGAATCACAAAGGATTAGTGTTAGACGAAAGTCCCTGGATTGCCAGCAAGCATGAGGAAGTGAGGATGAGCCCGGGGTCCTAGCCACCTTCTGCAGCCGGGTCCTGGGGCCTGCCTGAGCAGAGCTCCTCTGGGGCCAGGCAGAAGAGCCTCCGAGATGCTGCTGCAGCCCAGACGCCTGCTCCTCACCAGCCGATACAAGGGTCTGGGCAGTCTCGCACGTACGACTCATAGACGTCATTGGGAACGTCCATCAGTGTGGTGTAGACAGTGAGCTGTAAGAAACACCACCTGGGGCGTGACTGTGTTGGTCAGTTCAGATCACAACCCTCAGACCGGGCAGCCTACTCAGTCACACTGCAGCGACTTCTTGGAATAGGCGGCAGGGGGCAGCTAGGTGGAATGGTGAAAAGAGCACCAGTGCTGGGGTGAGGGAGACCTGAGTTCAAATCTGGCCTCAGACACTTGACACTTACTAACTGTGAGACCTTGGGTGAGTCACTTAACCCCAACTGCCCTGCCTTCCCCCTCCAAAAAAAAGAAAAGAACAGGCGGCAGAGATAAGGACAGACCCCAGCCCTGATTTCCCTGGGTCAGGGAGCTCAGAGCTGAGAGAATTGCCCCTCCCAGGCAGGGAGGTAAGTGACCTGCCCAGGGTCACACAGCTGTGGGGTGGGGGGGAGGTCTTCCTGACAGGAGGCCAGCTCCCTATCGACCACCCCAAGCTGCCCACAGTGTGACTCTATAGAAAGAAATATCAGACAGCCCCATGTCCCTCCCCCAGAGGATGGCCACGGTCTGGGGCTCCCTTTCCTCATCCAGTCCCCATAGACCACGTGGCCACACGCTATCACTAGGAAAGGCCACCACCTGACCCAGGGAGTGCACATGGAAAATGCTTCCTGCCCAGTTTGTCCCAACCAACCAGCAGGCTGCCCTGGGTGATTCTCCATCACACAGAGTGGAGCCGCCTCACCACAGGTGGCCTGACTTATCCTTCAGCCCAGACTACCCTACTGGGAAGGACAAGGGTTGGGCCCGAGGACTCCTAGCCAAGGATTACCTTGTTGAGAATCGGCTTTGTGGACAGGACATCGTATAAGGAGGCCAAGGAGACATTCTAGGAAAGAAAGGCGAGTCCTGAAGGCAGGAGGCAGCGGCTGCCCCAGCCCCGGGGAAGGGAACAGTGACCCAGCCAGTCAGAGCACTTGCTCCTCACCAACAGCCCTGTCCACACTGGCCCCTGGGGCTCAGCAGGGAGGAGGTCACCCAGAGGCCAGCACTATCCCTTCCTGGTCCCTGCCATGGGAGAACAGATTCCGGGCTCCTGAAGTCTGAAAGAGGCTGCTCATCATCTACAAAGTCCTTGAGCGCCAATGCTGAACCCACCAGCAGGAACCAAGGATGGAACCCCACTTTTACTCCCTCCCCACCGCGGTGGGTCCCCCTGACTGAAGCCAGTTTCTGCATGTGTCTCCCAGAGCACAAAGCAATCTGGGCACAGACTGCCGAGACTCCGGGGCCTCCCCATCCTCCAACCCCTGCACAGCCTGGATGACTCGATTCCCCACCCCCACCCCCCACTGCTCTCTCCTATGACCTCTCCCTCCATTGGCCTTCACATGAATACGCCCCATCTGGTGCTGCCTGGCCTTTCTTCCACGATAACGACCCCTTCACATTCTTATCTATCTTCTGGGCGCCACCCCCAGGTCTTGGGGAGCCTCTGCTGGGCCTGAGGCCCCTCTGGCTGCCTGCGCTCCAGGCACTGGTCTGCAGCCCCTGGAGGATGTGGATTTTACCAGCGGAGCCTTTCCTGGCCTTTCTCTCCTGCCGGCTTCTGGGCCTTTCTCTGCTCCCTTTCTTACAGAGACAGGCCATCTTCTCCCTCTCCCAGCCTTCTAGTTTACAGCCCCTCAGAGGAGACCAAGACCTCCCAACAGGCGCCCTCCGTCACTGGCTGGGTAGACCCTCTTCTCAGACACCCCTTCCTTCGCCAGCAGTCACTTCCCAGATTAACCCTCCTCTCCTGCATTCCCTGAGGAAGTAGGTGCCAATGACCTGGAGCTGAGTACCCATGACATCATGCCAATGTCAGTCACTCCTCTGAGGCTCCTTCCTGTGGGTCATCTGGGTCCTGGCTCATTATCTGGGCTTTGACGGCTCAGGGTGAGTGTAGACAACGATTGCTTCTGTTCTGGCCGGAACCACGCAGGGCCTTCCCCTCCCTGACTAGGCCATCTCTGGTCTCAGTTCTTAGCTAGCCTTTAATCACTGAAGGGACACACGCCAGCTTAAAAAGGACAGGGTCTCCCCCTGCATCCTCCTGACCTGTGCTTTACCATTGGACTCCAATGATTCTGGAGCGTCTCCAGAACCCTCTCTAACAGTGGGGACTCTCCACCATGCAGCTCCAATACACCAGAGGCTCTCCACCATCCTTGGCTCCAGGGCATTGCCCTCGGCCCTCTCCACCATCCAACTAGGGACAAGGTGCTCTCCTCCACCTCCCTCTCCCCCAACACTTCTTCCTGGGGTCAGCTTGTGAAACTCTAGGGCCCGTCCCTCCTCCAGGGGGAGAACACAGGAGAGGGTGCCTTCTCCCCAAGACCCTCTAGGAGGGGGCAGGTGCTGGTGTCCACTGTGTCCTCTGAACCCGGCCCACTCCTCCCCATCCTGATGGCCCCTCTACCTCTCTTGCTCTGACAAGCCCCCCCTCTTCAGGGCCCTCAGCTCCCAGAGGCCCCCCCTTTCTACTTAGATGGCTGTTCAAGTTTTCTCCCTCAGGTTTTCCTCCATTTCTCCCTAAATCTGCCCAAAGCCACCATCTGACCCCTGCTCTTCCCACAGAATCAGAAGCACAGAGCGTATGGTAGGTGCCTCTTAAAGGCTGGCAGGAACACATAGCTTCTCACTGCTTGGCAGCCTGAGGCTCTGCACACTCACCTCCTGGGTGGTTTGATTTAAGCACATGGTGGCAGGCTTCCTCCGGTCATCCAGGAAGAAGGGGGCTTTCCAGTGGTCATAGTTAGTCTCCACCAAGAACCACCTGCCCTTGGTGGGCTTGAGCCTGCACAGACAGACAAAGCGCCCTGAGTCTTGCCCCTGCAGCCACGCCCGCCTGAGCTCGGGGATCCCCTGGACACTTACTCGTAGACATCCAGGGTGGATTTTCGGGCCCGAGTGATCAAACAGCCCTCCTCTGAACGGTTGCCTCCCAGGACAAAGTAAGCCGGGGCCAGGAGCTTGGTTTTGGTCAGCAGGTTCTTGGCCTCATCGTAACTGTGCAAAGGTAAACGGGAGAGATAAGAGAACCGAACCATCACTGCTTCCCCCAGTCTACCCAGAGGGCGCCGCCACCCTTGAGGAGCTTCCCTTCTAGGAGACACCACATCTGCGGCCCCAGGCTTTGCCATCAGTGCGTCCCCAGAAGCATCCGTCCTTCAGACTTGGCAAAGTCAATGCAGAACACGAAAGGTCCAGAGCCGAGCCAAGTCCCAGGGCTGCCCTCACGCTGCCCTCACCCTCCCCATGGAGGCCACTCGGGCCAAGGGGAGGAAGCCAATGGGGCCGAGTCTGGGGGGCCTGTTTTGGGAGCAGCCACCTCAGATGTAGCAGTCAGAGTGGACGTTGGTGCCTGAGGGTCATTTCTAGATTAAGGTAAAAAGGAGACACCTTCTCAGACCTACCAGGAACTGCTGAGAATTCTGTAACCCCTACACTGAGGGCTCCCCCAAACAGGTGGTCAGCCTCACAGGTCCTTGACCACAGCTCTGTAAAGCAGGCACCCCACTGTGCGATGTCATACTCATCTCACAGAAGAGAAGCGCAGGCCCTGAGGGGCTCAGCAAGGCTCACGTGATGGGAGAAGCCAGGCAGCAAAATCTTGGCTCTGGCCCCCCTCGGGATGTGACCTTCCTCCCCCTTCCCCTCTGACCCCCAAAGCCTCTGCAAAGCGGAGATGGTGGCAACTGCCACCCTCCCTCCCATGTGCAGGAGCCTTTCTAGCAGAGAGGAGATCCCAAGGGAGCATTGGGGAGGCTTCTGGAGCTGAGCCCCAACCAAGTGCCAGGGGGCTGTGCTCCAGGGGCCTCACAGCGGGATGGAACCCCGGCATGTCAACGCTGGGGCCACTACCTTGTGGCGTTCTCCAGGACGGTCCTCATAAGGAAGCCTATCCATGCATCCTCTCTCCTGCCCAACAACCATTCTAAGATGCCTGAAAGAGAAAGGGGACAGACATGCACAGATGGCCTTGGGAGTCTTCTGAAAAGCCCACCCCATCCCCACCCCACCCCCAGAGCCCAGGAGCTGTCACTTACCCAGGTAGCCCCCATTAGAGTTGAAGCGCTCATTCAGGGTCAGGCTAAAGATCCCCTGGGAGAACATGGACAGAGTTCTTCCATCAGACCAGCCTGTCCTGGTGCCGAGCACAGGGACAGAAGCAGGGCCTGAGCCAGTCCCTTTGTGCCCGAGCCCAGGCTCCCACGCCGGATGACCGCCCTCAGCCGACCACTTCACTCCCCTCCCACTTCCCGCTCAAAGCTGCCACGCCGCGGAGGCACTACCCCCGGGCCCAGAAGCAGAGGCTCTCACCGGCTTCATGCCCGTCAACGTGCCCACGTAGCCTGCAAACGAGGTAGCTTTGAAGACAGTTCGGTTGTTCTTCTGGAAATCCAGATTCACCGATATTGGCTTCAGATTTTCCGTCACGGTCCAGGAATTGTTGTTCATGTTCCACCTGCAAAGGCAGGGTGAGAAGACCCGTCTACATGGGCCTGGCATGCTGTGGGAAGGGCCTGGCTGTGGTGTAGCCACAAGCTCGAGGTGTCCTCCGGAGGCAGAACCCAGGAAGGACGTCTCCACCCTTGAGACAGACCTGAACCTGACACGGGTCCAGAGGGGCCAGGGCCTGGCTGCTGCTCCTCCCCACCTCCCTCTTCCTCCCCACTCTGTCCCTCACACCCATTCCCATTCCGGGTTTCTTGCCTCTCCTCATGCCTGTCTCTGGGACCCATTACCCCAGAGCCTCAGGCTAAATAACTTGTTTTCCACTTTGGGCCTAGGCTCAAACCCTATGAACTTCAGGTTTACACTGGGCCTGCCTCTCACCCTCACATCACAGAGACCTGGTCACACTACTTGGCCTAAATGACCATAAATATAGCCTTGGTGCCTGGTCAGTGTTCAGGCCAGCCTGGGCACTGCCTTCTCTACTTACCCAAGAAAGACACCAAAATCCAAATTTCTAGCATGGAGCAAATGACCTCAGGAAAGAGAAGAGGAAGAGTGAGGATTAGAACCCATGATGCCCCTGTCTTTTCCTTTCCACCAGTTCACAGCAAAGGGGAGTCCTCTGCTGACCACAAAGCCAAGGCCCTCAGGCTGGCTAGTGTGGGCCGGCACCCGGTCAAGCTAGTCATGCTGCTGTGGTCCAGGTCATGGCTCCTGGGTTTTCTGGCTTCAGACAGAGTCAAGGACCTAGGAAGTTCTGAAGGAGGAGGGGGAAGAGGTGGCACCAGCATCTATCATGCCCGAGATGGCAGCCAGCTCCTTTCCTGAGGAGGGAGGCAGAGGTGGCAGTGCTTCAGTCAAGTGGTCAATGACCCCAGAGTCTCGGCCTTGGGAGATCCTGGGGGCTGGCTTTGCTGTTGGGAGCACGAGGTCTGGGTGAGGGGATGAAGGGAGAATGCCACACTGAAATGGCAGAGGTGCCAATGATCTCAGTGGGTCTGGAGAGGTCACCCTGGGGCGGTCAGGGGCTCCATGTCAAGGCTGGAGAGATGCTAAAGGCCTCCCTGCCTGGCTACAGTGAATGGAAGCCTGGCGAGGTCTGAGGGTGCCAGGTTTTAGCCACGGCGGTGGAGGCCTGCCATCTAAGAAGAGTGTGTGGCGGGTGAGGCGGCAATGGGGAGCCCACAGCTACAGCCAAGCCTACTGCCCTCTCCATTCAGCACCCAACACACATCTCTTACCTTTTTTATCTTCTGCTATGATGGCTGTACAGATAGTGAAGAGTTCATAGAAAATGTTGAATGAGAGAATCTCGCCTGAGGGGAAGAAGGTGTGTGCCAGGTTAGTAAACAGATCAGAGATCAGAGTGTGCAGCCCCTGCAGCCCCTCTGCTCCAGGGGTCCCACAGCAGCTCTTTGGTGCTGGAGGAGGGGGAGGTCCCTCAGGGAAGGACAGGGAGAAAAAAGCAGGGCTCTGCTTCTCCTCTGCCCTGCAGAGATCCAGGTGCTCCTCTGAGGATTTCTCGGAACAGGACATCTAGACCCCTTTTGGGTCATACATCCGCGAGTCCGGGGGTTCTTCATTTTCTTCTTCTCGGTCTGTTTTCTAGGTCACTTGGCTTGGCTATGAGATATCTTGTATTTCCCTCTGTTCTTTCAGCCTCTTGACTTTGTTTTAACGATTCTTGTTGCCTCATGGAGACATTGGCTTCCATCTGTCTACTCCAATTTTCTGGAAATTTTATTCTTCAGGCAGCATCTGTACGTCTTGTGTTAAGCTGTTGATTTCCTTTCCAATTTTTTTCTTCCACATTTTTCATTTAAAAACATTTTTAGGGGCGGCTTGGTGGTGCAGTGAATAGAGCACCGGCCCTGAGTCAGGAGGACCTGAGTTCAAATGTGGCCTCAGACACTTGATACACTTACTAGCTGTGTGACCTCGGGCAAGTCACTTAACCTCAATTGCCTTGCCTTCCCTTCCTCCAAAAAACCAAAACAAACAAAAAAAACAACCACATTTTAAACTCTTATTTCATCTTTTCCAAGAATTATTGTTGAGAATCTCTGCTGTTTTTCTCTGAGGCTTTGCTTGTAGCTATTTTGGAGGCACCCTCTTCTGGGTCTGTGTCTTGAGGGTCCCTCCCTCAACAATCTCTCAGCACAGTAAGGTCTGGTTGTTTGCCCATCCTTCCAGGGACTTGATGTGAGGACTGGGCTTTGTGGCACTTCCAGAGGGAAGGGCTGGCCTGGTCCTGTTGCTTCTTCCTTGGGGTGTTGAGCATGTTATTCAGAGTTCTCGGGCACAGTGTGGGGATGTTCAAGCTTTAGGTGCTCCCAGAAGTCTGACCCAGGACAGAGTCTGGTCTGAGCTTTGTAAGTTTCTGGCCTGGGTTTGGGTCTGAGTAAGGGTTGGGAAACCCTGCTGGTTCAGAGTTGCATAACTGTGGTCTCCCCTTTGGCCCCCACCCTGGTTATTCCTTTGGCTAGGTGTTGGAAGTGAGACCTGGTTCTGTGCCTGGGGTCTGAGCCATGCTGCTGCTGCTGCTGCCACAGCTGCTGCTGGTACTGAGCTGTGAGCTTCTCTGCCCACACACTGCCTGGGGCCTCCCTCCCTGCACAGACAGGATCCTTTCTCAGTCCCCCCGGATTTGGAGCTGGGCAGTGGGTGATGAAGCTGCCAGTTCACACTGATCCCTGTTGCAGAGCCGCGGTGTGATTCTAGAGGTATTCTAGTACGAGCCTGAAACCTCCTTTTGCCCTGGTGTCCAGCACTGCCTGGTGCACAGCGTGCTCCTGTCTCCAGCGTCCATAGACCTCTCTGTCTGGCTCCCTGTACTGAGCTCAACCCGGATTTCGGCTGCACTTTTGCACAGTCTCTCACTATCACTGGATGGAGATGTGGGGAAGGAAAGGAAGGTGGGGATTTGGAACTGGTGAAAGCTAAAGACCTGTCACTAACGGCTCAATGTCAACCTGAGAGGTGTCCACAGAAGGGCCCCAGGGAGCTGCACTATTTCAGCATTTGGATGGGTGCCATGGAACAGGGAGAAGTCAGATACTGGATCCAGAAAGATCTCGGACAGAATCTCAAAAGACAACACCAGACAGGGACTCCGCAGTACCACCTCGGAGGGAGTGTCCAGGGCGAAGGAGGTGGAGAGGCTCCCAACCTTTGGTCCTCCTCACAGCTCAGCTGAAGCTCTGGGCTCGATCCCATAGAGCCCCCAGAGAGGGGCGATCAGGATGGCAAAGGCTCCCGGGCCATGCCACCTGAGAGGACCAAGTGTAGGGCATGTAGGGGGGCTTGTGGAAGTTCTCAGGAAGCAGAAGAGGGACCTCATGTGACTGCTGGACCCCCAAGGGTACTGGGGGAGAACAAGGAGGCAAAGGGAGTCTGGAAGTCAGGAAAGCTGCCTACCACTGAGAGCTGTGCCAAAGTAGGGTAGTGAGCTTCCTGTCCCAGGAGGTATGAGGACAAGTCTGCCTGCCACTTGTTGGGCATGCTGTAGAGAAGGGGGTTCTTGGCTAGGGAGGGGATGGCCTTAATTTTCCAACAATTCTTCCTGTATCCTCTTTTATTTAATTTATAAAGCACCATGAAAACATTCCTCTAGCACACGGTGGCTTCTAAAATGCTCCAAGAACCAGAGGAGACCTCCCCTTCCTCCCCTTCTCCCTCTCCTTCCCTTGCACCCCAGCCCTGGAGGTTACCGAGGGGGATTCCGGACACATCTGCAATGCCCTCCAATTCTTCCTCAAAGGGCCAGGGAAGGTTGCCAATCAAGGTGGGCTGAAATTCAGAAAGCAGAGGCATCATTAGCTCATGCTCAGTCCTGTTCTCCCCACTTAAAATGTTGTAGCGATCCTTCTTCTAAAGTGATACTCTGGGAAAAGTAGAGCTTTTCCCATCAGATCCAGAAATCACAGACTGTCTCTGTGTGGGGGAAAACTCTTAATATCCAGCTGCTCTTAAACCCCAGCTAAGTTTTCTGCTGAAATGTTGGTTTTGAATTGGAAATGGAGGGGGTGCCCATCAACTGGGGAATGGCTGAACAAGCTGCGGTATATGACTGTTATGGAATATTACTGTGCTATGAGAAATGATGAGCAGACAGACCAGAAAAACCTGCAGAGACTTACCTGAACTGAAGCAGAGTGAAGGGAGCAGAACCAGGAGAACATTGTATACAATTACAGATATATTGTATCTGTGATGACTGACTTTGATAGACTCGGCTGCTCTCAGCTATGCCATGACCCAAGACAATTCCAAAGAATCCATGATGGAAAGTGCCACCCACATCCAGAGAAGGAACTAGAGTCTGAACGCGGATCAAAGCATTTTCACTTCCTTTGGGTTTTTTTGTGCTTTTCTTTTTTGGTTCTGTCTCTTCTTTCACAACACAACTGACGGAAACATGCGTAACATGTATACCTTGTATCAGATTGCTTGCCGTCTTGGGGAGGGAAGAGAGGAAGTAGGGGGAAATTTTGGAACTCAATCTTATAAAAAATGAACATGAATACTGTTTTTGTTTTTTGCTTTTTGGAGGGTGGAAGGCAGGGCAATTGGGGTTAAGTGACTGGCTCAAGGTCACACGGCTAGTAAGGGTTAAGTATCTGAGGCCAGATTTGAACTCAGATCCTCCTGACTCCAGATCTGGTTCTCTATTCACTTCACCATCTAGCCACCCCATAATACTATTTACATAAAAATTAATTTAAAAAGAAATGTTGGTTTTAGTGCTTTGTTCTCTTAAGAACAGGAGGACAGAACAGCACCAAGTTTTTTTCAAAGTCAGGCGTAAAAATTGTGAGGGAAAACAGGGAAAGCTTGGAAAGAGGGATGGTGGTGAGGAAAATCTGCTGGAGAAGGGGGTGAGGAGAGGATTGTGCTGGTCTGGAGATGGTGCCATGGGCAGGGAGAAGGCCATTGGGCACAGAAGGGAAGGAGAGATGGCGGATGATACTGAGGAGTCTGGAAGTGTAGAGAGGAAAGCTCTCTCCCGTAATGGTCTGCTTTCTCATGAAGGAAGAGGCAAGGGCTTCATTTAGGATTGGGGGGAGCAGATACCCTGGAATGCTTGAAGAGAGAACAGAAGGTCTAGAATAGCCACTGTGGGGAGTAAGGGAGGTACAGCTGTGCAAAGGGCAGGCCCAGTGGAGATCTGATGCCATCCATTCACAGTGGACCTCCTTGGCACATTAGGATGACTTCTCTAGTTTTAGTTGGCATTCTGCGAGGTGGGGAGGCACAGATGAGAGCAAGCCAAGGGTAAGCATCCACAGAAGGCCAGGGGAGGGGAGCAAGAGGAAGGCTAAAGGAGTCACATGGCCTGGGGGCCAAACACTGAGGGATGGGTGGAGAGACTGGAAGGACCAGTAAGGAGGAAGAACAAGCTTGTTATGGTGGCAGGGAATGCTTGGGCCAAGGCCTTGCAGAGTGCTCCATCGCAGAGCATAAGCCTCATCAGTGCTGTGGGAAATCAAGGGAGTCTATCCCCGGGGGCAAAGAGGGGGATGGAGGTGGAGGAGAGGGAGCTGAGGAATGGGAAGGTGCAGGTGTCTGAAGGGTGCTTCAGTCCCCTAGAATAAAAGCAAGGCTTGAAGTGGAGAGGGAGGTGGTGTCCAGCACAGTGGAATATCCTGGGGGCCAAGAGATAATGGAAATGCGTTAGGCAGCAAGGCAGACTGGCATCCTAACGGTGTTCACCACCTCCCCAGTGTGGGGACAAGATAGATGGAGCTTGTCCAACCTCCCCTGGCCTCCCCTGCCTTGCCTCCACCCCTGGGCAAGGTGTTCAGTCCTCCCTTTAAGTGAATCACAGATCCCACTGATCCACACGTGCAGAGATGCACACGTGTCCACACAGAGAGACGACTGTGACAATAAAGCTTCTCACCAAGCGCTCATCCACCATCTTCATAAACTTCCCGCTAGGAGAGAAAGAGTTCACCACATTCTTCACATTCTGCACGGTGTTCCGGATCTGGGATGACAAACAGAGGCACCGGTCAGAAAGGGGGAGGCACGAGGAGTCACAGGACACAAGCCAGTGAGGACCAGAGATTTGGAGCTGGGAAGGTCCAGCGCTCCCATTTTACAGATGGCAGACTGAGGTTCAGAAGGAAAGGCCGTGGTCTCAGAGCAGAAGAGCTGGGGTCCAAGCCCAGCTGCCTGGATTTGCCTCCAAATCCAGCGTGGTTTTCTGACTACAGAAAACTGAATTAGAATTTGTACATCAAGATGAACGCTTGTGAGAGACAAGCTTCCTGCAGCCTAACTGGGTCTTGAAAATCCAACTTTTATCTCTTCTCAAGGGCCAAGGGCCAGGCAGGTGGGGAAGGCCAGCCCAAGGAATCCGGCTGCTCTGGGGAGGCCCCCCTTGAGGCCCCAAGGCCATCTGGGCGTTAAAGACTGTAAAGGAAATCCAAGGGCAAGGCCGGGAATCTGGAGGCACAAATATCTAGAAGCTCCTAACGTCTGCCAAGGGCTGCTGACTCTCCAAAGCTACTCACACAGTGCCACCAGGTAAGGGTGGGCAGGCTGGGCACCAGCAGGTTCATTGATGGCAGAGAGAAAGTAAGAGCTCACACAGGTGAAGGAACAGTTCCCAAGGGGGCAAAGCCCTACCCTGAACCCCAAGGAAAGCATCCCATCTCCTGCTGGGCACTAGGCCAAGGAACCCCAGACTAGGAGTCAGAGCACGTGACTTCCCATCCCCACCCTGCCCTTATTCCTTGTGTGGCCTGAGGCACAGCCCTTCCTGCCTGGGCCTCAGCTCCCCCATCTGTAAAATGAGCAGTTGTGACCAGGGAGCCTCTCATTCAAACACCTGAAACAATTAAAGAATAACGTGATGATCTCACAACACCCACAGTCAAGGTCACTGCAGGCTGGGAAGGCCAGGCCCAGTCTAGAGGCCGGCAGGCATCCTTGGCTGCACCGTGAGGTCTGTCGAAAGAATGAGTGAACCTGGAGGGCATCAGAGTCAGGCAAGACCAGCATCTCTGTCTATAAATATCCCACACCCAGAGGAAAGGATGACCCCACTCCCAAGGCAATCTCTGGGAATTTCTCTACAGCAACATGAACAGCTAGTGGAAGCCATTGGCTCGGGGTCTGCGGGCCATCCCAAGATGGGGCATAGGTGCAGAAGCCTCCAGCAGGCCCCAGAAAGGTGACCCAGGTCATAAGCGCCAAGGCTAGGCCTACACCCAGCTCGATCTCTGACACCAAAGCAGGCACTCTTTCCACTGGGCCTTGCAGGGGCCAAGGCTCAACCAACTCCCTTTTCCTCCGAAGCCCCATCTACCTTTTTGCTCTAATGAGCCTCTCCCTTCTCTGAAATCTTTCTGCGCTCATCTGGGCAAAGTCAGTTAACACTTGATGTAATAACTGCAAAGTGAAGGCAATTTACTCCCCAACAACAAGGCTGCCAGCCCCGAGTCTCCCATCAAGCTGAGGCATGGTGGGAGCCAGGCCCTCTAGAAAGCCTGATTTAAAACAACAGCTCAGGAATGGGTCCGTTAACAGTGGAACTCTGCACCCCCACCCCCAGAAGAAGGTATTCTCCCAAGAGTTAACAAGCAGGTTATTGCAACGTTACATTTTGTTTTAAAGATTATATACAACTCTGTCAAAAAGCGTGGAAGGCTCTCATACCCCTCCTCTCTTGTCTGTGATGACCTCGTGCCAGCGCTTGTACGGGGGCAAGTCAAGATTGATGGTGTACCAAGGCACCGGACCTCTGTACCTGGAACAAAAATGCAGAAATTGTTCATTAAATCCCAAGAAGTCACACAAAGGGAAGCGAGCGGAGTCGGAAAAACACCGTACGAAGTGACGGCAACGTTGTCGAACACACAGCCCGCAGTGGCTGCGCTCTTCTGGTCAGTACAACGAAAGGAGGCAGGTCCAAAAGCCTTGGGGTGAAAAGTGCTCTTCACCTTTGGGGAAAGACTCGACGGAGTCTGAATGCAGATCAAAACATACTTCGTAGGCTTGCGTGCTCCTGTCCATTCTCTTCAGTCTGTCCTTTCTTTTGCTACACAGTTAATACAAAAATGTTTTACGTGACCTCAGCTGTGTGGTCTCCACCAAAGTGCTCACCTTCTCAAGGAGAGGGCTGGAGGTGACGGGAAAGGAGAGAACATGGAACTCAAATATTTTAAAAACGAATGGTATTACAAAAATAGTGTATAGAGCTAGAAAAAATAATGACAATTCATCTGGAAGAAAAAAGGTCAAGAATTAATTTCAAGGGAATCAATGAAAAAAAAATATAAAGGAAGGTAAACTACCAGTACTAGATCCTCAAACTACAGTAACCATCAAAGCAACCTGGTACTGGCTAAGAAATAGAGCAGTGACTCAGTGGAACAGATTAGGTGCATAACACACCGCAGTAAATATATAAACATGCACACATATATACATATATATACACATATACATATAGACATACACACATATATACACATACATGCATACATATAAACATACACACATACATACATACAAACATATACACACATATACACATATGTAATGAGAATCTGAAGATCTTTCCTGCCCCTAGACCCTTTGAAAGGCTTAAGTGGCTCCGAGAATGTTCCCTGATTTGAAAGTATACTCTGCCCCATAATAGGCTGAATGTGGTCATGTGAGAGGCTTGTTTTTTGGGAATGGCCACACCTTGTTACTTTGTAATTGGACAGTGGGTCAAGAGGGCTGTGACATTCTCTGACCCAGGTGAAGGGTATATATACGCCCTGATGTGAGGTTTGCTTTGGGGCTCACTTTGAGATGAGTTGTGTGATTTGACCAGATGAGACTCTGGGAAGCCGTTGAGCCCCCTGGCTTTGAAAACCCAGATGTTGGTGCTTCCCACTCTGGTAACTTGAATAGGTAATGGACGTGATGGTCAGATGGTTGGAAGCCCATCTGCTGATCTGTTTCTTGGTCTGCTTGTAACTTGTGCTTGTAACTTATGCCTGTAACTTGGGTTTGTATTCTCTGGAGTTCAGGGTGCTGACTTTTCCCCCTGAACTAGGTAAATGATATGTTTGTTTGATTAAAGATTGTTAACCCATTTTGAGTGGCTTTCCTTTAGAAAAGCAGATCTAAGAACCTGTGCTAGCAGCCGTCCTGGGTATGCTAGGATACTTGCTGATACAACATATACATACATACATACATACATATATATAAACATACATACATATACACACACATGCATGCATGCATATATTGTACATATACATATACATACATACATATATATATATATATATATATATATATGTAAAATCTCTTCGTTCTCTTTTCTAGGCTGTTTTTCCTACAAGATATTTCACATTCCCCCCCCCCTATTTTTTCAGTCTTTGACTTTGTGTTATTGTTTCTTGATAACTCATAGAGTCATGGACTTTGATTTGATCTATTCTAACTTATAAGGACTTATTTTCTTCAGTATTTTTAAGAAATGGTTTCCTTTAGTATTTGTGTCTCTTTTATCAAGCTATTGATTCTTTTTATAACTTTTTACATAGTTTTCCTTTCTTTTCTCAAATTTTCCTCTTCTGTTATTATTTGATATTTATAATAATTTCCCCTCTTTAAAAAAATCTTTCTTTAGCTCTTCCAGGAATTCTGCTGGGCTTGTCTCCAATCTGCATTTTTCTTTGAGGTTTTGCCTGTGGATGGTTTCAAGTTCTTGTCTTCTGAGTCTGTGTCTTGAGGTTTCCTTCCCAGAGTAGCATTTTGTGACCAGGTTCTTTGTTTGTTTGCTCATTCTTCCAGTCTACTTACTGACCTTGGACTTTGTTAGTCTCTGCTATTAGGCTCTGCTCACCTCTGGACAAAGGAGGGAAACAGCCTTAGGTCACTGTGGCTTTCCTGGAGAAGCCATAGAGTGGAGTCAAGTCTAAGAAGAAGGAAGAGGACAGCTCAGGCAGTCTGAATGACAAAGGACTTTGCACTGAATCCTGAAGGGAAGAGAGAACCCCTAAAGCTTATGGCTCTACAAGGGTGGCATGGTCAGAAGGCTTCAGAAAAACCATCTGTCAAAGTGGATGGGAAAGAAGTGAGTCGAGTCCAATTAGAGGGCATTGTGATAGGTCAGGAGAGAAGTGAGTGGGGCTGAATAAGGCTGGTAGTGTCGAGTGGAGAGAAGGGGATGTACGTGAGAGATGCTGTGAAGACCAGGACAAGATTCGGCAATGAACATGGATATGGGAGGGAAGGAAGGGGAGAGAGGAGCAGAGAGAGACATCTAGGTTGTGAAGGTACTAGTGCCTTTGACAGTAAGAGGGGAGTTAGGAAGGAAGAGGGGGAAGATAAGTTCACTTTTGGGCAGTTGAGTTTGAGATATCTGGGCGTCCAGTTTGAAATGTCCTAAGAGGTGGCTGGTGATACGGAAGTGCAGGTCAGGAAGGTGGGAGTGGAATGCTGAGATCTGGACCTCATCTGCAGAGAGACTAACTGAACTCATGGAAGCAGTGAAGATCACGAAGAGGAACAACATGAGGATGGAGCCTTGGGAAAGACTTAAGTCAACAGGCATGATGAGGATGAGGAAAGAGCAGAAAGAATTGAGAAGGAGTGGTCAGAAAAGGAGAAAGCAGTAAGAAAACCTAGAAAAGAGAAAGTATTCAGAGGAAGGTGCAGGAGAGGGCATCTGACACTGTCCAGGGTCACAGTGAGGTCATTAGAAAAAGGCCACTAGATCTGGCTACTGTTTCAGCTGAACGATGTGGCCAGAAAACAGAGTGCAAAGGGTTTAGGAGAGGAAGGGGCCAAAAGTGGACACCTGGATTGTGATTGTGGCCTTCTCAATTTGTTTAGCTGGGTGTAACAGTAATGAATTTAGCAGGTACTTGGTCCTTAGTAACTAAGGGCTAAGTACTTCTGTGAAAGAGGCAGAGGGTGTGAACTCTGTCTCCTGTTGCTGACATTGCAGGAGGGGGTTGGCTGAGACAGGAAGCTAGTGTGTGTGTGTGTGTGTGTGTGTGTGTGTGTGTGTGTGTGTGTGCGTGCACGTGCGCACGTGCATATAAGAAGAGTTCCAGGGAACAGAGACTTGGAATCAAGGATTTTCCTCCTAGATGGCTCCTAGTACAGGAAGAATCATGGAGACTGAAGCCAGCTGAGAAGACAGAGAGAATGTGTGTTTCTCTCCCAGCATCTGGAAGCTGGCTGAGAACTGAGTTGTAGTTTTTCTTGAGACTAGAATCTGGTGAAGGCTGAGGTTGCTGCCTCCTGGAAGGCTGAGATTCCTTCTGGGTACTAGGGCCAGCAGAACTGCTGGAGGACTGAAGAAGCATGACCGGGATAAGCCTCTGTTTGTGGCTTGGTTGATCCTTAAGTTTCTGGTAACAGAAGTGGTGAAGGGTTTGAGACGTGCTAGACCCTGTGAACTTCAGTGTGTAACAAGAACTGTCCGGAGGACTGGACAAGGACCTGGGAGCTGTCTGCCTCTGAATCCAGGTGACTGTTTGGTGGATTCATGTAGGAGCTGGGACCATGGAAGGGGATCCAGGGAATCTGAGAGACCTCCTCGAATCAAGATGGAAAAAGGCCTCCTCTTGGATGTTGAATGAGTGATGAAACTGAAGTGTACCAGACACCAAGGGGTGGAGGGTTTGTGTAATTTTATAATGATTGTATTTAGTGACTGATTGCTAGATAAGTGACTGATTAATTTAATCTATGATTGCCCCATGAGTGGAAGATTGGTCATTGTATTGTGAAATGACCAAATGATTAAGTAAGGAGGGTTTCTCACCTTAGAGAAACCAGATGATTATTCTTTTGTTCTTTTTTTTTTTACATGTAATATTTCTTTAGGTGGTGCAGCTGGTACTAAACAAGAACAAAAGGACTTTCCTACCATAATGCACCTTGGAAACATAATTTGATTCAGCTGAAATGACAGGTTCTGCAGGGATGAGAGGAGGACCTGAGGTTTCTACATTCCTTGGTTCAGGATCATCCAACTGCAAAAGCTCATCCAGGACCAGCTTGGCTGCATTGGATCTAGACTCCTTTTTATTTTGTCCCAGTCCAGTTTTATACTGAATACCATCCACCACAGCACAGAAGGCAAAGTAAGGACCCATAACATTGCCTGTTGTTATGGTTTCCTTAAGCTCAAGCTGCACACACTGCATTTGTGCAAACTGATGCAAGGCTGACACTGGATTTATCTCTCCATGTCTGTACTTCATAATGAACTCCTTGGGAATCTTCTTCGGAGGAAGGGCAGTATTTGGATTAGGCAGGACTACTTTGGAAAGCATTGGTTCTGGAAAGTTACCTGTGACTTGAGTAACCTTAGAAGCTAAACTTGACACACTGTAATTCTCTGATGATGAAGATATTGAAGCAGGATTCACTGTTGTTGAGGACGGTTGAACTGGTAAGTTCTTTTTCAACTTCTGAGCAAAGCTAGGAACCTGGAAACTCTGAGACCATTCATTATTACCAGACATTTTCTTGGGCCTCTGAGCCGCTGCCTCCTTTGCCTCCGTGGCCACTTCTGTCGATGCCTCCATTGCCACCTCCCCTCTTTTGTTCTTTATTGTAAATATTGTGGCCACTGCAGTGAAAACTATGTGGCCATTCTAATGTTAAGCTGTTGTGAGCACTATATTGTGATTTTCTGTGATAAGATGTAATGTTGTGAATATTATACTGTACCTTGATTTTCTGAGAAAGTTTGCCTTGAGCATTATATTGTGATTTGTTGTGAATATTTGCCTTGATTTGTTATGGAATAAATGGAGTGTTCACTATACTGTGTAATCCGAATCTTAAAAGCTGTTCACAGTAGCATTCTTTTGGGAAGCTGCTGGTGCTTGGCGTTACATTCCAGTCACTTATCTAGCAATCAGTCACTAAGTATCGTTAATCACTAAAAGAAATCATTATAAAATTACACAAATCCTCCACCCCTTGGTGTCTGGTACACTTCAATGACATCACTCATTCAATATCCAAGGGGAGGCCTTTTCCTCATCTTGACTCGGGGTGTTCTCTCAGATTCCATGGATCTCCTTCCATGGTCCCAGCTCCTACATGAATCCACCAGTCACCTGGATTCAGAGGCAGACAGCTCCCAGGTCCTTGTCCAGTCCTCCGGGCAGTTCTTGTTACACACTGAAGTTCTTCAGTGTGTAACTTCTTCAGTCCTCCAGCAGTTCTCTCTCTCTCTCTCTCTCTCTCTCTCTCTCTCTCTCTCTCTCTCTCTCTCTCTCATAGCTGGCTTCAGAGGCTTCCTGTCTCAGCCAACCCCCTCCTGCCACATCAACAACAGGAGACAGAGTTCATACCTTCTGCTTCTTTCACACAGGAGACAGAGTTCACACCCTCTGCCTCTTTCACAGAAGCACTTAGCCCTTAGTTACTATGGACCAAATACCTGCTAAATTAATTACCCTTACACTGGGGAGGGCAAGGAATGAGATAAAGTAGGGGAATGGTCTGATCAAGTGAGATTTCAGGTCAGGAGGGACCTGAGGCGGCAGGAAAGGAACCCTAGCTGGAAGCTGAATATAAGCCAGAGTGGAGAGGGGATCCAAGGTACTAGGAGAAGGGTCATTCTTCATCTGAGAGCACTGTGAAGAAGGAATGAGTGGCAGAAGGATTCTGGATGTGATCACATGAGGAGGGGAGAAGACAGCCCTTACTGTTTTAGTGAAATAAGAGGAGTGGTCCTCAGCAGAGAGGCCCTGGGAGCCCTGAGGACAGAGGAGGAAAGTTAGAACACTCACTGTGCACTGTGGCACAGTGAGGGAGGACTGCCTCACTGCAGGAAGGGCCCAGGGGAGGTTAGGTAACACAAGCTGTGAAGGGAGCCAGTCATCCTGGTTTCCTGGTTTTCTCCAGCCTCATTCAGCAGCATTTGAGTAGGGGCAAAGATGGTGGATGGTGGGAGAGATCCAACGCTCAGGTGGCAGGGAAAGACCAGAAACAGGATGAGGAGGCAGTGGCCTCCAAAGGGCAGTGTAGAAGTGAGCTGGGTCACCAAAGGGTCAATATGGGGAAAAGAAGAGAGTAAAGGCTGTTCTGAGGTGACAGCCTAGGAGAAACTGAAAAGGGACCAGAATGGAGGTGATGACAAAGGACAGAGGCTGAGGTCCGAAGGAAGAGAGGAAGATGGAATGACAGAGTGTGCTCTGAGCTGGAAAGGGCCAGTGTGGGAGCCAATGTAGGAGCGGAGCTAATGAGGCTGTTTTCTCCTCAGCACCAGGGACCTCAAGCTCACTCCCTCCAGATGACTTCCACTGTAGCTGAGGTCATGGTCTGCAAGGCTGGCCCAGGCTGGGCCTTCTATGGGAGGTTCATCATGCTCATTTCAGCCTCATGGAATCTTGGGTTCCTTCAGAACACAGCTCCACCACCATCTTCTGCACAAGCCCCTTGGCCACTTGTGGCCGCCCCCCCCCCAATGATTCCCTCTATTTCGTTTGGGCCGTTCATGCCAGACCCGGGATTGATTCTACTGGAAGAAAGCTGTAGCCACATGATATAACACCTGCTCCTTGGGAGACCCTCCTTGAGAGGTTCCGTGGTGAGACCAGAACTCAGGTGACCTCATCTCTGAGGCTGGCTCTCCATCTGTTGATCAGAGCCAGCTGCTCAGCCTGCTGGGCCCTTGCCAGGCTGGCTCCTGCTGACCTTTCCTCCCTCTGTCATGCACCCTACCTCCTCGCTGCACTGCTGACTCACTCTTCTCCACATACAGCATTCCACCTCCCATCTGCACACCTTGGTAAAGGCTACTCCCCGCACCTGGAATGTGCCCTCCTTCACCCTGCCCCTGTGCGGATCTGCCTCCTTCATGAGGCCTAGGCTCTTTCCCCTACGGGCAAGGACCCTCTCCCTGGAAATGACTACCCTGGCTTTCTAGAGCCATTAGACTGACTTTTCTGTGCAGTTTCCCTCCAGTAGAATGGGAGTTCCATGAGGGCAGGCATTGTTTGGAGGTCTGGGTATCTCCAGTGCTTCCCATAGGGCCTAGCCCACAGCAGGGGTTTGATAAATGCTTGAAGAGCCATTCCTCTCTCCCTGCTTTCTTCCTCTCCATTGATCCTTCTAACCCTAATCTTCGGAGAGGAGTCCTCAGACCCTTCTCCTCTCCCCTTGCCACCCTCCCCCAGCTCCAGAAGCCAAAGGCGTTTTCCTGCAGTGCTTGTGCTCGCTGACCTCTCCGCAGCTTCTGACAGTCGGTCACGCTTTCTGTCTGACTTGAGTCAGTACACTTCTGAACCTCCTGTCTCTCCACGGCTCCTTTCTTCCACCCCTTAATTTGTCCAACATGGATTTCAAAAGCCTCCCTTGAAAGGGCTGTAGTTACTGTTGCTTTAAGGACCAAGTGGGATGCCGTGGAAAGGGCAGTGCTAATTGCCAGTTTGGAAAGGCTGGGTGGCGTGGCGGATTGGGAAATGCCTGTCAAGGTTAGAGAAGATGGAAAAAAAAACAAAACCTAAGAAAAGAGAGGCCTTCCTTCTGGATAGAACGGTTCTGGCGAGGCTTGATTTTCTAAAGAGCATGAAGGGAATTCTTAGAAGACTTTCCCCCTTATCCTGGCAGTGCGAGATTCTCAGGAGTGTGAGCTGACTCTGATTATGGTCACAGCCAAAACAGTGTCAATGGCCACGCCCATCCTATCACTGACTTCACTTTTAACAAGTTGCATATTCACTTATTTTAATACACTTGGTCATAGATGGAACAGAGGGAGAACTCTGACTAACTGATCAATGAGAAAGAGGCTGTTATTGTATTAATTGATGAGAACACAGGCCTTGGTTTAGCCTTGAAATCAGGATGGGAAGGAACGTGGTCATGAGCTGCACCCAATGACCCATGTAACTCGGCTGTGTGTGGGGATCGTCCTGAAAGCCCTGTTTTACAGGACGAGACCCCAGAAGACCAGCTCCCCATGGTCCTCTTCTCCTATCTCTCCACACTCTCCTTTGGCAAACTCCATCATTCCCAGAGCTTCACCTCATTGGAGAGGAGAGAGTGGATGCCCTCTCCCTTGGCACCTCACCTGTCTACGGGCATCCCCACCTGGATGTTCAGCTTGAATCACAAATTCCTTCTGCACTGAACTCGGAGTCTCAGGCACCTTCTGGAGCCCACGGTCTCAGGACCCGGGGCCCACTCCTTCCTCCCACTATCACATTCCCGTCTGCAGCCCTTCCATTCATGCGGCTTCCATGCTTAGAAGGCAGGCATGACTTCTGCCTCTTCCCTTGCCCTCTCTTCCCCTCCCTTCTCAGGTTGAATCACAGATGCTGCCTTGGACTTGGGTCTCTGTGAGTCCTTCCTTCTTTGCTTCCAAAGCCAGCGTCCTGGGGTGGGCAAACACATCCCCGAGGGAGATCTCTCCTCTACTCTCCCTGCTCCAGTCATTTATAAACTTTTATTAAGTCCCTCCTTGGGGCCAGGCACTGGGCTAAGTGCTTTTATCCCATCCTTCCTATTGCTAAGAAAAAAATTTACCCTTTGTACCAACCCAGTCATGATCATCCCCTGATCAGAAAACCTGTCAGTTTTTGACCCTCTAGAGCAGTGGTTCTCAACCTTCCTAATGCCATGACCCTTTAATACTCATATGTGGGCAGACCTGCCTGGACACTGATAGAGGAGCAGTGTCTGGGTTCCTAAGCCCATCAGAAGTATGTGTTTTCTTGTGAAAAGGTTGTTGGACCCCCAAAGGGGTCGTGACCCACAGGTTGAGAACCCCTGTTTTAGAGAATGCTAAAGGCCAAGGAGGAGGGAATCCTGGGGAAGCTCACCCACACAAGGGGAAGGGAGAATGAGGTGACCAGGAGCTGGCTGCCTGCCTGCCTGCTCACAAGGCCGTCCTCTATTCACCTGGGGCTTGCTGCTCACCTTCTCCAGGAATCTCCCCTGTTCCCCCTCAGCCCTCATACCACGCTCTTCCCAGGCCTCCTCTGCCCTGATCAGGTGCTAGAGGCCCAGAGGCTGGGCCTTCTCTTAGGTAAGCTCCTCCAGGGCCTGGCACAGGACCCTCCGCATGAGATGACTGACATCCTCTGCACAGCACCCAGCCCAGGATGTGGCTGCGATTTCTCTGCAGGGCATGAAGGCTGATCCCCACCCACTCCCACTGGAGCAGGGTTTGCCAGGAGCTATAGTCAAGGATTCCTGTGACCTAAGAGTGTGCCAAGTGGGATGCAGAGATGAAGCAAAGGGATGGCGCCCTGCCATTCACAGTCCACAAGCCTGGGAGCGGGTGTGCAATAAGGCTCCTGAACCTGTGAGCCACCAGCAAGGGAGGCCCCGAGCTCTCCTGCCACTCCACTGCTGGCCCCCCTTCTGCTCTGGCTGGGGCTCCCCCCAGTGCCCTGGCCAGGCCCAGAAATAAGCATTGCTGCAACCACCATTAGGTGCCATGCTTGGGCTCGTGTCTGGAATCGGCAGGATGGTGCCGACACCCAAGGGTGGATAGGCAAATGGGCCTTCCTTGTTAACATCTTCGCCTTTCCCTAAGATCTTTGGGGCAAGGATGAGGGAGAGGATCACCAGGTTCCTAGGATCTGACATAACGGACCCCAGAGACCCTGGAGGCCACTCCCCTTGTTGTCCAGAGGAGGGGAGTGAGGCAGAGCGCTTCACCCTCAGAAAGCATCTGAGGCGGTCTGGGAACATGCCTGTCCTCCTGACTGCAGGGCCCACTCCCGACCCCCTAGGCCACGAGACGGGGAGCCACACCAAGCCCACAGGAGCACTACTTTACTCACGTGGGCCCAGAAGGAGGGTACGTTCCTTTTCTGCAGTTTTCCGTCCACTGTTAAAAAAAAGAAAACATTGCTTCAGAGCAGATCTGGTCGGCCCCCTGAATAGACTAGAGCGCAAGACGCCTGGCCGGGATCGGAGCCCTCTTCTCCTCCAGAGATCTGCCTGACAAGTCCAGCTGTGCAGTGCAGGGGTCAGAATGGGGCCTGGAGTCAGGAAGATCCGAGTTCAGATCTCCCCTCCCTCACTAGCCGACTGACCCTGGGCCAGTCACTGACTCGGCCCGCTTCTACTTCCTTATCTGCGAGATGGGGCAGGTGAGGCATTGTGGGCAAAGCAGTATCATAACTACGGTGGTGCAGTGGGTAGAGCGCGGGCCTGGAGTCAGGAAGTGACTGAGTGGTTTCCTGAGTTCAAATCCGGCTTCAGACGCTTCTTGGCTGTGTGATCCTGGGTAAGTCACCTAACCCTGCTTGCCTCAGTCTCCTCCTCTGGAGGAACTATCTGGAGAAGGACGTGGCAAGCCACTCCAGAGTCTCTGCCAAGGAAACCCCAGATAGGGTCATGGAGAGTCAGACAGGATGGAACCACCAACACCACCAACATCCCAGTTAAGCCTCAGATCAATCCCACCTTATCAATCCCACCTTAGCTTTCACATGTTTTGAATGAGAGGTCCCAACACCACCACCCTGTCTGTGGGGCCACACATGAGCAGGCCCGAGCTCCCAGAGAAGAAAGGACCTCCTCAAGGTCACCAGTGCCCTGGCCACAAGACACCCCCTGTCAGTCCCTGCCAGGCGAGTCCCAGCAAGGACGCCCACTCTCTTCCCTCCGCCTCCCTCCCTCGCCTCACCAGAGCTCTGGTGATCTCCACATCCACATGGACCACCCTTCTCAGTTCCTCTCCTACCTCAGCCATCTCCCCCAGGGCCCAGCCTCATCCCCAGAGAGCTCCCCCAGGATGGGGCTGAGGTGCACCTCCAGGCCTTGGGCCAGGGCTGCCCTGCCCTCCACCTCTGTCTCCTTAGAGGCACAGAGGGAGGGGCTGCTGACTCAGCTCCATCCATCCCAAATGCCTGGTGCATAAAGGGCATACTCATCTAGCTGTGTTTTCATAATGATTTTTATCTTGGCTCAAGCACTTTACCCATGAGGTAGAATCTCCAAACGGCCCCATGAACTTGCAGCCAGGCCTTTAACTGGCTGGGGGAACCAAGGACTGATTGAAAGGCCAGGAAGGCCCAGGCCAGGAACCCCCGAGCCACAGCCTGTGGGAAGGGGAAGGGGATGTGCTACTGACGGAGGGAGGCTGGGGGGTGGAGGAAGAGAGCTGGGCAGGGCTCCAGTGAGGGAGAGGTCAGGACTGAGCCAAGAAGAAAGCATTCCTTAGGGGCAGCACTGGCTGGGCCTGGGGTCAGGAAGCCTCATCTTCTGAGCTCAAATTAGGCCTCAGACCCTGACTGCCTGCATGACCCTGGACAAGTCACTTCACCCTGTTTTCCTCAGCTTCCTCATCTGTCAAATGAACTGGAGAAGGAAGCGGCAAGCCCCTCCAGTGTCTCTGCCAAGAGAACCCCAAATGGGGTCACGGAGAGTCCAGCTCGACTGAACAACAGGCTCCATGTTTCTTCTTTTGGCAGGGTGGGGGCAGAGCCCTCAGCAAACATGCAGCTCTGAAGGCAGTAAGGAAATGGTCCCCAAATTGCACACATCTGCGCATCACAGTTCACAGATGTTTCCTTCCCTAAAACCATGCAAGGAAGTACTGAAAAGGAAACTGAGGAGCCAGGAGATGAGTCTCTCTCTTGCCATGGTCAGCCCCGCCTTTGTGACTCCCCGTGCAGGGCATCCCAAACAACTCATTGCTTCCCCAGGGCCCAGCCTTCACTCTGCAAGGCTACACCCAGGTCCCCAGGGCTGATGGCTGGAAAGTGCTCTTTTTCTGTCACGTTGCCCAAGGTCAAACAAAGTGTCAGAGGCTGGATTAGAATCCAGGTCCTAGGGCTAGCTCAGCACCCTGGACCTCCACTAATGGGCTAAGGAAGTGAAAGGCCACCAGAGAGCACCACCAGCTAGTGGGAACTAGTATCTGCTCCTTGAGAGTGGCCAGGATGGAATTCTCTTCCCAAATTATCTCTGGAGGGCTTTTAGCAAAAGTGGGTGGGTTAAAAACTGGGGCAGAAGGTAGAGACCGCCTAATACCTACCAGACCAGCAGCCTGGAACACTCCCCATCCCTACTGGGAAGGCTTAGCCTCTTTTCTACAGCCTCAGTAGACACTAAGGGCTGGCTGGGCAGGCCCAGGTGTGGCCTTAAGGATCAGTCTGTGCAGGGCAAAGGACAAGAAATCCTGTACAAACCTGTACAATTCTGCATGTTCAGTGTGGCAGAAAGTCCTAGAGCTCCAAGCAACAAGTCATTGAAGGTGTGTTTGACACTGGGAAAATCTGAGCTGCCTCTCTGGGAGGTAGTGAGCTCCTCACAGCTACGAGTCTTCAAGGGGAGTCTGGAGGGTCAGGGATACAGAAGGGCTCTGGTGAAGTTGAGTCTGCTGTATTCTGGGGTCTCCTGCAATTCCGTGTTCTGACTTACCCACTAAAAGAGAACTAGGAATGTGGCAGAGAAAGGAAGGGCTGCAGACCAGAGAGAATGGAGGTGGGGAGGTGGGGAGGAGCTCCAGGGCCTGGTCTCATTACTTCCTGGGTGCTGCCAAGGCCGGACGTTCGGCTGACATGCCTGTGGGCTCAATGACTTTGAGGTGCTAGAGTGTCCTTTAAACTGGGCACTCAGACCTGAATATCAGCCAGTTGCTGGGTCAGCAAACACTCCAGACACTCCAGGGTGGCCACAAGGCCAAGGGGCCCCTTCTGAGCTGGCACAGAGAAAGGTCAGAAGAAGCAGGCTCGCCCCAAACTTCATCTCATCCAGAGGGCTTTCCACAGGGAGCGGAAGGGAAGACCAGCCCCCGCATCCAACAAAGCCAGGAGGCCTCCCAAGTGGGAGGAGGGCCTAGCCACTATGGGAGACACCATCCACAAAGGCCTCGGACCACAGCTGGATGTTAATGCCCCCAGTACCAGCAAGAGCCAGGTAGTGCAAGGAAGCAAGCTGCCCTCCAGAGACAGGGCGAGGCCTGGCAGAAGGCTCCACTGAGGCAAAGTATGAGGAAGCTTAGGAGATAGAGGTCTGCGTCTGGAGGCAGCAAGGTCTGAGTTCAGATCCTGCCTCACACACTCCCAGCTGTCTGAGTGTACCAGTCACCTAGCCTCAGCCTGCCTCAGTATCCTCATCGGGAAGATGAGGGTGGTTAGTGATGCCCCTTGCCTCCCAGCGTGGCTCTGAGGAGGGAATGAGGCAATATTTGTAGTATCTGAAGACCTTGCATGGCTCTAGAAATGCTGACCACTGCTGTGGGGTAGGCACGCCAAGGGCCACCGTGACAGCAGGAGAAAAGGATGTGACCTGGTGTTTCTGGAAGCCATGGCAAACTTGTTTTAAGGACTGTGTATCAAGGGAGGCCTTTGTCTCTTAAGTACAACAGCCAGAGTCTGCTAAATATAGCTCAGCCAATAAGTCATCCATGCATGACCGGCCTTAAGAGAAACGGGAAGTGGCCAGGAGAAGGGAGACTGCCCTGGGCTGTCAGAGAAGAGAGGGGCCAAAGAAGGGAGGACAGTGGCTGCTCTATCACAGGATTCGAATACGGAAAGAGGTAAAGCAGGGAGAAATGGGGCCGATCCCATCCCCATCATCTCCACATGGGAGGGACAGGAGGCCAAGGGCTCAGAAGAGCCCAAGGAGGATGGGACGCCCTCAAAATGAAGTCTGGAAATCAGAAAGAGGCCAACGAGCTTGGCTTTAATGGCTGACAAAATTGTAACCCACACAAGGGAAGCCATCGTCAGCAAGAGGCACACGGATCTCAAGCAGATGGTAACTGGGCCAGGAGACCAAGGGAATAGCGTAGACCTAAGGGCCTTCCCTTGTGGATGAAACAGCGTCATGTGAGCGACTTTGGAGTCCGAGCCAATCACAGAGATGGATCTGGAAGCGATAGGAAGACTCAGAGTTGCCCATAATGGATGGATGTCCACCTGGAATGAGGTCTCCGGAGAAGTCTTGACCTGAGCCAGGCCAGCATTTTACCCAATGACACAAACAAAGGCATGAATGGAGGCTTATCACATCTGTGGATGGCCCAAGCCTTGCAGGGAAGCTGGGACAGGGGATCTCAGACTCAACACCCAAAAGATGCTCAACTGAGTGAGAGAAAAGTGAACAGGGACGTGGGCATGAACCTGAGAAACTCCTTTACAAATACAAGATGGCAGAGCTACAGTGAGACAAGAGTTCACATAAAACAGTGTTGACAAGCTGAGAGAGCTGGAAAAGGAGCTCCCATTTCTTTGAGAAAGGGATGTTCCAGCTGTCCTTGGCCTTGGGGTAGTCACATATGGACTCCTGGGTTCAAGACTGGGAGCCACATTTCAGGAAAGACAGACAAGGAGTGTCAGAAGAGGGTGGGCCAGGATGAAGACTGGGGTGAAGACATTTAGCCTGGAATAGACATGAGCTGGGAGGAACAGCGTGGATGACCAAGCATCTGAAAGGCCTTGATCATAGGGAAGAAGGAGTGGACTGGTCAGCAGGCCCCAAGGGTTAGAGCAGAGAACAGCAGGGAAAAGATGATGGCTTGAGTGGGGATGACAGGAAGGAGTAAGCCCCCCCTCCCTGGAGGGCTCTGGACTCTGGCTCAGGTGCATGCTCGTTGGGATGTCCTCATTCCCCACAGTCGTTCGCTACAGAGATGACCCTGGGCTTTCAAAGGCAATGGCAGAGGACATGCTCTGGGCTGGAAATATATTTTGTGTTCAGGACGCTCACAGGACCCTTAACAAACACACCCGGCTAAAGATGGTTTACCCCAGCAGACTGAGGACCAAGGACTGATAAGAGAGAACACACCTGGGCTTTGTGCATGGGATGGAAAGCCATGCCATGAGGCGGCTCTGATCCTCTCGGTGGCCCTGGACAGCAGGCACCTGGGCAACAACCGTTTTCTCTTCTCTAGTCTAAGTCCAATCTGTGGTCAGTGCCTCCCAAGACTGTCCTTCCCCACGGACCATCCCTCCTCTGGACAGGCTGTGGGCCTCTAAGTGTCCTTCCCCAGAGGCAGCAGACACCCAAGACCCAATGACCAGGGCACTCAAATGAGAAGCAGGCCTCCATCAGGGTCTGGCTCCAGCACCGGCTCCTACAGGAGGCCCTTTGCTCTTGATCCCCCAGATGTTCTATCTTCTCCCTGTGCCTGTGCCCCTCCCCCCAATTACCTTGTCTACATTCACTTATATGTGAATAGGTGGTTTCTAGCTAAAAAAAGAAAAGCCCTCTGAGGGAAAGGACTGCATTTCGTCTCTGTGCCTTTAGCACTCAGCACAGGCCCTGATATGTGAGGCTAGGAGCAAGGGACCTGTGGCTGGGACAGAAAGAGACCCAGGAATGAGACGCTATGAAGATCGAATCAAAGCCTGGGCCACCCATCAATTACAAGTTAGGATTATGGGCCACTCTGTCCATCGAGGAAGGCCTTGGGTCCCATGAAATGAGCAGGTGTCTCCTCTGATGGGGATTTCATGCAGGCTGGGACACCCTGCCAATGACCTTGCCTGTTGTTGCCCGTTTTTCCTAGAGTATAGAAGCCACTCACAGAGCAGCAACCAATGGAGAGTTAAGGTGCCGGTGCTGCCAGCCCCTGTGTAGCCCACCCAGTCTGTCATGATCCCGTCATTTAGCCCATACCAGCCACCACACAGCAAGTGTCTAAAGGCCTCACAGGGGCTCAGAATAAATGCCACTCTCCCTGACTGTTCTCAAAGGGAGGACAGCTTGGCTCCTTCCCCCCAAGGCTGGTTGCACAAAGGGCTGTCAGCAGTAGCTAACCCCCTTTATCAAAAACAAAACCAAGAAGCTACAGGGATCCATGAGACAGCATGGCTGATGCCAGGGACTTGGGAGCTCAACCAGTTCATGGGTGCTGAAGGAAGCGATGTCTCTGTGAGGTCTCTGTGTGTGCACTGAGGCTGAGCTGGGCCTGCAGACTGGACCCGCAGAGGAGAGCTCCCCGCCACCCCAGACGCAGGGGGAGCCGGCCCTGCAGCCCCAGAGAGAGGAGCCTGCCCCGCTCTCTCTTCCACTCCCGCTCTCTCCACTCCTCTGCAGAACCTCCCTGACCCGTTTGCAAAGGAGTGTCACCAGGAGGCTGTTGGTATGCCTATGGTGTGACCAGCCTGGCCTGTCATCCCACCTGTGAGAGCAGCCTTGACTCTGAGTCCCTTCTGGAACCCCCAGTCTCCCCTAGGCCAGATCTCCTAGAGAGGTGGTGGAAAACCCGCACTCCGGTCCAATGATCCTCTTGTGGAAAGATTAAAGGTCAAAATGCCCGGGAAGGGCTGTTCTGTATTCTGTGTGCCCCTCTGCCACCAGGACACTGGCAGGGCTGGTACAGCCCTCCCCCTACATTCCGAAAAGGTGAAAACTAGAGCCACCCCTGTAAATGGGGGGCTACCAGATCTATCTCCCCACACCACCCCTGTACGTGTCCATACACATCCACACTAAATACCCACATGGGTACACAGGTGTTGCCCCCACTGGAACACAAGCTCCTGTCTCACTGTGGTTTTTGAGCCTAGCACAGAAGCTTGCTGACTGATGGCTCCACGGGTGAGGAAGGTGCTGGGTCCAGGAAGGTCTAAGGCTGAGAACAAAAATGAGGATGTCACCGGCAAAGGCAAGGAGGCTTTGGTGGGAGGTGGACTCTACTTTGGGCAGGTTGCTCAATACCCTTGGGACCTGCAGGTGACCACGTCCAGCAGGGGCTTGGTGCTGGGCAGCAGGAGAGAGAAGGAACATGCATCACAGATGCCAGCGCCATTGGAGCAAGACCAGTCTGGGGGAGGGAAGAGGGGGGACCCATGATGCTCAGGCCACCAGGTTGTGACCTGGGCCAGTGTGGGAAAGAAGGGCTTCCCCCCCCCCAGACTAATGAGGCCACAGGTGGGTCCAACCCTCACTCCACAGAGGAGGAGGCAGTGGGTCCAGGGGACTGCCCAGAGTCAAACGGGGAGCCTGGGGGTCCCAGGACACACGGAGTCCCCCAAACCTCAGCCTCCCCTGCCCGGCTCCACCCAGCCCCTTGTCCTCCCTGGGCAGCGCATCGGACCCTCCCCAACAGCCACTCAGCCTTTGCTTGCAGCCGCATCCCTGGGCCCGCTCAGGACCCAGCTCTGAATGTCCAGACTAGACCACCGGGACCAGCTGGGAAAGACCCTGGGAAGGAGGGCCGGGCCAGGACCACGGACAGCTCCGAGACCACCATGCACCGCCCCAAAGGGCAGAAGCCCCAGAAGTGACCAAGCTTGGCTCTGCCCCCAGAACAGTCGGGTCACCAGGCCAGCCGGCCAGTGGGTCACGGGAAGAATTGGGGGGGGGCGGAGGTGTGGCTATAAGGAAGTGGAGCTCTGGGGAAAGGGGGTGCAGAGGGAAGGGGTGCCCCAGGGGGGCCGCCTTGCTGATCAGCCCGGGAAAGCTAGGGACGAGGTGCCACCGGGAGGGGGTGCTGGGGTAGGGGGATCGCCTGGGCAAGCTGGGTAGGAGGGGCCAGGAGGGGGAGGAGATGCCGGGGGGGGGGGGAGAGAGTGCGGGGGTCCCTCTAGAGGGGCCACCCTGCTGATCGGCCCCGGGCAAGCTAGGGAGGGGGGCCCGAGCCCCCGAGAGTTAAAGGATTCCTGCCGCGGCCTCGCCACTGGCCACCGCGAGCTCAGCAGCAGCAGGAAAGGGGGCGAGCCCGGGCACCCCGCCCCCTCCCAGGGGCCGCAGCTCCCTGCACTCCCCCGTCTGCGGGTCCCAGCCTGCTCGCCTCTAGCGCCCCCGCCCCCCGCGGCGCGGGCCTTACCGGGGGCGCTCGCTGGGCCAACACGCAGGCCGTGGCTAGGGCGGCCGCCGCCAGGAGGGCGCAGGAGAAGCGCTCGGGGAACCCCATGCTCGCACTGTCACTGCCGCCGCCAACCCTTCTTTCCTTCCGCCTGTCACTCCAGGGCCTCCCCTCGGGCCTCACACACCCCACAGTCTGAGCCTCACGGCGGCCCCGCCCCGCGCCAGGCTCCGGCCCGGACCGTACCACCCGAGAACTGCGTGGGGGAGTCCTTCCCAGATCGCCGCCCCTCCTCCCGTGTAGCCGCCCAACGTCTCCCCCGCCTCCCCCTCCCCACCCCTCCGGCCGTGGTACGGCCTGGGCCTGACAGACGGGGCCCCCCACCCCCTCGCTCCCCAGGACCTGCGGAGGGCGGGGCTTAGGAGGGGTGCCGCCAAGCCATTGGCCCATCCAGGCCCGGCCCCGCCTATCGAAGGAGGGAGTGATGGAGGGAGAAGCCGAGTAGCTAGAGAAGAGAAACTGACCCCGGCGGGCGGAAGGAGCCCCAGTGCCCCTCCCCCACTCGGCTGGTGGCTGACCTGGGTTCTGATGCTGCTGAGCCCGGCGCCACGGCTGGTCCTCGTGCCCATGCAAAGACGCAGAGTAGAGGAGCATCTAACGGGAGGGAGCGGGGGAAAGAGCGAGCCCCAGGCTGATGCACCTCCCTCTCCTCGTGTCCCCCCTCCCCACAGGGTCCAGGGCAGCCCCGGGACGCCCCGAGCACCTCCAGCCGCACCACGGGCGTTCACGTTGGTGGAGGCAGTTTTCTCGCCGAGAGTACCACACATACGCTGCTCAGGGAGACGCCAAGCCAAAGAACCCTCCATTCTATGCTACAGGATGGGGGCCAGAGCCCCCCGGAAGTGCTGAACCCAGAGACCGCGGATGGACGGACGGATAGATGAATGGATGGATGGATGGATAGACGGACGGACGGACGCAAGGGTGAATGGATAGCTCACTCAGACAGGCTCGAACTAGAGCCCTGGGGAACCCCTACTGTTAGCAGGAGACTGAGGAGGGGTCACATGGGAAGGGGGAGAACCAAGCGAAGCCCAGAAATGCAAGGGATAGTCACCAGGATCAGGAGACCAGGATGAGTAATGAGAAAAGTTTGGCTTGGCTTAGCAACCCAGAGATAGCTGATGAACTCAGAGAGAAAAGTTGGGGGCAGCAGGTTGTAAGAGGTGGAGAAAGGAGTGGGTGATGAGACCAGGCTTACAAGGAATGGAAGCAGTTTCTTCCAGGAGTTTGACTGTGGAGAAGTGGAAAGACAGAAGAAAATAGCTCTAGGGGTTGCCCAGGTGAGCAGGAGCTTTTAAAGGGATGAGGAAGCTGTGGGCTACTGGGAGGTCAGCATCCTTGAAAGAAAAAAAAAAAGCAAAGGAAGACAGCTCAAAACAGAGATGCAGAGACAGAAGGGCAGGAAAGGAGCCATGAGCCAGAGAGAGACTGCAGAGGGCTAGAGAGACAGCAAGAGACAAAGAGCTGGAGACTGGGGAGGAGAGGTAGAGAGACAGAGTATTAGACAAAGCCAGCCAGGTCAAAACCGGCAAAGCTGAAGATGCAGACAGACAGGGATAGAGCTGGGGTGGTCAAGAGATTGGTGGTGAGAGCCTGATAGAGGGGAGGGAGGAGAGAGAGACAGAGGGGGGAGAGAGAGAGAAGACAGAGACAGAGATGGGGAGAGAGACAAAGAGAGAGAGAGGAGAGAGGGAGGGGGGAAGACAGAGGGGGGAGAAAGGGAGAGACAGAGGGGGAGAGAGAGAAGAGAGAGGAGACAGAGACAGAGATGGGGAGAGAGACACAGAGAGAGAGGAGAGAGAGAGAGAAGTGGTGAGAAAGCAAGGGGGTAAGGGGGGAAAAGGAAAGAGAGAAGACAGGAGTGCCCCTTGCCCTGGATGCTGGCTGTGGTTGGGATGGTGAGAAGAAAAATTACTGGGGGAAAAGGAGGGGCTTGATAACAAGTACTCTTCCTCCCACTACCTCTTCCTTAGCTAGTTTTGAAGGCTTCCCAAGTCACCCAGTGTGCTGGGCTGTGTGCCTTCCAATGTTCAGCTCTACACACTTGTGTTTGGCCCCAGATAATGTGCCAAGATGGCTCTGGGCTCAGACTTATGAAACAGGATGGAATCCCTGAGAGCTGTGATGGGGACATGGGAGAATTGGTAAGAAGGGAAAAGGGCAAAGGAGGGATCAAAGCAAGGGCTCTACCCAGCTGAGGTACCTTGGGCAGGCTGCTACACATAAACCCTCCTGAAGAAGACAGCTGAGGCTGGGGCATTTACTATCTCTTGTGAATGGGAGGGGGCAGGTGGATGAATTTTGCACATTAATCTTGGAGAGCCAATAGCCTTCCCCCTCCCTTAATCAAGCATTCCCACCCCTCCAGGATGAGGATCAGGGAATGGGTCAGATCCAGAAGCTGGGAATAATCAACTCTTCCTTTGATAGACTAAAAGCCACTGAATGCCCACTGGGTCCCAGCCTCTGGGCTGGACAGGCTGAGTGAGAGAAAAGAGGAGGAAGAGGGAAAGGGGAGGGGGTGAGAGGGAAAGGAGGAAGGGGAGAAGGGAGCACAGGAATGGCTGAGAGAATTTGTAGGAGTGCTGAAACCACCTAATGGTCAGCTCAGACAATCGGAACCCCGAAGAAGGGGGAACACATGAATTGGAGGGGGTGAGAAAGCTTAGCACTAGGCCCTGGCAGTCATCCAGGTTTGGAATGCTCAGCAAAACTCTGAATTTTTAGTTATGGTCCCCAAAGCCTTTGAGAGTTCCTAACTATTTCTTTCTTTTCTTTTTCTTCAAGAACTGAGTTGTCCCCACAGATCCTTCTTCCCCAGGAAAACCAGCAGCTCTGAGGGTGTTGGGGAGGGGCGGTTCTGAGTTTTCCATTAGCTGGAGATGCCTGGCTTCCTATATAGAGGAATTCTGACCTAGGGAACAAGCTTGAAAACCGAGTTCTGTGTAATTCTTCTATACAACATGACTAATGTGGAAATATGTTTAATAGGAATGCATAGGCAGAGCCCATACTAGATTGTATGCTGTCTTGGGAAGGAGGGAGTAGAGGGAGGGGGAGAAAATGGAAAACTTATGGAAGTGAGTGTTGGAAACTAAAAATAAGGAAAATAAAGTAAAAACAAAATGTAGTTCTGTGTAGTAACTAACCTCACTCATTTCCATTCTTCCTTTTAATTTCTTGAGTTTGGCTGATTCTGCTCACTCTTCTCTAAGTGTTGTCCCCCATATCAGCCAGGTGCAATTTATTAAATATCACTATGAATACAATCTGTGGAAAAGGTTTTTCATAATCCAGTAAATTCATCTAGTCTAGTGTCTTATGTAAATATGAGTTAACGTATCTTCTATGTCTTTAAGAAAGAACCGTGATCCTGGGGAACTGCATGGTGCCCTTAAAGTAGGGCTTCTTCAAGTGCAGGTAACCTTGTTCATTTCCCAAATGTTACCGCATACAACATGGGCATATTGGGACACTGTTCAGGATGCTCCTTTGCACATGGATCAACATAAGCTCTTTGCCCAGATATGAACATATGGGATTCCTTCGCCAGACAGGCCGATCCACCAGTTTTGGACTGTAGAACAAATGTACCCAGTTGTCATTACATAGATCAACCAGTTTATGTCTCTTGGGATAATGACAGTAATACCAAGCATCGCGAGGGAGGATACCCGAAACAAAACTGGTTTGGTGTCAATGGCCGAGGAAATCCTGAAATGTGGAAGATGGTGCTCCCTCGGGCAACAATTAACACCACGTTTGCCATATTTGTACCCAACGGAACTTTCCTCAGCAAATATTATAACTCTACAGGACAGGCCTGTTTGGGAGGACAATATGTCTTTATGTGGGGGATAAGTCATTTGTCAATATTACCAAATATGAGATTCATTATAATGTCACTTGTTACAATTGTTATGTTTCTGAGTGTGTAGGAATGGATTTGTGTGATTCTACGTTATTTGTCACTAGGCGACCATCTATAGCTATGTTGCCAGTGGAAAGGGATCACTGGTATCACTCTCATGCTGATCAGACACTAGACTAGATGAAATTAATACTCAGCTTCAATTGTCAAGACAAAAAGATGTACCTCGTGTGTTGTTTTTGGAATCAGAGCTTTGTTACCAACTGCCATTAGTAGCATTTCTGTATCCCTATCTGTTGCTACGGTGCAAAGCTAAATAGTACAAGCAAAATTTTGACATGATTTATTTGTACATGTATCCAAAGGATTTTTATTACAACCTCAGATAAATAAGGATTTTTACCAAGCTATTCATAAATTAAAGGATGATTTGCTTCTGGCAGCTGAAGAAGTAGAATTGATGCAAGTTAGACAAAGATTGATTTGTGATTATTGATATATATATATATATATTTTGTATGATTAACAGGTTATATAATCAAACAATACAACATCACACAGATAAGGAATCATCTTAACGGGTTGTGGGGTAATAATAACACTTCTTTGGACAGTGAAGAATTAGAAAGGTTGGCTTTTATAATAGAACAAGAAAGTCCTAACAAGACGATGCCTAGTGCCTCAGCTCCAAATATTGTTGATTGGATACAAGGAGCTCAAGGTATTTTGCCTGGTTCTATGCAACAATTGTTGAATTTCCTGGGAGTTGGAATGACAATTGTGCCGCATTGTATTTTCCTGCTCCTCCTCATCTCCATCACTTATTAAGACAAATGACTTACAATATTCATTTAAACCGAGATGGTTCCAGTGCATAAGCAGAAAGGGGGAGATGTAGAGAACTCCTGGGGGTTCCCTTTCCCCTTGGTTACATGTTAACGGGTAACATTGTTTGGAGTAGGTGCTGATCTGTACCATGCCCTGGGACAGGTATAAGTGATACATTGTTACCAACAGGCAGGAGCTCGGAGGGTCTGGATACATAGTTCCCAGGTTTGTAGTCATGGAGACCCTGGAGTAAAGTATGTAAGGACTAAGACACACTTGCTTGTTGGCTCTGTATGAAATGGATATGTAATAAACACTCTATGGATTACACCCCCATCTCTTTTCTTCATGGCTTGCTAGCTAGCCCCCTGGCTGCTCTGGTCATAGCACACACAACACGCCCACATGCACATACATGCATGTACACACACGTGATCAGGCCTGGATTGGAGAGACAACTGACAGATAAGACTGCAAGGCCCTAGATCCACCAGAGGCAGGGGGTAGGCCACTCAAGAGCCATTAAAGCAGCCAGCCATGATGGACATCTTCTGGCACTGTCTCTTGGGAGAAGACTGCCAAAGTTTCTCTTTGGTGAGAAAGCCCAGAGGCTCTTGGCCCTCAGGCCCAGAGGCAGGAAGGAGCCGCTGATCACAGACCCTCCAGTCAGGGATGACAGAGGCACTCTGTTAGACTCAAACATGAATTTCCATCCATATTTACTTGGCTTCTTCTGCCCCCATGTTGACTGACACACCTGAGGATTTCTACCCTAAACTGGCAGCTTTCAGAAATCCTTGAGTGGGTCTTCTCATGCCCTGTCCCGGAGACATGAAGAGGCCTTTGGAATCTGTCAGGGTCAGGCCAGGCCTGGATGCAGGCAGAAGAGTGACCTATTTCAGAAAACAACCACTCCAATAGAGAAGGCAGTTTAGAGGTGATCTGCATAAGAAGACAAGTTGTTCACTTGGGTAATGTGTTGGCTCAACAAGAAAGTCAGCTTAAGTTATCAAAATGTCTATCAAAATAGCTGAAGTTCCTGGGTGGCTGGCAGGCAACCTCCCCACCAACCCTTGTTTGGAATCCCTGAGTCAGAAGGGGAAGGTGCGCTGCTACCAAGTGAGCAGCTACTCTGACCATCAGCTCGTTTTCTATTTCATTTTAATTTTAATTTTTAGTTCCAAAATCTCTTCTTCCCTCCACCCATTGAGAAGACATGAACTACGCTCCCCAGGATACATGGGAAGTTATGCAAAACATCTCCACATTAGACTGGCTCATTTCCTAGAGAAGGTGTGGCTCTGTTTCTCAAAAGCCCAATATACAAAAATTAGGTAAATCAGGAAATGAATATTCAGTCCATGCAATGAGTCTTGGGTTTACAGAAGGTATTGGCATAATAAGTCTCTTTAAGTAACACACACACATCAACAAAATCTGCTCTCCTCTGGTGAATTCAAAACAGGGTGAAATCAACCAAAATTTTATTTCCATGCCTTTCCAGGAAGAAATGAAGGAAGCATTCATTAAATTATCTGTGAAGTCCCATTATAATAGGGAGACACAGAGAAGGTTATGGCAGCCAGCCAAATGGGAAGGCCCTCTGGGGAAAAGCAGATGGTCATGCCCCTTGTGTCCTTTCCAGTAATAAAGCCTGCCACTGTCTGAGAGGAGAGACAGAGGCCAAAATAGTCTGGGTGAGTCAACACTGCCTCCCCCTTGACCACCATGATGGGGCCGCCTCCCCATATAGAGGATCAGAGAGGAAGAGTCAACAGGAGCCCCAGAGTGGCGGTCACTCGGCAGAGCTCTCACTCTCAAAGATGAGCCCATTACAGTTAGCCCTTTCACATCTGGGGGGGAGTGGAATAGAAGCCTGGGACCCCACAATCTGGAAAATCTGTGTAAAAAGTTTTGGGCTCTCCCTTCATACCAGAGAAGCCTGAATTGTTATGGTATCAAAAGATAAAACATGTTGATGTCATACAGTCCATACATCTACTTTGCATTTCTGTGTTTCCAAACTTTTTGTGTCATTTGCTGGCCTTCACATGTCATCTGTTGCCACAGAACTTCCCCCAAATTCCCATTTAATTTCTTATGCTGCCCCACGATCTACTGAAACCAGGATGGGGAGAGCCGCAATGTGGAAGGGAGAACTGTCCTCTCGAGGATGAGCGTCAAACAAATCACCATAAGCAGGGGCCCCTTCAGTCTGCATACACTCCCCAGACACACACAAGAGAGCCATAGACAATGCCATTTTCTGAAGACAAGATTGTCTGAATACTGATCCTCTCCTTTAATCGGTCCTTCTCTGTTCACTCTGGCCTCCTCTGATGTCCTTTCCTTGGGGCGAAGGTCTGGATGGTAGCTTGACCGCCTGCCTGGACCCTCCACCCTGACATGCACAGGAACATAGACCCCCATCAGGCCCAACATCCCAGATGCCTGTGGGGCAGCGCTTCCTGATCCTTCTTTCACTGGCAGTTCCTTCCCTCCAGGCCCAAGGGGCACCTGGCCACTTCTTGGTCCTGGCCCAACACCCCACAGTCCCATTTTGTAAATACAATTTGTCCCAGGAGTCTGGTTATCTGGCCACCAATGAACTATTTGTTCTTTATACACCCAAGGGAACAAAAGCATAATCTATAAGGAAATGAAGAAACTCATCCAACCTACTTCAGGCTTTAGTCCAATATTAGAAGCTCATGAATAATACAGTAGGCCATGGTACTGTAGAAAGGGTACAGGATCTGGGTTCAAATTTTACCTTTGATGCTTCCTATCTGGATGATTTTGAGCCAATCAACTAAGCTCCCTGGACCTCAGTGTCCTCATCTGAAAACCAAAGGGTTGAACTAAATGTCATCTGAGGCCCATCCCAGCTCTATACCTGTGATCCTAGGTCCTTTCAATGACCCAAAGAAGGTGCCCTGCCTTCAACACCTCAGAAATTGGGACCCTAACCCTCCCTGGGCTTTAGAAAGAGGATGGTTGAATGGTTAAAATGGAAATGTTTCCCACGACTGCACATGTACAGTCTATATCAAATTGCTTATCTTTTCAAGGAAGGAGAGGGGAGGCAGAGAATGTGCAATTTAACATTTAAGAAAAATATTTCCCCCAATTACATGTAAAAGTGCTCTTACCATTCTTTTTTAAAGAACTGAGTTCCAAATTCGCTCCCTCTCTCCTTCCCCTTTTCCCTCCTTGAAAAGGCAAGCAATATGATATAGAGTGGACATGGACACAGACATGGACAAAAAGCACGGTTCCTAATTAGCCACATTGCCAAAGAAAACACAGACCAAAAAACCAGCCCAAGAAAGCAAAGAGAAAGTCTGCTCCGCTCAGCTCTGCCTCTACTCAGCTCTGCCTCCGCACTCGGGCAGTCCCTCTGGCGGTGGGGGCAGCACTTCCCGGCAGAAGCCCTTCAGAACCGTCTTGGATGTGTGGCTCCTGACAAAGCTAAGCCATTGCACTTGGCCGTCAGACAATTCTGACCTTGCTGTGTACAATGTTCTGCTTTGGAAATCAACATTTAAGAAAAGCTTCAATAACTTTTCAAAATGTGATTGAGGAAAAGATAAAAAAAATTAAATGAAAAAACAGCCCCACGGTCGACAGGAAGGGGTAGCGAGGGGAAGGCGTGACTTTATCATATGAAGGAATCTACTCGTGTCTGGTCTACACATGCCAATGACTCCCAAGCAGGTTGGTGCACCAGGCCAGAAGAGAAGTGTGTATGAATGTGGAGAATCTGACTTTCCCCTGACTCTGCCCCTAAATCCCCACCCACCGGAGGCCCACTCCCCATGCCCAAATTGGCCCCAAGTTATACCAGGAAGCCTGCAAGGCCTGCAGGGCTCACAGGACCTGCTCTTCCAAGGCAGCAACTAGAGCCCCACTGGAGGAAGGGTGGCACACCTGGGGATCTCTGCCACAGGGCACCGACCTTGTCTCTGGGCCACCATGCCCATTCTTCCTGACTCATCCACATCCCCTCACTAAGGCCACTCTGGTGTCCTATGGAGCCACAGGAGAAAGCTGGCCGCCTCTGGGAGAAGCCAGGCTCTAAGCCCACCTGGGACTCTCCCTCCCGTGGGACCTCTTCCTGGGTCCCAGTTTCCTCAAGAAGGGCTCTGAGGAACCCTTCAGCTCCAGAGCCCTGGTCCCTTGGACATTTGTAAGGCAGATGACTGGGAGCCAAAGGTCAGAGCATAGTCTCTACATCAGGGCGGGATGTAGTCTGTGCCTAGAGTCTCAGCAGTCTGGGGTCTGCTGGGCTTGGCGTAGGTAGGTAGAGAGCCAGGCTCCAGTCCAGACGTGGGGGTGGGAGGCGCTGTTGTTATTCCCAATAAAAGGTGAGGTCCTTGAATGCTCCATGTTTGTGTTTCTAATTTTTATTCTGAATTTTGCATCTTCTCCTTCCTTCTACTTCCCCCCCCCCCCCGCATTGGAAGGCAAGAAATAGGACATCCATTATGTATAGGGCACAATAATACAAAACATACTTCCCCGCTAGCCAATCATCAATGCTTTTTGATCAGTCAGGATGATTTTCTGGTACTGGCAGGTGACTGCTCATTTCTCTCTCTTTTACTACACACCTCCCAGTGCTACTGGGAGGAAAGTGCTCATCAACCCTTACAGTACAATTAAGCATGATCTATTATTAATTCCACACAAAAGACATTTCTTTTCTAACGTAAGTTTTCACTGATACCTTCACTTTTAACACTGACTCCATTTCCCCTTGTAACTCTGCCAGAAAGCCGCCCCCTCCAACGATGACTTTTTGAAAGAAAAAAGAAAAAGGAGGGGGGGGGGACAGACTAAAAACACCAACACCCTTGAGAACATCCAAACAAATCTGAACATCCATGCTGCTCCACACACACAACTTCCACTTCTCCAAGGGCATGTCCTCACATCGGGCAGTGTTTGTTCTTTGGAATTTCATAACCTTCATTTCTCATTGTTTCGGGCTCATTCCACTTCCGCTGTCTTGAGGGCAACCCAGGTACTAAGGGCTTGTGTGAGAAACAGCAGAGGCTGAGCTTTGCTGATTCAAAAGGGCTGAGCACTGTTGGAGGGACCGGAATAACTGGAGCCTGTTGGAATCAGTCTGGGAAGATTGGCAGGAGAGACAAGCCTTGGGTTTGGGAGGAGACAGGAAGGTGTCCTTGAGTGTGAGGAGGGGGGTGACCCGAGTGTGGCAGTAAGAATTCAGGGCCAGGATATTTGCTCTGCCTGGGGCTCCCAGCCTGGCCCCTTCCTTTGTCAGATGGGGGAACTGAGGCTTGAGGTTTAGGACTTGCCTGAGGGTCACACAGAAACTAATAAGTCCAGTTAGGAACCCTACTGGAACTCCTCTTTGCTCAACCCTGTTTGGCTGCTGAATCTCAGCAAGGAGATGCAGCCCCGTTTCAGGGAGAGAGTGTGAAAGGAGCCTGGCCCAGTGCTTCCCCAAGGAGGCATCGGCTAAGTGCCTGACAGAAATGGCATCTCTGGCTCTCCAGGTTTGGAGAACGCCTCACAAATAGAATTTCAAGTCTTAGGAACAGGTGCTGTGGTTATTCGGCAAAAAGACTTGCCCGGGGGTCACAGAGCTGACAAGGGTCTGACTATCCTGACTCTGGGTCTAGGGTCCCATCTGCTTTATCCTTCCTCTGCGCCTTGTTCATCTCAACCTAAATATCGAGCCAGTCTGGAGGGATTTCCCAGTAAGACTGCTGGACGAAGGTCTTGACCCAGGGCCATCTGTCTGTGGTTTCGACCTGGCTGGGCAGAGTGCTGGGGTTAGCTCCAGTGCTTGTTGGGACCCTCAGGATGCTCTGTCCTGGAGGAAGAAGCCCTAGGCCCTGGGGTTCAGAGATGTCTGCACAGGCTGGGTTGTGAATGAAGGATGCTCAGCCCTGGCCCCGCCCCCCCCACCCCACAGCCCCTTGCAGAGCCCTGTATGTGTGTGGGAGGCCCCCTCCGACTCCTTGCTTTGTCTTTCTACTTTAATGGGACATTTGGCTGGCTGACTCATGGTTCATATTCCTTCCTGCTGCCCTTCTCAAGCTGATCTGGGCCAAGAATTAGGTACGGGGGCTCGAGCTTTCTCTGTATAATAGTGGATTCCTCAGGTGACTCCACCATGCACTTGGAGGAGGGGAAGGGATCCTGGATGGGCCCCATTTAAGGAGACTGCCCCCACATGGCCCAAAGGATTCTCAGGGGGCTTCTGCTGTGACAAATGAGGCCAAAGGCTGAAGGGAGCAGAATCTCTGAAAAGATGGTCAGAGGGATAAAAGGCAGTGATCTCTGGCTGCAGGGGAGGGTGAATCCCCTGGTAGACCATGGAAGGATCCCAAGAAGGCCTCCAAAGGTAGGGGTTCCCTCTCATTGAAGGGCTGCTTTTTGTGTCCCTTGCCCTGCCCCTTCAGCTGGGGAGCACCCTGTTTCAGTGGTACGGATGGCCCACGCGGCCTGTCCATATCCCTGCAGTTTTTGTGCTAAAGGAAGCAGCTCCAGAAGTCAGGCAGGATTGCAGTGGGAGATCCGGACATCTGAGGCTTTGGGCATGGCCTGCAGAGGAAGAGGAAGACGAAGCAGGGGTGTTCGGTGCCCCCATTTCAGGAGGCGGCTTTGGTCACAGGTATCACTCTCCCAGGCTTGGTAGACAGAGACGCCCAGAGATAACCGACTGACCGCCCCAGAGGAAGTGAGCCGGGGTGGCTGACTGCCTCGTGACTCCCAGCCCCGTGGCTCACTGACATAATCTGTTTACCACTGGCCAGTGCAAAGCTTGGCTCACTGGAGCCCTTTCCTCCTCTTCAGACCACAGCCCCATTACAAGCCCAAGCAACCTCAAGATCAAAGGCTGACAGCGGCGCCTAGGGGCCTTGTGAAATCTTCTCTAAGTGTTTGCCAAACCCAGAGCAGCACAAGGACCTCTGACTGGAGTGCCCTACAATAGGCTTCCTGAAGGAGGGAAGAGATGTCAGGCCCCCTCCCTTCTGGAGGTGACTGGGGGGCAATGACCACTGGATTACAGAGGCCCATCCTTCCAGGAAGTCTGCCTGGGGGGAATCCACTCGTGGTATCCAAAAATCCCTGGGAAAATGCCCAACCCCAGCACCACCTGAGCTTTTTGTTAGAGCCGGCAGAAACCTCGGCAATCCTTTTGGGCAGACATCTTATTTTAGAGCTAGGAAAACTGAGACTTGGAGGGGGAAGGGACTGGCCCACGGGTCCATTGAGGAAACAGTTGAACCTCCCACCGTTTCCCCAATCCAGGGCTCAAGTGTTCTGAGTAACAGAAAGAGGAACAGCTTCATTGGGAGGGAGAGATGGTTGTGTTGCTGGCCTTGCCCTTTACGCCATAGCTGGGGGGCTGTGACACGGCACCAGGGCTTGCTGGGATGTAACAACAGGGGGGTCTGGGAGTGACGCTGGACCCAGGAGGCCAGGACTGAGGGGCTCTGACTGCTCTCTGATCCTCTCCTTCCTGGGACGTCTTATAACTGGTGGTCTTCTATGTGTCCTGCCAACATGCGATCTCAAGCCCAGCCACCTACCAGCAGCATGGCCCTGCCAGCCTCAGCTCCTCCTTCTACTTCCCTCCCAGTCCAAATGGAGGCAGTGCTGGTGGAGCGCCACCTAACGAACGGTAGCTGGGGTGTTTTGGCCCCTGCACAGCAATCCGTGGCTGGCTCTTTTCTGGCTTTACTTGGAAACAGCCTCTGTCTTCCTGGTCCAGTGGATAGAGCCCTGGGCTCGGTCCTCCTCAATTTAAATCCAGCCTTGGACACTTCCCAGCTGTGTGACCCTGGGCAAGTCACTTAACCTCTCTGCCTCGCTTTCCTCACCTGTCAAATGAGTGAAAGGGGGAAAGAGCAAACCCCTCCTCTCCGACCAGAATCACCCAAATCAGGTCAAGTCTGTCTTTGTGTCTGAATATCCGTGTCCAGTTTCTTAGGACACAGGATCACTGTGTGATCATCTCTGACCCAGGACTGAGAGCCCTGAGCCAATTCCCCAGAGAACAGGCACCCTCTTCATCCCAGGCTCTTCAAGACCACAGAAAGCCGAGCACTGGGCAGGGGCTGAACGCATTCCCATGTCGCCCCTATCCGGCCCTAGACACACCAGCAATGCCACTAAGTCAATCCACATGAGCCATTTATTGGGTGTGGGAGCAGGCGCTAGGCCTCACCCCCCATCTCCTCATCCCTGACCCCCCCCCCTCCTTTCCAGGAGATGAAGGACACCCGAAGGGGTGAGTACAGACCCCCTGCCCCTGGAGGAGGAAAGTGTGGTGAACTCTGGGACATGCACAAGGGCCCACCAGCACAAGCCACTGCTCAGGCATCACTGGAGACACTCACTGGTGACACTCTGCAGGTGTGGGGAGGGGTCTTCATGCCTCCCCTGGCCCGTGTTCAGTCGCTGTGTCACCCCATAAGGTTTTGAAATCAAGCTCTGCTTGCAGTTTTTGGCCAACCGGACCACATCTTAATGCAGTTCCCATGGAGGGCACACTTTGGGCAACTGACGGTGCCCATCCCACCTAAAGAGGACAGGCCCAGCACAGTGGGCTCTCCTCCAGGTGATGTCCCGGGGCTCCCGTTGATCTGATGCTCTTCCTCCAGCCTGACCCCCCGATGGCATTGGGTCCCAAGGAGTGATGCTGAGGAGGGTCATCTCCCTCAGCAACACAAAGGAAACAGCTTTTCTTTACAAAGAATCACACCCGCTGAGTGCTTTATTCAGGGCGGTGCTGGAAAGGAAGCAGCTGGCACAGAACGCTGCCTTCACTTGCAGTACCTGTCAGCTTTCAGCTTGACTCTCCTGTTTAAACAAACAAGAAGAGAACAGGGCGGAGGTGAGTGCCACCTGCCAGGAGCAGAGACAGCATGGTTCCAGAAGCTGCTGCCTCCGTTTGTCTCTCTAGTTGTCACACAAGGCAGGTGCAGGGGAGGGCTCTGTGGAAGGCCCCCTCCAGCACTCTGCCTGTGCTCCCACAGCCCTAGGAGGGCCCCCGTGTCTGGGGGGATTTGTGTCCGCCCTCGCGGCTTGGCAGTGCAGTACGAAGTTGGGTTCTTGCTCTGTGGCCCTGCTGCCCCTGAGCTGGGGCTCACTCCGGCACCACCCTGAGCAAATGTGGGGATGAGCCCAGGGACAGTGCCGGAGGATGCCAGAGAAGAGAGCAGGCCCAGGGGGGCTTCTGAGGTCCCTGGGCCATGTTACCCTAGGAAAGCACTATGCACTCTGAGAGCCTGGGTCCGTGGCTGGAGGGGTCTTCAAGGCCTTCACTTTACAGATGAGGAAGTAGAAGGCCAGGGAAGGGGAGTTGGGGGGGACTGGAAGCCAGATGCTCTGATGCCATGCTCCTGTGAGGGGGGTGTCTGGGGAGGGTCTTTCCTGACCTCTCTAGATTTGACAAATTTTGTTCCTGAGCACGCTGAGTGTGGAAACATGAAAACTGGACCCAAGAATGCGCAGAGCCTGCTCTGCCCTACGGGCTCCCGAGGACCCACCTGTCCAGCAGCGTCTCGTGGAAGAGCCCATCCTTCCGGGCCTTCTTAAGCACCCGGCTGTCTTCTTTGCTTACTTTAAGTTTGTGGTCTTGGAAACTCTGGAACTTCTTTCTGTTAAGAAAAACCATGCGTCAAGCCCAACCACACCACAGCAACGCTTCCAGGTGCTCCACCTGTGCTACGGCACTGCCCAGTCTCCCTCGGCCCCAGGAGGAAGTTCCCACTCTTATCCCCATTGACACAGAGGAAAAAACCGAGGGGGACAGAGGCCCGTGCCCCGCACAGCACCCCTCACTCAAATCCAAGTCATGTCACCACTGCCCTGATGCCACGGACCTCTACACAAGATGTCTGCTGGGAACGGGTCACAGGAGAGTAGAGCTCAACCTCCTTTTCATCTACATATCAAGCATTCACCCACCCGTCCGTTCGTCTGTCCCCCCATCCACCCACGCATCCACCCACCCGTCTGTCAGTCCCTGCCCCACAGGACACGCACACGTAGTTGACCTCGCACTGCTTCACATTCCCTTTGTCCTCTTCGGGAACATCGTCTTTCTTCTTGGTTTCTCTTTCCGCACAAGAGCGAATCTTAGAGGTTTGGGGGAGAAAGGAGGGTGGGGGGGGAGGGCACGTGTTACTCCAAACAGCTTGGTGGAGAGCCCTTTAGTTACAAGCAGTGAAAGGGACCGGCCCCTTCAGGAGCAGGGCCCATGAGGGCGCGCTCCGTCTGCAGAAAGGATGGTCATGTATCACATCCACTGATGACCACAAAAGCAAAGAGAGAAGGCGCCTGAAGGCGGGCGGATGAGACCCGCTCCTCAGCCACCACCAGGGGAGGGATCGGAGGGCCGAGGCCCCCAGAGCCTGCTGGAGGTGGCCAGGCATTGGCACTCCAGGGCACAACGCCAGGCCTGGAGGTAGGTGGACCCAAGTCCAACTCTAGCCTCAGATACTTCCTAGCTGTGTGACCCTGGGCAAGGCACTTTACCCTGCTTGTCTCAGTTTCCCCATCTGTAAAATGCACTGAAGAACACGGCAAACCCATCCAGTATCCTTGCCAAGAAAACCCCCAATGGGGTCACAAAGAGTTGGACAAGACTGAAAAAGTAACACGTTTTGAGGACACTGCCAAATACATTAAGAATAAAACAGGCCAGTCACCAGTGGGGCGGGGGGAGCCAAGCACACGACATGCGGCTGCACCTGTGGAGTCAGCTACGAGACGCCCTGGGAGAGGAACGTCTGGGTAGGGAGAGGAGACTGTGAGGCACTGCCGGATGAACCGCAGGTGCCGAGGCTACGCGGAGAGCCGGCCATGTGATGTGAGCCCTGTCCCCGGCCCCCATGGGAGGCCAAGCCACTGGGTGCCCCTACCTTGATCATCTCTGCTTCTCCGGCTGTCTTGCTCTTGGCTTCTAGGTCCCCTCCGTCGCTGCAACGGATAAAGCAGCTGTTTGAGGCCAGCAGAGCCATCTTCCCCTGGGTCAGAAAAACAAAGTTCTGAATTACAGTAGGGCCCATAACATAAATACGATACAACATAAAATGCTGTAATGTGACATAGCAGAATTACCTCCCCCTACCAACAAAACGCACCAAGTATTGAATTTGTGCCTGGTCTGTCTAAACTCCACCTGAAAAATCACTTTCTTTAAAGACCTATTTTTAAAATATCGTAGCTTCTCCAAAAGGTCCGTGGTCCAAGGATACGAAGCAGATCTTAAAAGACATGAAAACTCTCATCAGCCACGTGAGAGCTCTGAATGCTGAGACACACGTTGAAAAAGCCATAAGCTTCCACCCGACGCCCAGTAAATGGGCCTAAGTGGAAAACCCCGGGACTCCTCCACGAGGACAGGTCCACCTGCTGACCAATCCCACCATTCTAAGCTGTCCAAGTCCTCTGACCCAGAGACCCCACCGCTAGGCAGGTGTCCCAAAAGCACTGGAGCCCAAAGTAAGGCCGTGTCTGTCCACACTTCCAGAATCCTGCTTTCTGTGGCAGTAACAACCAGATACAAAGCGGGTGGGTGCCTGTGGATGAGAGAATAGCTGGGAACCCTTGGGTGACACGGGAATTACTGCACTGAAAGAATGAGAACCACAAAGAATCTAGAGAAGCTGGGGAGATACGTATAGACACGTGAAGAAAGTGGAGAACAGAACCAGGGAGCCTCTGGATGGGATGAGCAGGACAAAATCTAGCCAAAGGCTGAGTTATGGGGCCATGGCGTCAGGGCAGGCTGGACCCACCCAGGAACGGCTGTGATATGGGAACCAAAGGAGAATGTATCAAAGAGCGACTGCCCGTAGCGAGAGCCCTGGGCCCGAACCGCACTCCATCCATCCTGAGCTGTCTGTGGCCCTGCCCAGCACCCCCACAGAGCCCCCACTCACATCCTGAAAGACTGGCTCCCACTGCTCACGGGGGCCTATGGCATCGGAGCGCCCCACGACCAGGCCGTCTGAATTGATTCCCAGGTATTTTCCATAGCCAGACTTGAGGGCGATTCTTGATGAAAACAGACATGAGGGGACCAGTGAGGTCCACCACTCTGCACCCCTCACGCCTCCCTCCCCAGGACAGTGCCCCCTGGGCAACTCCGATGACCAGCCTGGGGAAACCACACAAAGCCTGTCTCCTGTACCTCCCCCCAGTGCAGGTGTGTGCTGCCTGCACGGTGAGCGGAGGGTCCCGTGCATAAAGAGGAAGGGGAGGGCTTGGTGCCGATGTTACCTGGAATCAGACAGCTTGACTGCTGTGAGCTGCTCAGGGGGGCTTGGGCCCTCATCATCTAGGAGAGAAAAATGCTGGGTCAGAGCTGCCGTCTTCTGAGGAGGGGCTGTGGGTGTGGGACAGGGACGCTGTCCCAGCTGGGTCTATGGGTCCTCTGGTAACTCCCTCCCCCCCCCCCACTCTGGCTCCCAGGGCCGGGCCCCTTAATGAGGGCCCCCCAGCACAGGGGCCAGGCTCCAAGGCTGCCCTCCCAGGGCCAGCCCAGAAGGGAGAAGAAACCTGTCCCAAGTCAGCCAGGGACCAAGGGGAGAGGCGGGATCTTCCCCCTCCACTTCTCCAGGATCAACCCCTCTTCCAGCCCACCATGCTCCTTGCAATGGGGAGGGGGGGGGGTCTGCCTGCCCAGCCCCCTTTGGGTGCTCCTGGGAAGCCCTGAGTTCAAATCCAGCCTTGGACACTTACTGGAAGTGAGAACCTGTGTCAGTCCTGACTCCCTCTCTGCCTCTGAAGTTCAGGGGATTCCCAGAGTGATCTAGTCTCCCCCCACCTCCTGTATCTCCCTGCCCTCGCCCCAACACAGCCGCCAAGGGTGACTCCAGGTGCAGGTGGGGCCGGGCCACCCCCCCCTCCCAAGGCCGGAGAGACTAAGCCACACGCCCACCAGCAGCGGGGTGTCTGAGCCGCCCCAAGCCAATGCAGCAAGAGGGGCAGTGACTGGTCCAAGGTCGCACCTTCTGCGTGAGGAGCCCCCAGTGTGAAGAGGCCGTTGTCCAGGGCGTGCACGTAGGTCCCGCGGTCCATCTCGATGGCTATAGTGCCGGAGATCTCGCCCAGGTTCCTGACCGCCCACCAGATCCCTGGGGGGCAGAGAAGCTGAATGGCCCTGACCCCGCCCCCCGCAGCCAGGTTCCGCCTCCATTCCCAGCCCCCTGCCCCACCCCTTCTCTGGTCCCGCCCCCTGCCGCCAGGTCCTGCCCCCAGACTCACCCACGCGGTCCAGCTCCTCCTCCTCCTCCTCCCTCCGCCTCTTCTTCTCCCGGCTCTTCTTCTTCTTGCTGTAAGACACAAGGGGGAGGCCATGGATGGGCAGAGGGCCAGGGGGCGGGGGCAGCATGCTAGGAGGGCGCGCTCGGGGGCTTCTCTGCGTCTGGGCCCCTGTCCGGCCCCGAGGGTTTCTATCTCCCTGAAGTTGGGCTCTGAGCCCGCCAATGTGACCCAAAAAGGCTGCTGGCCCGCCTAGCCGCTGCTACACTGCCTCAGTTTCCCTTTCAGTAAAATGAATGTGGGGGAGCAGTGGGGGGGGCTCGGAGGCAGAGGGCCCCCCGCGGAGTCACTTCCTCTGTGAAGCCAAGAGAGGCGGGGCTACACGGGCCGGGGGGAGGGGTATTAAAGGGCGGGGAGTTAGGGGAGGCGCTCCCAGAGGTCCCCCCGACAATGCCAGGAGTCAGGACGCGCCCGCGGCGGCCGCACTTTGGGCCTGACTCTCCAGCCTTCGCTGGACAAGCGCGAGGTGGCCAAGGGGGCGGCCCCGGGTTCCGGGCTGCCTTTGGGCCTCGGTTTCCTCATCTGTACAATGACGTCGTTACGGAACCTCCCTCCCGGGGTTGGCCCCTAATGTGACAGACGCCGAACGCATGCGCAAGCTCCTCGGCCCGACCGGCCCCGCCTCCATCCGGGCTCCCGCGGCGCGCGCCCGCCCCTCCCCCCTCCCCCAGCCGCCCTCTCCCCGGCCTCGGAGGGGGATCGCGGGATCGCGGGATCGCACCCGCCCCGGCCGCACTCACCTCTTGGCCTTAGTGCCCTTCAGCACCAGCTTGGTAGACTTGACCGAAGCGTACTCGGCCATGACGGCGGAGGAAGCCGAAGGCTCCTGAAGCGGATCAAAACTACCGCGAACTCCGCTCTGGTGAGCTCCGCCTCCTTGATGCTGCGCAGGCGCACGGAATACTTCCGACGTGGCGTGCACTTCCGGCCTGGCTTGGAGCTACGGCGGCCGCGGAGGCCCTGTATAGCTCCGAGCCAATCCCGCCCCCGGGAGCTTCAGCGCCTCTGTCTGGCGAGGAGGACTTGTGGCAGGCGTTCCCTGCTTCACGGCGGGTCCTCTGCAGGAGTCCTGCTGTGACCACCCCGCGTTACAGAGGAGGAAACCGAGGCAGCCTCAGAGAGGCCGCGGGATGCCGAGGAGGGGCCAACGTGGGCTGGTGGAGGGCAGCTTCCTCACTGGAAGGTCCCCCCACCACTAAATCCAGGGGACACTTGCTTAAAGAATGGAAGCCCCCTGAAGGCAGGGTTGCCTCCTCTCCCTCCATGTTTACCACAGATACTTAATAAACGCGTGTATTGGTGGGAGAGCACGTTACAGACCTTAGGGTGGAATGTCCTGTACAAGCTCTTCCAGTTACCTACCACAGCTAAAACACACCTTTTAAAAAGCTTGGCCCAGTGATTTATGTTAGCCTGTAATGCTGGAACAGAGCACACCGATGGGGGCTCATGAGCCCCCCCCATCAGAAAGACGCAGCAGCCTTGCCCTGGATACCCAGCCTGTGCCCGGAAGGGCAGTGGAGAGAGGCGTCCAGCTCACGTCCGGCCCTCCGGCCCTGCTGGCCACCTGATACGCTTCTATCACCGTGCTAACTGTCCCCTTGCGCTAACATCCCACAGCGCTGTCTCCTGGGAAGCGCCGATCCTCCCCATAGAGCATGCCTTGGCGTGGCATAGCCAGAGCCTGCAGTGGCACAGCCTCATCAGACACGCGGAAAAGCCCTGGGAATCCAGAGTCACAGAGCGCCAGGTGTGGGAGGGTCTCACATCAGTCCAGCTTCCTCCTGCTGCCTGTGATGAGTGGAACAGAAAGCACTGTAGGTCTTCATGGAATGACCAACTTTGACCTCTTGGGCATCGATGGTCAGAGCACAGCTTCCATGACTGTGATGCTGAATGGTTTGCCTTGGGTTGAACAGGTGTCAATCATGCCATCAGTTTTGAGATTTCATCCCAGTGCTGCTCTTCTCACCCATTTATTGCCTATGAGGGCTACTCCACTTCTCCTAGGGGATTCTCACTATATGTGATAATCACCCATTCTCAGCCACTTAAATTTACTGACCCTCAGGCTGTTTTAATCTTTCCACCTCCTATCTAACCACGCCCAGCTCGCCTTGGTGCAAGTCTTATGTCCCAGGTTCCTGTGCCAGATGGCTCTTTACAGCTCCAGGCTTTGCTTTCTTTACCAGAAGCACCACAGCTGAGCTTCCTTTGGGCTGCCTGGGTAGCGCTGGAGCTGCTTGTGGTTGCCCCCTGCTCTTCCACAGTAGCATTTGGACACCTTCCCCACTGGTGCCATCACAGTTTCATTGGACAACAAAATGTGAGGGGGGCGTGGCAGATCAGCTGGTCTCCTGCGGCTCAAGAAAGAACAATTAGGACTGAACTGGAAGGATGGATTGGTTTTAGATTGTGAAAGAAACAAGACAAGGCTGTATATTGTTCCCTTATTTATTTAATTTCTAGGCAGAGTACATCATGTGAAATGCCAAAACAAAGGTTGCCAGGAGAAATAATCATCTCAGCTGTGCCTATGATACCCCTCTGACAGTAGGAAGTGAAATGGGATGAAGAAGCCTCTTGGTGAAGGTGAAAGAGGAGAGTGTAAAAGTTGGCTTGAAATTTAGCATCAAAAGAAAACAGCGAATATTTTGGCAACTCATCCCATCACTTCCTGACAAGTAGAGGGAGGAGAAAAAGAAGCAGTGCCAGATTTTGTGTTCTTGGGCTCACAGCTCAATGCAGATGGAGAATGCAGCCATGAAATTAAAAGATACTTGTTCCTGGGAAGGAAGGCTAGGACGAATCTGGATAACGTACTAAAAAGCAGAGATGTCGGTTTGCCAACAAAAGTCCATAGAGTCAAAGCTATGGTCTTTCCAAGGGCAATGTATGGCTGCAAAAACTGAATACCATAGAACTGAGGCTTTCAAATTGTGGTTCTGGAGAAGGCTTCTGAGAGTGCCTTGGACAGCAGGGAGATCAGATCAGTCAATACTTAAAGAAATTAACTCAAGACTATTCACTGGGAGGTGAAATGCTGGAGCTTCAATACTGCGGCCACATGATGAGAAGATGGGACTCATTGGAAAAGATTTGGATGTTGGGAAAGGGAAGGGTGGGAGATGAGAGGGACAGATGGTGTCAGACTTTGAGAAACAGCGGAGGATGGAAGGCGCCGGCATACTAGGGTCCATGGGGCCATGAAGAGTCAGACATGACTGAACACTAGACAACAACAAGGTAAAGCTTTTCCCTAACCAATATGATGGAATAACACAGGCGGTGGTCGCTGGATGAAGACAACTGATGGCCATGGCATCTTGCAGCAGAAGGACATGGCTGTGTCTGATAAAGCCGTGTTGGCTGCACAATCTAGAAGCAGCCAACTCTATCACCGGCTTTGCTTGGTCTAGCTCCAGGGAGCAAGGCATCCTTTCCAGAGGAAGCTGATCACACCCAATCTCATCACTTAGTCTTGGGTGCTGAGCAGCTGAGGCTGAAGAGGGCCTCAAGGGAACTTCTGGAGGATTCCGTGAAGGAAGACAAGAACTTCCACTAAAGGAATTGGCAGGCACATTCTCTACACATACACCTCACTAACCCTGCACTTTGAGTCTGAGCCATGCTGCTGGTGCAGCAGATAGAACGTCAGGCTTGGAGTCTTCCTGGGGCCAAATCTGGCCTCAGATGCTTACTAGCTGTGTGACCCTGGGCGAGTCACTTCACCCCGTTGGCCTCAGTTCCTCATCTGCCAAATGATCTGGAGAAGGAAATGGCCAACTACTTCAGTGTCTTTCACAAGGAAACCCCAAATAAGGTCATGAAGAGTCAGCCGTGACTGAAATGACTGAACAGTGCATCTCTGTAGATGTGTGTATTTGTGGGAGAGGATACTCCACATTTTGGGAGAAATGTCTTGTACTAACTGTTCCAGCTCTGAATCAATGATCCTGACTCTTGCCACGCTTGTTTCAGTAAAGTTTTTTAAAGCAGTTCATTCAATCTGGCTGGTTGATCACTAATGGTAAGCACACCGGTGGGGGCTCAGGAGGGACACCAAGTCCGGTCCTCAGGATTAGCTTAGAATCCTGGGAGGAGGAGTCCTCCGGGAACCCAGTCTGCCAATACAAGTGTGGACTGGGGGGAGTGACCCCAGGAGGGGTATTCTGTTGGGCTGTATTGAAAAGGACAGCAGAGGAGCATGTGCGCCTTCCATCTGCACAAACCTGGAAGTTAAAGGGAGCATTTCATGGTATAGCACCCTGCTAAGAAGGCCAGAGATCCGGGAAGCGAGTGTGTAGGGCACAGGGTCAGGACCCATGATGAACCTTAACCTGAAAGCTAAAGATGTCATTTCCTCTCTGCCCCAGGACTCCTCTTGTGCCTTTACACTAGCCCTCTGCTGAAAGGGGCTAGGCACCGTGGAATCAGAGGACCTGGGTTCTAATCCCGCTTCTGATGATCATTTCCTGTGTGCTCTGGGAAAAGTGACTTCCCCTCCCAGGGCCTCAGTTTTCTATTTGTAGAATAAGGAGATTGGACTGGACATCTAAGGTCCCTTCCAGTTCTGGAGCCCGTCCACCATGAGCAGCAGTATCCCTGAAGGCCACACGGTGGTGGTGTTTCGCCAGGACTGGAGGAGGGGCCACTTGGGCAGTGGTTTGGAGGCTGCATGGAGAAGAGGCTGGGGTTTGGGGGCGAGTTAGGAGGCCATTGTAAGGGCCTAATTGAGAGGGGGTGATGAGGGCCTGGAGAAGGGTAGTAGGCACGTGAGTGGAGAGGCTGGGAGGCAGGGTACCTGGGGGGAGTGAGGAAGGACTTGGGTGGAAGGAGGGGGATCCTACTCCACTCAACATGCATTGATCAAGTCTCCACTGTGCCGGGCCAGACCATGACAAACCAACCTCCACCCGCAGGGAGGCGCTTGGGCAGTGAGCAGGACACAGCAGCGCTCTTGGGAACTTTAGCTGTGTGACCCTGGGCAAGTCCCACCACCTCCAGCTTCCCCACCTGTAAAATGGGGATAAAAGCCCCTGCTGCTCCTGGGCTGGTGAGGATGGACTGAAATGAGATGATGTGTGAACGGGACTGGGACTCAGTCACCATCAGCTCCTTCAGAAGCATGCTGGACCCAGACTGAGCCGATTGTTAAATGTTCAATGTGACCATTTTGAAATCAACAAACCCTACAAATCAAGACTTGATTTCTTGTTTTGTTGATCATTGAGTCTTAAGAGAATGATGTCCTGTTCTATGAAGTTTGGATTCAGTCAGAGGGCTGCACTTGAGAACCTAGAGGGTCACATGTGTCCTCCAGGTCCCAGGTTCCCCACTCCTTCCCTAAACCCTCCTCACCTCCTGCCTTCCCTATCACTGTCAAAGGCATCATCATCATCATCATCATCATCCTCCCAGTCCCTCAAGCTCACAACCTAGGAATCATCCTGGACTCCTCAGCATCTCCCACTCCCTATATCCAAGATGGTGCCAAGACTTGGTGATTTCCCCTTGGCAGCATCTCTGAATAACCCCCTTCTCTCCTCTGACGCTGCCACCCCCTGGTGCAGACCCTCCTTACCTCACATTGGGCTACTGTAATAGCCGCTGAGGGGTCTGCCTGCCTGAGTCTCTCCTCCTCCATTCAGCCTCCAAAGTGATTTTCCTATAATGCAGTTGGGCTGTGTTATTCAATATACTTTGGCAGCCTCCAGAACTAAATACAAAATCCTGTTTGGCATTCCAAGCCCTTCACAGCTGGCTCCCTCCTGTCTCCACAGTCTTTTCCCTTACTCTCCAATTCAGTGGCACTGGCTTCCTAGCCAGTCCTCTATCTCTTGCCCCTGGTGTTTTCTCTGACTGTCCTCCATGCCTAGACTGCTCTCCCTCCTTCCTTCTGACCACTGACTTCTCTGGTTTCCTGTAAGTCCCAACCAAAGTCCTACCTTCTACAGGAAGCCTTTCCCACACATCTTATTTCAGAAAAACCCTGGAAACACTTACATGAACTGATGCTGAGTGAAGCAAGCAGAACCAGGAGAACGTTAGATACGGTAACAGCCACATTATGTAATGGCCAACTTTGAGAGACTTGGCTCTTCTCAGAAATGCAAAGTTCCAAGACAATCCCAGAGGCCTCATGGTGAAGCCTGTATATTCTCCAACTCCCAAGAAAACTGATATTGATTGAATACAGACTGAAGCAGGCAATTTTCCACTTCCTTTCATTTTTTTCTTTTATTTCAGTCTTCTTGTACAAAATAACTAACATGGAAATGTTTTACATGATTGCACATGTATAATCTCTATCTGAGGAGAGAGCGAGTGGGGGAGAGAAAGAGAATTTGGAACTCAACATTTTAAATAAAAATGTAAACAAATAAAAAAGTCTTCAGATTCCATCTTTTTATTTCACAGGTTCAGAAACAATCCCAGAGAAGGGAAGTGACTTCCTCCAAGTCACACAGAAGGTGAATGATAGTCAAATTTGCAGAGGAACCAGAGGAGGGTGGCAGGCAAAGCTGGATGGGGTCAAGGGATGGCTCTTGGAAAGGAACACTGGCAGCGGGGGATGGTGGAGAGGTGCCCTTCTGACTTTGCCCCTTAACTTCTCCATGTTGGAAGGAAGAGCTGCCTCCTCATAAGGAGGGTGTTAGGCTAGAAGGCCTCTAGGCTCCCTCTCAATTTCAAACCTAGGATTGCACTTGACACAGAAAGAAACTGAGTCTCAGAGAGGGAAAACAGCTGGGGAGGGGCAGAGCTAGTACTCAGACCCAGGTGCCCCAGCTGCCCCTACACTACTCCAGCTGCTCCTCCTCTGGGACCTGGGTTGAGTTTTCCTGAGGACAGAAGCTCAGTGTGGGTGCTCACTTTCCTGGCCTCGCCTGGCTCTGGTCTGAACCAATTAGCCCAAATGCATCTCGCTTTATACACTTCCCAGATGTCTGCATTTTGGAAAAGCTGCAAATTAAGTCCCATTGTGAGTGTGGAGTCTGTGTTTCTTTGGAAAAAGTTCTGGCTCAAGAAAATGAAAGTCATACTTGGGAAGGTTGCCAGTGAGCCCCAAGGGCCTGCGGGAAGTTAAAATGTTGATTTTCCTAGAGGAAAAAAAGAGCGAGTGAACACTGATTTTTGCTAGAACTGTTGAAACAAGGGCTGCAGCCTCCTCCAGGCTCCCCTGCCAGACCTGCCAAAGGGAAGTGGACACGCTCCAACAGTTTCCAGTAAAACAACTGCATCCCCCACCCCACCCCACCCCCAGCTCCAGTTTTGGCACAGGAGAAGGAGCTGGGCCAAGCTGGGGAGGGAGGTCCTGGATGCTGGTCCTGGCTCTACTTCTCAGGGGCTGCATGACGTTGGGCAGGTCACAGTCTCCAGACCTTGGTGCTCTCAACTGTCAGAACTGCAGCCTCTGCTACGCTTTGAGTGACCCCCATGGAGGTCCTTGGGACAGACAGGACTTCTCCTTTCTGGGCATATGATGGGGGCAGGGTAAAGCTGAGGTCAGCAGCCCCCCACCCAGCAGCCTCTCCCACCCCACCTCCACCCCATGATTAGGGCCAGGTGGCTGGTCCTTGTCAAGCCAAGCTATGGAGTCTGGTGGTACCAGGAGGTGTCCTGGCCAAGAGACAGAAAGATGTCCTAGGTTCTCCTTTAGGGCAAGACCTCAAAGCTGGGAATGCCCCTACTGCTCGACTTTGTGCTTTATTTTCACAGAAGCCCAGCACCACCTGTCTCATGTGGGTCTGTCCAAGTTGATCCGTCTCTGGTCTAGACAATCATTACAGTCACCATCCTTCACAGAGATGTGACCTGGACACAGATAAGTCCAATCAATGGGAGGGAGTGGAGAGGGCAGAGAGGGGAGACCCAGATGAGGTGCTCAAAGGAAGGATGTTTGAGAAAACTAAGAACAAAGAGACTTACGATCAGGTGCACCTGAGCTGAGCCTGGAGGAAGGATGTGGAATGTCAGTGGTGGACAGAAGGAGGTAAAAATGTCAGGCCTGCACAGTGGCAGGGGGATGGCTTGTCAAACTCAGGACCTCTCTCCTGAGAGCCTCAAGAATCTGCTGCCACGTTTGGGAAGGTTTGAAGGACATCTGGAAAGAAGTGAGTTTAACTCTTATTTTATGGAGAGGAGAGGCTTTGTATGAAACTGGGACCCCAACCCTGAGAGACCTGAATGGTGAGACTCTGGTTCCAGTGTCTGTGGAGAAGCCAGCTGCTGTAGTGCATGGAGGGAAGTGAGTGTGGCCATAAGCTTTTCCGCCAGTAATGCATTGTTGCAATATTTAAGTAGGTCTTTGTGTTGTTTGCCACACTGTTAATAAATTATATTTCCAGCAACAATGTTTATCTGAAGCTATGAGATCAGCAGGTGATATTGAGAGAGATGAGCAAAAACCTATGGCAAAATGTTTTCTCCTGCATGGATGTAAATCGGGGTGGAGGCTCAGAATCAACTGATTAATTAATGAGAGAAATTGTGCATTTCTATTCATTTATGAATCGGAACATATCTCTCGATTGACTTAGAACCCAGAGAATGAACCAGACAGTGAGCCAGAGGGGAGATGATAGTTCCATCACATGTGGGGGTGGTGTCCACCCCAAAGCTGTTAGATTTCAATGTCATTTCCACAGGCTCATGGAGCTGGATGAGACCTCACAGATTATCTTGCCCAGCTCCCACGTTTTACCAAGAGGACGCTGATTGTCAAGGGGAGAGAGCTGTCGACGTCTACAGAAGGCATGGTGGAGGACCATGGGTCTGACTTCAAATCCAGCATTCTGTTAGCTATATGCTGTTGCTGCTTAAAATTAAACCCTCCCCCCCCCCATTCTCTTATTTAATGTACCTAGAAAGAGTGAATGACCCTGATGAAAACCCAAAGATATCAAGAAAAATTTCCTTTAAGACAAAGTTAGAATGGCGCCAGAGGAAGCACCAAACTGCCACCACACAAGACAATCCATTTCCTTTTCCTTTTATTTAAATTTTCCAGGGCAGGATTTTTTTTAAATTCTGCCCAGCCAGGACGATTTGACAGTCAATTGCAAGTACATTTCACAAACTGTGGCATGAGAAAAACCCCTAAGAGAGTCCACAAACCCAGCCTGTGCTTCCTCCTCCTTTGGAGAGCTCGCCTCACAAGGCCGGCTGCCAACCACGTTGAGGCCCTTTTTCGCAGAGCGCGTCTGGCGCATTTGGACAGTGCGCTGTTTCATCCCAGCAGCAGCCCCAGCGCTGTTCGATGCTTGAATGGCAACCACGCTGCCCTGGAGGGCAGCTCTGAGGGTCGGCAGAGGGGGCTACGAGGGGAGAGAGCCCCTTTTGTGCTTTGTGGAGCTTCATCACTCCGTATTCCTGAAATGCAGATACAGCCTCGTCCTGGGCCAGTCTTTCCTCAGCTTGGAAAAAGCATGTGGAAATTCCTGCATGGGTCGCAAATGTTCCTGCATGGCAGAAAGTGTTTTCAGGACATTAGGTCTTAACTCCCAGCCCCTCCTTTCCCCTCCCCAGATGCAGCAGGCTCTCAAACAGATCTGGGGTCCGGTCCCTCCGTCCCGTGGGGGATCCTTGTTTCACCATGGGTTCCTTGAGAGCATAAGTCACAGTGCACACATCACACATTCCAAACTACCACAAAAACACACAAGAATGCAGGCGTCCGGGGCGAAGGACACCCCAGCAGGGTATCCATCAGTTATGCCCACGGTAAGCCCTCCGCTGTCTTCTGGAAGCACCTAAGCAGAAGACCAGACACGCTCTATCTACAACAGACTCTGCACTGTTTCATGCGGAAATAAAAAAAGGAGAGACCTATGGTCATAGACATGGGTGCACACACTGGATCTTTCTGTCTGCCTGACAGCTTTCACAGGTGGGCTGTAGAACAATTCACAGGCTACCTTCTGCTTACGCTGTACACACCTCTACAGAGAGAACAGGACATCCAGATTCACTCAAAGGCTCCTGGAACCACAATGGGCCATCTAACAGATTCAAGTATTCAAGAGTGTGAGAGAGAGAGAGAGAGAGAGAGAGAGAGAGAGAGAGAGAGAGAGAGAGAGAGAGAGAGAGAGAGAGAAACAAATATAGCTGGGTTCTTGTGTCTGTGAATGCTTGGCATGCCCGCCTGCTTCATCTGGCCTCTGGCAGGGCTCAGTGGGCTCCCGCGACAGAGAGGCTGGCCTTTTGGCAGAGGTTCACTCTGCCCTCCCCCCCACCTGTGCCCTTCAAAGAGATGCTGAACTTTTAAATGTCCCTGGCATTCATGAATCAATACTTTTTAGGACAAATAGGAGATGACCACCAGCTGACCCATGGCCTGGCCTCCTCTCACAACCTTTCCTTCCCATGGGGAGACTTCCAATGAGGCCCATTCTCCATGATCTCACCAGTGAGGCACCTGGGCATGATCCCTACCCTTTAGAGCCTCATGGAACATGTGCTCTCGGTCCCTGGATAGGCCCTTGGGAGCATGTGCGTCACAGAAGTGCTAGAGGGAAGGCCCTGCTAGCTTTTTACAGGAAGCCTCCCCAGCCAAATCTTATTGTCATAACCACAGAGAAGGCTGCTCCCTGGGAAGGAAAACCCAAACACAGTTCTCGTTGGGCCTGACCTACCAGAGCTGGGGAGTCGGGAAGGCACCCCACTAGGTTTCAGATGACTCTGAGTGTGCCCTCGTGCCAGTGATTGGCGGTTGCAGAGACACATGCCTGACTCCTGAGAAGTCTTTACAACAGGACAGAGTTGGATGGCTAAGATACCTCTCTTTCTTTGGTGACCCTTTATTGTCACTGAGCCTATTTGGTGGCAGTAAGATGTCTGAGCTGGGCTCTTTGGGCAGTGATGGGGTAGGTCTTTAGCTGGGGTAGGTCCATCGAGCAGCCATTTCTTCCTTGGGGCTAATGGTCACCTTAGTGAGGAAATTGACAGCTGGGGGCAGGGGGGGCTGTGATGGGGTCCTACAGGCGTACTTCCTGTGACTTGGCTAGGCTTGACCTGACATGAGAAAGCAGGCCTCTCATCAGCCTGCCCTGCAGGAAGAATTTCAGCACTTCTAGACTTCTGTCTTCCAGCTGTTGAAGCTTTGGGAGCAAAGACTTGAAGGATTTTTGTTTTCATCAGTTGGCAACCTCTATTCATGGCCATCTCTGATGCCTTCATTGGGATCTCTGAGGAATGCTGGGCTCTCAAAGGCTATGCCCATATCTTTCCAACTCTGGAAGGGCCTATACCGAGCTGGAGAGGCTGCCAGGTCCAGATGGGGACAGACCCCATGGAGAGGCTCCCAAAAAATGAAAGCTGGAGGATAAAGACTGTTCCCTCACATATAGAGGGGTGGATCTGGCCAGCTCTCTGGCTACCAAGGGTATGTGGGATGGCTGGCTTCTGTATATCCTGCACAGCAGTGGCAAGAAGTGGGGCAGACATCCTACCAGGGCCTTAGGACCCCTCCTCTCTGATTCCATGGTGATAAAGTAGCAGCAAAGAATGAGCAGAATGAATACCGACTCCCCACACAAACCACCATGGCTACATGCGTGTGCATGAGCATGCCTGCATGTGAGGGACGAGAAAACCAGGAAGGCAAGAGAAAGAAAGAGATCCAACCCATGAAAGAAAACAAGATGCCAGCCCCGAATTGGCACGGCTCTCATGCAGAATATTGCACCCACTGTGAGCTAATGCTAGAAGCTTTCAACTGTATAAATTTCAATGTATTTTCATATTATAAAAATAAAGATAAACATATACATATTTTACACTGGTCATTGCTGTGCAGCAGCAGTGAGCTTCAGGCGAGGGTCTCTCTTTCCCATGGAACAGAATTGACATCAGAGTCTCTGATCCAGCCATCTGGAGGGCAGCTATGGCTTATGTGTGCACAGAAAACAAAATCCCTGAGTGGCCATCAGACTTTCCTTCTCTTCCTTCCTTCCTTCCTTCCTTCCTTCCTTCCTTCCTTCCTTCCTTCCTTCCTTCCTTCTTCAGCTTTCCCTCTTTCCTCTTCAAGAAGCTCTTCCTTGGCGGATCACAGTTCTGAGGTTCGGATTATAAAATGTTTACTCCATAGTCTTTTCCCCTCCATTCCTTCCTCCCTCCCTCCCCAATCCCCTTTCTCCCAGCTCCATTTCCAAAGGCTCCAGGTCGTCTGATCCATCTTCTAAAAGGACCTTCCTCATCTGTCCATGCTGGGAGACTAGCCGAGGCTCCATACCCTAAACGCCAGCCGAGGCTCCATCCTAGGCAGGTTCAGGGCTGTCTTCCTCTTTGGGGAAACCCCACAGCTTCACCTGCCATTACTGGTTTCTGTGCTTTTCACCAACATTCTTCCTGTGAACAGCAGGGAAGGAGGAAGAGAAGATGCTGTTAGGGGGAGAGGGGTCAGAGAGAGTGTTTCTGACTCAAGGAAAAGGAGGCAGGTGGGGATGTGGATGGACACAGAATGAGTGGCTCAGGACAAAACTTTCCCCTCTTTAAGACTCAGTTTGATAACCTAGGAAATGGGGAGAACAATGCTAGCTAATATCTACATAGCTCTGTAAGGCTTGCAAAGCACTTTACCTCTACTGACTCACTGGATCCTGTGAGCTGGGTACTGTCATCACCCCCAGATTTCAGATGAGGAAACTGAGGCAGATACAAGTGACTTGTCCAGAGATATGCAGCTAGTGTCTGAGAGGGAATTTGAACTCAGGGTCTTCCTTCTTGATAGCAAGTTGGTCCCTCTGGCCAGTGATAATGCTTGAGTCTGCTGGGGGGAGGCAGCAGTTTGAGTGCTGGACTTGTAGTCAGGGAGACTTGAGTGAGAAATCCACCTCAGACACTCTCTGCTGTCTCTGAGCATCCATTCCCTCATCCATAAACGAGAAGAGGACCCAACAGTACTGCCCTCTCACTGTCGTCGGGAGGTCTCCTTTGTAAGAGTGCTTAGCACAGTTCTTGGCACACAAGAGGTTCTTGACCTTCTTCCCTCATTCCCTCCCTTCCACCCTCCTTAGCTCTGCATTGCTGAGCCCTGTGGTGACAGAATATAACCTGGAGGGTGGCACCAGGCATTGATTTATGTCTGGCAGGGAATGTGGCTGTGGGGAGATCTGGAAATTCCAGAAATTCAGTGTAATTTTGAGAAAAAAATAATGTTTTTGGAATGGTAGCAATATATGATATTGATGATGGCTAGCATTAGACAGAGTTTGAAGGGTTACAAAGTGAGGGCTCCAGGGGCACGGGAGGCTGAGGGAAGGGCTAGGGGCTGGGCTCCAGGGGCGCTCACTTGGAACAAGGGCTGATCACGGTGGGTGTTGGGGGGTAGACCAAGGCCACATTCACTCGCTCACTGCCATTCTTGGGGCAGATGATCTCAGCGACCCCCTCTGGCCTGGGCTGACTCAGCAACTCCCCTGCAGGAGAAGAGAGAAAAGCATTTGGTGAGAATCCAGAAGAAACAAAGGCTAAGGGGATGGGGGGTGTGGGGAGGGCCCAGCCTGGTCAGACCCTGTCCAACAGCTGGGCACAGCACCCACCCAGCCATTGTCCCCATGCCATGGCTTCCCTCTAAGTGCTCCTTGCATGGCTATAGTAGGTAATGCTTCCCCCTCCTTCTCCTCTGCCTCCTTCTCGTCTTCCTCCACCTCCATCTCCTCTTTCTACTCCTTTCTTCTCTCCCTCCTTCTTTTCCTCTTACCCCTCCTCTCCCTCTTCCTCCTTTTTCCTCATCCTCTACTTCTTTTTCCATCTCTCCATACAGTAAAAGAACCAAACCCAAGCCAGCCTGAGCCCCCATGACCACCGAGTGATATGGGCAGTCCAGCAAGGCCAGGCCTGGTCAGCTCAGAGTCATGGAAGAGGAGACCACAGAGCCGGCCACCAAGAGCCTGGAAGAAGAGGTCGATCAGGTCGCCAGAGACCCCACTATGGGAAAGCCTCACCATGAACCAGACCGCATAGGACCAGCCCAGGCATCATCTGCCTTAATCATAGGGACTTTGGAAGCCATGGGTGAAGAAGTGAAAGTTCAGAGGGGGAAGGAGACAGGCACAAAGCGACGAAGGTAGTATGTGGCAGGAGACAATCAGAGTCCAGGCTCTCTGACACTAGAGCCAATGCACATCCCACTGCACCATACTGCCAAATCTCATCCACCAATGTCCTTAGGTGAGAGGTAAGGAGGGTCTGAATGAGAAGCAATGGTGGTTGTATGAATGGGGAGAAGGAGGATATGGATGGGAGAAGTGTTGTAGAGGTAGGGATGAGAAGGTGTGTTAAATGAGGGACAGGTGAGGCAGGAGAGTGGCAGATGGCAGCTAAGCTCAGCTGTCTGCAGGGATGATGGTGCAAGAGTGAGGGCACCTACATAGCAGGAGGGAAGTTCAGAGGAGAGGAGGTCCTAGGGGAAAAGAGAGACAGACAGACAGACAGAAGAGCCCTGGGCAGAGCCTGGGGTGGGGGGAACACTCACAGGTGGGGGGTGATGAGAGAGCAAAGAAGGCCAAGAAGGAGAGGTAACACAATTGGTGGGAGAACCAAGCCCAGAGGACGGAGAACCAGGAGAGTGACCAACAGCTGCCAAGCCTGCAGAGAGACTGAAGGGATGAAGGCTGAAAGACGGCCACCAGATTCACTGGTGACTTTGGGGCAGCCCCAGGTGAATAATGTCTTCAAAAACCAGACTGGCATATTTAGAAGGGGATGAAGGGAAGAGCAGTGGAGGCAACAAACATTCCTTGTATAGAAGCCAAAGACTTGCTGAAATTTAAGTCAACTGTAGCCTTGTAACTAGTTGTTACTAGGCAATATGGCAAAGTCCAGCTTTGGAGCCAAGAAGAGCTGAGGTCAGGTACTGCCTCTGACACATTCTGGCTGTGTGATCCTGGCCGAGTCCCTCATCTCCCAGCACCCGAGAGAGTTAAGACTCAAAGTGGCAGAGGGAGCTTCCTCCCCTGGGGTTTCCGATGTCAATGGAATGACAACTCCACCCTTGTATTTCTCATTTTATGACAACCTTCTCCAGATCCACTCCAGTCCTTGTCAACAAGGAGATGAGGGTGGTCTGGCACCTATACTTAAACAAGGTGTGCTGGTTCTCCATGATCATGCCTCCTTTCCTAGGTGTTTGCCAACCATCCCTTTAACAGACCTCCTAAACCTTTGCCAGGAATCGAAGATCGCTGCCCCAGAGTTTGCAGATTCCATCTTCTTCCTTTTCTGAAAATCAGGCCACCCTTGCCCTTCTCCAATCCTGTGACAGCTCCCCTGTTCCCCAGAGGCATTCAAAGATCCCTGACAAGGGCTCAGCAATCACAGCTGACAGTTCTCTGAGCACCCCCATCTGACCTCAGTGACGTGAGTTCACTCATGGAGGCAAAGGGCTCTTTCAATCCCACCACACATCCTGGGTTTCACCACCCCATTAGCCAGGTTTGTTCTGTCCTTTCAAGCACAAAGACCATTCTCCTGGGCAGAGAAAACAGCAATTGCTGTTACGGAAGTAGCTGCCTTCTCTGTCTCCCATTATCACTGTCCCATTCATCCCCATCAGCAATCCTATCTCTTTCTTCTTGGACTCTCCTTTATTTTCCAATATCACTTACAGCCTCCCCTGCCCCAACCTCCCTGTCCTCAGCTTCCCTGGCAGCCCCTGCTCTTTGGGAGTTGTAGCCCAACCAACACCAGCCCTGCAGGACTGTG
>CM053601.1:2004969-2071954 GCA_028646575.1 Pseudocheirus occidentalis
GAGAGAGACAGAGACAGAGAGAGACAGAGAGAGACAGAGAGACAGAGAAACAGAGAGACAGAGACAGAGAGAGAGAGAGAGAGAGAGAGAAAGAGAGAGAGACAGAGACAGAGACAGAGACAGAGAGACAGAGAAAGAGAGAGACAGAGAGAGAGAGAAAGAGAGACAGAGACAGAGAGACAGAGACAGAGACAGAGAGAGAGACAGAGAGAAAGAGAGAGACAGAGAGAAAGAGAGAGACAGAGAGAGAGAGAGAGAGAAAGAGAGAGACAGAGAGACAGAGAGACAGAGACAGAGACAGAGAGACAGAGAGAGAGATGGGGGGAGAGCGGAGAGGGAAAAGGCTCCCTGGGGAGGTACCGGAAGCACATCACCTCGTTCTCATCCTCACCACACACCAGGGTTTCTCTGGCTCTCCAGGGCTGGCAGAGTGCTCTACAAATGTTACCTCACAACAGCCCTGGGATATAGGGGCCGTTATCACCTCGATTTTACAGATGAGGAAACCGAGGCAGACAGTGTTGAAGTGACTTGCCCAGGGTCACCCAGCTAGGAAGTATCTGATGCTGAATTCTAACTCAGGTCTTAACTCCAGATCTGGTGCTCTGAGCACTGTGGTAATCTTGGGTTCCTCTAGGCAGGGGTCTTCTCCTCCCCTATACCAGGGGGCAGAGCTCTGTGCTGTGCAACAGCATACCTGAAGGGCTTGGCTCTGACCTGGGCACTGCAGGGCAGCTGGGTGGCACAGTAGATAGAGCACTGGCCCTGGAGTCAGGAGGACCCGAGTTCAAATCTGGCCTTAGACACTAGCTGTATGACCCTGGGCAAGTCACTTAACCCCAGTTACTTCCCTGCTGAGAAAAAGACGCAACCATAAACACGAAGCCACCAGCAGAGAAATCAGGAGGAAGTGATTCAGATCCTTGCTTTTGGAGAAAGAATGCAGGAGGTGGGATTTGGTGGCTGGGGAAGAAAGAGAGCAGGGGGACCACAGGAGCTGTCTACAAGCACTTGGGGGGCTGGTACCACCCTGGGAGCAGTGGGTGTGCATGTGTATGTGTGTGTGTGAACTCTGAGGGTACAACTGCCTTTGGGGGGTGGGGGCTCCTCCACTAGGACGCCACCTGGTATGTAGTAGGTGCTTAATGCATGCTTGTCCACTTGACATTCTAAGAATGAATGCTGCCCCAGAGTGGAATGGGCTGCCTGGGGAGCTGAGTGTGTGTGTGTGTGTGTGTGTGTGTGTGTGTGTCCCCATGTGGGGTGTGTGCATGGGGGGGCATCATTAGATGCTCCTTGCAGAGCATGCTTCTGGCCGGCCCCTGGGGTACGCCTTCTGCTTGGGGCCATCTTCTGTCTCCCTTCTGAATGACCAGCCAGAGTAGCCGGGCCAAGTCCCGAGGCCACTGACCCCAGCTGGGCCCTCATCTGCCTCATCAGTCCCTCCTCACCCACCAGTCAGCCTCCCCCTCCCCATGCTCAGCCTCTGGAGCCTGACACTTGGCTGCGTTTTACTGTGAAGGGTTTGTATAAATACAAACCCACCCAAGAAAGGAAAAGTATTTCCCTTTTTTCTGTCCTGGAGAAAGTCCCAGCCGCCCTGGCCTGCGATCAGACGCGCTTCCCGATCAAAGGGGGCATGGCACACTTGGGGGGGCAGGCCGGCTCACAGCCTCTGAGGTGGGTCAGGAGGAGGGGACTTTCTCGCTCTGTGGCCCCAGCTGAGGGTCTGGGGAAGGCACTCCCTCCTTATTTGGAGAGCCCAGCAACCCAGGCTTTGGGGAAGGCTGCAGCGTCCCAAGCTACCCTTCCATCTATGAATCTTCCAAGCCCAGCCTTGGGAGCCTCCACTGATGCCCCTGCTTGGGGAACAGGGGTCAGCCTGGGCCTGGAGAGCCAAGAAGACCCAGTCCTTGTGGTCACTCAGGACACCAGAGGGTAGTTTTTGCAAACTTGGAAAGAAAGGTCCAAGGAGGAGCCTGGGGGCCCAGAGAGGAGCCTGGGGGCCTAGGGAAGAGCCTGGGGGCCCAGGGAGGAACCTGGGGGCCCTGGCAGGAGCCTGGAACATTTGTCCTTCCCCAATCTTGCCTCACCTCTCCCTGTCTCATAATCTTTCCAGTATCACTGACAGTGGCTCAACCATCACAGCTGCTAACTCTTTTAGGATCCAGGACGGGGTTCATCTGGGTTGGGGGCCTTGACTTCTTGAAGGACAGGAGTAGGCCTCACCATACTGCCCAAGGGAATCATGAGGTAACCAAAGTGAAGAGCCTTTGTTCTGGACCTATGAGCCTGTGACTGATCTTTAGGTGACTTTGGGAAAGTCACTTCACTTCCCTAATCTGTAAAAGAAGGGGGTTGGACTATCTGGCCTCTGAGGTCCCTTCCAGCTGGAGAGCTAAGATCCTATTGCCTGGCCAGCCTGAGGTAAGTTCCTATCCTCTCTAGGCTTTCAGTTTCCTGGTCTGAAAATTTCTGAAATTTCATATAAGGGCTTCCTTGCATCCTGAGTAGGGCAAAGACTTTGGGGAAAAGCCCCCATGGGATTGCTTCAGAAGAAAAGGAAGTCAGCCCTTCTGAACCAACCCTTTCACAGTCCAGATAAACAATGAATACATCTGGGGCAGCAGCAAAGGGGGTTCTGAGCAAGATGGGCTGAAAGCCATCCTTTTGTGTCCCCCCTCTTCCTCCCCCAGTGCTGGCTTCCCAAAGCTTTCATGTAAGTGGGTGGGGCAGTGGTGGGCTCATCTGAAGAATCCACGCCTGAGATCCTCAGCACAGTGTGTCTAGATCTGGGGAAGTCTCAGGGGCCATTCCCCTCGAGTTCCTCTGCAGTAATGCCAGAGAGTAGCTTACCCCCAAGCCGGGAAGCTCTTTTCTGGGGGTTTACTGCTGGTCCACTATCCTCTTACCCTAGATTCTTAGACTTCATCCCAGCCCATTTCAATTCCATAGACGAGAAGAGGGGGCGCCTTGGGCTGTGAATGAACGTGAAGGGATAGCAGGGAAGCCTGGGCCTCAGGGAATTTGGGCAGAATCTTCCTTCCTAGGTGTCGGCTTCCCATTCTGTAAAATCAAGGTCCCTCTTTGGCAGCCCTAACACTGAGGTATTCTAGACAGGCTGACCTCAAAAAGAGAGTTCTCAGAGAGTCTGAGTCCCTTCCAGAGCCCAGTGTCTATGAATCTGAGACAAATTCCAGGACAATCATTAATCCCCTGTTCATTAATCAGTCTGATTTCATACTGTGCCCATGGCTTGTGTTCTAAGCCCCCAAAACACCCAGCAGGTCAGCGATGTTGAAATTATCCTGTGGGGATTATGAAAGGACTTGGTGGGTGGCCAGCAGGCCCTCACAGAACCCCAGGCACGCAAAGAATGTAAGGGATCTCATGCAAGTCCCTGCTCTGGTCCCTAGAGAACGTTTGCTAATATTAACCCGGTGCATACAGGCTAAGGGTCACTTTCAAAACATGCCCCGGGGGCAGAGTCTTCCTGCAGCTTAGGAGGACTTCCCAGGAACTCTATCAGACTTGCTGTTGGAAAGGGCCGTGTCTCTTGTTTGAGGCTCTGGGAGAGGGGAACTGCAAACAGCCAGGGAGCGAAAGAGGCAGGCCTCTGGCACCCGGCCTCCTGCCCGAGGACGAGGACGCTCTTCAGAAATGCCTCACCTCCTCCATCAGCTGTAATTCACTGTCTGGAGCTTAGGTGGCCTGCCCCATACTTAAAAAAAAATAATAACCTTTCAGATACCTCTGGCAAAGAACTTGGCAACTCTTGGCTTTTTTCAGGTGACCTGGGCCAGGATTTACAGAGAGCACAAGGACTAGTGCCTGGTCCCGTGAAAAGCCGGGGAACTAGGGAGACCGGAGGCCAGTCCCTCCACCTTCTGGGTAGTCAGAAAACGGTGATGGCCTTGGGCTGTGTGGGAGGCTCTCCTTTTTACCTGTGTGACCTTGGGCAAGTTCTTTCTGCACCTAGGCGGTGCAGTGGATAGAGCACCTGACCCAAGAGTTCAAATCTAGTTCAGACACTTCTTGGTGGTGTGACCCCGGCCAAGTCACTTCACTCTGTTTGCCTCGGTCTCCTCATTGGTAAAATGAACTAGAGGAGAAAATGGCCGACCGCTTCCGTATCTCTGCCAAGAAAATCCCACATGGGGTCGAGGAGAGTCAGACACAACTGAAACACGACTGAAGAACAAAATCACTAACGTTCATTCTCTGTAAAGTGTGGGGGTCGCACCCCACGGTCCCCAATTCCTGCTCTGAAACACCCTAAGGTGAGGCCTGCAAAAAATCGCTTGAGTGGGCAAAGCTCTGCAAGTCAGAGCCCTGGGGGACAGCTTGGGAGCCAGAGCCGCTCTAAGTGGGGCAGAGATGGGGAGGGGCTGGATCTGCGTCTGCTTGGCACCCCCGAGCATCAGGGCTCGGGGCGCCCATGTGCATGTGCATTCATACACACACATATACACACACTCTTGCACACACACACATTCTTACACAGACATACACGGGCTCTCTCACAGGCTCAGATACACACAGACAAAATCACACTCATATACACTCTCACACACATACCACACATACATGCTTACATAGACATACACATGCATAGGCTCTCTCATACTCACACACACACTCAGATAAAAACACACTCATATACACTCTCAAACACATACACACACACTTACACATTCTCTCTTCTATACTAACACATATACTTAGACACAAACATACCCTCTCACACATATACATACATACTCATACATGGGGAGATATACACACATTCTCTCTTGCTCTCTCTCTCACACATATATACACACTCTTACACACTCAGACACACACACATTCTCACTCACACATAAACATACACTCATAAACACTCACACACACATATACACACTCACAGTCAGACATACACTTACACACACATCCTCTCATATACTCAGACACACACATACATCAACATTCTCTCACACACAGACACACAGACACACTCTCACATTCTCTCTTCTATACTAACACATAAACTTAGACACAAACATACCCTCTCACACATATACATACTCATACACGTGGAGATACACACACATTCTCTCTTGTTCTCTCTCTCACACACATATACACACTCTTACACACACTCAGACACACACATTCTCACATACTCGCACATAAACATATACTCATAAACACACACATATATACACACTTACACGTGTCAAACATACACTTACATACACATCCTCTCACATACTCAGACACACACATACACCAACATTCTCTCTCTCTCTCTTACACACACACACACACACACACACACACACACACACACACACACACGCTTTTGCCCATCTGTAATGTGAGTCTTGGGGTCAGAGGACACAGAGAGGGCCCTAAGATGCCACACAAAAGAAAGAGGTGCAGTTATAGGAAAGCTGACCTGTCCCGACACCCCACATGCTCCTTTTTATCTGGGTTTCTCTGGGCCAGCCAGCGGAGGCCCCCAGGACAGGGCTGTGTCCTGCTCACAGTCAAGCAAGCTTCCCCAGGTGAGGGAGACAAGGTACCAAGCACAGAAAGAGTGCACCAAGAAAACCATTTTCCTTCCCGGGGGCAGCACGAGCACCCTGCTGCTTCTCTGCCTTGGTGGGCCTCCCAGTGAGGCTGATAGTATGCAACCTGGCTCTGGTCTGCTGGCCCTCCACACCTGTGAAACTGGGACTCAAGGACGCCCAGGATGTCCCCATGGAAACTGACTTTAGAGATCACCTGGTCTGGCCCCTTCATTCATGGGAGAAGAGACTGAGGCAGATAGAGGCAAAGGGACTTGGCCAGGACCACACAGCTAGGAATTATCCGAGGTCAATTTTGAACTCCTGGTTTGAGATTCTTTCCCCTGAGTCATTTAGCCCCTCAGAAAATATTCATTAATGATCTCATGTCACCTGGAGAAGGAGGGAGCCCTCGGAGCCTGGACTTGGACCTGGCCAGTCCTTGTTCTCCTCAGTGACTTGGACGGAGGCACAGATAATCAGCATCCCCCCAGGGTTCTGAGGGGACCACTGACACCATCCGTGAATTGGCACAAATTGTGGGAAACAGTAAGTTTTACAGGCAGACCCAAGGAGCCCATGACAGGGAGCTAAAAGCAGCCTTTAAGACCAAGGGCTGGAACCTCGTCTTGGAAGCAAGGGGAAGGGGCAGCAACTTAAAGTGAAATCTAAAAGGCGACAATGAAATCAGCCAAGCTTCCATTGCGCTTCACAACTTGCTTTGATCCTCCCGACAACCCAGGGAGGCGAGCTAGGATTATGCCTGTTTTTACAGATTTCACCATCTCACTCAGCCAAGTCCACAGGGATGTATTAGGCTCTTTCCTCTGGGTCAGGCAGGAGCCGTCCCATGCCTAGGAGGCTTGGAGGGGCACAGGACACTTCACTTGCGTGATCTCATCTGATCCTTAAGTAGCCCCTCTCTGATACTGCGCCCAATCTACAGATGAGCACAGTGAAGTTCAGAGAGAACTTTGAGTTGCCCTTGGAGACTGCTAGGAGAGGGGTGGGTGTGAGCCTTCAGCCAGGGGTAGCAGGGGCCTCTCTTATTTATCCTCCAGTGTTGGGGAGAGAGGAATCAAACCCTAATTGAGCATTGCCATGAGGGTACAAAGAAACATTCCCTGCCCTCAGGGGGTTTCCATTCTACTCCTTCACAGCAGAGGTTTGTCTTGTGTTACTACCCAGTCTGGCACTCAGTGGTCAGTGCCCTAACTTGGCCAAGACCCTCTCCTGTCTCCCTTTCTTCCCTCTCCTTCTCCAGGGACAGCTCAGCCCCCTTGGCTGGTCCCTGATCTCTTGGCTTGGCCGCGTCCTCAGCTTGGGGTCCCGTGGCCCATCTTCCTGTGGGACCCCACATCTCTTTTCTCACATAGAATCATGGCCTCTTTTCTATCCAGGGGCCTCCAGCCACCCCCACCTGCCTTGGAGCAGGGGTGAAGGGTCCCAAGTCATCCTTCTCTCCCTTCTTCCCATGGCAGCCATGGTGAGAAGAAGGGTGTGGAGGGTCAGCAGTTGGGGGGCACAGGACACACTGGCACAAGGGGGCAGGCCAGAGAGGGACCAGAAGTCAGGCAAGCCATCTAGAGGCTGGGGGCCAGGGTTCTGGGCCCTGAGCTTGGACACCTGACAGCCAAGCCTTGCCAGCTTCCCCACCTATAAATAGGAACAATAGCCTTTGCACTGCCTGCCTCATGGCGTAAAATGAGGAGAGAGGATGAGGATGGTGATGCCCAGCACCCAGATGTGCAGAGGATTACAATCTTCTTTTTACAGGCAAGGAAGCTGAGCATTTGGGAGGAAGGTCAGTGCCAGGGGTGGGCTCCTCTGCCTTTGGGCTCTGACACCCAAGGCTGCTGAACGAAGCTGCCCTGACCTGACCCGTCTGCACTAGGGGAACAAGATCTGCTCTTTCCATCATGATTTTTTAATGAGTCCACTGCTGAAAATGGAAAAAAATACCGAGCATTTATGAATATTCATAAGCCTCCCTCCCCTTCTCCCTTGGGGGCTTTGGTTGCCGGGCGGGGCTCCTAGTCAAAAATTTAAAAGCATCTTTGTGACCTGGGAAGTATCTCACTGGGGCAGGAGGGTCGGCAGCCAGCGGAGGCAGTGACGAGGGGTCTTCCACCAGGAAGATGCTCTGGCTCGCTGCCCCCTCCCCTCCATCCCCTAAAGTGCACACTTCGCGGTCTCCCGGAGGAGGCAGGGGCAGGGACTCAAACCAAAGACCCCAGTGGGCCAGGAGACGGAGTGAAGGTGGGGGACGACTGGAGAGTTCATTTTAGGCCAGTCCGTTGGCTGCTGAGGACTTGCAGTTCCCAGGGCTGGGCTCGTTCCTTCTGGGGCTTATTTCAAGGAAACCACAGCAGATCCTGCTGCCCACAGCGGGCAGCTGCCGTCATATAAAGTCCCAAGCCTTTCTTCCTGCAGAGTCCCTGGGCATGCTACAAGCCCTGGCCAGCTGGGAGCCTTTCAGCACACAGTGATGTGTGTGCGAGTGTATGAGTGTTACATGAGTGTGCATATGTGAATGAGTATAAGTGTGTGCGAGTGTGAATGTGTATGCATGTGTGTGAGTGTGAATGATTGTAAGTGTGTGCACATGTGTAAGTGTGAATGTGTGTGTACATGAGTGAGTGTGTGGTGATGGGCACAGCCCCCTCCCCAGCCTTGTTTCTCTCCCAATAGAATGGAAGATCTCTGACAGCAGGAACCATCTCATTCTTTGTACCTGGACCCCCAGTGCCTAGTACACTGCCTGGTGCACAGCAGGACTCCACAAAAGCTTTGTTGACTGACTGACTGACTGACTGACTGTCTGACCGACTGTCTGACCAACTGACTGTCTGACTGACTCTGACTGTCTGATTGCTTCAATCGGGTACCTGAAGCTCACTTTTAAGAAGGCTGATTCAACAATTTCCTGACAGATGTTCGAAGCTGGCAGGGTTGGGGGCTTTGGCTTCTGGTTAGGCCATCTCACACTAAGAATTCCCTCTGACATGTTGTGGACAAGGGGTTTGTGACAAGCCTCTGCCTGCAGCCTCCCAGTGATGGGGAGCTCACCACCTCCCAAGGTGTCATCAAACTGTCTGCTAATGGACTTTCAGGGCACCTGGCTTTGGCCGCATGGCTGAAAGGACAGGCTGGACACAGGAAGGCTCTGAAGGGCTCTTTTCAGCCTGGATCAGAATGCTAGTCTGCAGTCAGTGACTCCATCAGTCCTTGCTTCCAGTCCAGAAACCTTCAATAAGAACCTGTTCAGGCACGTTTAAATTGGGCCGGGAAGGACAAACCTGCCCCTGGCCCATCCTCAGCACTGCACACAGCCTCCCTCCTCTTGCTCTTTCCTGACTCCAAGGAGATGGCCAGCATCCTGGGGAAGGAGGCTGGCCTGTCCTGCATCTGCAGACAAGGTGTTCTTTCCCCTTTTACTGTGATAAAGGGCTGTAGAATCCATGCAGAAAGAGAGCTGGACTGAGAGTCAGAAGACCCGAGGAGCCCAGATCTGAAGCCTACCGACCAAGGTGTGATAGGGCAAGGTGTCAAGGCTACCTCAGCCCTCTCCATTTTGACGCAATGGAGGGTCAGTGAGGAAGCAGCCTGGGTGAAACTCAGCTTCATTGGACCCAGGGCTCTGGAACCTGGTAGGCTTATGCTGTTGAGGCTGGGGGACTCAAAGCAACCGGGGTCCCCAGAGTCCCAAGTGGCACCAGACTGTCCCCTTGAATGCATCGGCCCCCCTGCACCTTGAGGAGGTGAGTGGAGACTGTAACAGGTGGGGAGTCAGAGCCAAGAGTGAACTCCAAACATTCCTGTCCCTGCCTCACTGTGGCATCTTGGACAAATTCCTTTGGTTCCTGAACTTCAAAGGGATGGGGTCAGAGGGCTCAGGAGCCGGGAATCCTCTGGCTTCCTGAGACCCCTCTAGACTTTAATGGCCCACCCCAGGAAGTAGGTGGTCTTTCTTGGAGGCTACTACTTGGAGGGGTCACACAAGCATCTCACCCCATTTTGTGTTCCTGCCTCAGACCAATAATCCACTCACTAAGTGATGGGCCACGCCATTCTCTTAGCCTAGCATGCAGTTTTCCAAAGTAAAAGACAGCCCTGGATGCTGGCCTTGTCCCGAGAGAGGGCCTCCTCTGCCCCCAGCAAGACATGGCCATGGAGATGGATTTCAATCAGATGGTGGGAGCCTGCAGAGAAGGGGGAGAGGAAGAGCCTGCCTGCTGTGTTGTTACAAGCCCAGCTTGGGAGAAGCCATGGTTCTGATCATTTCTACATTCAAAGCAGAAGGGGCATGTCCCTGATGAGCAGGGTCTCTTTGCCTCTCTGCCCCGGATGAGTGTGGGGGTGCTGGGCACTGGCCATTCATAATCTTCCATCAGGGAGAGCCCCAAAGTGCTTAGTACATTCATAACTGTAGAGAGCTCCATTGTAACCCCCTTGCACAATGTCCAGAAGAGAATTTTTGCACCAGGCTAGAATGGAGATCCCTGTGGAAATCATCAGAGGGAGGGTTATTGAGCCAGAACCGTGGGTCAGGGAGATGTCTGTCTGACACTCTGCAAAAGTGGGGATGGACCAATGCCTGGCGCTGCTTATGTAAAGGAGAAAACTGTGCCTGTTCTAACTGGTGCATTGCAGAGGGAGAGGGCTCTGGGAAAAGAGCAATGCTGATTTGGAGTAGGATAGGAGCTTATCAAGAACGGGGGCAGGGCTGGCAGAAGAGAACAGAGCAGTGCTGTTCTGATCCTCAGAGAAACCTCCGAAGATTCTGGGATGATTCAAGCAGGACCAGGAGGATGGTTTATACCGGTATGGACAATGTCAGGAAGAGAGAATGAACCTGGGAGGCCCCAGACCTCTGATCACAGCAGCAAACAGAGACTTCAAAAGTCTGATGAGAGACCAAGATGGCCTCCCACCTCAAGGAGCCAGAGAGGAAGGGACTGGAGGCGCAGAAGGAGACGTGACCGCAGCCACGTTGTCCTGGGGAACTCAGCATATCGGCACAAGGAAGGGCTTCTCCTCAGGGGGAAAGTGAGCTAATTAGTGAATAAAGACTCACTGGGGCATCCAAAAAAGGCCCAGCAAAGTTCAGAGGCACACTCCAAACAGAGCAGTTTTGTTACCACCCTAAGAAGTTTTATCTTTTTTTTTTTTTGGTCACACACAGCGGACACTCAGGGCCAGGCTGACTCCGCTGCTCCTGGCCCCAGAGGCTTGGCCTGCTCTATTTCTGAGCCAGGTTGGCTCTCCTCTCCTTATGCAGCCTGGTGGCCCCCCCTGCTCCTGGTGGGCTCGCCGCTCACCACATTGGTGTCTGACCCCTCATTGACTTAGCCCACTCTGGCTTAGAACCCCTGAGTTCAAGGGAGCCACTGGCACCTGGGGAGGAGGGATTACAGGTGTGACCCACCACAACTAACTAAACAGAACATGCCAGCTTCTTATAAAAGCAACTTTCATCTTTTTTGTGTATTGAAATGTTTGTTTAAAGCTGATTAAGTTCACAATAAAAAAAAGTAATTTAAAAAAAGACCAAGAAGGCCAATAGCCATAGCCTTTGACACAGAGTGCTCATGGACAGGTACATCCCCACAGGACCACTAAGTGGACAGAATGGATAGTGGACAGAGCTGGGGGCCTGGAGTCAGGGAGGCCCGACTTCAAATCTGGCCTCAGACACTGACTGGTTGTGTGACTCTGGGCAAGTCACTTGACCCTGCTTGCCTCATCTGTAAAGTGGGGATCATAATAGCCCCTCCCTCCCAGGGTTACTGTGAGGATCGAGTGAGATTGTAAAATGCTTAGCACAGATCCTGGCACACGGGGAGCACTTTATAAATATTAGCATTGATGCTGATGATGAAAGTCCCCATCGATACCAAGATATGCATAGCGTGGTTTTATTTTATTTGTTTATTTTTATGATGGCTTAAGAACTAGAAATGCTGGGGAATTGCTGAGTACGGGGAGCACGGACGTCCAGACATCCCAGAATCCACCTGGGCTGTTACTGTCCATGGATGGGTGCTGCACCTTGCACAGTTTGACCGCTGACAGTTTGGTCCGCTTTTCTAAACTACCTTTTCTCTCTTTCATTTTCATGTTCTTTGTTACAAGGGGGAGACATAAGGATGAGGAAGATAAGAGCCCCTCAGAAGCCCCTAAGAAATGCACAGAGAAGAGCCCTGAGGGCGCGTGGAAGGAGGCACAGAGCTCAGGACAGACCCATTCAGCGGGTCTGCTAGGACTGGGGCTTCCTGGACAATCCTCCTGACTGGGACAAGATTTGTGCTTCTCAAGATCAGAATAATGCAACACTCTGGGAAGAAGGGCAGGTCTCATGACTCCCCTTGGACCCACTGTGGGCTGTGCCTCCAGCTTTTGGTCCACTATGACCCAAGGATGCATTCTGCATTTGCTAGGGACTTAAGTCTCCATTCTTCTTTCTTTTTTAAAAAATAAAATGGCTATTTTCTTTTGTTTTCGTGTCACCTAAGTCTCCAGGTTCTCACTTCCTTCTAGAGAACCTGCCTTTAGAACAAAAACCCAGATGATCAAAAATTGCCGGTGTAGGCAGTGCTCCATACCCTTGGCCTCCCCCTCCCCCCACCATTTAGTTTTAAAGGAGAAATAAAATGTTTAGAGCCAGGACTTACTGTGGGGCACTGTCCCTCCTCTGAAATACGGGTTGTGTGCCCTGGGGCCAGTCACTGAACCTCTCAGGGCAGCAGTGACAGATGCAGCGTCACAGAAAAGGTGCCCATCTAGGCTGGCCAAGGGAGCATTCCCCCTTGGGAACTGCCTAGCCCAGTGACATCACAGGTCTAGTTCCTGTCCCTGACCCTAAATAAAAGAGGAGGCTGGGACACACAAAGATGGCCCTTGCATTTTTAAGCCATCAAAAGCTGTTGAGATTCACCCTTTCCTAAAGCCACCCTGGGGTCCTGCCACCTGCCCACCTGAGAGCCTAGGAGTGGGAAAATTATAGGCAGCAAAGCCAGGTTTTAGAAAGAGGAGATTCCCACCAGCAATCACCCTAAAGGCCTGGGGGCACTTGAACTGGCACTTGAGGAGTCTCCATGCTACCAGTCTGATATAAGGACAGGAGTAAGTGGGCCATAGGGTACAAAGTGGCTGGGTGGGATTGTCTGGTCTTAAGTACCCCCAGCTCTGGTGATTATCCACAAGAGAAGAATAAGAAGAGCTGTGGGTCCTAGTGTAAAGAAGCATCTTTCTGGCACTTTAAGTGAGCAGACATCCATAAGCACCCCTCTGGGGCACAGCTCTGGGGGCCACCTGCAGCCCTCTCAGCCTCTGCCTGGGGAATAAGCTCATCTTCTCTCAGGTACTGGCCAGTTTGGGAAATCGCTTGAAAGAGGCAGCCCAGGTAAATCAGAGGAAGGATGGGGGCTCAGTCTGGGTGGCTCTGCACGGTGGGCATGTGGCCAACAAACCCTAGCTGACTGAGCACAGTACAGCTCTAGTTTGAGAATGGTGATGGGCAACAAGGAGCTGCTGTCACGGAAGTATCTAACCACTTCCCTGTGGGCCAGGAAAACCCATCTGACCCCCAGGGGAACCAAAAGCAGGACCGGACAAAGTAAGAATCTGCAAAAGTCCTTTGTTCTCTGAGGATTTTAGAAAACTTGGTAAGAAGAGGGTGCCCTGCTTCCTTGAGGTCCTGGGTCTCTGAAGGACAGATGGAACAAACCCCAGAGGTCTCTGCTTGTGTCCTGTCCATGTAGTAGGCTGACTGTGTGAAGGCCTGACTCCCCTCCCTGCCTCATCCACCTCTTTTCCATGAACCCAATAATTTAACCAAGCTAGACACCCCCAATTGAAACAAATCCCGGAAGCTGATCCCTGGGAAGCTTCTGGGACAAAGTCACCCAGAGGTGGGACAGGGAAAACAGGAAGTCCTGGTGTCTCCGAGGGAACAAAGATTTTCTAGCCTAGGCTGGAGCCCCTAGATTTCCAAGTCCTTCCAATGGACTCCTATAAGCATGTGCTGTGCAGGCATTGGGAGCTCGGCTGCACCTCGCATCTCTGGCCAGGGACCCAACAGCCCTACAAACAGATTACAGCTCCCTGAGAGAGGGGGATTAAACCAAATGCACATGGCCATTCCCTCTGTGGCAGCCCCCTCCCCGCCCCCAGCCTGACAGATGGAGACTCTCAAGGGCTGAGGGGTTTTTGGGTCATTTATTACTTTTGGATAATGACTTCTCTTTATCACTTTTTAGTCCATAGCAAGCATGAAAGCCAATGCCTTCTCTTGTGTAAGTGTGATTATCCAGGTTTTACATGGGAGATCAGATGAGATGGTCTGGCATAATGGATAAAGAGATTCAGCCTTGAGTCAGAAAGGCCTGGGTTCAAATCCTGTCCCTGTCACATCCTGTGTGAGCCTGGTCAGTTCACTAACTGTGGAAGCCTCCGCGCTGCAGAGACAGTGCTGAATCTCCCCTGGGAGCTCCTTACACCACTGACATCTCTGGTCCAGCCCTTGCCCCTTCAATGGCCCACTCATGGATGGTTTGGCCTCCAAGCTGGGCCTTGAAGGAAGAATGTGACATAACAGGTTTAGTGGAAAGGCTGTTGGGCTTGTGGGTCAGGCACCTGGCGACAGGCAGGCACATGGCTTACTAATTCAATGACCCTGGATGAGTTACCTCACAGGCCTTGGTGTTCTCCTCTATAAAATGGACTTAAAATAATTATACTCCCTCCCCAGGACTCTCAGAGGAAAGCGCAGAGTCAATGCTGGTTGATTAATCATGATTATAAAGAATGAGGCAGAGAGATGGGTGAAATTGGGGAGAGAAGAACAGACCAGGGAGCTCCATCTTGGAGCTAATACTGAAATGGCTGGCTGGAACCAGATTGAGGTGGGCTCTGAATGCCAGGGTCACTCCACAAGTCACTCCTGGGACAGCCCTGAAGGGTTTTGAATAGAAGGCTCCTGGGGATTGTAAGCTTCGGGTTTCATCTCTTGCCCCTAGGGCTCAGGCAGCCCCTCAGACTGGGTCCAGCATCTGCTGAGAAGGAGGTGGTACCTTCCTTGAGTGAGGCCTGAGTCACCTGTAGTCCTGCAGCTTCTGAGTGCCCATAGGGTGTCTAGACCAGCCTTTGCAGGCCCCCCCCCCAGTCCCTCAGCTCTCATCTTCTCATCCTCACACACCACTTTTGGATAATGACTTCTCTATATCACTTTTTAGTCCATAGCAAAGTCTAGTCCAGCTCACACCCAAAAGGAATCCCCCTATATCTCCCTGATGAGTGTCAGTTTAACCTTGGCCTGGAGATCACCAGAGAGGAGCTCCCCACCTCCTCGGGCAGCTCGTTCTGCTCTGAGACGCCCTATTCCCTTGGGAGGATTTTCCTGCCGTCCAGCGCCCTCCCAGAACAAATGGACCATCCCTTGGAAGTCAAGAAAGAGGCTGGGGCAGGACCAGAAGATGTGGGAATCATCAGCACATTGTTGTTGATTGGTCATTCCAGTCACATCCGGCTTTTTGTGACCCCTTGGGGTTTCTTGGCAAAGATCCCGGACTGGTTGGCCACTTCCTTCTCCAGCTCATTTGACAGATGATGAAACAGGCACACAGGGTTAGGTGACTTGCCCAGGGTCACACAGCCAGATGTGAACTCAGGGAGATGAGTCTTCCTGAGTGCAGGCCTGGGGCTCCATCCGCTGCCTCACTGAGCTAGTTGGGCAAACTCATCAGTGCTTTCCCATTTGTGTCTTCATCCAACTCCCTGAGCCTTAGTGTGCTTGCGGCACTCACCTCACCGCCCATCCGCCCCCACACAAGGCCATTTCAGGAAGAAATGTTCTTTTTCCACGGAGACAAAGGCAGCACCACACGCTCTGGCCAGGCTGCTCCAATGTCCTACGAGTTGCAGGCTGCCCCAATAACCAGCAAAGAGAAGCTTTAGAGCCGATGAGAAATGTACGGCGGCTAAGCGGAGCAGACTGCCACGCGCAATGAGGGAAGGGGAAGGGGCATTTGTACAGGCAGATTTAAAGCCCTACCACGACGTGGCAATTGTGGGACTCTGCAGTGTTGGATAAAGAAAGAATGAACCGCGACCAGTAACTGAAAGCTATTCTAGCCAATGATTGATACGCACCCAATCGTAAAACTCAGGGAAGGAATCCATGGAGCCATGAAGCTGTTGGGGAAATGGCAGCTCCACCCGTGTCTCAGCCCATTCATTCAAGCAAATCCCAAATGGGATGATGTTTAGATATAAAAGAACGTATTATTCAAGAATGAGAGGCTCAGGTCTGAGGGGATGCAGCAGGTGCAGGTGGAGACAAGACAAGCCAAGAAGATGGGGAGGGAGAGGAAGAGTCTGGTTTGGTCCCGTTGAGTTGGGATGGTGGCTGCTCTGGGAGCTGGCCACAAGTGGCTGATGTTCCAGGAGTGACGCTGAGGAGACAGAGCCTGGGTATGTGAAATTGCTCTTCGTCTGTATAAAGACAGCTCCTGAACTCCTGGGCACGGATGTGGTCACTGAGGCAGAGAGAAAAGCGGGGGCCCAAAGCAGGGATCACCGACAACAGGATGGGGCTGGCAGAGGACGTTTCCTGAGCCGAAAACCCGCAAAATGATTGAAAAGAAAAAACCCACAGGCCTTAGGCAGAGCCCCTCCCCATGCAAGCGGCATTTCCTGTATCTGTTTATAAAATGCACTTGTGTGTCTTGCCTAAGGGATGGATGTGCCTTCTTGGGGTGGCTCAGTCTGTGCAGGGTTCACCTGCCTTCCTTGTGAAAGCTCTCTCTGTGGGATCCTCTCCCACCTTGTGCTGCAGAAACGAGTATCTGGGCATTTCCAATCCTGCCCCCGGAGGAAAGGGGACACTTCCTATGACCTGACCTTGCAAGGCACTTTACAAATAGCTCTCATACACATATCACTTTCTTGACATCCCCACTGGGACACGAAATTGGAGACAGAGAGCTGGGGGGCCTAGAAGGATGATGCTGCAGGAAAGGGAAGGGTAGGACTAGGTCATCTCTACGGTCTCTTTCAGCTCCAATTCAGTTTATTTCCCCAGATTTTTGTTAAGCTCATACTTGAGCAAGGTGGTAATGCTTGTGAAGCTCTGGACATCTGAAAACCAATATGAAATGATCCCTGCCTCCAAAGGAGCTCCCAGCTGACTGCCAGGGGGCTTCTCATAGACAAGCTTATGGGGGCCTATGAGAGTATGTGGTAAATAACTACATTATCCTATTGAAATGATCACATTTCTGAATTCTAGATCACATGTGCATCCATACTGGGTGGGGGATGGGAGAACTGAAAGGAAGCCCTAGGGGCTAGGGACTGAAAAAGGTGGGGAGTCCCTGCTCAGAAACAGATGGGAGGAGTATGGGCTTTAGGACTAGATGAAGAGAGGAGGGAGGGGAAAAGAGGGAGAAGGGGGGGAGAGAGGGATGAGAGAGGGAGAAGAGAGGGGGAGAGTGAGAGGGTAGAGAGAAAGAAAAGAGGGGGGAGAGACACAGGCACAGAGAGAAGAGAGAGATAGAGACAGACAGACAGACAGACAGAGGCAGAGAGAATGGAGAGAGACAGAGAGAAGAGAGACAGACAGACAGAGAGGCAGAGAGAATGGAGAGAGACAGAGAGAAGAGAGAGGGACAGACAGACAGACAGAGACAGAGGGAAGAGAGGCAGACAGACAGAGACAAGAGAGACAGAGAGACAGACAGAGACAGACAGACAGACAGAGAGAATGGAGAGAGACAGAGAGAAGAGAGACAGACAGACAGACAGAGACAGAGAGAATAGAGAGAGACAGAGAGAAGAGAGAGGGACAGACAGACAGACAGAGGCAGACAGACAGAGACAAGAGAGACAGAGAGACAGACAGAGATGGAGAGACAGACAGAGACAGAGAGAATGGAGAGAGACAGAGAGAAGAGAGACAGACAGAGAGGCAGAGAGAATGGAGAGAGACAGAGAGAAGAGAGAGGGACAGACAGAGGCAGAGACAGAGAGAAGAGAGAGGGACAGACAGACAGACAGAGACAGAGAGAAGAGAGGCAGACAGACAGAGACAAGAGAGACAGAGAGACAGACAGAGACAGAGAGACAAACAGAGACAGAGAGAATGGAGAGAGACAGAGAGAAGAGAGACAGACAGACAGACAGAGAGAGGCAGAGAGAATAGAGAGAGACAGGGAGAAGAGAGAGGGACAGACAGACAGACAGAGGCAGACAGACAGAGACAAGAGAGACAGAGAGACAGACAGAGATGGAGAGACAGACAGAGACAGAGAGAATGGAGAGAGACAGAGAGAAGAGAGACAGAGAGGCAGAGAGAATGGAGACAGAGAGAAGAGAGAGGGACAGACAGAGACAGAGAGAAGAGAGAGGGACAGACAGACAGACAGAGACAGAGAGAAGAGAGGCAGACAGACAGAGACAAGAGAGACAGAGAGACAGACAGAGACGGAGAGACAGACAGAGACAGAGAGAATGGAGAGAGACAGAGAGAAGAGAGAGGGACAGACAGATAGAGACAGAGAGAAGAGAGGCAGACAGACAGAGACAAGAGAGACAGAGAGACAGACAGAGACGGAGAGACAGACAGAGAGAAGAGAGACAGACAGACAGAGAGGCAGAGAGAATGGAGAGAGACAGAGAGAAGAGAGAGGGACAGACAGAGACAGAGAGAAGAGAGGCAGACAGACAGAGAGACAGAGAGAGGCAGAGAGAATGGAGAGAGACAGAGAGAAGAGAGGCAGACAGACAGAGAGACAGAGAGAGGCAGAGAGAATGGACACAGAGAGAAGAGAGAGAGATAGAGAGAAGAGACAGAAAGAGAGAAGGAGAGGGGGTAAGGGTAGGGGTTCAATTAGGAAGGTTGTTTTGACTTCCTGTGAGGAAGCTGGATTGGAAAGGGATGCTGTATAATTAAGCTTTATTAGAATGACATAGTTGAGGGGTGATGAGGGAGAGGGAAAAGGAGAGTCTAAGGTGCCTGGGCATCTCAGTGACTGTCAGTGACAACAGAAATAAGAGACTTTAAAAGATGGGTGGTTTTGGGGTGAAGTGAATGGCTTGAGAGGAAGTCCTAATCCCACTTCAGCTAATGGGTTCCACTGAATGGGGGGGGGGCTCTTTCCAGGATTTTGGTAGGGAAAGGAAGGAGATGTACAGGACGTCAGCTTGGGGGCAGGCAGTATCAAGGCCAGGGAAACTTAAGCAGGCTTTGATCCCCTGGGCATGGAGCCAGTGGGAGACAAGGAAAGGCTAAAGCTAAGAAACAGAGGGAAGAGCTCCTGGAGGAGAGAGGAGGAGGCAGGTGATCACCTTGGCTAGAAGGGCCACCCCAAAGGCATTCTTCCTTAGAGCCTGAAGAGAAGGAGGAGAGGACAAGTATGTGCACATGGAGGGATCTGAGGTGTGGAGTGTGGGGATGGGGGTGGGGTGGGTGGCCAGGGAGCCTTGATTTTCAAAGTAAATCCACTGACTGAGAGAGAGAAGTGTGGGCTTGAGGAGAGAGAAGCAGTTTGGGAACAACCTCTCAGAGACTGTGACAAGAATCCAGGCAGGAAGAATGAAAGGATTACCATGCAGCGGTGAGGACCCCACCAAGGAGAGGTTACAAGAACAGGTAGTGGGCTGGTCAGCACTGTCCTGGTGTGTCCAAATCAGAGGCACTACCCAGGGCTGAAGTTTGGCCAGGTGTGAATGACAGGACAAGGGATAAGCGACAAACAATGCAGGAAGGGGTGGTGGTGGTACAGCTGAACTAGTTCACTGTACAGCCAGAACCGAAGGGAAGATGAAGCTAGAGCAGGGAGAAAGGGAGAGGGGATGCAAGGGGTGAGAGGCAAAGGTAAGGCAGAGGGAGAAAGGAAAGGGTGGGCAGTGAGCATCAGGGTGGAGAATATCAGAGTCTGAGATCACCAAGGTGGCACTTGTAGTAACCGCAAGATCCGGACAGGCTGAAACACTCTTTTCCTCATACCTTCAGTATAAGTCAAAGAGCGAAGCTGAAGGGTGACAATATCTGTCAGGGATGGAGGAGATATAAATGGGGGTTATGGGGGCCTGGAGGTGGATGAGTGAGGTGGCCTGGAGTCACAAGATCTAGCCTCAGAAGCTCATGCGCTCTGTGACCCTGGGCAAGTCACCTAACCAAGGCTTGTTTAGTTTCCTCATCTGCAATATAAGAAAGAAATAGTGCCCATTTCCCAGGGTTGGTGAGAGGATCAGATGAAATCCTATTTGTGAAATGCTTGGCACAATGCCCAGAGCATGGTTGGTGCCTAATAAACCTCCCTTCCTTTCTTCCTTCCTTCCTTCCTTCCTTCCTTCCTTCCTTCCTTCCTTCCTTCCTTTCCTTCCTTCTTCCTTCCTTCCTTCCTTCCTTCCTTCCTTCCTTCCTTCCTTCCTTCCTTTTTTGCTTCCTTCCTTCCTTCCTTTTTTGCTTCCTTCCTTCCTCTCTTCCAAGTCCCCAAGGGTAAGGACAGGTATCAGGTACATCTTAAGAAAAAAGTATAATGTGATTGGAAACTGGCAGGGGCCTGGAAACAAGATCTGGATAGGGCAAGACAAATGCAGGGAATGAATGAGTGCCCATGCAACAGCGAAGTGCTTCCTCTGTGCCAAATGCAGAGTGATGGTGCTACCTGGCCACTCTGGGGGCTCTGGGCTGGCCATGCTCGGGTGCAGGGCAGGGGCAGGGATGTGGATCACTGATTGGAAGGAGGGCAGAGGCTGCCAGGGTCATGGCCCCTTTCTGAATTGGCCCAATGACCAGCAGCCTTGTCCAGGAGGGTCCAGGAGAAGCTCCTCCCCTCAGCTCCACATGGCTAGTTTTGCTATGTGGGTTTACAGGGGCAAAAAGATCATGAGAATCACTGTACTTTGCACTTAGCTCTAACATGACTTCGAAGGAGGTGAAGTTTCTGAGTGAAAGTGCAGAGAGAAGCTCCAGACCCCCAGTAGGGAGCAAAGGTGATCACTCCCCTGGGATGGGGGTGGATGAGACTGGTGGCAGCAGGTGTGCTCTGGGGACTACCATGTACCATCAAGAGACCCAGAAGAAGGTCCCCCAGCAGCAGTAAAGTTCAGAAAGTGCTTTCCCCATAACGACCCAGGGACGTGGCAGAGCTTTCACTTTTCTCGCTGTCTTACAGATAGGGTAACTGAGGCACAAGGAGGTTAGATGACTTGCCCATGGCCACACAGCTAGAGAGTGTCGAGGACAGGATCTAAACCCACATCTTTCTCATTCTGAGGTGAGCATCTCTTCTATCATATTCTGCTGCTGACCCCTCCCCTTCATTACTTTCCCCACCCCCAGGCCCAGAGACCAGAGGACAGGAATCCCCCAAAAGCCAGGCTTCCAGTGGCCCCTAATCCCTCACCATGAATGAAGGGTATCTTTTCACTTTCCTACACCCACGGGTTTACATTTGTCCTGCAGAAAGGAAAAATAAAACCGTCTCGATCTTCCTACTAGACATTCCACTCTGATCTTTAATAATGAATGCTAAACACTGTTGAGTTTCAGTGGCAACAATGACAATGCTCTGCCTGCTGAGGGATTACAGGGCAAAAATCCAGGATCTAATTTAATGCCCATTTCCTGGAGAAGAGCCCACTCGCTCCCCAGCTGCTCTTGCCCTCAAGCCTTCCCCCTTCCACCATTGGGTGATGGGATCGTTGGATGCTCTCTCACTGCTGCTTCTCTTCAGATTCACTCTGGAAGAATCAGGACAGGCTCTTCAAGGTGTCCCTCCCCTCCCTGAGACCTCTCCCTTGGCTGGACCACAATCTCGCTCCTGACAATCAGCCTTCCACCTCAACCTGAGGCAGCAGCTATCACTCTGCCATATTTGTCCTGGTCCCTCTACATGGTTCTTTTGTATCTTTTATTGAGTTGGACCATGGCCAGAATCTACCAGAGCCTTGTTCTGATGATGCTGCACCTTGCCGTGGAGGGGCCCATGGTCCATCAAAGTGATGCCAGTCTTGCACAAGCTCTGAGAGGTCCAACCAAGCTGGAAAGTCTTCTAGGATGGCCCCAGGCACATGGGAAGTCTGCTTTCCAAGGACCAGTTAAGTTCCTCCCTACACTGGCCACTTCTTTGGCCAGGGAGCCCACGGGGGGAAAAAATATAGGGTCCTGTAAGTCCTTGCCTTTCCTTGCTCTGCATGATGGTGGAAGAATGGGGGAGAAAGATAAGAAGCTGTAGTTTGGCAGCCGGTGCCCTAAAGGAGAGTTTTTGTCCAAGAAGTGAGTCAACCCAGCACCAAATGAGCTAAACCCCAGCCATCCTGACACAATTGCTATTAATGAAACCTAACGAGATTGTGAATTTGTAGCTGACTGGCATCGAGGTTCTTCGGTCAAGGAGATCATGGGCTTAGGCACATTTTCCTTGACCTGTACTGATATCTTTCGTTTGAACAATTCTAAATCTATCTTTCCTGACCTGGCAAGTCATCCTTTGTAACAAAGCTTCAAAAAAGTGAGCAGCCAAATCACCTTGGACTTTGCAGACAGTATTCCACACCCATAAACCCCCACCTCTGCATTTCCTCAGTTCTCCTCAGCAGCTGTAATTATGCAGTGTCCACTTTCTCTTTTTTCCTTCTGTTCTTTCCATTTACATGGTTGTGGTCACTATACATGCTGTTGAACCAGTTCTGTTGGCTTTGTTCTTTCAGGTCATGTCAGTCCTGGAACTATCCTTGGCTCTGAGGGATGAGCTTTCTCCTTATCCTGCCCAGTACCAGACTGTCATGGAGTTTCATGGTACCCTGCCCTCCCACACACACACACTTTTATCCTGCCTTAGGTGTTATCTGATACCACTGTAATGTAAGCCTGTTGAGGGCAGGGACTGTCTGTCTTGTGGCTTGTATTTTATCCCCAGTGTTTAGCCTGGTGCCAGGGCACACGAATCCAAGTAATGCAGTAAGTGCTTCATAAATACCCCATTATTTGTTCTTCAGTCATGTCTTCCCATTTTCTTCACATTCATAATTTCTTACCCTGCACTCGTGTTCCTGGAGCTGGTTTTCTTGTTCATTGCAAGGCAATGAGAAGCTTAGTTCTATGAGATGCTTAGTCAGTGGTCACAGCAATGCTCTAGAAATTGTTTGAGAAAAGATCCCCCGTGAAAATAGTGACAGCTTACTTGCCAAAGTCTGTGCAGAAGAGGCAGAGAAATGCTACAGAAACTTTGATGAGCCTCTCCCAGTGAAATCTAGGTATGCCTTAAAAATCACTCATGACAGTGCAAAGGTTGCCCTAGGGGAAGAATAAAAAATGCCAGAAAGAAGTGACACCTAGAAGCTTCTTGTCCATAGATGAAGACTTTCTCTGAGAGAGACCCTGGAGGAGCTGTGCATGGTGATCACAGGAAGGAACCCTTCAAAACCAAAGGGGCTGTATAACACACCAGAGCTGTAGCAGTCTGGTTACTGAGGTGTGGAGTAGAGCTAGGGGTCAGTGCCCAGTCAGACTGTCCATTTCTTGGCCCAGTGATCAAGATCAACAGCAAATTAGGAGAATGGAAATGAGTAGATACGATCAGCTGTGAAAACAGCTTGGACTTGACCTACGTAAGCAAGCTGATGAAAAAACAACCTAAGAATAAAGGAGCAGACATCAGCGTGGCCCCCTACCATTTTGTATGGAGGTCCAATGGCTAGGAAGCCATCCCTACAATAAGGAGGTCAGGGGAGCCCAGACACTCCATCTCTTTGCAAAGGGAAGCAGCCAAAAGAACACTTGTTAAGAATAAAATGCATTTACAAAATCCCACGGGGCGGAGAGGGTGGAACATCATGGGTAGTACAGCCTCATAAAATAATGATGATGATGACGGTGGTACCTAAAATGTGTACTGTAGTTCCTTAAGGCTTGCAAAGCACTTTACAAATAGTCTCATTTTATTCCCACCACAACCTTAGGACGTAGGAGGAACTCGATTTCCCCCATTTTAGAGATGGAGACAGAGATTCAGTGACCTGCCCAGGATCGAAGAGCAAGGATTCCTGAATCCAGAATCAGATCTCTCGGCAGCATCATCCACCTGCCTCGGAATAACAAGAGGCAAGGGAAGAACAACGAAACTGGCAGGAATCTTGGTGTGAGACAGGAGGACGAGGAAGAGAGGGGAAAAATGGACAATATTTGTGAAGATTCCCACCAGAATTACTTTCTGCCAGCTCTGCCGTCCCTTCCTGGCTCTGCTCCTGACTCTCTGCCCCTCTTTTCCCTTTCCTCCCCACCTCAGTTTTCCCTTCTGGGCGCTGTCTTTCCTCATTAAAATGGGAACTCCTCTGGGTCAGGGATGGACTTTTTGTCTATATTGGAATCCTTAGCCCTATGCACAGGACCTGACCCCTCACTGGAGCTTAATCAATGCTTGTGGCCCCTGCCTTGCCTTCTTCATCAGTAACAGGGGATGTGCCACATTTAGACTCAGATGCCTCAGTCCCATATGTATCGCAGGTGAGCAGTTGAATGAAAAAAGTATGGAGGGTGCATGAAGGTACAAGATTCTACTGAGCTAATTGTTGATTGATTTTAAAAAATAGCATCTGATGTGGATGAGCTGAGCCATCAGTCCTAGACTTGGCAGGTACTGGGAGAGGAGCGAGGGTCTGGGCAGCTGTATAAAAATGTAGCAGAAGGTATTTTCTGCCACCCTGGATGTCTCCAAGCTAAGAGCAGCCTTGAATATAAGAAGGCAAACCACCAGTGGCTTTGAGAGTCCCAGAGAAGCTCTCCCCAGCAAGAAAGGCCTTTCCTACACCTACGTTATTCTGAAACCCTCATGACACCCCAGGATGGGGGCTCAATCCATGTGGGACGCACAGAGCCACATCAGGAACAAAGCTCAGTGCTATTCTCCTCTTCAGAGATTAAATGAGCTTACAGATGAGAAGAAAAATCATCTTTAAAACAACAAATGCCAGTGGCTTTGCTGCACTTTTCAAAGAACGAATTATGGAGTGGAGATACTAAATTTGGAGCCAAGAGCACTAACATCTTAGTCTGCCCTTTCTCTTGGCTCGCTGACCTACCCCCTTGGACAGGTCACTCAAGGTCTCTGGGCCTCTACTTATCTAGAAAATGAGGGACCCAAGCTTCCATCTCCTGAGTCTGCAAGGGAAAAGGAACAGCAGAGACATTTTAACCCAGAGAATCATTCTATAAATGCCAGCATTTTGCTGTGCAAGGTCACTGGACACAATCACGGATGAGGCTCTGGGTTCTGGGACTATCAGAGCCTCTGTCTCTCCCTCTTGGCCTGCTGGTGGGTCACAGTTCACATTGAAATTCCCCATGAGCAGAACCTGTCCTGATTCTCATGTGGCCTAAGGAGCTGGAAGATGGACTGGAACCAAAGGGATATTGTGCGTCATCTCATGACTAAACATACTCCAGCCTTGGTGTTTTTCTATGAGGAAGGCTCTGGGTCTGACAGGCTGCCATCCTACTGCCATCAGAATCCTTTTCCATTTGGGGGTCTGGCCACAGTCCCAAATCCCCAGCAGCTTCCCCTCCCATGAACCCCGACTGGAGCTAATGCCCTCTCTGCACCCTCCTCCCCATAGCTGCCAAATCCATGTTCTTAAAGCCCAGGTCTGACTACACTGTTCCCTCACTCAAAAACCTGCAGTGGGTCCCTCTTACTGGAAGGACAAAATATTTGAAACTCTTCAGGTTGGGGGCAGGCTGAGTGCACATTCCTTTCCCTCACATTCTCTACATTCCAGGCCAACTAGATGACTGCTATCCCTGTACCTGGTACTCATTTCCTTACCCCGTGCCTTTGGCACTTCTGCCTCACCTTGATCTCTTGGTAACCACAGCCTCCTAAGTATTGCTAGTCCCTGGTCCTTCCCCCAATACTTGGGATTTATTTTTTGGGTATCTTCACCTGTCAAATGGGAGGAGGTGCTCTGGGTGGCCTCTGGTGCTAGGACCCAGGTTACCAGGAGCTGCTTATTTGTGTCACTAGTGGGAGTTTTCCATACTGGGAGTTCTTTATAATAATGAAATGACCATTTCAGACCAAAAAGGGTAGGTGAGGGAGAGGATAATACTGGAACTCATTTTTGCTCCCCTTATTAGGGGAGACCACAAATGTATACAAAAGCATATATAAAATAAATTCAGTGTATTTTAGGGGCAGGGGTGAGGTAGCAGCAGCCAGGGAAATCAAGAAAGACTAAAAGGAGAAAGAGGCATCTGAGCAGAGCTTTGAAGGAAACTAGGGATTCTGAGAGGCAGAAGTGAGGCTGGAGTGCATTCCTGGCATAGGAGACTGTGCAACGGCAAGGAGGTGGGAGATGTGTGAGAATCCTGTGTGAAAAGCCAGAAGCTAGTTTGGCAGGACTCTGGAGGCTCACAGGTCCTGGAAAGGTAGACTTGAACCAGGTTGTTAAGGGCTTTTAACACCAAACAGAACAATTTGTGTTTGGTCCTGAGGCAATAGGGAGCCATGCACTGTAGTGTGGAGCATGGCAGTGAACTGCTGGGTGCTCTAGAGATAAATTCCACTTTGTGTGAGGAGGAATTGGTGAGGCAGAGCCTGGAGGCAGGGAGGTCACTTAGGAGGCTACACATACATGAGGAAGGCTCCAGTCTTTCTAGACTGCCCCCACAGGACTGCCTACTGCATACTCTGTTCCTCAGACAAACAGGCAAACACTCTTGAGACATTCCAGCTCCTGGGGGGGGAGAGGGGCTGAGGGATGAAGGTTCCAGAAAATAAGACTGATTTCCTCCCCAGTGTAGTTCAGGAAGCTGCACAGAGCACTGCCTTCCCCTCAGCTCTTACAGAGGAGGAAGCCCTTAAGGGAGGACAGCCCAGCCAAGCAGCCACAGAGGCTTGCTACCAGAAGCCTGGGGGCCAGCTGGTCCATTGTTTGTGGCTATGCCCACAGTCCCTTTTGGGGAAACCAGGGACCTCCTTGCAGTCACAGATCTCTCCAAGGTCAGAGAGGACCTCTGAGCTCAGCTAACTCAGCTGAGTTTCCTCCCCTCCCGCACCCCCAACCTGGACAAGGAGGCCCTGCCGATTGGTCTTTGAGCCTCAGTCCCAATGGGAAGGCAAAGCTACAACTGTAGCCCTCCTGAGGGCAGGGCCCCTTTCTCATGGGTCTGTGGGATTCCTCCAGGGTTCAGCACAGGAGTGAGTTTGCAGTTCCTGGCAGGGCCTGCCAGATATAAGGCAGTAAGCTCTCAGCCCAGGAAACAGCTGCAGCCTTCTCAGAAGGCTCTGAGAGCATCCGGACCTCACCTCAGAGCCAGGAAATCCCCAGGCCAAGTCCTGCCTTGGCAGGGGAGGTGAGCCTTGGAGGCCTGGTCTACCTGGCAGGGGGGATCATTCTCTAGAAGAGCCTGTGAGCTGGGAGTCACATAGCTGCTGCATACCCAAGAAAGCCTGGGTGAGAACGATGGTTCCCTTCCCCTTCCTCTATTCCAGCCTAGACCTTTTGTACAATGCACCAACAAGCAGAAGTAGAGGGGTCAGGTGGCCTCAGGGATGCTGCTGAGGACTCTGTCCTTGGTGAAACAGGAAGGATGTTTCTGGTCTTTGTGAACCAGTGTCTTCTAAGTCAGGGCCACCAGCCCTTCCTTACCCTGCTGGCCAATCTCCTATTCAGACTGTCGCTCTGCTCACAGAATCACCCCCTCTCCAGGTCCAAGAGGACCTCAAAAGCTTCCTGTCTAGCCTGCAGCTAGTCAAAGCTCTTTCTCCAACATCCCTATGGGCCAAGAGGTCCCCTGGCCTTTGTATGGAGCCTTCCAATGGGGGAAAGCCCACTCCCTCCGGGGCAGGCCCATCTTGCCTCTGCTGGCGTCACTGGGCAGATTTCCCTTGGGCCGGAGAATAGACCTCTCTCTGTTTCTCTGTCTCTATCTGTCTCCACATTCCTGTCTCTCTCCTTCTTTCTATCTGCCTCCATGTCTTTAATTCCAAAAGAAACTTTGCAGAGGGCTTCTCCCTGCACAATCTCCCCCATGTCCCTCCCTGTGCTGAGAAGCAAACCTTTCCAAAGTCTGGTGCTCTTCTCTTCCCCTCCCTGCTATCCTGGCATGCTCAGACCCGTTGGCTCCAGGCGCTGATGCTGTAGCCAGGCCTGCCAGGGAGGTGAGTCACTCACTGGGGCTGCCTCCAGGTTCAGTTTGGCCTGAATCCTGCCTTGTGAGAGAAGGGGCAAAAAGGCCTATGAAGAGACCTGAGCTATCAGCCTCTGGGCCCATACACTCGGGGAAAGCGCCCCTAGCCAGAGTCATTGTCATGGCCACGGCTGCTATGGGGGGGGGGGCTGGAACAGTAACAGGATCCTGGGAGACCCATCACCATCCTTGGGGATGGAGAGGAATCACCCAGGAGAACCCAGGAGAGGAAGACTCCTCTCCCCTCACAGGCCCTCTAGCCTCCACTCTCTCCTCCACATCATGGCCAGGTCCTTTCAAGCACTCCCCTGTTCTTACCCCTCCCAGAGCTCCCTGTTGTCTCCTGATCTTTACACAGAGCCCTTAAGGCAGTGGGGCTCCCCTCTGGATCTCCTGGGTAAGATGCAGGGGCTGTCCAGCTGTTTCCCTGCTCTCCTCTCTTCTCATGACACCCATGTCCTCATCTCCCACAGTCTTCTCTGATGACACCCTTCTAGGCTTCCCTGCATAATCGTGGGGGACAATGTGCGCTGCTCCCTATGGATGTCATTTGCTATGCAAGGTCTGTCACAAAAGCCCCCAATGCCAAGGAGATCCTCTACTCAGCTTAGGTTATGTCAATGGGTCAACAAGCCCTGGTCTCACCTTGCCCAGAACCAGGTTTCTACCACACCCTCAGCTGGCCCCTGGCCACGCTCCCCTCTCCTTTCCAGCTGGGATCTCTGAATTGTTTCCCCAGTGGATTGGAAGCTCATGGAGGGCAGGGACAGTCTTGCTTGATTGTACTATGTTCCCAGTGTCTGGTACTTCATAAGCATTTAATAAATGCCCTAACCATTTAATAAATGGCTGGCTCAGCCGGGTTTCTCCCCAAGCTTTCCCTAAATTTAATTTTCCTTCATCTATTTCTTACTTTTACAAATGAGTTTATGCTCAAAACTAGTGATGCCTTGGGTGGCCACCTCTGAGCTCTTGGTAAAGGAGCCAAAGCATGGTTGGGTCTTCTGGGGTGGCTTGTTTTTGTTGGAGTGACTGAGTCACAAGGCTTAAGCTTCCCTAGAAAATGCCGAGGGCACTTAGTTTCCTTTGTTCAGGTGGGCCAGGTAGGAATTGCTTCAGTTAAACATCTTTGTTCTTTCTTCCAATTTGGTGGAGCCTTTTATTTTTGCTCTAACAAGCTGACAGTCTGACCTTTCTTGGATAGCTCATCTCAAAATGATCCCCTTCTCTGTCAAAATGTCGCTTAGAATCCAACCGATTGCATTTTCTGTGAAGCCACTGGGTTCCTGCTGGGCCATCAGCATCTCCTCATTCTCCAAGTCAGAAGAAAGCACTCACTAGAAAACGGTACCGGGCTTCCTGCAAGCACGAGCTCCCCTTCCAGTTTTTGTCCCCCTCCCCTAGGCCCGCCTTTGCAATGAAGTCCCTAATGATGGCGGCTGTGTGCTGATTACACCTGGGGAGTTTTCTCCAGCTCTTTGTCAGACCCTCTACCTCCTCATTTTCTCCAACAGCTGTGGTGGCGTAAGTTGTAATTACTTCTGCATTTTTGCACATTCCTATCGGGAGGACTGCACCCCAAGATAACCCAAGGATGCAATCTTTGGACAGACACACCACAAAACCAGCTCTCCTGGAGGAACCAGTGAAATCTCCGGGCCTCGTTTCATCTCCAAGAACGTCAAGGATGAAGGGATCCGTTCCTTCCACGGAGGACATTGGACAAGGCCATCACATCTAGAGGCCCCACAGTTAATGCGCTGTTTCCCCAAAGTCACCTTCAACACCTCAAAACCTCATGAAGACTTTGGGGGCAGGCACTCCATGGTGCTCAAGGTCTAAGAGCTGCGGAACCTCGAGCCACTTTGTCACTTTCTTTGGTTTATGCATTCCTGTTAGCAAAAAATCCATCACCCAGCCGCAGCCTTTCCGCTCCTCCCCCTCTCCAAGTCCTCAGCTAGACCCTTCCTCAAGCTGGCCACGTAGACCATGGTCCGAGGCCCCCAAGAGCCTAGAGTCACTTCTACAGGGCAAAGAGAGCAGAGTGGTAGAGGTCTCAAACTCGTTAGGGTCAATGAAACCAGAGGGACGGCCCTGGGCGAACCCCAGAAAGAGGGCAGTGACTGTTTTATAGGTCACCGGAGGCGGACGGACTCCCGCCCCAGTGGAACATAAGCAGAGGAAGACCCTCACCTCTTTTGCTTCATTAGTCAAACTAAGAGAGCCATTCAGGGAAAGGAAGGACAAGCAGCACTGTCCTCATGAATGGGGCGCCACTGGAGAAAGGGGCAGGAAGGGGAGGGAGCAGAAGGGGGCTGCCAGGCCTGGCGAGAACACCCAGCAAGATGAGAATGCACACCTCCGGGGAAGAGCAAAGGAGAACCCCACCTTCGATCAACACGGCTACACTCTTAAGTCATTCAACAAACATGTGAAGGCCCTACTCTGCCTGGACTTTGTGAAGGGTCTTTGAAGGGAGAGGGGGAGGGGAGGACAGTTTCCAGAGTGCATCCAAACCACACGCCCAGCCTGTTCTCCAGGGGCACACACTCTGGCAGGGGACGAGACCTGTGGCCCCCAATAGTCCCAGCGCAAGGCAGAGGGTGGGGGCACTTGGCGGGCACCTTAGGACAGGCACAAATAAAGAGAGCAAAGTTTAGCAAAGGCCAGGCAGCCTGGGAGCTCAGGAAAGGCTGGATGCTCTGAATTTATTCAGCAGACTTTTTTTTTTTTTTTGGCATTTAAAAAATAGGCCTTATTGATCTTTTGTTCTGACATCTCCTAGCTTTCCCTCTGTATCTCTCCTTTGCACCCTTCCAGTCAACCCTTATTAGAAAGAATTTTTAAAAAACACAAAAGAAAGGGGCAGCTGGGTGGTGCAGCACCAGCCCTGGAGTCAGGAGGACCTGAGTTCAAATATGGCCTCAGGCACTTAACACTAACTAGCCATGTGACCTTGGGCAAGTCACAACTCCAATTGCCCTGCCTTCCGCCCTCCAAAAAGAAAAAAAGAGAGAGAGAAAAAAATAACTAACTGAACATTCCATTCAGGCAACAGAAATTTCTTAAGGCATATTCAGAGTCCAGAGCCCTAATTTGGATCCGGAAGGAGACACAAAGTTTGTCTGAGACCCTCGTCCCTGCCCTTGGGGAGCTCAGGATGAATGGTACAGGGACAGGGACTGGACTTGCCAGGTCATTGCTATAGGGAACTTCCAAGGAGGAAACACTGTCTTCCAATTCAGAATGGAGCTTTTCTCTGCAACCTACAGATATAGGGAGGGTCCTGGAACTCCAAGTTTGTGTGACTTGCGCAGGGTCACAAACCAGGATGTTTCTATAAATGATAGAATTTGAACGCAGGCCTCCCTGGCTCCAAGGCCAGATCTCTATGCACTATACCATACTGCTATTATGAAAATGTAATCCAAATCCAAATATGACAAGTATTTGTTGTTAATTAACAACAAGACAATGTTGTTAATTCTCCCTACCCTTAGGAACTTATGGGGACACTGTCACATGTGACCCAGATATAGGAAAAAAGGGAGCAGTCAGTGGGTGTGGGGGACGGGGGTAAGGCACAGTGTCCAGAGGGGAGCAGGGTGTGGGTTGTGCAGCAGCATCATGGTGCACTGGCATCTGGAAGGGGCTTCACCCATCCTGTGATTCCAGGATCAAGGGCTCAGTGCAGCCAGCAAGCTTACTGCCTTGATTTACAGAGGAGGGAACTGAGGCCCTGACAGGGGCTGTCATTTATCTAGGGTCCTAGAGACAGAAGTGGAACTCTGATGAAGAGCTCCTTCCCCAGATCGAAGAAAAGCAAACACATTTATCTTAAGCATTTAAATAAAGGGGAACTACTGTTAATCGTCTTTTATAGAGATAGACATGGTGAGGGACCTGAACAATAGCTCCAGGAGAGGCTCAGAGGCTTTAGTAAAGACTGTGCCAGGGCACACAGCAGGTGCTTCATACATGCCCTTCCCCACCTCCCTTTGGCCAAGACAAAGGAAAGGACTGTTTAAGACCACATAGATAGAAAGTAGGGGCTCAAACGGGGTAAATGTGCAAGGTGCCAGGCAAACTCGAAAACATCACGGTAATGTCTACCATGGGTTATTGGGAGTGTGATGATTCTGATTACTGTCAGCAGAGCGAGCACTAAAGCTCAGCTCACTCCAAAGCCCTTGTGACAATGAAGGTGACATGGCTTTTTGTTTTTCATTTTTGCACCTGAACATTTGACAGCCCTTCCCCCATCCCAGCAGAGTGAGAATGATGACAGTTCTTTGGAAATAGCAGTGGGAGGCAGGAGGTGTGGGCCTCTCCTAGCGTGGTTCCAGCAGGTGATCTGGCCCAGCTTATTCTTGCTTCAGTGGAAAATAGAGAAGTCCTCTCTCACTTTCTACAGCTCCTTCCTGGGAGCCCCTGACTCTCCAGCCAGAGCAGATGAGGCAGAAATCCACACAGAGAACAAAGAGCCCACGCTTTGCTCCCACCCCAGCAACCTCATCATGTCAAGATTTTTCAAACAAATGTTCATTTACCTCTTGCAAAAGTCCCATGAGAAAAAGTCCCTCCTCCCTATGCAGACTTAGTGCCACCTGCAAAGACAGGCCATTGATGGGAAAGGGGAAGGGAGAAGACAAGGACGAGCCCGAGCTTGCTTTTTGGGCATCGATGCAATGACTAGCATCCAGACCCCTCATGGAGCAGTCCAATAAGGAACCCCAGTGGCAACACACAGCCTCATTGGTAATGCCCTGGCAACCTCTTCCCCACTTCTGACATTTCTTAGCTCCCACTGAAGCCTAGCTCATGCACCAGGAAAGCAGTGCTGGTTCTCCTGACTCACGAGTCCCTCCTAAAATGCATGCACATGCTTAGATCGGCATCTATTTATGTATGGGTGCTATGGATGTGGAGAGAGCTGGACACAGAAGCATCTCTTTACATGTTATGGCCCATTCTCTGCACAGGGTGAAGACAAGCTTTCTGAGAACCAAGGCTGCACTCAGCTTCGTCTTTGTGGCCACTGCTCTGGGCACACAGTAGGTGCCCTTCTTCCTTTCCTATCCCCCAGCCTTGGGGTTAAGGAGGGTTGTCTGGAGAGTCTCTCTGCCACAAGCCCAGCTGGCATGGGGGTGCTCCAAGCCACAGCCCTCTTGCTGGGACCCCTCAGGCTACTCTCTTCCGCCTCATCTCTGGCTCTCTCTCTCTCTCTTTCTCTCTAGTTTCTCCTCCTTAAATGCTTGATCCTTCTCTGCCTCCTTTTCTGATCTTCAGCTTCCTCCTGCCCCTCAAACATGGGTACTCCCACAGGCTCTGGACTGAATCTTCTTTTCTTTCCTCCTTGCAATATCTCCTCAGTTTCCCTGACTTTTATTACCTCCATTCAGATGACTCCCCAATCTCCACGTCCAGTCCCAAACCCTCTCAGGACTTCCAGTTCTGAGTCTCCATCAGACATCTCTCTCTAGATGTGGTTGATAGAGCGCTGGACTTGGAACCAGAAAAGCCTTGCCTGAGAAGTTCCATAGCCATTTGACTCTAGGCAAGCCACCTAACCTTTGCAAGTCTCAGCTTCCTCATCTGCAAAATGAGGGCAGTGGTGGATTCAATGATATCCAAGACTCCTTCCACTTTTAAGAAACCTCTAAAGTCCTTTTCTGTTCTATCTTGGGGTTCTCTATCCAAGTCCCCCTAACTTTCCTACTTCTGTCCAGGGTTGTCATCTAGGTTGGAAGCCTCACTTACCTCCTCTCCACTCTGCCCCCAAACTCCACCTCTGAAATATCCTTCCCATCTGTCCCTTCCCCTCTATTCCCACAGACCCCACCCCAGTTCAAGCCTTACTTTTACTCACCAAGATTGCCATCAAAGGCCCCTCTTGGCTGATCTAAGGCCTTTGTGTCTGCCTTCCCCTCTCCAATGCCTTTCTCACAACTGCCAAGGAAGGACCTAACTCCGGGCTTCCTCTGCCCATGGGTGCTCTCTGTTCAAACCCCCCAGTGTTGTCCAAATAAGCCTTTGACTCTTCAATCTGGCAGTCAAGGCCCTGTAAATCTGGCTAACAACCAGACCCCCACACCACCTTCTTTTTATCACCTTCTCTACATGCCAGTCAAACTGGTCCTTCCCCCTCCCATGTGTCTTGGCACCTTTGCTCCCCATCTTCCACACCTGGAATCAGCTCTCCTGTTGTTTTCTTCCTTCACTCTGCTCCTTCCTTCCAGAATCCCTCTGTATTCACCTCTCCTAGGAAGTCTTTCCTGACTTAATCTGCCACCACCCTCTTTCCAAAACAATATCTCTGCCATTCATATTCTCTGGGCATCTTGCCTGGGCCTCCTGGCATTTCTTGAACCCTCCCCCGTCTTCCAGGTGTGTGTGTGTGTGTGTGTGTGTGTGTGTGTGTGTGTGTGTGTGTGTGTATTCCCTCTCCTCACACTGAGGCTGTAAACTCTTTGTGAGTGGGTCCTTGTCCCACATGCCTTTGTCCCCCAATGCCCTGCACACAACTGGTATTTAAGCCATGCTGACCCCTTATGCCGAGGGAGCAGTCATCCATTCTCTTCTCCAGGCTGTGGTCCCTCAGGGCACAGATAACAAATGCCTGTCTGCCTGCCTTCTGAGAACAGGAGGAATTCAAGACAGACTTAGGTGCAGGCAGGGTGGCTGGGGTGATGAGATAACACAGGATCTCACAGGCTTAGTTAACTGGTAATCTGGAGGCCTTTTCAGGGAGTGAATCAGCCTGGACTCAGATCTGGGGCAGCCCATCGGAAACGCCTGTGTCCGGTTCCTTCACTGTCCCAGGAGGAGAGGCCCCCTTGTATGCACTCAGCTGAGGACACAGATCACCCAGGGAGGCTCGAGCTTTGGTTTCAGTGCCCTAAATGCAGCAGGAGGGGGCCCAGTAAACAAGGCCAAGGTGGGGTGGGGCAGGCCAACAGTGACACAGGCTAGGGAAGATCCAAATATGTTTCTGATTAGGGCATTTGGAACAGTGTCAACTCCTGACCCACCCTAGAAGAAAGTGGTTCTCAGAAAAGGATAGGACTTTGGCCATCCAAGTAGAAGCCCAAAGCCACCCTGAGGCCTGGATTTCCCTCCACTTTGCTAGGATGGGAACATAAAGGTTTGGGGTGCAGCAGGAGATAGAAATGAGTAACCAAGTGTCCGACTCTCTCACACGACCCTCCCAGTCCCAGGCACACATTCAGGGCCCCTCAAAACAATCACGTATGACCTCACAACACAAAAGACAAAAGCTAAGCTAGGTTTCAGCTCCCCAGAAGCCAGTCCTCAGAACACTGAGGAAATCCCCTTTTGCACACCATTGCCAACATCTCCTACTCAGGGGAAGCCTCCCCTCCCCAGCCTGGTCTCCTAGCCACTCTGGGCTTGGGCCCACAGATGTGCCTGGGAAATGATCTCCTGCCAGGCCTTGGGGGCCCAATCTACCCTTTCTGGAACCATTCACCCATGGCTCAGGCACCCAAGGAATTGTCTCTGGTTCTCCAGGAGACTCAAAAGAAAAGGAGTGTGTGCCTTTTGATACAGGGATCAGAATTTACAGACTCTACTCAGGAAAGGACAGGAGGCAATCCCAAACTATGGAGCCTCAGATCAAGAGAGCTTAAATGATGCCAGATCTGGGACAGAAGCATTTCTGGCCCGTGGCACAATAAATTTGGGGGGATTAAAGGTCTAGGGGGTGACCATGACAAACACTTCTTCTCAGTGCTTTGAGGACTGAATGTCTGGGCCTCACATCTCTTAGGGTCTAAGAAAACAAGCACACCCACAGACAGCTGCTGGTGCTCCCTCCCTTCTGCATCAAGCCTGGAGCTACACCTTATGCTGGCCCAGCCTTAGGTACTGAGGACAACTCATCCTGGGAAAATTGCCAAGGAAGGGGGTGGGAAGAGTGATGGAGGAGAAAATGCTTCTGGCTTAGAGTCTGGGGACCTGAGCTTCAACCACAACAGGAGAATAGGGTCCTAGAGCCAGAAAGTCAATCTCCTTCTTTTGCAGGTGGGAAAACCGAGGCATGGGGTGTGACACCCACATAAACATTCTTAGATCTACAGCTATAAGGGTCTTCTGAGACCATCAAGGTCAGTTCCTTTCTTCTACAAATGGAAAAAATGAAGCCGAGGGACATGACTTGCCCAAGGTCAGGGATGAGATTTGAACTCCTTTGTTCACTGCTACTGAATGTCTGGGTGACTCTGGACAAGTTACTAAACCGTCTGGTCTGTCAAATCTCTGGGATGGACAGATAACCATTAATATGCCTTCCATGCTTAAATGAGAATCCTGTGAGCCCCTGTGACCTCAGGGATGTTGCTTTCCCTCTCAGAAACCCAGTTTCCTTGGGTACAAAATGGGGGCTTGTTGGATGGGGAGATGTCCAAGGTCACTTCCAGCTCTTTGGTCCCACCTTGAGGCCCAGAGTCCTGGCCTGCAGGCTGGCCCGCAGGCCGGTCTGCCGAGCCTTAACTCTCACAAACTGTCACTTTCCCTGTCAAACAGCCGTCCTATGCACGCCCCCTCCCCAGCGGCCCCGCCCCATAGCTCACCTGGGAAGGCGTGCGGGTTGGGGGAGCCTCTCTTAAGGCACTTGGAGCAGAGGATGTGCACGGTGTAGCAGAGGCCGGGCCACTCCTGAAGCAGCGCGTCCAGCTCCTCGAGCAGCGGTGTAATGGCCTGCCACGCTGTCCAGATGTTGGGCAGGGAGGCGTGGCTGGCGATGGACAGTGTGTCGGGCTGCAGCGCACCCCGGCCGGGCCGGTAGCTCACCACCACGGGCACCTTCCCGCGGTAGGCGAAGATCTGAAACTTGCCATCGGACCGCTGCCCCACGTGCCGGTTGATCTGGACGCTGTAGCGCGCAAACAGGCCCGGGGGGAAGAGCACGGGGAAGCTGTAGCGGATCTGTAGCTGCTCGGCCACGAAGGACTGTCCCGCGAGGGCGGCGGCTGCAGCACCGCCTGAGCTGTCGATCCAGGCCTCAGCCGGTGGCACCTCATTCTGCACGTAGCAGGGGAACTTGTACCAGGAGGCCGAGGCCCCGTTCAGGGCCTTGCCCTTGGCCTTGTTGAGGCAATAGCAGAGCCCCATCTTCTCCAGCAGCTCCAGGAGCAGCTGGAGGTCCTGGGGGGCCTGGACGTGCGGCCGCAGCAGCAGCCGGATAATGTGGGCGGGCAGCAGGCCGTGCAGGAGGAAGCCCTCCACGTAGTGGTGGAGCTGGGCTGCCCGCAGAGGGTCCTGGCCCGCGCCCACGCCCCCGGCCAGGGCAGCCCCTCCTCCGTCCCCCTGCGTCCCCAGCTCCGCCCCCAGCTCGGGCCCCTGCTCGCCCTGCACCCCGAGCAGCAGCTTCCGCAGCAGCAGGCCGGCATCACGCTGGAAGAAGACGTTGAGAATGTCGATGAGGCGAGGCAGGTTGTGGAAGACGTGCTCCTTGAGGGCGGGGCTGTCCTCGAAGTAGAGCAGTTTGCCGCTCTCGTGCAGGTAGCAGAGGGCGCTCTGCAGCCGGTCCTCCGTCAGGCCGGCCTGCAGGCCCAGGCGCGCCGAGTCCCACCAGCTGAGCCATAGGCGCTCGGCCTGCGGGCGCTGGAAGTGCAGCTCCTCCAGTACGTGCCAGGAGCGCGGCAGCACCCGGTGCAGGTTGGGGAAGATCTCCCGGTGCTCGGCCACGGACAGCAGCTTGGCCCGCAGCCTCTGCAGCTGCGCAGGGGCCCTGCAGCTCACCGGCAGCACCGGGGACAGGATCTGCGGCCGGTGCTTTAGCAGGTACTGCAGCTGGGCCTTGCGCCTCCTCAGGTTCTTGTCTGACACGCCGTAGTAGGCCGCGTGGGGGCTGGCGCAGCGCAGCTCGAAGTCTCGAGCCAGGGCCTCATCCACGGCGTTGGCCAGGAGGCCCAAGCCCGCCGCGTCCTGCTTCTCCTGCACGGCGATCTGTCTGTGAATGTCCAGGCACTTTTCCTCCAGCTCCCGCTCTCCGCACAGGTCGGCATGGGTGCCTACGATGCAGACCACGGCGTGCGGCACTCGGGCCCCCACGCAGTGCAGGAAGGAGCCCACCGCGGAGGGGAAGCTGGAGGGCTCGTAGGTGGCCAGGTTGACCACCAGGACGTAAAGGGCCCCCGGGGAGAGGAAGAAGGGCTGTATGACTTCGTAGCTCTGGTCCCCAGCCAAGTCATAGACGATGAAGCGCAAGCCGCGGGCCGCATCGGCAGTCCAGCTGGTCACTTCGATACCCTTACTGTTGCTGGAGCTTGGGCCGAGGCCAGGGTCCAGGCCCTTCTCTCGTCCCCTTCCGACCCGTGGCCCCTCCTCCCGGTCTCCCTCTGTGAGGCACCTGCGCAGAGAGGTCTTGCCTGCGGCCTTGCGGCCCAGGAGCAGCAGCTTGAGGCGGGGCTGCACGGCAGGCTGGGAGTGGGCCAGCTCCTTCTGGTAGGCCGCGATGTAGGGGATGCCCTTCATACAGACCTCATAGGGCGGCTGGATGAGCGGGTTGTCCTTGACCTTCCACAGGCCCACGCGGGAAAGTTGCCCAAAATTGTCGGGCAGCACAGCAATCTGGTTCCCCTGGAGCACCAGCTCCTCCAGACCCGTCAGCTCCACGATGGAATCAGGCAGGTAGCGAATGCGGTTATTATCCAGCCAGAGAGTGAGGAGCTTGCTCAGCCCCGAGACCAGCGCCGGCACTGCCGTGAGCCGGTTGCGGCTCAAGTAGAGCTCCTCCAGGCTGGCCAGAGGCAGCAGGGCCCCTGGGAAGTCCTCAAAACGGTTGGAGGAGAGGTTCAGCATCCTTAGTTGCTGCAACTTACTGAACTGGGCAGGCAGGGCCTGCAGCCCGTTGCTGTCCAGCATCAGGCTCTCCAGGCTGGCTAGCTGGCAGAAGCCAGGGGGCAGCGTGCCCAGCTCAGCCCCGCTAAGCCAGAGGATCTTGAGAGCGCGCAGGGCCCCGATCTCCTCGGGCAGGCCCCGCAAGCGGTTGCCGGACACATCTAGCTCCTCGAGGGTGGCCAGCTGCAGAAGCTGAGGGGGGAAGGCGGTGAGCTGGTTGTGGTCCAGGTCCAGGGTGCGGAGGGCTCGAAGGCGCCCTAGGGCGTCGGGCAGCTGGGGGAGCCTGTTGAAGCTGAGGTCCAGCTCCTCGAGGTGGCCCAGAGCGCCCAGCTGGGCAGGCAGGTCGACCAGCTGGTTGTGGCTGAGATTGAGTTTGCGCAGCTGGGGCAGGGCGCTCAGCACCTCAGCGGCCACTGCGCCCAGTCGGTTGTGGCTCACGTCCAGCTCGGTGAGGCGGGAGCCCAGCTGGCCCAGCAACTGGGGCAGCTTGGGCAGGCGGTTCCGGCGCAGGACCAGACCCCGCAGGAGGGGCAGGCTGCCCAGGGCGGGGGCCAGGCCGGCGGGCAGCTCGTCCAAGGCATTGTTGCCCAGGTTGAGCACCTCAACGTCGGCGAGGTCAGGGGGCAGCACGAGCGGTGGCGGCTGCTGGGCCGGCGTGGGGCTGGGTGGCCCGGGGCCGGGGCCCGGGGCCGAGGAGGCGGTGGCCGCGGCCCCGCTCAGGCTCAGCTGCCGCAGGTTGCCCCGCAGCTTGCGCGCTCGCAGCGCGGCCTCCCGCCACAGGCGGGCCGTCTTCAGGTCTCCGCTGCCGCCGCCGCCGCCGCGGTCCGTGCCGGCCATGGCGGGCCCGCTACATGCCGGCCCCCGGGGTCCGCCGCGGCCGTGGCCGTGGCCGTCGGGGCAGCGGCGGGGGAGACTGACCGGGGAGGCTGGCGGGCGGTGGCGGCGGGGAGGCTCGGGGGGCTCGGGGGGCCGGGCGTCACGAGCATCCTCCCCCCTCACATGGCCCGCAACGGAGCCGAGACGCTGCCCCCGCCGGCTGCCCGCTGCCCACTTCCCGCCGGCCGCTGCCCGCCGCCCGCCGGCCGCTGCCCACTGCCCGCCGCCCGCCGGCTGCTGCCCACCGCCTGCCGCCCTCCTGCGGCCCCTGCTCCCCTTGTGGCTGGTGCTGTTCCCGCAGCCGGTGCTGCCGCCGCCGCTGCTCCGCCGCCCGCTGTGGCGCTAGGGGTGGTGCGGCTGCTGCTCGGGCCTGGCCCCGGCCCGGCCCCGGCCCCGGCTCAGGCTCCCGCTCGGCCCCGGCTGCTCTGCTCCGCCGCGGCTGCCTTCCTGTCTCCGCCCCGCCCGGCCCCGCCCCGCGACGGCTGCAGCCGCGGCAGCGGCAGCAGCGGCAGCGAAGGGGGAAGGAGGAGGAGTAGGAGGAGGAGGAGGAGGAGGAGTAGGAGGAGGAAGATGAGGAGAAAGAGGAGGAAGGGGAGGCGGGCGCGGCCTCTGGGGCTCCGAGAGGGGGAGGCTCACGTGACCGGACTGGGGGCAAGCCTGGGCTGGGGAAGGGGTTCTTCTCCTCGGGGCAGGCGGGCCAGCTGGACTGGGCTGAGAGAGTCCAGGGTCTGACGCCCAGCGGGCGGCCGCCGGGGAGGGGCTAGCTCAGGGCCGGCTACCCGCCCGGGTCCTTTGTTAGACAGCCTGCACCCCGCCTGGCTTTATCTCCCCTTCCCCACCTCCTCCCTACCTTTGCATTCCGAACCCGACGCGGGAACCCCCTCCCCCCAGTGCCAGTCTTTCATTAGCCCGCAGAGGGAGGGGGCAGCAGCTGGATGCAGGGTTCCTCTCCTCTCCCTTGACAATGCACCCTCCAGACAAGGGGCGGCCGGTGGCGGTGGGGTGGAGGTGACGCGCAGTGTTCCTGGGCCATTAGCATTATCCCTTTACCAGGACTACTGAGAGCTGACCCGGAAGTGTCCAACAGGTTTGAATACACGCACAATCGTGGGGCTGGGAACTGACCACCTTTTACAGATGAGGAAACTGAGGCCCGGAGAGAACTGGGGCCTCATCAGAGATCACACTGGTGATGGAGAGAGCTGGGATTAGAAGTCCAATCCAGAGCTCTTCCTGCTGTACTTCAACACTTGGGATGGATGAGTGGATGGATGAGTGGGTGGGTGGGTGGGTGGGTGGATGGATGGATGAGTAGATGGGTGGATGAATGGGTGGGTAGGTGGATGGAGGGATGGATGGATGAGTGGATGGATGAGTGGGTGGGTGGATGGATGAGTGGGTGGATGAGTGGATGGATGGATGGACAGATGGATGTAATTAATGAATAAATGGGGGAGAAAAGCATTTATTAAAGGTTTCCTTTATGGCAAAACCTGTTTTAAGTGCTTGGGATACCGGAGAAAAGGGATACAATCCCTGCATTCTGGTCTAATGGGGGAGACATAACAGGTGCTCTTAGCTCCCATGGTCCTTAGGGAGAGATGCCAAATCAAGCTCATAATCCTAGAAAAGCAGGGTGGAACAGTGAAAAGTCCAGGACTTAAGCGATCCAGCAATCCTGGCTGTGTGACTTCTCTCTGAGCCTCTGTTGGGTCATTTGTAAAACGGCAGGGAGAATGGTTGTCCAAAGGCTTTGGAACAATATTATCTGGTGCCTGATACTGCTACTGGAGTATCCTCCAGTAAAGTGATCCTTGACGCTTCAGATTGGTCCTGGGATTCCCACAGGGTGGGGAAACTGGAAATATCTATCCCTCTGGGAGTTTGAAAGCCAGACCCCCTGATGGACTGTGCTCAGGACTGAATGCAGGGAGCTGACTTAAATCCTCCATCAGACTGCAGGGAGAGGGAGCAAGGTGTAGTGGGAGTCTAGAGGGGTCTCAAAGCTGGAACAGCCTAGGTTCAAGTGCTTCCTTTAAGACTTTCTGGCTTGGTGAAAGTAAGAAAGTCCCTTATCTTGTCTGTGCCCTGCATAGGGCTTATCAGGAGAAGTCTCTGGGCAGGGTCTTATTCATTGCATGGCAAGCTCCTTGAGGGAAGGACTTTGTATTTCATTATTTCCAGGCTCTAGAATGTTATAGGATCCTAGATCTAGCAGGGAAAGAGGCCTTAGAGGTCAGCTAGTCCTGCTTTACAGAGTAGGAAATCAAGGCCCAGAAGGTTCAATAACCCAGGTCACACAAGCAATGACAAAGTCAGGGAACCCAGGTCCTCTGCCTTCATATCCCGTGTTCTTCCCACTGACTCAGGCTGACTTTCCCTTCTTCTCCCCAATTCTATGGATGTGGATGTTCCTGCTACTGAGTCTGCCTACAAACTCTCTGCACCTCTGTAGATGGTGTTGGGGTGAAAAGTGGGCCCAGAGGCCAACCTTAGCTAGGGAGGTTCTCAGTGAGCAGAATGTCTACTGTCGGGCCTGTTTTCTAAGGTTTTCCAGCCGGGCAGGAACTGCGAGACTTGTTTTCTGCTGGCAGAGACTCTGAGACCCCAGGCTCATCTTTCTCCCATCCATGAGGTAGATGTCCCAGAACCAGGCCTCTGAGGGCTAAGGAAAACATCCTTATAGACACAGTTCCTGTTCTTCCTTCCCTCTTCTCCCCTACTCTCCTCAGTAGAAAGATGGAGACTTGCCAGGGGATAGGGTTCTGGTCTTCTCCATCAGATGGTATTTCCTTCTTTGGATGTCCCCAGCTCCCTTGGTCACAGAGAACCACAAAAGTGGACTGGAGCACATGTAGACCATGTGCCAGCTTATACAGGAACACATCATACCCTGGTGAATGCTGTGCACCTAGCAATTGGACCCCCAAATAGCCCACAAATGTGACCCCCTCTCTTCTCTCTCTTCCCCATTGCCATTACAGAAAGAGTCAGAGGGCAGTAGCATTTAGTTATCTGTTCAAATGACTTAGAATTCAAAGAGATCCTGGCCCTCTTTTAGGGGACCAGAGATAAGCCAAGGTCCTCTCCAAAAGTCACTGGCATCCAGTCAGCATCCTAGGCCTCTGTGTTCTTCTTGGGGTGGAGCATCTGCCATCAGCCTGGAAGAAGACTTCCATACCCCCTGGGCCATCCTGCCTGCCGCTTTTGTAATCCAGAACCCTGGAATTCCTGTCTTTAATCACAGTCACCTTCCCTTCTATCTTTCCTTTGTCCATACCTCCTAACCTGATTTTTGTCCTCCCTTTGTATCTCCCCATTCTCCCAGCCTATGGCCCCTATTCTGGCCTCTTTCCTTCTTTCTCAGAGGTGACCCTATGCTTGACCAGCTTACTCAGATCCTGTTCTCTGCCCTAGAGTACTTCTCAGCGACACCTTGCAGGACCTTCCAGATGACCTATCCCCCACTTTCTCTATTCCTGCTTCACTGTGTCAGCTGGCTTCATGACAAATTTAAGTTAGCTGATGGAACACAGCCACCCTTTCCCTGGGGCATTGCAATGACTCAAGGTGATCCAGCAAGTACTTACTCCATAGAAGGCAAGAAGCAGCTTAGCCCAGTGGAGAGGAAGCTAGCCTCCAAGCCCGGAAGTCTGTTTCAAGCACCAGCTGCTCCACAGACGGGGGTGGCCCGAGGCGCCATGAAAGTGCATCATCAATACTTGGCATCTGATGTTCCAGTGGGGATTTCTTTGCTGGGCATTTCCTATTCCAGTGAAATCACAGGTCTGGAGCCAAAAAGCAAGTGTTTGTAGCATTGGTGACAGAAAACTGGGACAGCCCCTGCCCTCAGCCAGCTTACATCCTACTGGGATTGGAGAAAGGACAAAACCCAATCACTTCTGGAGAGTTTTCAGGTTCACAAAGCTTTCCATCCCCAGAATGTAGCACAGGGCTGGACAGACACACGGTAGAGAGTTAATAAATGCTGGATTGATTGAATGGAAGCAAGGAAATCCTTTAGAAGGCTTCTGTGAGAGTCCAGATGTGAGTGCCTGCCCTACAGTGGTGGTTGTGTGAGGGGAGAGTAGAAGGAGATGGATGGGAGAAAAACCGATCCCGTTCTCCACAGCAGCTATTCACCTTGTGCCCCCACCCATTTGGCTCCTTGAGCCCCTCCTCCCATCCTGTAGCACCTCTTCTAAGCCTAGGACCCTGCTTCCTACTTGACCCAGCAGCCTCTCCCCCTTTACTCCACATTTCCCAGTCTCTCTCCATCATGGCCCATTCCCCTCCATCACAGCTCCCGTCTCTGAAGAAGAGGTGGCAGTTTGCCTCCCCAAGAACAACTCCCCTACTTGGGCTTTGGATTTCCTTGCTCCCTTCTCTGGGAGCCTGCCCCCATGATGCTTCTGCTTCTCCTCTCATCTCCATGCCTTTGTCTCCCGCCCCGCCCCCCTTTGCTAACCCTGCAGACACACACAGGTCTCCTCCATTCTTAGAAAACAGTCCCTTGACAGAGCCCTCCTCTGGAGCTGCCTGCTGTCTCATCTTATTTCTCCCTTTCATAGCTAGACTTCTAGGAAGGTGCATCTCCATGCATTGCCTCTAAGCCCTTTCTTCTTACTCATTTTTCATCTCCTTTCAGTCTGGCTTCCTGATCTCAACATTCAGCTCCAGTGTTTTTGTTTCTCTGCCTGCAGATTACCAGTGCTCACAGAACCACTGAAGCCAATGGCCTCTTCTCCATCCTCAGCCTCAGTGACCTCAGCAGCTCGGGACACTCTTCTGGAGAAGTTCCTTCTCTCTTGTTTCCCACAACTCTCTGTTCCAGCTGTCTGCTCCTTCTGGTTCCTCTCTGCTGTTTCATTATCCTTCATTCCCCCACTGTGTGAGCTCTCCTGGCTTCTCCTATCTTGGTGATCTCAGTGAGCAAGGTGCTCAGCTAGCATCTCTAGATGGCCCTCAGATCCACATACCCGGTCCTAATCTATGGCTCAGACTAAACCGTTGCTAGCATTTCCCTGAACTCACTTCTCTTCCTAGTTTCCTGATTTCTGTCCAGGGCATCACCATCCTTCCAGTTCCTTGTTTTACAGCTTCTGAATCATCCTTGACCCTTCTCTCTTCTCCCCTCCCTCCTTCAGATCCCACCAGGTGCCAAATCTTGTTTCCGATGACATCAAGCTCTCATCTACCCCTTTCTCTTCCCTAGTTCAGGCTCCCACTGGGGCTAGAGCTTCCTGGTTGTGCTCCTTGCTTCCAGTCTCCAAAATACCATTCTTCCAGCACAGATATGAGCAGGCCACTACTTTGCTCAGACATTTTCAGGGGCTCCCTACTGCATCTGGGATACACTGCAAACTCTTCTTTGGCATTTTAAGAGCGTCACAAACTGACTCCAACCTTCCTTTGCAGCCTTATTATCCATTGTTCCCTGTCACCCATTCTACGTTCCAGCCAAACTAGATTTCTTGCTGCTCTTCCTACATGACATTTCATTCCCTGTGTCTGAAGGCCTTTGCCCATTATTAGAAAGCCCTCCTTCCTCACCTCTGCCATTAACATCCCTGATTTCCCTCAAAGCGCAACTCATTTGCCTTCATTTTGGAGATATTGCTGAATACCCAAGGTGCTAGTGTCTCCTCATCTAAAGTTGTCACGTTTCATTTGGAGACGTTTTATATAAACTCATGTATGCCTTGTATGCTTTCTGCTCAGGTAGAATCTACCTGTCCAATTCAGTGTAAACTGAACAGAGTCAGGTGGAGGAACAGTTTATACAGGAACAACAACCTTGTAAAAATTAGCAGCTGGGGAAGACTTGGGAACTCTGACCAAGACAGTGTCCAATCATGACTTTATAATAGGAATGCTTGATTTGTGCAAGGCAGTCAGTCTGATGAAGCCAATAAACCCATAATAGAATGAAGGTTTTTTTTTTAAAACTAATTAAAGGACTTGCTAAATTTCAGCAAGAGGGTAGGGAAAAGAAAGATGTCATTTTTTCTCATTCAAATTCAATAGTCATTGGTTAAGAAACATTTATTAATGACCAAATAAGAGATAGAGAGCATTATGAAATGCAAAGTGGATAATTCTGATTACATCACAAGGAAAAGTTTTTATACAAATAAAGCCAATGTAACCAAGATTAGGAGGGAAGCAAAAAATTGGTAAAGAATTTTTACAACCAGTGTCTCTGATAAAGGCCTCATTTCTAAAATATACAGAGAACTGAGTCAAATTTATAAGAATACAAGTCATCGCCCAATTGATAACTAATCAAAAGATATGAACAGGCATTTTACAGGGGAAGAAATTAAAGATATTTATAATCATATGAAAAATGCTCTAAATCACTACTGATTAGAGAAATGCAAATCAAAACAACTCCTAGGTACCACATCTCATCCATCAGATTGGCTAACATGACAAAACAGGAAAATTATAAATGCTGGAGAAGATGTGGGAAAATTGGAACACTAATGCATTGTTGGTGGAGTTGGGAACTGATCTGAACATTCTGGAGAGCAATTTGTAACTATTCCCAAAGAGCTATAAAAATGTGCATACCCTTTGACCCAGCAACACCACTTCTAGGGCTGTATCCCAGAGAGATCATACAAATGGGAGGAGGACTTGTGTGTACAAAAATATTTATAGCAGCTCTTTTTGTTGTGAGAATTGGAAATCAAAGGGGTTCCCATCAATTGGAGAATGGTTAAACAAGTTGTGGTATATGAATATAATGGAATACTACTGTGCTATAAGAAATGAGGAGCATAGGGACTTCATAATAACCTAGAAAGACTTATATAAACTGATGTTGAGTGAGGGGAGCAGAACCAGGAGAACTTTGTACACAATTACAGACACATCGTATGTGTGATGACTAACTTTTATAGCCTGGGCTCCTCTCAGCAATGCAAGGTTATAAGATAACTCCAAGAGACTCATGATGGAAAGGGATATCCACATCCAGGGAAAGAACCACAGAGTCTGAATGCAGCCTGAAGCAAACTACTTGCTCTCTCTCTTTTTTGTTTTGTTTGTTTTGCTTCTTCTTTCTCATTTGTTCCATCAGTTGTAACTCTTTTTTACAACTTGACTAATGTTTGGTGTGAAGGTATGTATTAGAACCTATATCTAACTGCATGCTGCCCTGGGGGATGAAGGGGGAAGAAAAGGGAAGTGGAGAAAATTCAGAGCTCCAAAACTTGTGGAACTGAATGTTGTAAACTAAGAGTAAATTAAAAAAAAAAAAAGAATTTCTGACCAAAAAAGAAAAACATTTATTAAACACCGGCGCTGGGGATACAAATTTTTAAAAAGTTGGCCCTTGCCCTTAGAGGGCTTATAATCTAATGGGAGAAGACAATCCACAAGAAGAAGGTCAAAAATCTGGAGTGATGGGGAAAAGGTACCAGAGGCAAGGGCATGATGAGAGTTCAGAGAAGCCCAGAAACAGGCAGTGTAGCTGGTGGGAAATGGGGAGAAGACTGTGCTAAGCCCTTTCTTCCCATAAAGGTCCTGAAGCCCATGGTCCTGCTCTCTAGTCATAGAGTCTAATCAGAGGAGCAGAGGGTACCGATGAGATGTGAGTCTAGGTCCTCAGACCCCTTCACTCTGACCCTGATTCCCCCCGGGGAAAAGGGCTATGGATGCCAGGTTAAAAACTGCTGCTCTAGAGGACCAATGGGGAGGCACACTACTCCCTACCTGGGTAATGGACTCGAGATGCAGAATGAAATACTCTTCTCTGGACAAGGCTGTTGTACAAGTTTGTTTTGCATGATTACGTATATTTATTATAAGAATTCTGTTTTTCTTTCATCTGAAGTTTGAGAGCAAGAGGCTGAGGATTGAAGTTACAGTTGTGCTTCTCTCTCCTCCCACCCCGACTCTCCCAAAAGAAGAAAAAGAAAAGAGAGTAACTGAAATTTTTTGAATGAACAGAAGACAACAAAATGCCAGTCGGAAGCGCAGACATGTAGGTTAGTTTTGAAAGTTACATGTTGAATTGATTATGCGCTTGAAGGGAAAAGCAATGTATATGTTATTGGGATTTTGAGGGCCAATTGCAGCCTGCTTTCCATTCTACTTTGTATATGAAAAGGCTCCTTTCATTTGACACTTGTTTAGAATTTTTAAAAATTAAATTACTTTTGAGGGGGCAGGATAGAAGGGAGGGCAAACTGGGGGAAGAGGTAATCAGAATGCATGCTATCTTGGGATGGGGGAAAGAGATGGGGAGAAAATTTGGAACTCAAAATCTTGTGGAAATGAATGTTGAAAACTAAAAATAAACAAATACATTTAAAAAATTAAATTACTTTTAAATGGAATGACTTTCATTTCCATCTTGTATCCTATAGCTGGCACATAGTAAGTGTTTCAGAAACACTTGCTGATTGATTATAAGTGTGTGAACTATTTTGTCTAACCTGTAACTTGACACTAAGGACTAAAATTTATCCTTAATTCCATCCTCACTCCCAGTACTTGAAAGTAGCAATAACTGGGCTTCTTTAAAACTAAATTTGTATTATTTTTAAAAAGATTAATTTCTGTTCATATTTTCTTTTTCTTCCATCACAACAGCTGTCCTAAGTAACTCTGCCTGACCCCTCTCAGAGAACTTTCCCATATAAAGAATAGTATTTTTAGAGAGGAAAAAGTATTAGGACATCTGATTGATAGATTGAAAATGTCTGAAAACATGTACAATGTTTCTTTAACACCTGTTCCCTTCTCCTCTACATGAAGGGGTGTGTTAGGGATGTCTTCTCATCTTATTCAAGTCCTGCTGGATGCTTATCATTTTGTTACTTTCACTTGATTTTTTAGTGTGTCTTCTTTCCAGTTACATTGTAATAGTTATTGTGTATATATCATTTTCCTGGTTCTGTTGACTTCACTCTGCATCACTTCATAAAGCTCTTTCTGTACTTCCCTATATACATCACACATCATTTCTCACTGTACTGTAATATTCTATCACGTTCATGTACCACAATTTTTTGATCCATCCCCCAATTGTTGGGAATTTATGCTCTTTTCAATTCTTATCTATCACAAAAAGTGTAACCATAAATATTTTGGAGAATATGGAAACTTTTTTTTTATCAACAGTTTCCTTAGGATTATAAGCCCAGTAACAGAGTATCTAGTTCAGAGGCTATGGACACTTTAATCTCTATTTGTGTAATCCCAACTTGCTTTCCAAAATGGTCACAACATTTCACAGCTCCACCAGTAATGCATTAGTGTGCCTGTCTTTCTGTTGCATTGCCATTATTGACAATTAGCAGGTTGTGAAGTGAAAACTGATGGTTGAATTGATTTACATTTCTTTTGTTTAAGAATTGTTTTTTGGTATCCTTTGACCATTTAACAATTGAGGATTGGCTATTAGTTTTATATGTATCTCTCTCATCTATATCTTGGATACCAAACTTTTTAAAATTTTGATTCTTAAGCATCACATAATTTATGCTATAAATAAGCATCTTGAAAGGACTTTAGCCTTACAGTTTTTTTAAACATCAGGGTATCATCACCACAACCACCACCTCCATCTCCACCACCACCTCCACCACCACCTCCACCACTACCTTGCATATACATAGTACTTTTAAGATTTGCAAAGAACTTTACAATTATTATATCATTTTGTCCCCATCACAACCCTGGGAGGGAGGTGCTATTATTATACTCATTTCACAGATGAGGAAACTAAAGCAGTCAGAGGGGAAGCGACTTGTCTGGGTCATACAACAATTAAGTATCTGAAGAAGGATTTGAATTCAGGTCTTCCCTGACTTCAGACCTAGTGCAGCATGTACTGCACCACAGATGCCCATAACACATTAAAACAGGAATGACTATGGTAGTTTCCTTGCTGCTTCCATGACCATCCCCTGGTTTTTCCTCTTCCTTTTTTGATTGTTCCTTCTGTATCCCTTGCTATCTGCTTATCATGCTTCCTACTCTTCAATGGAAGAGTTTTCCAGGACACAGCCTTTGGTCATCTGTTCTCTCCCTCCCTCCCTCCCTCCCTTCCTCTCTGTCTCTGTATCTGTCTCTCTGTCTCTGTCTCTTTCTCTCTCCCTTTCTCTCTCTACTCCTTCTCTCTGTCTCTTTCTCTGTATCTCCCCCTCTATCTCTGTTTCTCAATTGTGTTTCTTGGAGAGCCCATTCACCCTAATTATTTCAGCTCCTCCCTCTAAGTGGTCATCACTTCTCCATTGATGATGCTTTGATCTCTGTGTCTAGCTAGCTCAGTTCTTTTGCCTGTGCTCTGATCATACATTCCCAGGGGCCTCTGGGATTTTTATTTGGCTTCCTCATCCTCATCCCAGATCATGATCTTCTTCAAACCCAGCTCCACCTTCAAAGCTCCCAGTCAATGGCTTCACTATGGCCTCAGGCCATCAGCTTCAAAAACTTGGAATCCTCTTTGATTCATCCCTTTGTTTTATCACCAGAGTACCATTGATTTTCCCTTTGAAATCTCTCTGGGCCCTTCCCTTCTGGTTCATGCCCATTGCCACTGCCTGAATCTCAGTGGTAGCTCTCCTCAGCAGCTGTTCCTGCTCACCACTGTTAAAACAACACTTTGGTCATGTCATCATTCCCCCACCCCCACCTCCCCAATTCAAAGTCTCATTCTGTTGCTACCCAGTCAAACTAAAGCTTCTCTGGCCAATGTCAGGAACCGCCTTTTAAACACATATTATGCACCAGCAACTGCGCTGAGCCCTGAGGATACAGAGACGCCAACATTCCCTCCTCTTAAGGAGCTCACAATCTAACTGTGGAAACCAGTGGGCAAACAAGACACACAGGGGATAAAGTGGAGATTATGGCAAAGGAAAGGCACCCAGATTGAGGAGGAGGAGGAGGAGGAAGAAGAGGAGGAAGAAGAGGAGGAGGAGAAAGAAGAAGAGGAGGAGGAAGAGGAGGAGGAGGAAGAGGAGGAGGAAAGGCTTCTTGCAGAAGGTTAGAATTCAGCTAAGATTTGGAGAACCAGGAAAACAAGGAGGACGCTAGCTGTGAGGGTTGTCGTCAGGATACCTGGGAGAATTGTGGAGAAGGGACACATCAATGAATGACCTTGGAACACAGAGCAAGGACTACATATGTTCTGTTCCCAAGATTCCCAGAAGTTCACTTCATAGCCCAATGCCCAGATTGATAGTCATAACAATATGAATAATTGACATTTACATAGCTCTCTAAGGTTTGGAAAGCACTTTATATATAAAATGGAGATAGAACTCTTGGCACATAATAAGCACTTAATAAATTCTCTATCTTTGTCTCTGTCTCTATTGAGAAGTGATGAGCAGTGATGTGGGCACTTTGGCACACAATCTTTACCCAGCGTTCCCCAGGTTTCCAGGGATTTTGACCTTGAATGAACTTCCTTCTAGTTCAGAAAATTGAGGAAATTTGGCCATGCCCATGTTGGTATTTCTCTTGCCAAGGCTGGAAGGGAACTTGAGATGGGGGATACTGGCCCTCTTGCCATTAAATGGAGACAAGACCAGAAATAGAGATGAAGTGGATACTGGGGTTGTGGACGGGGCGGGGGGGAGCAGGGGCAGCTAGAAGCCCAGTATTACTAAATTATGGAGTACATGGAAAGGAGTAACATTTTTAAAAGACTGGAGACATAGGAACAAACCGAGTTCTGAAGGGCTTTAAAGGCCAAATGGGAATTTATTGAGTAAGAGAATGATGTGATCAGTCTAGGGCTTTAGGAAAATTCCTTTTGCAGGTGGAGAATGGACCAGCATGGGGAGAGTGTTGAAGCAGGAATATTAACCGCAGGCTACAGCAATAGTCTAGGAGAGAGGTAATAAGGGCGTGTATCAAGATGGTGAGAGTGTCAGAAGAGTGTCAGGGATAAAGACAAAAGATATCAGGCAGTTGGAAATGACAGGATTTGGCAATAGATTGGACATGTGGGATAAATTCAACTGAAGAATCAAAGCTGATCCCAAGAGTATGAGCGAGGAGCATATTGGTGTCCTTGATAGTAATAGAAAAGTTTGGAAAGAAGATGCTAAGTTCACTTTGGGACATGTTGAGTTTGAGATGTCCACAGAACATCCAGTCTGAGATGTTCACGAGATGGCCAAATCCTTAATCTCGTCGTTACCCCCAAATATTCCATTTCCATGTTCATGAACTCGAAATTCCCTCGTCTGATCATTCTGATTTATCAATTCATGCCCCCCTCTCCCTTAAGATCCCTAAACCTGTTTTTAAATCCTCATCATTACCTACAATAGCCCCAAGCACCATTTCTTTCCCAGGCCATCACCTGCACTTTCTACACTCTCCTCCTTTTCCCATCTTCACCCAGTCAAACCAGTTCAACTCTATGTTAGTCTCTAACCTTGAATCCCTTGCCTCTCTCCCCCACCACCTTTATCCTGTCACCAAATGTCTAACCAAACTTCAGCCTAGGGTCATCCCCCCATCCACTGCCTTCACTCCTATTGATATGCCACTGCCCAGTTCTGGAGGAAATCATGAACCCATGTATCTACTCTTTCTTCTCTAGTTTTCTTGGGAATGATTTTCTCCTAATTCTCTTCCTACCTGACTGACCACTTTTTCTCAGTCTCCTTTGCTGGATCTTCAACTAGGTCATGTCCATAGAACCTGGGAGTCCCACAATGGTCCTTTCTGTTCCTCTATATCAGTGGTTCTCAACCTGTGGGTCACAAGACCTTTGGGGGTCAAATGGGGTCACCTAAGACCATTGGAAAACACATATTTCTGATGGTCTTAGGAACCGAAACACCACTCCACTATCTGTGCCCAGGTGGGTCTGCCCACATGCAAATATGCCCACATACCAGTATTAAAGGGTCGGGGCATTAGGAAGGTTGAGAACCACTGCTCTATATGATCTCACTTAGTAGACTCATCAGCTTCCATGAGTTCCATTACTATGTCTATGAAGATGATTCTTAGATCTATTTATCCACCCCTAATATCTTTTCTGACTTCCAAACTGCCAGCACCAATTGCCTCTTCAGTGAAGGAGAGTCAATTTTTGAGAATTTTTTTTGTATTTTGACAAATCAAGCATATTCATAGCTAGAGAGAAATTTAGCAAAGAAAAGAACCTGCAAGCTGCAGAGAGTTGAGGGAGTAATCAGATCCATTCAAATAATCCCCTTTGCTACTGCTGTCTGCATCCAGCCTTACCTGGCATTAGAGGACTTTTAGCACCACATGCCTTAAACACACCCATAGATCTCATGGGACAGGGGAAGCCCCTCCTCCTTGCCTTACATACATGTTAGTCATAGAGGATAGTCCAATAAGCCTAACTTCAATTCCTGACAAAATTCTAAAATGTGTCAGTGAAGAAATGGTTAGGAACCATCTCGAAAAGGAAACAGTGAACACAAAGCACTATATGGCTTCCTCAAGCTCTTGCCATGTCAGACTAACTCGTTTCCTTTTTTATTTTCATTTTTTGTTTTGTTTTTGCACTAGATTGCTTACTGACTGTGCAGATCAGTGGTGTCAAACTCAAATAGAAATGGGGCACTAATCTGTACAGAAAGATCCTTGTTGGCTGCTATTGGCTTTGTTTTAAAATGTAATGTTATCTCTGTTTTATTAGACTTTCATTCATTCATTTAGCTAAGTATTTCTCAGTTACATTTTAGTCTGGTTTGAGTGGCATTTGGGAGTGATGCAGGCTGGGACTCTGATGCCTCTTTTTGTAGATCAGGGGAGTTCCACAGACAGAGGTTGCCCAGATGTTAGCAAAGGGAGAAAGTATCTCATGCTATTCTGATGGAAGATGGAGAGAGGCAAACTGGATGAGAGGACATTTAAATGTGTTCGGAACATGTTGAGTGATGGTACTCAGGAGTCACTCTGGGTTTAATGCCATTTTGTCAGAAAGTCTATATTATAGTGCCCCAGGGATCTGTGCTTGGCTTTATGCTTCTTCACATTACTCTGGGGGACTCTGATAAAAATACAGGCAACAAATTTCTCAAATTTACAGATGGCATAAAGCTGTGAGAAAGAGATAATACACAGAGCCTGATGGTCCTGAATACTGGGCTGAATCCAATGAAGTGGAATAGAATGGAGATCAAGGTAAAGTCTTATATTTGGGTTAAGAAAAATTGGTCTCGGTCAAAGAACATTCTCATTCTTACTCTGATCATCATAAATAAGGCAAACACTCTCTAATTAGTTTTGGGGGAACTGTCAGTCTCAGAAAGTGATTAAGTCTTCTATTCAAAGTAAATATGATACTTATTATAACTGAAATATTTAGATAGTGCTCAAAACAAGAGTTGTTAATCTGGTGTCCAAGTAATTAATCTGTGGATAGTTTTCAGGGGATCCAAAAACTTGAATAGAAAAACATTCTCTCTCTCCCTCTCCCTCTCTCTCTCTCTTTCTCTCCATTTCTCTCCCTCCCTCTCTCCTGTTTCTGTCTGTCTCTGTTTCTCTGTCTCTCTCTGTCTCTCTGTCTCTGTCTCTGTCTCTTTCTTTCTCTCCCTCTCTCCCTCTTCCTCTCCCTCTCTCTCTCTCTCTCTTTCTTTCTCTCCCTCCCTCCCTCCCCCCCCTCTCTCCCCATCTCTCTCCGTCCCTTTCTCTCTCCTGTCTCTGTCTGTCTCTCCCCTATCTCCTCTTTCTCTCTCTCCTTTCCCTTTCCCTTTCCTTTTCCTCCTTTCTCCTCCCCTCCACTTTCCTCCCCTTCTCTTCTCTCCTCACACATGGACCCAGTTTCACTACTGAACAACAGAGGAGCATTGACCTTCTCTTTTTCTGGTCCAGGGCTATTAGTCTCTTATAGTTTCCTTTTACGCTGCCCACTCCCATCCCCAGCCCATGGCTCTTCATGTTGAAGTAAAACACCCATTTGGGTTTAGCCCACTGTAGCTAAGAATTCCTGAGTTCAAGAGATGCAGCAGCCTTAGCCTCACCAAGAGTTGGGGTAGCAATGGTATGCCACCATTCTGAACATCTTTATTTCAATGTGGTTGGTTTCCTTTGCAATCCTGTGCTTTTATGCATTTAAAAACATGATTCTTGGGGCGGCTAGGTAGTGCAGTGAATAGAACACAGGCCCTGGAGTCAGGAGGACCTAAGTTCAAATCTAGCCTCACATACTTGACACTTAACTAGCTGTGTGACCTTGGGCAAGTCACTTAACCCCAATTGCCTTGCCTTCCCCCCTCCAAAACAACAAACAACAACGACAACAAAAATGTGATTCTGAGAAAACGTCTATAGACCTCAGCAGTATGACTGTGAAAGGTAAAGGCCAAGAAGCCTTTGAGCCGGGGCACTGGCTCAAAGGCTTTCAGAACACTTGCTATATAGTTTCTCATTTGATTAGGTCTTCAATTCACCAGAGAGGAGGGGCTTCAGACCAGAATATAGCCATAACAGGGCATTTCTTAATTCCTTTGAACACAACTGGGGCCTTGCTTCTATGTGCTTCCACATCATTCTTATTGCTATAAGTGAGACCAAATGGCAAATGAATTCCTAGTTCATTTGTATTTGAAAATGCTTGGGCCTTCACAATAAAATGTGAATGCTTTCCTACGTGCTAGTGAAGAGAATAATAAGGAGGATGTGTCCTTCTATTTCATTTTCAGGGCTGGCATATTTAAACTGGGACATTTTTCTTTTCTTTCTGTGAATAGTATTTTATTTTTTCCAATTACATGTAAAGATAGTTTTCGCCATTCATTTTTTAAATAAGATTTAAAAATCCATTTTTCTCTCTCTCCACTCCCCAAGACAGCAAGCAATCTGACATAGGCTATACATGTGCTTAATTCTTTCTCTGGAGGTGGGCACCATTTTCTATCATGAGTCTTTTGGAATTGTCTTGGATCATTGCATTGCTGAGAAGAGCTAAATCTGTCACAGCTGATTGTCACACATCTCTGTCACTGTGTACAATGGTCTGGTCCTCTTCGCTTCACTTTGAAACAGTTCAAGAGCTATGTCTTTCCAGGCTTTTCTGAGATTTACCTGCTTCTCATTTCTTATAGCACAACAGTAATCCATCACAGTCATGCACCACAACTTGTTCAGCCATTCCCTAATTGATGGGCATCCCCTTGATTTCCAGTTCTTTGCCACCACAAAAAGAACTGCTATAAATATTTTTGTATATGTAGATCCCTTTTCCATTTTTTATGATCCCCTTGGGATACAAACCTAGTAGTGGTATTGCTGAATCAAAGGGTACGCACAGTTTGGTTGCCTTTTGGGCATAGTTCCAAATTGCTCTCCAGAATGGTTGGATCAATTCACAACTCCACCAACAATGCATTAGTCTAAACTGGAACATTTTTCACAAGTTTTTCCACAGGTGCTTTTCTTACCTATAGTTCTAACTTTATCATAAATGCATTCACTTGAGATTTCTACATCAGAGCAAGATTTTGAGGCTCTTGCTTTGAATTCTTAATAGAACTTAGGGGCTTTTCCTCCAAAACAATATACCACATACAGAAGGTTCAAGAAAAAAAATTTCTCAACAAAATGAATTTACTTATGTTTAGTATTATCTCTAAGAAAATGGCAACTTCCACTTTTGACACAAACATCCTATAAAATCCTTTGACATGAGTAAGCTAATGTTTTTTGGTAACAATATATGGAATAGTAGCCATAATATATTGCTACAGTAATATGTAACAGTAGTAGCAACATATTGTCATATACAACAATAATATAATTTATAAAGCACTTTACAGATGTTACTTCATTTGATCTTTCTAACAACCCTGGGAAATAGAAACTATTGTCTCTATTTTATAGATGGGGAAGTTAAGGCACAGAGAAGTTAAATGACTTGCCTAGAACCAGTAAGTATCTAAGGCAGGATTTGAACTCAGAGTTTCCTGAGTCCAGGTCAATTGCTCTATGTGCTGTGCCACCTAGCTGCCTAGACTATAGGCATCTGCCTTATACTCTACCCTCAAGCAACCACAGAATTTTTCAGTCTTCCCTTTAATGAATTCTTTTAAATAAAGTTGATTACTCTTGCAACAACATGAAAACTGTATAAAGTGCTTCATTTTTATTTCTTGATACAATTGAATTAAATGTCTGTGAAGTAGACAATATGTCCAAATCGTAAGAAGACCACATTTTAAATGAGCAGTTGTGGAACTACAATTTGTTACGACATCAAAACTGCTTTCCCTCTTTGCAGAGTCCAGTAAAAATCTTCCCGTATTGTATCATCCTGATTTAAAAAAAAAAATCATCGATTTTGTTGCAAATCTCTTTTGACATGGCATTGCCACCAGTGGCTTTCCTAGGTACCAAATCTCCTCAGGTTTGCTTTCAACAGCACCTTATCTATGTACCACATGAGCATCTTTAACTATGTCTTCTGCTTTATCCACTTGCAATGAGATATGGAAATATTTTCATTTCTCAATTAACTGACTGATAAGGTCTTCAGATGTATGATATGGACAGTTCTCTTTCCCATCATATTATATGCAAGTGGAACCATTTGCAAGTGTTTTGCATATGTTTCATCAAGCGTTATTTCAACTATATCAGTAGCTACAGGTAAGTTTTTTCCTATTGAATGAGGCTTTTTTACGCTTACTAATTCTGTAGGCAACCTCGTAGATATAATAAATTTTTTGCTGTCACAGACATGATTTTGGGGGGGAAATTATTTTTGTTATTAAAGTCATCTTGTTTTCATTGGAAGAATTCTCTTGCCTGGCTGGTATATTGTACAATGCACTTTCCAGATGATGTTCCAATTGATTAGGTTCCATGATACCTATAGCTGAAGCCTAGTCTACAAAGTAAACAAAGCAGACTTCCTCTTTCATCAACAATAGGACTTGGGGATCCAACTGTAAATAGAGTGGACTGTATTTGCTGTATTAGGACTTAATGTGCACTTCGGTATTTCTACTACTTACACAATGTCTAGGCTCTTTACTCAATTTTGTGCTCAGTTCTAGGGGCTTCAATGATGTTTGTCTTCTAACTAGTGTATTTATCCATCATAGAGGAATACTATTTATTTAACTTAAAGAACTTATAGATGATAGATGTAATAGATATAGATATAATTTGAGACAATTATATTCAAATGTAATTGCTGAAAACCTCAACTGTTACATATACTTTCATATGGTGCTTTAAGGTTTGCAAAGGACTTCACATGTTATCTCCTTTGAGATACATAAGCATTATCAGAGTTTGCCTTAAATTTCAGCATTTGGGGATATCAGCATTTTCATTGTATTTGCCAAAATGAAAAAAGGTGAGAAATAATACAGGTACTATGGAATCTTAACTTCCACAGGAAGATTGTTTACCTTTGAGATTTCAGCTTCGCCCCCCCCCCATTCTAATGCAGGAAACCCTGCCTCCCCACCCCAGTAGTGACAGTAAGTGATGGACTAGCCTTAAGGTCAGGTGCCAACCCAAAGCTGATCTCATTTGCACACATTATTAAATAATCATGACATTCATTGTCATTTGGAGCAATTTTTCCTTTTTAGTTCTGTCTGTTGAGTTTGAACTAATTTTTCCCACTGAAAAAAGTAGCTTTCCTGGTGTAACAGTTGTACTGAAGACAATCTAATGATTTTAGCCATTGCTTCATTACCCACCTTAGCAGAGAACCTCGCACATAGTGGCTTAATAAATGCGGTTGGTGACTACCCACAGCAAGTCCATTGCCCCAGAGCTCTGAAAACTCTGACCTAAAAGGAGCTTGCTTTCCTCAGTATATTTGTGGCATGTCCCCAAATTGGGTCAAAGGCAGCAATCAAGACTTAAGGTTTCTGGGTGGGCTGTAGGCTGCCTCATAAAGGAAAAGGAAACAAGGGGCAAAGAATGTCGTCAACAGAGGGCTATGGCCTGTGCTGCTGAACTTGTTAGCAGGAATTTAGAAGGAAGGTATAACCTGTGGCAGAGTGTCCACTAGAAGCAGTACATGTGGGAGGCAGGCAGTTCCTTTTTCAGACAATAGATTCAATTTCCAACAAGATGGATACATACTGATGAGGGAAAATTAGAAGACAAACCTGGCTCTACTTTTGAAAAGTACATGTTATAGATATCAATGTGCCCAATTTATAGGTGAAAAAATTGAGGCTTGGTGAAATGCAGCAATTTGTCTAGGGTCTCACAGTTTGGATTCAAACTTGGGCTCTTTGGTTTCCAGGTTCAGCATGTTGGTCATATATCCCCTGGGATATTTCTCTGTAGTCATTGTAGGATCATGAGACTTTAGTGCATGAAGGATCCAGTCCAGATAAAGAATCATCAAGTCTCCTCCCAGAAGCTATGTATGAGAGGAAGAATGTCTAAGAGAACAGAAGTTATAAAGAGGAGCATTTTGGCTTGAAGGGTATGGAGCCAGGCAGGTTCTGTAGACACCTTGTCTTTGGCCTCACTCTCACTGTCTCATTTCCTTAGCAAATATCTCCCCAGATTCCAACCAGTCCAGCAGGAATGAATAGCTCAGAGATTATTAATGTTGCAGAAATTCTTTCTCTAATCATTCTCTCCCTCCCCACTCCCCACCCCTTCACCTTTATACCCCTCTTTACACATACATACATTAGCCTGAACCCAAACTATAAAGTTATAGGCTTGGGCATAATGAACGTCATATGTTTAATAACAGTTTCAAAGAGAGCATTGGAGGACTTAGAGGCATCTATGGCTGCATCCTCTGGATTTTTGAATTGAAGAGTAGCATGGCTAGCACTACAATGAAGAGGGATTATTCAGGCAGCAACATGAAGGGGTAACTTGGGAGAAGGAGAAGGCTGTGACAGGAAGCTCTGTTAGGAGGTGGTCCTGATAGACAACAACCTGACAGGATGTGAGGGTGGCAGTGGCTGAACATGTCAGGGACCGTGGATGTGGGAGATCTTGTGAAGTAGACTAGAATGTGAGCTTCTTGAGGGCAAGTGCTCCATTTTGTGTCAGCACCAGGATGGTCTTTCTTGCACGGTTCTTTTGTGTATTCTTGCTATCTCTGAACTCTTCAGCTTCTTTTAAGTCCCTGCCATTTTTGTTGTCTGTCATAAATAAACCCTATCTCTCCTTGATGTTCTCTGGAGTTCTGCTTTCAGTTGGACATATCTTTCCCTTTCCTTTCCTTAGCTATTTGTAAAGCCTCGTTCGACCACCATTTTGCTTTCTTGCTCTTCTATTTCTTTGGGATTTTTGTTGTTGTTGCCTTCTGCACAGAATTGTGAACCTCTGTCCATAGTTCTTCAGGCACTCTATCCACCAGATCCAATCCCTTAAATCTATTCATCACTTTCACTTTTTATTCATAAAGGATGGTGTTGAGGTCATTCCTAAATCAATCTGATTTCTATATTGACCATCTGGTAACGTCCATGTGTAGAGTTGCCTTCTGGGTTGTCGTATAAAAGAGTGTTTGCTGTGACCAAGGAATTATCTTGACCAAACTCTATTAGTCTCTTCCCTGCTTCATTTGATATTCCAAGGCCAGAGTTGCCTGTTATTCCAAATCCCTTTCAATGAATGGGACGTCTTTCTTGAAGTGGTGTAGGTCTTCACAGAAGTAATCAACTTTGACCTCTTGAGCATCAGTAGTTGGAGCATAGACTTCTATTACTGTGATGTTGAATGATTTGCCTTGGATTCAAGCGGATGTCATTCTGTCATTTTTGAGATTACAACTGGTACTGCTTTCCTTACCCTTTTATTGACTTCGAGGGCTACTCCACTTCTAAGGGATTCTTGTCGGTAGGAGTATATGTAGTGTAATATGTGTAGTGATCATCTGAACTAAATTCGCCCATTCCACTCCATTTAAGTTCACTGATGCTCAGGCTGTTGATATTTAATCTTTCCATCTCCTGTCTGACCACATCCAGCTCACCTTGGGGCATAGATTTTACATTCCAGGTTCTTACACAATGTTGATTTTGACAGCATCGGACCTTTCCTTTTGGCACCAGATGCACCTGCAGTTGAGCTTCCTTTGGGCCTTGGTCTAGCTGCTTCATTAGTATTGGAGCTACTTGTAGTCTATGTCCTCTATGTCCTCACTCAAGCTGTAATTAAGGTTGTTGAAATATCAATGATCTCAGATATGCAGATGATACCAGGCTGATGACAGAAAGTGAAGAATTAAGAAGCCTCTTGATGAGGGTGAAAGAGAAGTGTGTAAAAGCTGGCTCGAAGCTTAGCATAAATTTCTTTTTTTTAAACCTAAGATCTTGGCAACTGGTCCCAATACTTCCTGGCAAGCAGAGATAGGAGAAATGGAAGCAGTGTCAGATTTTATATTCTTGGGCTCAAAGATCACTGCAGACATTGACTGCAGCATGAAATTAAAAGATGCTTGCTCCTTGGAAGGAAAGCCATGGCAAAGCTGTACAGCACACTAAAAAGCAGACGTGTTCTCCTTGCCAACAAAAGTCCATCTAGTCAAAGCGATGGCTTTTTCATAGCAAAGAATGGCTCTGAGAGTTGGACCATAAGGAAAGCTGGGCAGAGCAGGATCGACAATTTTAAATTGTGGTGCTGGAGAAGACTTTGGAGAGTCCCTTAGGCAGCCAAGAGATCACCTCAGTGGATATTCAGAGACTTAGATACTTAAATACAAAGTCATTGAATTATGTGCATGGTTTTTTTTTTTACCTCCTGTAGAGTGTCAGCTCCTGGAGGGCAAGGATGTTTCTTTTTCTTTTTGTCTTTTCATCTTCAGCTCCTATCAGAGTGCCTGGCACACAAGATGTGTTTCATAAAAGCTTATTGAATTGCTCTGAATTGAAAAACTGACCTCCAATGTACCTTCCAGCTCTAAACTTAGGATCCTGTTATCCTGTGATTGGGTGATTTTTGCTTTCCCTTTGGGGACAGTGAACTGTCACCATTTTCCTGCAGCTCCATGGGGACTCTTGTGCCATTGGTTTGATGTATGGAATCCTTTTCATCTTCAAAGCATGTGAGAAAATTACACCATCTCTTAACATCCTTATGAGACAGACATGATTGACCTATTTTATAGATGGGAGAACTGATGCTCCGAGAAGACCAGTGAATGAGACAATGTCAGGACAAGGGTCAGAAGCAGGATTTCAGGTTTCTGGTCCTGAGAGGGCTCTGCATCCCTGTCTGGAACATTCATCTGTCTTCCTTTAGCTTGTGATGCTTAATGACATCAGCACTTTATGGCTCTGGGATGCTGCTATGAACAACTTACTCTCTCTACTGAGATGGATCTCACACCCTCCTCTCCTCAGGAGACAATTGCATGGGTTTCTGTTCTTCAGATCTTCCACAAGAGTCAGTGCCTCACCATAATGGAGAGGAGAGGGTAGATTCTCAGAGCCTATGCCTGGAAAGTCCAAACTCCAGGTGCCACCAATCTGGGCAGACTTTGAGTACAAGGGACAGTGGTGCATCTGAACACCAGCCTAGCTGGAAAGCAGGAGGTTCATTCTAAGAACAATGTCCACCAAGGGACGAACTCAAAGGATCAGAGAGAGTTTCCACTACAAATGGGTAAACTGAGGCATCACTGAGGTTGAGTGACTTACCGAGAGTCCCACAGCCACTCACTGTCAGATGCAGGATCTGAACCCAGGTCTTTCTGACTCCATATCCAGCATTCTATCCACTATACCAGGGTTGTTCTTGGCCATTCTCCCTTTCCTGGTGTGATACCAATTTAGGGAGTATACTCCCTAAATTAATAATTGGCTTTGGCTTATGTTCACCCTACAGAGCATGGCTGGAGATGGGGACCCTTTCCAGTGACCCATTTCTCTTGGTCCTATGGAATATGTGGCAAGTAGCTCTCTTTCCCCCTGGGATTTCCTGCAAAAATGACTGTGAGCACATGGTAGGGGGCACATGTCCTATCTAAGGAAGCCTGGGCCAGGTCTTTGGGTCCCTTTGTTGGACCTAAACCCAAATCCCAAGTCACTACGCACCACCTGATTTGTGGCTCACCATTAAGTCCCTTTATATTTTTGTCTTTGTCTCTATCCTATACCCTGTAATAGTTTGAAACAGCTTAAGGCATAGTCCTGGGGATTGCCCAAGGTGTAGTCCCCTAACCCCCCTTCTTCCTGAATCATCATTCTGTATATTCTCCCTGAATCAGCATAGAATACAAGGATCAGCCTGGAATTATGGTGCAAGTCTATCTTATGTAGAGACCACTCTGTCCTGTTGTGCTGACGAAGCAGGGTCCCCATACCCTTCGCCCAAAACATGAACCTGATCTCTTCTGGGAGATTGGCTGCTCCCCACTCCACCATTACCCAACAACCCTCTACCCTGTTCTGGGAAGCTGACCAAGACCCTCCACCCTGTGCCCTCCACCTTGTTCTGGGAGGGACCCCCCATGTCACAGGAAGGTTACACCCTTGTACCCTTGTGCCATATTCCCAAATTATCCCTGAGCTATAGATCTAACCAATGGTTGTTCTTGCCTTCTGTATGTCATTGCTTCTGCTAGCTCCCCTCCCTGATTGTGGTTTTTGTGGTTTTAGCCTTTTTAAACAGTGTTCTTACCTTCAATTGACCACTACCCAATTTGAGTTTACCTCTGGGTAGTTGGGCACTTGATCAATAAATCCACATCTAAATTTACCTTGAACCTAGGTCTCAGCTCACTCTTATTTTCTGCACAACACCTTGTTGCCTCTTTTGATGTGTTCCTTCACTGAGCACAAGTGACCAAACAGTGATCTTGAGATGGACATGTCTATACTTGGAGGTAACCTTGAGAGTCTGAGAGTTCTGGAGCATCTAGGTCCCTCCGGGGAGCTGCACTGTGGGAGGTACCCCTTACATCCCTTATAGCATTTTTTGGAGGAGAAGACAACCAATAGGATGGTGGGTCTAACTTGGTTTGCCTAACGACCAGAGCTGGAGGGCAGCCATGCAGAGCACAGTCCAAGAGTGAGATCATATGGTGAATATGGTGCTCCCACACAGCACTTCAAGGTTTGCTCTTTAAAGTCTTAACCTCCCGGGAGAGTATAACACTTGTTCTAAGTTATTTGTCTGCTGGGAGTCTTCTTTGGCTTAAGATTTTCTTTTGTGTGGGAGAAATAAATGGCAGTCCTACCTCTGACTTGCACAGGACTGCATACACAGGATTCTCCACTTCCCCTTTTGGGGACCATCCTAAATACAAGGCAAAGCTAAGGTTTCAATGATTTCCCTGAAGCTCCAGGTTTGAAAAAGGACCCAACTCTCAAGATACCAGACTTCTTCAGGCCTGCACCTGATCCATCAACATAGGGCCAGGGTTCGAAGCAGGGCGATGCTACAACTAGTTTCATGCAGCCCCAGAGAGATGATTGTTAAATTTTCAATAGGAGCATTTACACCTCACAAATTGTTTTGTGGATTGTGTAGACTTAAGAAAGCCATGGAGAAAATGTCAGTATTGTGGACTAAAGTTAAAAGTATGTCATATGTATATATTTTTTTTCTGGAGAGCTAGTCATTAAACATTTACCAGCTCACCCCTGGTTAGAAATCTTGACCTGTATTCAGTCTGTTGTGTGTTAGATTAGTTTTCAGCTCAGCCCATTGGTTTGCAGTGCATTTATACATAGGTGTTTGTACACGTGGGTGTGAGTGTGGGCCCTCAAGGTCCGCATTTCTCTCCTTTGCTCTTGAGAATTAATCAGTCACATGCTATTAGAAGAACTGATTCATTTTTTAGCCTTTGGGAATTACAATGGACCCTCAGGTCCCTCTCTCTCCCCTGGTTCTCTGCTGCCTTTATGGAATTTATATTAAATGAAAGTATAATCACACTTGCTTAGAGCAGAGCCCCCGGTCTGGAAAATTCTTAACATTTAGGAAGAGATTTTTTTTCTTTGGCTTTGTTTAAATTTATGTTTATCTCTTGCTTACCCCTGAATTCTTTATGATTAAGGCAAAACTTGAGGTTCTTGGAAATGCTGGAGATAAAGAAATGAGTAGAGTGTGCTCTAGGCTTTGTTTAATGGACAGGCGCTGGGGGAGGAAAAGTCCTTTCTCTCAGTTCTTGAACAGGTAGGGCCAATCAGTGACTTCCGCTTGATTCCTCTGCTCTGAGATCTCCAGAGGGCCAATGGTCCTCACAAATCTCTCCATTTTCTGCTCCAGTTTGGTCCTCCTTTGGCTTCTTCCTTCATTAAGTCCTAGGCATGGCTAGGGAGCATGACACCAATGCTGCTGCTACTGAGCCGTTGAGGTCCTCACCGCTCAGGTGGTCTCTTGCTCTCTAATTCTCCCCCTCTCCAGAGATTTAAACCTCCCACTGGTTCAGAAAGACTCTACCTTCCCTCCAGTTCTGATTTCTCCATTGTATCCTGTCTTCATGAGCTGGGAGGAAATACAATTTCCAGTTTTTAGCAGTTTAGACTCCCCTCACAAGGTTTGGTCCAAGCCTTGCCAGAATGTCTGTTGCAATGGGATGTTGGGAAGGCAAGGACAAGGTGGGATATGTACCTCCTGGGGCTGGGGCATCCACAAGGATGGATTCAGAGTGCCACCAGAGTGTTTTATCTCTTATTCGATTTGTCATTGCCTGGGTTAAACTCCTCTCGTCTCTTAACGGAAAGGAAAAAGCTTCCTCTCTTTAATTCCAGGGTTGCATTATCTGAAGGCATATTTTTGCTTTTGCTTACATAAGCCATATTGGGAGAGTGGGAGGGAACAAAGCCTGAACTCATGACCAAGGGTGCCTGGAATTGGTCAGTCATGCTATTTTCCTTGACTTTTCATCTAGAAAAGTACAGGTGTGCCCGTGCTGATGGAAAGCTCTGGAGAAGTCCTGGGAAGGGAGGTCCTACAGGAGGCTGAGCCTCCTGGGGTGCTGGCAGTTATGTTCAGGGGACTCCTGCCAAATAAGTTTCTTTTTTTTCTTTTGAATTTTCATTTGACTTTATTTTTTTAGTTCCATAGTATTTTATTTTTTCCCCAGTTTCACGGCAAGATAATTTTTAGCATTCATTTTTATAAGGTTTTGAGTTCCAAATTTTTCTCCCTCTCCTCCCCTCTTCTGAGAATGGTAGGCAGTTTGATAGAGTTTATACATGTGCTACCACGTAAAACATATTTCCATATTAGTCACAGTTGTGAAAGAAGAAACAGATTTTTAAAAATTTTGAGAAAGAATAAAGTAAGTGAAAAAATATGCTTTGCTCTGCATTCAGAGTCCATCAGTTCTTTATCTGGATGTGGATGGCATTTTCCTTTGTGAGTCCTTTGTACTTGTCTTGGATCATTGAACTGAGATCACCACACAATATTGCTGATATTGTATACAATATTTTCCTGATTCTGCTCATTTCACATTGAATCAGTTCATACAAGTCTTTCTAGATTTTTCTGAAACCTGCCTGTTAATCATTTCTTATTGCACAATAATAGTATTTCATCACAGTCATATACTGCAACTTGTTCATCCATTCCCAATTGATGGGCATGTCCTCAATTTCTAATATTTTGCCACCACAAAAAAGTGCTGCTATAAATATTTTTTGCACATATAGGTCCTTTTCAATTTTTATGATCTCTTTGGGATACAAATCTCATAGTGGTATTGCTGGATCAAAGGGTATGGACAGTTTGGTTGCTCTTTGGGCATAGTTCCAAATTGCCCTCCAGAATGTTGGATCAGTTCACAACTTCACTAACAATGCATGTTCCAATTTTCCCACATCCTCTCCAACATTTATCACGTTTATTTTTTTTCATATTAGCCAGTCTGATAAGTATGAGGTGGTTATCTCACAGTTATTTTAATTTGCATTTTTCTAATAATAAAATTTTAGAGCACATCCTCATATACCTATAAGTAACATTGATTTCTTCATTTGAAAGCTGCCTGTTCATATCTTTTGATCATTTATCAAATGGGGAATCTGCCAAATCATTTTCAAACAAATTTCAGGATTTACCATCACTCCCTGTTGAGCCCACTTGGGTGAAAGGTCCATGCTTAGCTATCCAAGAATAAGTCCATTTTAACTTTTTCCTCATCTACCTTCAGGTACCCGTTTCAGGAGTTTTACTAAGGGACATGTGCCAAACACAACCAGCATATAATTACTACCTAAATCACACTTAAAATGAGTCCAAAACTCTTCATCAAACACTCTATATATATGAATAATAATAGAAGGAGCCTTAGAGGTTTGTTATTGAAAGCCCCTGATTTTCCAGAGGAGAAGAGTGAAGCACATATTAAATTGCTTGTTATGGGTTACGTAGTAAGTCAGTGGCAGAAAAAGAATCCATCTTCAGGCACTCAGATCTGCTGCTGCTCACTCAAGGAGCTTATAATCTGAGAGAGAGAGGGAGAGAGAGAGGAGAGGGGAGAGAGAGAGAGAGGGAGACAGGGAGGGGGGAGAGAGAGAGAGAGAGAGAGAGAGAGAGAGAGAGAGAGAGAGAGACAGAGAGAGAGAGAGAGAGAGAGAGAGAGAGA
>CM053601.1:2072054-2102938 GCA_028646575.1 Pseudocheirus occidentalis
TATTTTGAGTAATATATTAAATCACCTCATGAGTTTCCAACACTTGTTTTGTTGTTATTGAAAATGTTTCACGGAACAAACATTGGGAGCCACTGAGATAAGCAAAGAGGGGTCTATGTTTCTATTGCCATTTGGTGTGGATGGTGAAGGAAAGTTTCACCAAAACTTTTGGCTTTGCCACGATTTCATGGCAAATGAAATGTATCTTTTTCTAGTTGGTAGCATGTTGACCCACAGGACAGCATGTCCTGTCTGTATATCGAAGAGGATTGTAGGAGGGAGAGAGGTTTTATCTCTGTCATTTCCACATAGGATTCAAAATCTGACCCTAACAACAATCCTAACATCTACCCTCAGTAAGGGAAGGCTGCATTTTGGGGGCATTTCTCTGGAAATGTGAGCTGCCTCACCTAGGCAGGCAGACAACACACGCCAAACAATGTCACCAGGTTAAGATGAAGTCTGTTCTTTGAACTCTTTTGTATGGTGAGGATTGAGGTCCATGGTCCTAGACATCTACTACATTAGGCTTATAAAATTCCTGCCAACTAGGGGTGTGGCCCTCAGTGGAGAAGACAGAGGAGAGATATGCAGGCCCCTAGTCTTAGAGCCTTTGGTACACCCAGCCAATGAATAGTGCTGCCCTGCTGGCCTGTGATGTAGGCATTGGGCTCAGAGAAGCCTCAGACTTTAGCACTGGAAGGGACCCAAGAATCCATCTGTCTATCTCCTTTTTATGTCTGAGGTGACTAATGCCCAGAGAAATCATTTAGTCAGGGTCACACAAGTCGCAAATGACTAGGATTCAAAATCTGACCCTAACAACAATTTTGACTGTTTCCCCTTCAATTGAACTCTATTGGATTAAATTAGTGCAAAGCCTTCCCTGGAAAGACACACTGGCAGGAGACCCAGGAGGGCCTGGGGTGGGCTCTAGGCTCAGTCTTGTGAGGGCAATCTCATTCTGCCACGTGTGTGTGGCTGGGTGGCCGTGCAGCTGAGTTCTCAAGAGTTGCCACTCCTTGCTAATGACTCCTGGCTTTTGTGCCCATTTTCTCCCTCTACCAGCTCAGCTCTGGCTCTGGTTTGTGGGCACTCAGACTGCCTCAATTCCCCTGCACTCACAAGGTGGCTGATGGTGCTGCCCTCCTCCTCACCTTCATGCTCAGACAGCCCCCAAAGCCATCCCATTCCTGGGCTTGCCTGGCTCCGTTGGGGTTATTTCCCATAAAGATTTGGGTTTGTCATCCTCACTGACAGCGTCCTGATCTGCTTCTGGGAAAGGAGTCATTTTAACTTGTCCTACTTCCCTTACGTCCCACCCTCGTCTAGAACATTGGGGCAGCTTTGTCCCAGACTGTATCTGTTTTAAAAAACCAAGACAAGATTCAGCATGTTGGTTGCTCTGTTTTTTCTTGATAGTGAGGGAGCGGGACATGGGGGAAACCAGCTCCCCTGTCAAAGCTGCTGGCCTCTGTCTAGTGATTCAATGTGCTTTCAAAAGAGTCAGAATGTTGACGAAAACTGACATGATAATCTGTTTAACATTCATTCACTTATTCTGCAAATATTGCCTTCATTATTCTAGGTGTGGGGGACAATCTGAAGTCCCCCTCAAATCGATCCTTGCCCTCTTTGAGCTCACAGCTGAGAAGCAGCCTGGAGCAGCAGCCCAGCCAGCCAGGACACTCAGAGGTGTATCTTGACACACCTTGACATGCACAGTGTCAAGACACTGCCTTGGAAGGGGCAGGAGAAGCCATCCAAGGGGCAGAGCCTGAGATGGAGTTGGGGTTGCCTCATCAAGGGGCCTAGCCTAAGCCACACTTCTGTCCCGATGTGGTCATCAGCAGTACCTACGCTTCTCCTCAGCTGCCCTTGGTAGACACCCCCCTGCCCCTTTTGTTATCTGATCAGTCATACACTGAATGGCAGGAAAAACTTCCTGACAGTGAAAACTGTCCCAAAGTGGCACAGCAGAAGGGTTTCCCTCCTTTGGAGGACCCCTGGGGAGGTTGTTACTGTAACTGAGACCGTCCTTCAGTGTTTTTGTAATGGCCGTCAATGAGGACGAGGGGACAAGTCTGGGGTGGATGGCTCTCAGGGGAGGTGGCCTCTGATCTCCCGGAGTCACTCCACTTGAGGCTGGCTAGGGGAGGCCTGCTCATGCCTCTGCTCCTGTCTGGTCAGCCCAAGGGCTTGGCAATGTTCTGTCTAAAGGTACAGAAGTCATGGTACACACTTGTCTGCTCTCCTATTTATGGGAGCCCTGTGTTTGCTTAGAGTTCTGCTGACAGTATGACTTTCTTGCTTACGGTGAATCCAGAGAGTCAAGTCAAGCCAACAAACCTGCTCTGTGCCAGGCACTGTGGTCAGGGCTGGGGCCACAAAGAAGGGCCATGACAAAAGCAACAACAGCAAAGCTAAATCCCTGCTCTTCAGGGGCTCACAGGCGAGGAGAGGGAGGCAACAAGCAGCCCACAGGAGCTGGGAAGGAAGGATGAAGGAAGACTGACCAAGGCTTCCTGCAGAAAGTGAGACTTCAGCTGAAACTGCAAAGGGACCAGAGAAGTCAGGAAGTAGGAATGCAGAGGGAGGGCATTCCCGGCATGGAGGATGGCCAGAGAAGATGCCCAGCATCAGACACAAAGGGCTGTGTTTGAGGGGCAGCCAGAAGGCTGGAGTACATGGGGGGATGGGAGGTGGAAGGGGACTGGAAAGGCACTGGGGGCTGGGTTAGGAAGAGTTTTCAAAGCCAAAGGGAGGGAACAGCTGGAGTTGACTGAAGGGAGGGGAGGGGACAGGGTCAGACCTAAGCATTATGAAGACCAAGTTTAAAGTTGAATAGAGGATGGTTTGGGGTGGAGAGAGACCTGAGGCAGGCAGACCCCCAGCAGCTACTGCAGTAATGCAGGTGTGAGGTGGTGGGAGCCTGCTCTGGGGAGGTGGCAGTGTGGGAGGACAGAGACATATTTGAGATTTTGTGAAGGGAGATTGGACAGGTGCTGGCACTGATCAGATATGGGGGGAGGTGAAAGCTAGGGAGCAGTAGAAGATGAGAAGCACCTCAAATATATATACAGAACTATGGCATTCAACCTCCTGGGCTGAGACCTTAGGTGCCTTAGAGAGGAGCAGGACCCAAATTCAGGCTAGTAGCCAGGAGAGTCAGGCTTTGGTTTTTCCTTCTGCCTTTTTCTCTTTTAGCAATGAAAGAAATAGGGGGGGGAGGAAGGGGGAAGGTGCTAAGATCTAGCAATCCATCAGCTCCAGTAGCAGCTTCCTGCAGCTGCAGCCGTCCAGCACCCTGGAGCAAGGAGGCAGGGGAAGAGGCACTGTCCAACCCTTCTCACCACACCTCTCTTGGGTGGCACCAAGAAGGGACGATTCTTCGGGCTTCTCTCTCCTACAGCTTCCCTAAACCAAGTTGAAAAAGCCATCACCGAAGTTGCAAGTCCTGGACCAGCATTGCTTCATCATTTCGGAATCTCATCTGTGTGGCCATGCTCTCTGAGCACCAACCAGGGAGCACAGGGTTACATTACAGGGAGTAATCCTTTAGGCTTGACTCTCAACTAGATGGTCACTGAGGCCTTTTCAGCCCCAGCACTGACTAATTTTATTTGGCTCCATCTTAGTATGTGAAAAGAAAGTCCAGTTCCAAAAAAACTATTGAGAAAAATCACACTAAAGGGTATTTGCAATGATCTCTAGGTTCAACCTAAGGTAAATTTCCTGTATTCTTGAAGTTTTTTTCCCCTCACTTTTGACAACACAAGGCTACAAATACCTAAGACTCAAATAAAACTAGGAATTCTTTAACATGAGAGAAGAAACACAGCAAATCATACTTCATACAAAAGTTTCTTCTATTAGGAATGTCTCCAAATAAGGGTTGCAAAGTTACAGTAAACAAAAAAAAATAACAGCAGTGAAAACACTAGCTGGATGTAGCACTTGGCTTCAGTTCCATAGGGAGTTCCATTTGCTTGCATCAAAAGCATTTCAAACCACGAGGTAGGTGGGTCATAGCCATCAATACAAGGGGCTGGCTCAAGGAAAAAGACGACATTGGAATTACGACTAGCACAATAGGTTAAAACAGCACAGAGGATGAAGGAAAAGAAGATCGTGGGATCGTTGCGTGACAGACCCAGCGCTAGAAGGGACCTCCAAGGTCAGTGCAGAACCAACTCATGAAGAGCTTGCCCAGCTCTCGAGGCCATGGGACAGTGGAGACAGAGACTCCACAGACCGTCATATGTGCTGAGTCTGGGCTTATGTTCTGCAGAATTTTCTTTGTTTTCTTTTAAATTTTATATTATTATTCTTCCAATGCACAGACAATGACTTTCTCTCCCTCCCACTGGTCCCTCTCACATGAACAATGAGAACTCTCAGAGCATGCGTGGCCAAGCAAATGAATTCCCTTCTGGTCCACACCCAAACATGAATGTCTTCATTTAAGCCCATACCCTCTCTAGCAAAAGGTGGAGGCAGGCTTGAAGGTTGTCTGCAATGTTGGCATCCCTTCTAGAGCTGTAGTCACTGTGTATGTGGTTCTCTTGGCTCTTCTTTCACTCTGCATCAGTTCATACAAATCTTCTTATGTTTCTCTGAACACCTCAGCTTTATTGTTCCTTACAGGGCTGTAATGTTTTAATATCAGAGGAGCATAGATCTACAGCTAGAAGGGGCCTCAGAGGCCATCTGATCTAATAGCTCTGTTTCACAGATATGAAAATTAGGGCTCAGAAAGGGTGATTTTTTAGGGTCATTCAATTACCTAGTCTTAGAACTGGAATTTGAACCCGTCTTGTTCAATCTAATTATAGTGATCTTTCCACTAAGTCACATTTTCTCTCTCCAAAATGCCTCTATAAAAAATGTTTTATCTATTCTCCTTTCTCCCCTATCTTCCCTTCCTTCTTCCTTCCTTTCCTTCCTTGCTTCTATCTGCCCCCCTTTTATTTCTTAAAAAAAAAAACCAAAACCCAAACAAGAAAACACCATGGCCCCTTTCCAGTTAAAGTCTCATTCTTATGACCTCATGTTATGACTCGCCTCCTTCACAACAGGATCATTTGCTGTAACAAATAAGTACGTTCAGGCAGAACGAGGCTGAAGCACAGCACCGGAATGTCTTTTACATTCGCGGACTGCACTCCCTAGGTTTCGTGCTTATCATACAAGCCCATGCCGTTCTTGGACTCCGACTGCATGCCTGGTGCTGTACTCAGTGGCTGACTAGAAGTCCCTGCCCTGCTCTGCCCTGCCCCTCTGTGGGAGCTGGTCCCACTCAGAGGCTTACCAAGTTCTTCTTGACACCGAGCCTGCTAAGTGATGCAGTCTGTCTACAGACAGGTAACCTCCGGAGAAACAGGCAGGGTTAAATAGATAATAGATAAATAAATTAAAATTAAATTAAAGTTAAAATAGTAAAAATAAATAAAATAAAAGAGAGAAACACACCACATCTATTTCTCTGGGAGCCAGCTTGAGCTAACTTGCAAAAGCTGATTGTTAAATTTTCAGTGTGAACATTCAGACTTAGGAATTTGGACGATGCTAAACATGAGGACTTATTTATTGTTTTGTTGATTGCCTAGACTCTAGACTTCAGAAGGTGATGCAAACAACGTTAACAATGTGCACACAATTTTGTGTGTCCTAGGTACATTTTTCCTTCAAGCTAGTTGTTAAGCACCTATCAGCACACTCTCCATCTACATGTGTACATGTGTGTGCGCACAGGTCACACAAAGTGATTTGGGCACGCTTGGGGTAGAAGCTGTTAAGGGACAGAGGGACATTAGCTGAGAAGCAGATCATGACAGGCACAGGAGCAGATCAGCCTGGCCCACTGGTGTGTGTGTGTGTGTGTGTGTGTGTGTACGTGTACATGTGTGTGTGTATGTGCGTGTGCATGTGCATGTGCAGAGTCACTGGGATGGTGAGAGGAGCTTGGAGGGATGTGAGGTTTGACCAGGTTACTGCTCCTCAAAACGTAGTAATGGGATCATGGGGTCAAAGCGTATGAAGAATGTTGGACCACTTACTGCGTTATTCCATTTTGGCTGCTTGCCAACAGCTCATTAGTGGACATTCCAGGCCTCCTTCTGCAGCCTTCATTTTTGAAAAGGACCGATGGCATCACGATGTCTGGTTGAACTAGTGGATGGTGGGAGATATCTTGACTTGCGTGTGAATCAGAGCAGCATAAAACCATGAGCCTCCCTTTCTCTTCCAGAGCCAAAGTCCAGTGCAGGATGAGGCAGGACAAGTGGTGATGGCCCAGGACACAGTGGGTGACTGTGGCGTCTTCGGTGTCTGACCAAGCTCTTAGGACTCCATGGCACCCGCCTCAGCCACCACTGCAGCATCTGCCCATTCTGCTGGCCTGGGAGAGACACCCCCCCAACCTCACTGAAGGGTGTGAGGCCTGGCAGTTACCCTCAACCTGCTTCAGCCTGTCGGCAGAGGCGGCTGACTGGGGTGCACCCCCTGTCCACGCTAAGCTTCTTGGAGCCACAGGAGAGAACTGAGCCTGGAAAGGGCTCAGAGGCACTGGTCTGGCTTGAATACCCCCTGTGTCCCATTGAGGTCCCTGCTGAGGTGAGGGAGGAAGGAAGGAAGGGGGAAGGGCATTTATCAAGCACCTCCTCTGTGCTGGTGCTGGACCAAGGACTTCACAAACATCATTTCACTTGACCTTCAAAACCACCTAAATCCTTCTCTGGCTCCCCAGGTTCCCCCTGAAATCATCTCACAGCACAACTGCCAAAGCCATGCTACAGACCCTTCCTCCTGCCTAGCCAGGATGGAGGCTGTGGGTGGGGGAGCCCCATGCTGCAGGGCCCAGCCTCTAGCAGAGGGGCTTTGGGCTGCGTGCCACATGCTGGATCTACTGAACTACAGGCTCTTTCTCCGTTCTCCTTCCAGAGCCTTTTGTGAGACACACAGCTCACCCATCCCAGCCTGTCTCTCTCCCGTTCACCTTCTTCATCCAATTTCTACCTCTCACCTTGTTTTCCAGGCATGGCTCCCTGTCACTGGAATTCTTTAATGGTGTGGTGCAGTGGTTAGAACAGAGGCTTTGGGCTCTGAGCATCTGGGCTCAGATGCTGCTTGCTACTATGTTACCTTAAGGTGCTACATAGGTTACCTCATGTCCCATTCTCTGCCCTGGAGTTTCTGTGTCTATGCAGTGAGAAGGTTAGACCGGACCAGATGACCTCTAGGATCCTCTCCATCTGTCAGGGATCTTGGCTCTCCAGGTGGAAGGGACCTCAGAGGCCATTGGGGTCACCCCCTCATTTTGCATTTCCTTCCTTCCACTAGGTGGGGGCCCAGACAGCAAGTAGGGTATGTTTAGGGGGTTCAGGGAAAAAGGAACCTGCCAAAGTCACATGGGTAGTAAGTGTGGGAGGCAGGATTTGAACCCAGGGCTTTTGACTCCATACCCTGTATGCTTCTCCATACTGTGGGGCCTCTCCTGTGCTCTAGAAGAAGCTGCTATTTGAGCACGATTGGTCCATCACAGAATCACATTGTGTTTGAGAAGGAAGGACTGGATTGAGGCTGGTCAGCACAGGTTCTTCTCCCAGAGGGAGTGTGGGGGTGGGCTGGGGTGTCTTTTGGAGAAGATCAGCTCAAGCAGCTGACAGATCCCCTGATGACAGAGGAATTTGACCAGCCCCCCACCCCAGTTTGTTCTTTTCTGGCTCACTCTCAGTCAGTGGGTTGGAAGGCAGCAGGTCAGCACCTCTGTAAATGGCTCTAGCTCTCCCAGTACTCCTGAACTGAAGCCCACCTGTTCCTCCTGAGCCCTTCAGAGCCCTCCAAATTAACCTGCTATTTGGAACAGCACTGGGAGGGCTTCCTAGGACATCAGCTCTGTACAAGCATCTCCAAGTCAGTCTAGACCAGCGGTTTTCAACCTGTGGGTTGCGACCCCTTTGGGGGTTGAATGATCCTTTGACAGGGGTCACCTAAGACCCCTTTATTGGAAGACACATACTTATCGGATAAACACATGCTTATCAGAAAACAAATATTTTTGATGGTCTTAGTAATGGAGACACCGCTTCTCTATCCATCTCCAGGTGGGTCTGCCCACATGCAGATATGCCCACATACAAGTATTAAAGGGTCACAGCATTAGGAAGGTTGAGAACCACTGCTCTAGACTCTAGAACAAAGATGGGAGAAGGCCATGAGGCCTTCTCAGTGCCTCAGAGGGGACTCGCCATTAATAGACCCCAGTGTTAGATGAGGGAACTGTGACAGTGTGGATGGAGGATCCTTGAGATCCTGGGCATGACTAGCACAGGTGCTTAGAGGTCTGACCCAGAAGAAAGAGCATCCCAGAGGACAAAGGACTGAGCCACTGTCCTGAGTGAGGGCTCAGACCTCGATGACTCCTCTGACACTGCGTCCAGTGTTCTTTCCAGCCCCACTTCTTGAACTCCACAGCCCCCAAGATTCTCTCCAAATCAGAGGTTCTAGGACTCCATAGGGGACCATGCAGTCCAACCCCAGCTCCACCCCCTCCCAGCACCCAATGGTCTCTCTTGTTCCATTGGGAATATTGTGGCCTGGTATTCAACTGGATTCAACAAACATTTCTGAAGGTCCTAGTGCATTCCAGGCACTGCTTTAGGGACCAAGGACACAATGACAAAAAGGATACAAGCTTATATCTTACTGGGGGAAGCGCCTGGCAAAAGATAACCATATGCATGCAAAGAACGTTGAGGAAGCAGAGGACATTAACACTTGCAGGCACCAGGGCGGGAGAGCTTTTAGAGGAGACAGCTCCTGAACTGAGCCTGGTAGGAAACTGAGGATTCTAGGAAACAGAGAAAAGGAGGGAAGTCATTCCAGGTATGTCCACCCCCTCCCTGAGTCACCTTTCTAGAGGGCAGCTGCTCCTCTCAAAGCTTCTAGGGTGCCTTATGGATGGCTACTTCTATGACGAGTTCACAAGCCCTCACCAGTGCTCTTCCCATTCATAAGCAGCTGGCAGACAAGATTAGCTCTTAGTAAAAGGGCATTATAAAAACAGTGACTACAAAACGCTTTTCCTCATAAACCTGGGGCCCGCTCTCCTGCTTTTACATGTAGCAGTTATGGAAAGGGTACAGCAGTAGCAAGGCACCAAAGAGAACGGGTAACCTAGACCACTTGCTTTCAGTGTTTCCAGGCCTTGAAATTCTTTCACAAAACTCAAATCTAAATTGCCAGGGATGGTTCACCTGTCAGGCCGTAGCCGGCTTTCCAGCCACTGGGGATACGCTACTTGAAGGTGTTTCCAGTCTCGAGTGACTGTCTCTCTGTTTCTGTATCTGTCCAGAATGTATGTGTCCTCTTCCTGGACTAAACCTCAAATTCAATTGAAATGACTTTCTGTACTGTTAGCCCCACTGACATCCCCAGGACGGCTGCTAGCCCAGGTGCTTAGATCTGCTTTACTCAGAAAGCTAGCTGTTGAAGAAGTTAACAATCTTTTTAAAATTACATTCATTAGTTCAGGGGGAAAATCAGCACCCTGAACTTTAGAGAAAATCTAAACAAAAAAAACAGAGAAAATACAAATATAGAAATTAAGACCAACAGATGGGACTTCTGAATGTCTGAGAAATTGGCACAGCTCAACAGATAGATCCTTGTCTGATCAAGGCAATACATACCTAGTTACCAGAGAGAGAAGCACCAAAGTCTGTGTTTTTCAAAGCTGGGGAGCTTCTTAAGAGCTACCCAGAGTCTCATATGGTCAAATTACAAGAACACTCTTCTAAGGAGTGGGCCTCAAAGGAGAGTGCTAACCTGAGAGTACCCTTTTTAGAGCCAGAGGGCATCACAATCCTCCTGACCCACTGTCTAATTAGAAATTAACAAAAGGTGTGGGGGCAGCTGGGTGGCTCAGTGAATAGAGCACTGGCTCTGGAGTCAGGAGGACCTGAGTTCAAATGTGACCTCAGACACTTAACACAAAACTAGCCGTGTGACCTTGGGCAAGTCACTTAACCCTAATTGCCCTGCCCTTCCAAAAAGCAAAATTTAATTTAATTTTTTTTAAAAAGGTGTGAAAGCCTTCCTATAGAAAGCCTCCCCTAAGCAAGCTTCCCTTAATGGGCTCCACATGAGGCCTATTAATGGGTGAGAAAGATCTTATATCCCATTAACATTACACTTTCTAGCTGCTGGGTGGGCCTATCTTCTTTGGGGTTAATAATTCCATTACTTTATGACACGGCTGATGGGTGGTAGGGACGGACAGAAAAGCCCTTCCAGTTAAAGAGGGAAAGAGCTGGACTCTTCTCCAACTTCTGACATCTGCCTCAACTGTCAGAACTGACTATCGACTCCCTCCCTTTCCCCCACTGACTGGTTTATTCTTGTGTATTCAAGGAGGTGTGACTGTCTTCTCAGCCAACAGTATTCAACATTTCCTACAAGACACATTCATTAAATGGCCAAGGCCCTACAATCTCCCCAAATCAACAAAAGCACTTCTTCATATCTCATAGCAGGGTTGTAGGGAAATTCCTTAATACCTCTCTGAAGTAGGCATGGAAATAAAGAGGGATGTCAGCTGTGGGAAGGGGTAGCAGTGACCTTCTTCCTTCTCCCCTTCTATTCATATTACAATAAAACAGCGCTCTCCTTAGAAGGGGAGAAGGCTGTCCCACGTCCAACCTGAGCAGCATGGAGCAAAGACCCATTCAGATCTTCACACTGTGTCCTATTTAAGATAAAATGAACCCTGGGAGCAGAAAGAGAAGAGACACTGTCATGGGGAGGTAGATTTCAGAGGCCTTTTTTAAACGTCTCTATAAACAGACTCAGCCTGTCTTTGCTCCCCCCACCCCAAGTTTCTGGTCTCATCCTGTTTGGGTAGTTAAGGAAGGTAGTGAGTGTTTATTAAATGTGCCAGACACTGTGCTCAGTGCTTTACAAGCATTATTAAGCCTCATGACAAGCCTGGGAGGGGTGAGCTATTATCCAATTTTTACAACCGAGAAACTGAAGTACAGAGAGGTATAGTGACTTGTCAGGAGGCTGAATTTGAATTCAGGTCACCCTCATAGGCCCAGCATTCAGTACCCCCTAGGTGCCTCCAATTAAGACATTAAGACATGGATCAGAGGATGGACTGGACTGGAGAAATCAGACTGACAGTTCCACGTCACTAAACAAGCCAGTTTCCCTGTCAATTGGTCACTAAGCATTTAATAAGTGCCAGCTGTGTGCCAGGCACTTCTCTACCTCCTAGTCACCTTCTCCTGTTAAACCAGAGTCTCTGCTCCAGCTCCACCAGGATAAGGGACGGCCACCAAGCTCACGGTTCTGGCACTTGAGAAGTTTGGGCTCCCTGCACCGGAGACCAGAATGGTCCCTCAGTTGCTTCCTGGCTGGTGTGCATTCTCATCTCACCAGCTAAGTTCTGTTGCCAGAACAAGCCGGGGGCATTAAAAGTAACAGCAGGTTTGGGTCCCAAGAGCCCAGGCTTTTATTGTACTGTATTTTATTATAAAGGGGAAACCTTAATTTTCCTAATATTTAAGAAAATCCACTAGGATACTAGTCATGGAGACAGGGACTCCGGTTCTTGTATCTGGTCCACACCTTTGTAACCCTCACAGCTTCTGGAAATCCTTTATCTTGGCTCCTCCACATTCCCAGAGGACAGCTGCATCTCCCACTCAGGGCTCCATCCCAGAGGATCAGTGGGGTTCTCCCTGTTCTGTTCCCCCCCCAAAGAGTGTGGAGTTGCTGCCTCCCCCATTAGAATGTTGTTGCTCATTCTCCATTTCTTAAGAGGACCAATGACATCACGAGCAATGTCTTGACTTGTGGATAAATAGGATTGAAGTGAGGCAGAGCCACACCAGGTAACCAGCCTCACTGTCTCCCAGAGTCATCAAAGTCCAGTGGCAGGACAAAAGTCAGGATGACTGGAGGTGGCCCAGGACGAGGGGGTGACCTTGGCGTCTTCCATGAGTGACCAAACTCTTTACTCTCCCCAGCACCTGCTTCAGCCTTCATGGATGTTGGAACAAATTGTTCTAATCCACCCATTTTGCTGGGAGAAGTGTTTATGTGCTTGGGATGGATTCCCCCCCCCCCCCGAAGCACCCATGGGTCTGAGACCTCTCGTTGATCCTCAACCTGGTTTAGCCGGTCTGCAGAGACAGTTTTACCAGAGTGTGGCTGCAGCCCAAGCTCCAGCTGCCTGGAGTCATGGGTGAAAGCTGCATGACAGGTGGCCACCAAAAGGGGCTGAGCAGCCCTCCCTCCGCCCAGTGCAGGCCTCCCTAAACACCCCCTACACCCATTAGAATGGAAGCCTGTGAATGACTGGCATACAGGAAGCACTTAATAAAGGCTTGCCTGCTGGATCTGCTGTCATTTCACACTACATATTTGAAAACCACTAAAATGCTCACATCTTTTGCAGACAGACTGTTTTCCATGAACCTGTTTGCTGTGCAGAAAAGTTGGGCTCTTGCTTTTTGGTTTCCTCAGCACCTAGTGCAAGACTCTGCACGTAGTAGGTGCAGGATAATGCTCTTCCATCCATTCCTCTTCCCTTTAAACCCCTTGGAACACTCTTGCAAGACAAATGCATTTTAGCAGCTCTTTCCTGGTGCATGTTCCTTCCTTGACCAGGACCCCCACATTCCAGCATATTCCAGTAATCCCCATATCCAAATTCTGCTCTCAGATGCCATCTGCTCGCCATCTGCTTCCTTCCCAAATATACTTCTCTCCTCTGAAGCCCTTGCCTTTGATCAGCAGCAGCTCTGGAATTGCCATCTGTGGCCCTTAACACCTTCAGTTTCTTGCCCAAGACTGTGTAATGAATGAACAAGAGAAAACACATTTATTAGGGCTTTACTACACCAGATAGAGCGCACGGTGCTGGGCATACATATATGAAAACAAGAGCTAGCATTAATGGAAGACTAAAGTTTGCCAAGCTCTTTGCAAGTGTGATCTCATTTATCTTTAAAACAACCTGGGAGGCAGTGCTATGATTATAATGCCTATTTTACAGTTGTAAACTGAGGTGGACCTCTAGAGGTTAAGTGACTTGTCCAAGGTCATACTTACAGTAAAAGGCTGGAATCAAATTCAGGTCTTTCTGACTCTAGGTCCTCTGTACAGTACCTAGCTGTCAGTAAACAAAGACAGTCCCTGCCCTCAAGGAGCCTTTTGGAAGAAGACTAGTGACATCACAGGATAATGTGAGGCCGAGCTGCACCAAGTCCTCAGCCTCTCTCCCAGAGCGACCAAAGTCCAGGATGACCGGGAATGGCCTGGGGGGGGAGGGCAGTGGATGTCCTTGGTGTCTTGGACTTCTGAGCAAGCTCCGAGCACTCCCCAGCACCTGCCTCAGCCTTCATGGCTGTTGGAACACATTGTTCTCATCTGCTCATTTTGCTGGGAGAAGTCTTCACATGCTCAGTAGACACTCCCCTAACTCATCAATGGGTCTGAAGCCTGTTGGTTACCCTCACCCTGGTTTAGCCCATCTGCCAGACAGTTTGCTGGGGCGTGGCTGCTGTGCATGCTACAGCTTCCTGGAGTCACCCATGAGAGCTGGGTGAAGGTGGATCCCAGGGGTGGCTGAGCAGCCCCCACCTGGGGCTGGTCCTCCCTAAACACCCCATACATCTGAGAGGGAAACTTGGATGTGGAGCATTGCAGGGATGGGGGAGTGCTACCCCCAGGGGAGTAGGCTAACACACCCTCTTTAGGAACAATGGTGGAGTTGGCTTGATTATGACACTGGAATAGGGGGGAGGAGGCTGTGTTATTTGTGCTAGCAATTCTTTCTCCATCCCTTCTGAGAGTATTCTTTGTGTCTATGTGAATCTCTAGAAGTAGACGTAGTCATCTGTTGTTGCAAGTGTTGGAAGAGTCTTGGTCAGTTCTTGGCTCCATGCTCCAGGAAGATGACACCTCTCTCTTTCTCTCTTCCTCTCCCTCTTCTCCCTCACTCCCTCCCTCCTCTGCCTTTCTCTCTCTCCTCTTTCTACTCCCTCTATCCTTTCTGTCTTTCTCTTTCTGTCTCTCTGTCTCTCTCTCTCTCTCTCTCTCTCTTTCTCTCTCTCTCTCTCTCTCTGTCTTTTTCTTTCTGTTTCTCTCTTGGTAAGACAAGTCTTTCTCAGTAGAGAGCTGGCAATCTCATCTCCCCTTGACTTTTACAGGCTGGTCTGTTATCTAAGACACATTCTTTCTTATCAGGGGATTCAAGTCTTTCTTCCTTGGGAATGGTCCAACATGGCTACTTAGACTCAATTATTCAGTGGTCCTTCTTCCCCATCTCCTTGTTGTCACTGTCTTGGACGCTCCAGCCTCTGACCACAGATCAGGACCCCCATCTGTTTAGATCTTGGTAAGAATTTTGTGTTCATGTGGAATCTCTGGGCTGTTTGTTTGCTTCCTAGAATATTAAATCCTCCGTGGTGATCTGGAAAATGGAGACCTGTTCTTTGGTCCTCTTGATATTCGTTCTAGAAGGAAATGAGGCCAGACTGTGAGGACAGCTAGCGGTCCACTGGCCTTGGAAGAAATCTAAGCATTTCCCCCTCCACACAGGTTCTTGGTCCATTCGTGACTTCTCCCCATACTTCTTCTAAGTGAAACCTTTGATCTTTTGTCCACTTGTCAGCAACTTCCCTGCAGATCCCACTGGGGCAAATGACTTGGAGAGTCATCTCACTGGCAGGTACATGACAGCCTCATTCACATTCTTTCTTTTTGCTTATTAACCTCTTAACCTTGTCTTACCAAAATGTCCAACCTTCTCTTACCACCAGAGGCCTTCTCTTCTTTCTGCTCTGGGTTTTTATTCCCTTTCGTCTTGAAGTTTTCTGCACCTTTTTCTGCTTTTTCTTCATCCTTCTGTTCTTCCACCTCAGGAGCCTCCTCAGACTCCTCTGCTCTGCTCGATTCTTCTCCCATACCCCTCTTCGTTCAGCTCTCCTCTCCCCAGATCCTCTCAAGTTTGACCTCTGTCCTTCATAATTCTCAAGTCCTCCAAAGTACCTTCACCATTCTCTTTGTGTTTCTTCTTTGGCTCTTGGTACTTCTCCCACACTTCTCAGAAGAAGACTTTCTAGATTATTTGTCCATGTGGTTTGTTGAGTTTGGAACTGAATGAAATTCATATGGACATGAAAGTGGTTTGATTTCATTAAAAAGAAAAAAGCTTCTATTGTATCATCCAAGGACAAATCTTTCCCATCCTGTAACTTGCTTGGAGGATGTTGTAATACTTATTTTAAAAGATGGTGGAGATGGCTGCCAGCTGGTGTGACTCATGAAACACTCCCCATATCCCTTATTTCCTTTTTGCCCTCCTCAGCTCCCAATATAATCTTTCTCTCGTGATCCTGTGACCTTGAGCAGTCTAGAAATAGAGAACACGCCCCATGTTCACTTCTTGGATTTTACACCAGATGATTTGCAATCGCTCCTCCAAAGGCCTGTTTTGATGCCTCGTCATAAAGCAGAGTTCTCAAAAGTAATGTCAGTGGAATGCAATCTCTCCCAGGCCTTAGACAACAAGCCAGGCTTTGAAAAGGGGTCCGAGTCAGATTGCGTGTCTGCCAGCCTTGGCTAAATTTAGAAAGTCTCAATATCGGAAGGTTGGCTAGCAGGTTATGAACTGCTTTGGATGCAGCTTCCTGGAAGGCCATCTACTGAATCATGAAGGGGCTGTGGTATGCACTGGTGTGGAATCCTTCACAGTCATGAAGTCCCATATCCTTGAGATGTTATCAAGTTGGGTGTTCTAATCCATTCATTAGCCTCCTTTCAATTTATATTTGTAACAGAGAACTGACTAATGAGAGAGGGGAGAAAAGGGAGTAGTCTTTGAAGCAGGCATAGAAATTCCCTGCCTGACTATTCCTGGGCTGCTTCCAAACCAACCAAGTGTGGAGACTCAGTCTCCTTTGAATCCTATGGCCATGAGAGACTGAGGGTCTGAGCCTTCTGGTTGACCATGACAACACTCATGAGATGCTGAGCCAGAACCGAGTCTATGTGCTCCCTACCTCAGTCCCTTGGCTCTTTGCTTTCCTGTTAGTGAGTGAGGCCAGAATTAGTGGGAGCTGTTGGGTCAGAGTGAGTGTAGCAGGCTTATCGTTCTCTGCCTGGCCACCATGTATGTACCCAGGAGGACGTGGCATGTCCGTAGCATTTTTTTTTCTCTTCCCTGATCTTAGGCAAACAAAGATCTCAGATATTACCTGAACTCTGAAAGGTCAGAAGAGCCACTACGGTACCCTCCTCCCCACCAACAGAATTTAGTAGCAAAGTCCACCAACCATGACAACAAGGAGGTTACAGTCAACCAATTAATACACATTTATAAAGTGCCCACTGTGTGCCCAGGCATTGTGCTAGGTTATGGTGAGCCAGCCATGGAGTTCTGGCGGAGATGGTCACCTGGACAGATGCTGACCAACCTGCTCTCACATCCCTCCTGCATCAAAGACCTAAAAATAACATTGGGTCATATAAAGATCAAGAAATCAAACGAGCAGCTACGGTTATTGACTTCTCCCACCTCAAAACTGCTAGGAGCCCATAAACAAGGCGAGAGTGAGCTCACCAGGACAGCTGCTGATTGAGCTCAGACAAGTAAGCTGAGGGCTTCTCAGAGCCCCCAAGCCCAGCCAGAGACCCACACAATCAGAGAGGCAGTCAGAAGACACCGAGGTTACACTGCTAGTAAGAGGCTGGAGATGGCTCCCCTGAGAAAACCCCAGGGCATCAGAAATCCGCATTGAAGACCTTGCAAGCAACCAGGCATGGCAGTGACCAGAGCCATCTGCCCAAACTGAGACCCAAATGATCTAGGCTGAGACTAAGAGTGGCCAACCACCTCACCCCAAAATGTAACAAGATGCAGCCCCCGGCACTACCCCCAAGTCAGGAAGAAAGACTGGAGAAAAGACTAGAGACAAGAATATATCAAGAGTTATGATTGATCCAAAGACACCCCAAAGCCAGGCTGGGGGGGGGCAGGAAGTGGGAGGCCATGCACTAATAAGGCAGCTACTGCGTGCTACGTACTTCACAAATGTCCCATTGGACCCAGCGGATAATAACGCTCCAACAACCGTAAACAGACCAGAAAGGGGAAGACAGATGCTCCCCAAGGACTTGGTTGCTGCAGGAATGAAGGCAAAGCTCGGCTGAAAGGATCAGGAGGGAAGTGAATGACTCACAACAAAAAGGGATCAATATTTTTCTCAAGCAGTCAATTCTCTGGTAAGAAGAATAAATTTCAGCAGACAGCAAGAGATGTCAAAAGATTGAAAACATCAGACTGATGTGGTATGGGATGCCTTTGTCTGTAGCCTCAGTATCGTAAAATCCCTTTGCATTCGGGTCTCTATGTATGTAACATCAGTTTGTAACAAGCCTGTGTAATTAAGTTGTAAAAGTCACACTCTGCCATAAAGGCATAAATCCTGCTCCTCCCCTTCCACCAGTTGAAAGTTTCCCCTTAGTTAGAAATTTGCTTGGAAACTACGTGCCCAGCTGCACCCAAAAGCCTTGAACATTACAAGATAACTCTGTTTCAGTATGGTACCTCGTGTATCCCTAATCTCATCCTCCCAACAGCCACACTGAAAGATAGGATAACTCCCTAATCAGCCTAGTTTCCAGACTTGGAAACAACCAGAACTATCCTCCCAACTGCCATATTGAACACAGGGTTATAAATACTGTCCCTCAAGCCCCAGCTCTTTGCAGGTCCCTTAACCTCCTCCTGCCTGCTACTAAGTGTAATAAAATTTGTAACTTTGCCAAAAGATAGTTTGGGGCCTATTGAAATTCTTTTCCAGACAAAGAACCCTCTCTGAGGGATTATATGAGATCCCTTGGACACCCGACACTTACCAACCTCTTCAAAACCAGTGCATGCATGGCCTGGTGAATAGAGCACCAAGTCTAGAATCAGAAAGATCTGAGTTCAAATCCAGCCTCCAGTTCAAACTAGCTTTGTGACCCTGTACAAGTCACTTGACCTCTTCCACAACTTCTTCAACTGTAAAATGGCGATAATCATAGCACCTCCCTCCCAGAGTTGTTGTGAGGGTCAAGTGAGTTATTTGTAAAGTGCTTAACACAATGCCTGGCATGGAGTAGGTGTTTGATAAATACATGCTTCCTGCCTTCCTGCCTTCCTCCCTCTTCCCCTTATTTCCCTCCTTTCCTCCTTCCCTCCTTTTCTCCTGCCTTCATTTCTTCCCTTGCTCCTTTCTCCCCTTTCCCCTCTTCCTCCCTCCCTTCTTCTTTCCTTCCTCCCTTCATTCCTTCCTCCCTCCCTCTCTCCCTCCCTCCTTCCCTCCTTCCTTCCTTCCTTCCTTCCACACTTGAGAGTTCCTGAATATAAATATCTTGGGTTTAAATACCCAGGTCCTAACAAGTTCTGGGTGCCCATTCACATGGGCAGAATTGAATTACTCCTTTGTTCTCTGTGCAGAGATGAATGCCAGGGATTGGTCACATGCTAGGCCAAGATCATACACCCTCCCTGGAAAAGCTGGTGTCCTAATGACTGGCCAGGAGTATCTCCCTCCATAGCAACCTCGTGAATGACCATGTCTAAAGTTTCTCTTCTGTGTCCTCACTGGGATGCAATAGACAGTGCCCAGATTGTGACCTATGGCTTTGAGTGCCTGCTTGGGTCAGTCTGTCAGAACATCTGTCATGGATAGCTCCACAGCTGGGCAGTGAATAGGAAGATGAGAGTGGACTTGTTTGTGCTTGGCAAATGGCCCATGGCATTCACTGTTCTCTGCCACCCTACCCCATCTTTGGGTGCCAATGTCCTCTTTATGAGGTTCTATGACTGACCAATACCACTAAGAACATGTGAAAGTAACTTCACTTCCTTTTTAAACTGGGTTGTTCACTGAGACTGGAGGGTGGCAGGCTGGCCCTTGGGCCTGGTCTGGTGCACTGCCCCCTACTTTTGTGTAGCCTGTGAGCTAAGAATGGTTTTGTGCATTTTTATACTGGTGGCAGTGGGTGGGATGGGGTCCCTGCTCTGCTGACTCCTGAACTAGTCACTCAGAGGAAGATGAGGGTCAGTTTACCCAGACTTTAGTGAAGCTCTTGATAAAGCATCCTGTACTCTTCCTGTGGAGAAGATGGAGAGATGGAGAGGAGAAAATGGATTTGGAACGGGCTGAACAGATGGATTAAAAGCAGCTGGTGGTGGTTCAATGTCAACCTGACACTGGACTCTGGTGGGGTACCCCAGTGCTCTGGGTGTGCTTAGCCAGATAAAGGCATAGATAGCCTGCTCGTCAAATTTACAGATAAGAAAGCTGATGGGGCAATGGCCAGGGCACTGGGCCTGGAGTTAGCAGGCTTGAGTTCAAATCCAGCTTCAGACACTTCCTAGCTGTGTGACTCTGGGCAAGTCACTTAACTGCTTTCTGACTCAGTTTCCTCTGCTGTACAATGATGACAATAAGAACCCCTACCTCTCAGGGTTGTTGGCAGGATTAAATGAGTTCACAATGGTAAAGTGCTTTAAGGCACAAGCCAGACAGGGCTAAAAAAATCAGCTGAACAAGTAGAGGCTGGGGACAGTGCATTTGCCTGCAAAGCTGAGTCAGCAGCGACACCAGAAAGCCAATGGACTGTGAGGAAAGGCAAAGCTATTGGGAAAAAGGGGGTGACAGTCCTTTGCTTTGTACTTTCTTCTGGGCAGACTCATCTGCGGTATCATGTCCACTTTTGGGCTCCAGAATTCAAGAATGATAATAATCTGGAGCTGTTAAGAGGGGGCATCTAGGATCATGACATATGGGGAGGGGGTGTTGAGTAACTAGGGATGTTTAGCCTGGAGAAATATGGACTCAGATGACCATGTATCCAATTACCACCGAATGGAGGAAGGTTTAGCTTTGCTCTGTTTGGCCTCAAAAAGAGGAAAGTCACAAAGAGGCTAATTTAGGGAAAACTTCTAGCCTGAGAGGTGTCCCAAAGTGGACAGTTTCTCTAGAGAGACGGGGTTTTCCTCCTTGAGCAATGGGTTGCTTGTCAGGCAGCTAATACTGGCTATACTTTTGCTGTAAGAATTGTACTAGGTGGTCACAGGGGTCCCTTCCAATCCTCAAATTCTGTGATTTTGTAAATCATGAACTACTGAAGTCTTGGAAGGATTACAGTAGATGGAGCCCGTTACCAGCAATTTGTGAGGAAGCAGGGGGGAAATTCCCATGTGTAAAAGCAGGCAGGGAAGGGAAAGAGTGCAACAAGCTCCCTGTCCCTGTTAGATAAGGGATCATCCCCCCAAGGGATGACGCAGGGAGCCTCCTAGGAGGAGCCTGTGGTTGCTGATGGTTTGGGAATTTGTTTAAAGCAAAGTGTTGATTGAACTCAAAGCTCCCAGAGTTTTGCCCCATTAAATGTCATCAGGAGATATTAAACAAAATAAATAAAAATACAATACAATATAGATAATGTGACTTTGTGGTTTTCTAAGTCAATGTGCAGCTGGCAGGGATGATTTTCTATGCTTGACACTAACCAAAGATTCCCTGCTCCCCCTTCCCCCCACCCCACGCTTTTCCAAGCTTAGAAGAATCACTTATAAATACTATTTCATCACCACCCCCACCCCACCCTCCTGTTTGACTCATGATTCTGCCCCCACCCTGTAGCTCACTTTATGATCAATGCCCATATATGGCCAGCCTGGCTTGTGATTCACCCTCCTTCCTACTTTGGTGACACTGGCCCCCTCCAGGAAGCACACCCCAACATTATTGTAGCAAGGAGGGACTGGCGGGTGGAGACGGACTCTGAGTTCAAATGCTGACTGCTGTCTTCTTCCTGACTGTGAGACCAGGGGCCAGGCACAGAACATCTCAGTGTCCCAGGCAGCTATTATCCTGACAACTATTAAGAGAAGGTATTTCTCATCTGGGAGTTCCCCCCACCACAGACATTCCAGCTCTTGTCTGGGAGCCCAAAGCTCCCAGGCAAGAAAAGATCGTGAAAAGCAAACAGAGACTCAATGGGAGGGGTCAGGGTGTGGCCAGTATACAAGTGGCTCAGTTCCCAAGCTGACTCTTGCCCAGGGGAGGCTCCTGGAGACCATGGGGCCAGTCAACCTTTCTCCCGAGAAGCAATAAAACTGGGAAAGCAACCCCTTTGGTCTTCCCTGGAAGTGCTAGCCAGGGTTCACGTCCAGCCCTGGCGCACCAGAAGAGTGCCTGCTACCTCACACCTGACTGCGGCAGAACACTGGGCTCTCCCATCACCTCGAAGGGGTCAGCGCCTCTTATGGGTGATTCCATTTGGGTGTGAGGTTTTTCAGGTTGTGTATTTTCTCTAAGGACTCACATTGGGCTCCTCCAAAGCAAAGCCATCCTTCCCTCCCCAGCTCATACCATGTCCCAGTAAGCCTTCCCAAGCAGGAACCTTTCTGTGTGGCTGCCCAGGAAAGGGCAGCAAGCATTCCCCTGCCTGCTCTGAGGTTTTGGAATGGGAATGTGAGGTCTGGTCAGTAAATCAGTGCAGAGTCAGGGCTCTGCTTCAGTCTCCTCATCTGTAAAATGGGGATAATAGTAGCATCTGCATCCCTTGTTGTGGGGATCAGATGAAATAATGTTCATAAAGTGCCTAATAAACTTTAAAGCACTGTGTACATGCCAGCCACTGTTGTTACACATAATATTGCCTTGGCCACAGTTAACCCAAGCACTACCAAGAAAGGAAGGCATGAAATAAGCATCTTTTAAGTGCCTCCTCTGTACCAGGCACTGAGCTAAGTATTCACACATAGCTCATCTCCTCACAAGAACCCTGGGAGAGAGGTGTGATTATCACCCCCATTTTTCAATTGAGAACACTGAGGCAAGCGGAGGGGCAGTGACTTGCCCAGGGTCACACAGCCAGCAAATGTCTGAGGCTGAATTTGAACTCGGGTCTTCCTGACTTCTGGCCCACTGCTCTGGGCATTGTGGTGCCCCACAGCTGCCAGAGAGATGGAGATTCTGGAATTCCTTCATTTTTCTCTGCTTTCTCTGCAACTCCCCTCTCCCCAACTTTGCTATGATCTTGAGACTGATGGAGAGGTTTGGTATGAGTCACAAACCCACTCCATTCATCTTCTTTTGGCTAGGGCTTTTTTGCTTCTTTTAAAAAATTTAATATTTTATTTTTTCCCAATTACATGTAAAAACAATTTTAATAGTTCTTTTTCTTCAAATTTTGAGTTCCAAATTCTCTTCCTCTCTCCCCTCATTGAGAAGGCAAGCAATTTGACACAGGCTTATACATGTGTATAAGTCATGCAAAGTACATTTCCATGTAAGTCATTCTGTCAAAGAAAACACAGACAAAAGAACCCCAAGAAAAATAAAGAAAAAGTGTCATTGCTGTTCATCCAGGCCCTGCCAGTTCTTTCTCTGGACATGGACAGCACCTTTCACCATAAGCCCTGCAGAATTAGCTTGGATCATTGGGCTGCTGAGAAGAGCTAAGTCTGTCAAAGTTAGTCATCATGCACTATGGCTGTTACTGTGTACAATGTTCTCCTGGTTCTGCTCACTTCACTCAGCATCAGTTCACATAAGTCATTCACAGCTGATCATTGTTACCATGTTGCTGTTACTATGTAGAATGTTCTCCTGGTTCTGCTCACTTCATTTTGCATCAGTTTATGTAATTCTTTCCATGTTTTGCTGTGAGCATCTTGCTTATCGTTTCTTGTAGCACAATAGCATCTCATCGTAATCATACACCACAACTTGTCCAGCCATTCCCCAACGGATGGGCATCCCCTCAATGTCCAGTTCTTGGCCACCACTAAAAGAGCTGCTGTAAATGTTTTTGTACCCGTAAGTCCTTTTCCCTTTTTTTTTTTATCTCTTTGGGGTACAGTCCTAGTCCACTCCTCTCATCTTAAAAAATTGTGCAGAGAGGAGAAGTCACATGGAGCCTGATGGCTTTCCCTGGGATTCTGGGAAAGTCTTCATCATAAGAAATCTGCTCCTCTTTTTGTTTTTAAATACTTTCTCTCTTAAGTCTGCTAAATACGATCAAGCTAACAATCATGGGCAGGGTCCCTAAACTCTCAATTATCTTAAAAGGCAACAACAGACGGGGGTGGCCAGGAAGAGAGGGGCTTGGATTTAAAACAGTGGGGTGTTGTTTTGAATGTGGGGGCTCAAAGCTACAAAGGCAAGTCACTGATTTACTTCACAACTTCCCAGGGAAGAGGGAAGGGCTATTCCTCTAGAGTTTCCTCCAGAGTCTAGACCTTGCCTTAGTAATAGTGGACCCCAGGATCCAGGCTGGTAAGAAGACAGCTTCTTCCATTTGTTCCCTTGGGATTGGCTCGAGAAGAAAACCACTCGGGGGGGGGGGGGGAACTGAGGATCTGGTGGGAGAGAAGCAGGTGGGCAGCGGGCAAGGACAATTAGCCCTGCCAGCCTTCTCTGTTACCGCCGCTATACCTACAAACATCATGTCTGTATGTATGCATGTGTATACATACCCATACACACCCGCAAACATCCTACTCCTAATCCCAGCATTCTCCTGAATTTGGCCCTGCTGCTGAAAGTCTAAAAAGACGCACCTCCTTCCTTGGGAGGATTAACCCTTGTTTATAGATTATGGACTGTTTCCACTCTTTGGGGTCTGAAGTTGTTAAGACCCAAGTTTTGGCTTTGCTTCTTATCTCCCTGAGTCTGTGTCCATTGACCTTAGCTCCTGTCACAGACCAATGGATGAGAGAAGCCATGTGCTGAGGAAGCCGAGAAGAAGCATCTCCCTTGCCCAAGGCCATTGTGTATGGCAAGAAGGTGTGCCACACCCAGGAATCCAAGACAGGGAGACTTTCCCTTTGCAAGGTGGAGAGGACTGGGGGAGGCTATGCTGAAGGACAAGAGCCCCGAGGAGGAAGGAAGGAAGGATGGCTGAGCGACAGATGTGATGTTAGGAGCTCTGAACTGGTTGGTGGCTCTTGTCTTCCCAGGTAGGGAGGTGCCCTCCAGTGGCTCCATGTAAGACTATCGAGAGGAGCAAAGGAGAGCCTATGCCCCCTCATTTTTAGGTAGAATCCTTACCCGTAGAATCACAGGCTCTGAGTTAGAAGGGATCCCACAGACTTTTCTGGACAGCCTGAGCGGACAGGGGTCACCGGCCTCCAATTGAAGACCGCTAGTGACGGGGAAGTAAGGCGATCCATTCCCCTCTGGAATAGCTCCTATCAGGCCCAGGGGCCTCCTCATTCCTTTTGAAACTTGTGTGTCAGGTCAGATATTTTAGGGAATGGTGATAATAGTAACCACAATAGCAAAGCTTTATGCAGCCCTTAAGGTTTTACCTTTACTTACTGATATTATCTCATTTGGCCCTTACAATAGTCCTAAGGGTGCTATGATGATCCTCATTTCACAGAAAGCACGGGAGGTAAAGGGACTTGCCCAGGATCACAGTACTAGTAAGTGTCTGAGGTAAGAAAGATCTGAAGTCAGGATTTCCTGATCCCAAGCCCAGCTCTCAAACCAATGTGCCAACCAGCTGCCTAAGGGAAGACAGACACCTGTTTAAGGTCACTTGGAATTTGTGTGTGCAACAGGTATGTGTGAGGCCATCCTGCAAGACACTGGGGTGCAGGAACTCTCCAGTTAGTCCTGAGAAAGAAGGGCAGGAGCCCCAGAAGTTGCCTGTGGGGGGAACATCCCTGTGCTTCTGGAATCCTTGTCCTATGACCTGAGTAGAGAGTGAGGAGAGAGGAAGGCAGACCCGAAGTTAGAGACAGACCAGCACTCAGTGGAGAGGAAGGCTGGAGTTACTTCTCAGGGGCCAGCGGTGTGGGAGGCTGAGGTAGGTGGAAGGGGGAGGGAGCAGAAGCCACGCTGGGTTGAACTTCAATAAAGTCTACCTAAGCATGAAAGGTGTCTCATTGTGGATGCCACTGTCGAGGTCTTCAGGCAGAAGCCCAGAGACTATTTGCTGGCGCAAATACAGATGGTGCTAGAAGCTGCTGCTGAGGCCCCTTCAGGCCAGAGGCTCTGTGACCCTGAGGTTCTGGGCCTCCCCAGACACCCAGCAATGTCCAGAAAAGACTCAGCTCCTGCCGGGGAGGTTGATGGGACTGTCCGTTCCTCCAGAAACAAAAAGTGCTGACCCGATGGAGGAGATGGTCTCCAGAGGCTTCGTGCCCAAGATGAAATGCCTGCCGCAAAGGGGGTGGGTGGCTGATGACTGAAGCCCCCCCCCGCCCCAGCCTGGCGGTGACGAGTGTGTGTTGCATGTGGCCTGGACCACACTCTGGTCAGAGTCTGGTCCCGTGAACCCCACGGCATCCTGCCCTTACCTGACTGAGAACTTGGTGAATTTTAGCTGTCTTTGTTTTTTTAACTTGCTTTGCCTCAACACGCAAGAGAATCTGTTCAGAGCTGAAAGCCAGAAAGAGAGATAGTTATAGTCCCAACGAGGACAGCTCTGCTCGGTCACATTTGCCATTAAACAAGATATGCAGTTTCCCTGGAGAGTCGCTGCTTCCCGGCTAAAGCAGAGAACCCGCAGAGAGCTCTCAGAAGAGTGAGCCGGCCAGGCTGATGGTCCTCGGGCCACGCGCCCTCTGGTGGCCTGTGGAGAAATGACTCAGGATGCCCCCGCACGCTTTTTGTCGCTGCTCCTGATGTCGGGAGCCAACAGCCAGCATCTTTTTATCAGAGCAGAAATAAGCCTGGGAAGATCTCCAGGAACCTGACACTGAAACCGAAAATAAGGTTTCATGGATTTTTAAAGGCAGATTCTGCAGATCAATCATGTGTCCCACGCCCCTCTCAATCTGTCTTTGCTGAAGTGGAGCAGAACTTTAGTCAAAAGCAGGAATGATTTATTGCATTCACTCAATCAACAAACATGTATTGTCTTCATGATTAAAGAGGCGTTCTTAATCTCCCTTAACATGGAGATTGTGGATTGGTTTGTTTTAAAACTGCATTTCAATATGATCACCTTCTGAACATTATTCTGAGAAAAAGGTCCTTAGGCTTCCCCCGACTTTCTCTAAAGGAGGCCAGACCCTCAAACGGATTAAGAATCCCCATAATACAAGAATGATTTTCTTTCATGTGCTTTCTATACTTTGGGCAAACTTTGCTACCGTCTTAAAGATACAAGTTTAAGCATTCACATTGTGACCAGATCTATGGGTAATTCCCTGTGAGGTAACTCCCTCCATCAATGCAGATGAGTGCCTGCTCTGTCACTGAGAATGGTGCCTGTGGGCACAGAGGGGCAAGGAGTCAAAGGCTGACCTGGGCCCAGCTCTTCCTGCTTCCTCAAAACTGGTTCACTAACCATACTTCTGCTCACATAAAAATAGATGAATATTAAAAGTGTGTGCACCCAATCTAGGCTCTTCAGCACAGAATCACCTTTATTATGGGTGCTGCGCTTTGCTCGGGGTCAGTGTGGATGTTTTAGTCATAAACAGACCAATCTGGCTTGAGCCCCCAAATTTCAGTGAGTCAGGCAGGGCATTTATAGCAAATACAGACAAAACATTTTATTGAGATAGAATTACAAAGAACAGCGGGGAATCACATGCTGGAATCATTTTGAGAACCCATTCACAGAGGCGTCCTCTCTTCCTCTAAGGATAGAAAGGGATCTGCCTTGAATGGGGGGAAGATTTGTCATTCCTCATCTGCTGCCAATATGTAGACCCGTCCAGCGTCTGCTTTCTGTCTCCAGAGCCCTCGGGCTTCCACTAGAAATCCCTGCTTCACAGACCCCAGTGCAGATGCAGACCACCTCCTCCACCTCTGTCGGCTCTGTCCTAGGCTGACCCCGTGTGCTGGCCTCAGCTTTTTAAGCCTCTCACTTCCTGCAAGACTCTCCAAAGGCAGGGATCTGCACCTGTGAGGACACCACTCTGACTGACCACACCTACAGTCTCCTGGGAATTGGAGTTCAGGAAATCTTTTTCAATGCCCAGTACCTCAGCAGCAGCTAGATGGCTGCCTAAGCTGAGAGAGGCGAGGAGATCTGAGATTGGATCTCAACTCACTATCCAAGATCCTGGGGAAGCCGCTTCCCATCTGCCAGCCTCAGTTTGCTCAACTGTCAAATGAGGACATTTTCCCACAGTTGTGAAGCTCCATTGATCTCATGCCTGTAAAGTGCCCCGCCCAGCGCCTGGTGCACTGCAGGCTCCCTGTAAATGCTGGTCTTCTTTTCTTCCCTTCTCTCAGAGCAGAAGGCAAGGTCCTCGGGGGCAGAGATTGTTCTGTTTGTCTCCCGTGCCTAGCGCGGTACTTGGCCGTGATAACTATTTAATAACATCATCATCACCATCACAGGAGGAAGAAAGGACCGATTTACTAAGTGCCTACTATGTTCTAAGCATTTCACAAATATCTCATTTGATCAAATGATATCAAGGGTGTATATATGCATGTGTGTCTATAATCTGCACATCACTTCAAAGTTTACAAAGCACTTCACAAACATTACCTCAATGAACACGCCCAACAACCTGGGTGGGTATTGTTACTATCTACACTTTACAGAGGAGGAAACTGAGGCAGAGCCCCCAATTAGCAAGTATGTGAGGCAGGATTCACACTTGGGTCTTCTTGATTCTAACTGTCACACTTACTGTAAATTAAAGCTCAGCTGCAAATTCTGAATTGAGTCCAATTTCAGTGTGGCTACGCTGAGGTGCCCAGGGAGGCAGGTCTTTGGGGGTTCATATCGATATCCCAACAGTTTTGAACTTCATTCCCCCCCCCCCAGAGCTTCCTGAAAATACATGTCACTATTAATTACATGATATCACAGTGTAGTAGTGACCCAGGAGAATGCGGTGCACCAAGGCTTTGAGCAGTGCCTCAGGGAGAAATCAGGAGAAATGGGCGTCCTCGAGCCCAACCTCTCAACAGCTGTCTCCCTAGCGGGCACTTTGGCTCTGGGGGCACTGCTGAGCTCTGAGAGTCCTCCCTTCTTGACTTCCTTTTCTTCATTGACCAGCTGAGGAATGGGTGTACAGTTCAGGACCAAGCTCCCATTGAGGGAGTCTCCCTCTTCCTAAAGCATGAGACCATGGTTGGGGGGACCATCTTTGGCTAGATACTCAGCACCCCTTGGTCCCCTCCCTCTGGGTCAGTCACCCAAAGGGAAAAGGCACAGAGGATCAGCTCCAAGGAAGGAGATGCAGCAAAGCCTACATTCCTTCTGGTCTCTGTGATGGGAACGGCCCTCCTAGCTTCCTGAGGATGAGGAAATGGGTCTGAAAGGAGCCAGGCTGGAGATCTGCACAACTGAGAGCCATCAATCATAATATTCAAAGTACTTTATGTGACCACAGGGAGTCAGTCAGGGAGCTCAGAAGATGGTAAGGTTGGAATTAGGAGGAGCTCCTCATTTTATAGAAGCCGAGCTCCAGAGAAGTGCTATGGCCTGCTTGATGTCACACAGGCTATAAATGACAAACGGGGATTTGAACTCAGGTTCTCTGGATCTAGATCCGGGGCCTGGCAGGAAGACATGTGAGGATTCCTGCAGCAGAACTCCCTCCCCATGGCATCCTCAGGAAGACCTCCACTCACTTGCCCCACTCAGAGGGCAGGGATTCTGGGACCAGTTCAGCCTCTCCAGCCTCCTGCCTCCCTGTTCTAACCCTAACCTGCTTCCACCTCAGCCTCTGCTCCTCTCCAGACCTCTCTCTGGTCTCAGAGTCCTTGACTCCTCACCCGTCTTCATCCCCCATCTCCAAGCAGTTGCTGACTCTATCCCACAGAGCCTCGTAAACCCACTGCCTCAGCAAATGCTCCCCCACACCTACTACCAATTTGCCATTCGTGTGGCTCTGACCCGGCGTCCCCTGCTCAAGCAAGTCAGGTGGCAAGAGGCTCCCAACACTGGGCTGGGAGTCAGGAGCTCAGATCCAACTGCAGATACTTGCTAGCAAGGCATCCACCATCCATCCATTTAGCCTGCCTCAGTTCCCTCAAACCTAAATGGGGATCACAAGACCAGCTGTCGTGAAGATCCTAGGAGAGCACATTTGTGAGGTGCCGAGGGCCAAGTACCTCGGGTGAATGATGGGTCCCTTCTGGGGATGTCACAGAGCATGGATGGACTCTCCATGCCTGTGCGAGTTTGGGCCTGACAAGGAACACTAAGAAAGCACAGGTTCTCTCCAGCCAGCACCATACCTTCCATATGGAGCCATCAGTGACGGCAAATGGAGAAATGCTGAACTTGGGGATTTCTTCAATGACCTTGGGATACACATTGGTGCTGAGGTTGACGCTCAGTGTTTGGGAGGCTCCGAAGGAAGGTGTGGGAGAGCAGAGGTATTAGACTGACTACCGGACTGAAACCGTGGTGCTGAGCTCACTGCTGTACCTCTGTGAAACCTGGGCAGTCTACCAGGGCCAGGCCAGGAGACGGATTCACTTCCATTTGCATTGTCTTAGGAAGACGCTGACCATCACCCGGCAGGATAAGGGACCCGGTGCTAAACTGCCAAGTAGTCAAACCCTGTGGCAGAGAGCTCAACGCCAATGCCCAGAACGTCCACGCGGTTGCTTCTGCCCGCACTGGGTGAGCCCTCCAAGCTCTCCTGCTCCGGATGGTCAGAGTGGACCCCAGACCGTGACCCCAGCATGGGGCGCCTCTCTGGTCCTCTGCAGAAAACCCAGAAGGGGAAGAATCAGGGTTAATGAAACCAACCAAGAAGGAAAGGGAAGAAGGGGGCAACTCCGTGCCGGTGCTTGGGCCGTCCTCTGGGAATGGCGGGCTCCTCCTCTGCCAGGGAGACCTCTGGCACCAAGGGATGGGGCTGGTGGGGGGGACAGCAGCTGCCCCCACTGCCTGGGCACTGCCAGGATAGTAGCCCCCAACCATCCATCAAGCAGGAGGCGGGCCTGCTGTCACGGGGTTTACACTCCAATGGGTGACAAGGTGCAAACGCAGGTGCATATGCGCAGGGAGGACCCCCCCCACACGCTAAAGGAAACCCGGGATGCTAAGGGGGGGGGGGATGGCATCGCAGGCAAGCCAGACAAGGACAAAGCCTCGGAGGCTGGAGATGCAGAGTCTGCTCCTATCAGTTAGGGCCACGGGGCGTGGCAGGGGGTCCAGCAAGGCCGCCTTAAGCACCAGGGAGCCACAGAAAGCCACTGAGTAGGGAAGAGGTTGGGGGAGGCCTTGGGGCTGGAGGAAGACCCCTCTGGCCGCCGACAAGGGGCAGGCCTGGGAAGGGCGGGACTAGAGGCGGGCAAGACAATCGGGAAGCGGCTACGGCTCAGAGGCCTGCGAGTAGCGCGTAGCGGGGCCCCATTTAGTAGAGCCCCCCCCCCCCAGCCAAGTGACCCCTACTATTCCCTCGGCTCCTCCCTTTCACTTCCCGTCTGTGCGCGTGGGCGCGGGAGGGAGGGCGGAGCGGAGTGCGGCCCGCCGCGACGGCGCATGCGTGCGCGTGCGCGCGCCCTGCTCGCTGCGTGCCCACGCCAGCCCGCGCTCGACCCCGGAGGCGGGAGTTTGTCCTCGCGACTGCTCGGCGTGGGGGCGGGGTGCCGAAGACCTAGGCTTGTGCTGCACGGCCGAGAGCTCTCTGGGTGTACGGTCCGGCCGAGATGGAGGCATGCAGCGGCCGGCCGCCCGCTGCGGAGGGTCAGGAGAGCCAGCTTCGCGGGGGCAGCGACGGGCCAGTCCCCCGGGAAGAGCTCACGCCGGCGGGAATGAGTCAGGTTTGCCGCGCATGCGCCTCCTCGACCTCCCCTTCCACTCCCCCCCCTTAGGCCTTAGCATCTTTTTGCGCAGGCGCCTCCTCCGGCGGGGTCGTCCCCTCCTTC
>CM053601.1:2103038-2123901 GCA_028646575.1 Pseudocheirus occidentalis
TTGAAAGCGGGAGTCAGAAGTGGGGGGAGGGGTTGCAGACCCGGGTTAGAGTCCTGCCTTCTCAGGCTCGCCCCGACGGGTGCATCGGAGACCCCAGCAGGGTCCTGGGCTGCCCAGGCTGCCGCCCCGGGGCCGGACGCTACTTCTGCACAGCAGCGTCTTCGAGTCCTAGGAGTGCCGGCCCGTGCTGCCACGGCCCCTTCCCAGGACAGCCGGCTGGGAGTGGAAAGCCCTTGGTGAGGCCTAGCCTGTACTGGCCCAGGCTCCAGGAATGTATCCAGCCTCCCCCGCCACCTGATACATTGTATCGAGCCTCTGGGGCGGGGGCGGCAGCAGCCATGCTGTGCCCAGCTCTGCTGCAGGCTCGCCGCGTGGCATGCGTGCCCCGGGAGGACAAGGACAGTGGCAGGGGAGAAAGCCTCTCCTCGGAACTTTGGCTCGTTAGAGAATCTGTCCGGTGTTTTTCAGGGTGGACAGCGGTGCCAAGTTGATGGCCAAGAAAGAAACGGAAAGAAACCTGGTGTGTCGGGCTGCAGCGATTTCAGCGACCCCGTTTACAAAGAGATTGCTGTGACTAATGGTCACATTAACCGCATGAGCAAGGAAGAGCTCCGAGCCAAGCTCTCAGAATTCAAGCTTGAGACCAGGTAGGCTTGGGGACGTTGTGGGTCGGGGTTTAGCTGTGACTTGCAGTTTGTTTAATAGTCTCAGCCAGACCAGGGAGCTGGGCCTAGAAAGAAGAGAACAGGTACCTTTTACTTTTGCGCCAGCATCTCTCCTGGGTTTGGAGGAGGCCTGGGTGGCTTGCCAGCTCTGCCACGTGCACCCTTGGTGTGACTTCCCGTCTTAGAGTGGCTCGGGCTCCAGGGCCACAGGAATGGCTCTCTCCCCACCCCCCTCCCACCACCACCACCACCACCACCACCACCACCACCACCACCACACAGCTGATTCCTCTCCTGGATTTGAACTGTTTAAGTCTTGAGTCTGAATCCTTCAGGAATGTGCCCTCTGGTCTTCAGCTCCACATCTGGGGTCCTTGGAGGACCTTGACCATGAGAAGCTCAGTGGAGTCTTACTCTTGGCCAGTTAACAGTGGCAGGGATTGTGGGTAGCAGTTGGGTCTTTTGGGGCACAGGTTCTTGACCTTCCTGGAGTCCGGTTCCCCTTGGGGAGGAGGAGGGGCTGGCAAATGACAGCCCCTTTTCAAAGTCACATTTGTGAAAGCATGAAGCAGGTGTACAGAGATAAAAAACAAAAAAAAGATGGCGCAAGCAGTGACCACAGACAATGCCAAAAGTGACTGTAGAGTAGAGGGGAAGGTCAGAATGGTCCCTCTGTCCTCGTAGTGGGGGTGTCGTTGTAGTGTGGGAGGGAAGCCTCACAGCGTGGGGTCACAGAACCAGCCCGTCTGGACCCTGGCGTCATCCTCACCTCAGTGGAGAGCGAGTGCCTCATCCACACAGAGAGAGTGCCGGCTGTTTGCCAAACTAGAATGTAGGACGGTCAGTGTCATGTCCTTCTCGTACCTACCGGGCAGCCTGGCGCTGGTTCCTGCCCTCCAGGAGCCTCTGTTCTCATTTGGGAAGACAGCAGCACATGGGGAGTTGGGGAAGTGTGTGAGAGTGACCTGGCTGGCAGTGGAGGGAATGGGGTAGATGATGCTCACTGGGGGGGTGGGGCTCAAGTTCTGGGGGGAGCAGGATGAAGAGCAGGGCTGGGACAGGCCTCTGGACTGTGGGAGGTCAGGCGCTGAGCTCGGAGTGCTAGCTGCAGTATGCCCTGAGACAGTCCAGGGAAGGCCCCATGTGTAGCGCTCTGGGCCTGGAGTTAGGAAGCTCCAAGGTCAAATCCGGCCTTACCTAGCTGTGTGATCCCGAGCCAGTCACTGCCTCAGTGTCCTCATCTGTAAAATGCAGGTGATAAAATCCGTACCAGCCTCAGGGCTGTGGTGAGGGTCCAGTGACACAGCAAATTAAAGCACTGGGCACATAGTGGGCACTCTTAAATGGGGGAGAGGGAGGGTCAGCTGAGGCCCCTGTGAGGCCTCTTCCGTCTCTCATTCTGTGACCCCATGATCCTGGACAGGGAGTTTGACCCCTCACGTCAAGAGGCCGCTGTTTGGTGCCAGGGCCCTTTGATGGTTCAGTGACAGATTTTGGGGTGTGTCTGGTTTTCTTCAGTCAGGAGTTAGGCCAATGGCCCTGCCAAGCACCTTAGCCTTCCCTGAATTTTCTCACCCTGCTTCTTAACTCTGCTTTTCCCTGAGCCCTGACTGAATGCCCTGCAGGCAGTGGAGGCCAGATTGACATAAGGGGCTCCTGTGGACCCCCATTTGGAGGGGTTGCCATGGAGAGATCCTCTCTGGGCGTGTATTTTAGCAGCATCAGGTGATGGCCCGGATGACGGGCTCGTCAGGAGGGAGAGAAGAGGTTCCGGCTTGTGCCTGGCTTTGGTTCGTTGGATGAAGTCAGTCAGCAAACTCTTGTTATGAACCTACTAGCCCACCATGCCAGGTGCCAAAATGCTCACCACACAGGCCTTGCCCCTGTCTGGTGAGGGGTCACAGCTCTGTTCAGACAAGCTGCCTGTGGGTTACATGGGAGATGCTTGGTGTGGGGGAAGACCCTGGATGGAGAGGGGACCGAGATGGAGTTTCAGTCAGACTTGAGGAAAGCCAGGGAAGTCCTGAGTCAGCAGAGGGGGAGGACATCCCAGGCCTGGGGGCAGTCTGAGAGAGCAGCCAGGGCTGAGGTGGGGGGGACAGGCCAGGATGCTGGGGTCACCGGGTTAGAGAGGGCACGTAGAGGAGCGACGGGCCCAAGGGGAGGGGGTGGTGAAGGGCTGTGAGTGCCAGGCAGAGTATTTTGTATTGGATCTCAGAGGCAGTAGGGAGCTGCTGGAAGTTACTGAGTTGGGGGATGATACAGTCAGGCCTGTCCTTTAGGAAGATGGCTTTGGTGGCTCCTCATGGAGAATGGACTGGGGGGGGGGCAGATTCCCCCCCCCCCCCAACAGCCTCTGCAGTAGTCCAGGTAGAAGATAATGAGGGTCTGCACCAGGCAGGGGCAGGGTCAGAGGACTGTCCTTGGCTCTGTATTGGATGGGTGGGGCTGGCACTGGGAGGGTGGGGAAGGGAGGAGGAGGCTGGGGGGGAAGGATCTGGGTGTTTGGGAGCAGGGCAAGTCTGGCACCAAGTCTGTCTGCTGGTGCGGTTAGAGCAGCCTGCCTTTCAGATGAGAAGCGTTCACGTAAGTCTGAGCTGTGGCTTCCTCGCCTCCCTCGGGCCTTTGTGGGGTCCAGCAGAGGCCTCAGACCCCACCTCCCCCACCGCGCCGGAGAGGACCTGAGCCGGATGAAAAGGTGATGGGGGAATTTTTAACTAAATAAAAGTCGATAGAACAGTGTTGCCTCTTAAACCTAACTGATGTGCAGCCGGCCTGGAAGGGGCCTGAAGACAGGGTGCCCCAGAGGTTTTAATTTGCCTCAGGTAGATTTCAGGGGCCTTAGAGTTCGGATAGGAGGGAGAAAAAAATCCCATCTTTATTTCAATAATTAACTGATTTCCTTTGTAATTCTTCTGTTTATCTCGTGTATTTAAAAAATGTGATTCTGATGAGAAGTTTCTGGCCTGCCAGAGGAGGCCGTGGTTAAGAACCCCTGTGCCAGGTCAGCACGCTCACTTTACAGTTTGCAGCCTGTGCACCCGGTCTGCTGGTGCTTCCTGCTGCCGGGAAGCTGAGGTGGCCTGGGGGCCTGCAGGATTAACCACCAGAGTGGCTGTGTGAAGTCTCTTCCCAGTGGAGCGAGCGTTTAAGAGCAGGGGGCACCGGGCTGCCCATAGAGGCGCCGGCCAGCCAGGTGAGAATGCTGGTGCATCCGGCTTACGTGTTGCACGGCATGGCCGCTGTCCTGCCAGCCGTGGGGCAGCAGGATGGGCCCCATCCTACAGATGCAGAACAGAAGGTTAACTTTGCTGCTCACCTCCTTTGTGGCCTTGGGCTGGTCACTGGATGTCTCTTCCACTCCGTTTCCTCCCCTGTCGCATGAAGGGATTGTCCTATCTGTCCTCTAAGCGGCCCTTCCCAGCTCTAAAGCTAAAGCAGTGATTGTATGGACAAAGCTGACGGCTCGTGGAGACCTCACAAGTACTTTGTGCCCCACTCTGGAAGAACTGAATGTTTCTCAGGGCCTGGTAACCCTCGGTCTGTGATCCGATGATCTCTCCGTAAGCGCCTGCTGTGCTCTGCTCAGGAGGCTGTAAAAGGGGTGGGGCCCACGATCCGGGGCACTCGGACCCGATTTTCATTGCAGTGAGTCTGTCCTCAAGCCTGTGCTTTGTGGTTTGGTGCAAATCCCACTTTTTGTCTGCTAGGTTCTGCTCAGGTCGGGGTGTGACATGGGTACCTGTGTGATCATACACCAGGTTCAGAGTGAGGAGGGAAGGGATTGGTTGGATCCCCGTGGGCACAGGAGAGAGGAACGGGTGTGTCCAGTGAGACGTACACCCACCTCATGGTGGATGTTAGGTGTTGATAAGTGTTTTAAGTTTCTTTCTTTCTATGCTGTTTTTAATCTTTTTCGTTTTATGATGTTTATTTTTCAGGAATGATGTGTGTGTGTGTGTGTGTGTGTGTGTGTGTTTTGTAAATTAATATTCCCCCCTCCCCCCCCCCCCACGACCCTCAGAACCAAGTCTTTCAGCAGCTCCCTCCGTGGCCGAGCAGAATGAGCTCAGGCGCTGGCCGTGTCAGAGAGACGGAGCCTCCCCCTGCGCTCCAGGCGCATTGCCTCAGGTGGACCAAGCCCTGTCATGGCACACGGCTGCTCTCTCGTCCTGAATGGATCATTTCCCTCCTTCATCTCCCTGTTCACGGGGATGGTCCCAGTGTCCTCGTGGGATGCCGTCCACAGTTTGCTTAACCTTTCCCCGAAGGAGAAATGCCTGCTCTGTTTCCCCTTTGGGCGCTGTGAAAGGAGCTGCTTTTCCTCCTGCTTGCTGTGGTGGTGGCAGTGGGGATGCCCTGGTGGGAGGGGCTGGGCCGGGGGCCAGAGCTCAGGGCGTGCCTCGGAGCCTTGGGAGCTTTCCACGATCTCCCTAATTCTCCGTCATCCGTGGCTCCGGTAGCTTGGCTTTCTCCTTTGAAGTCTGCCTGTCTGTCTGGTCTGATGGCTCTGCTCTGGTTGTAGTGCCTGAGCAAGCGCCGTCTTGTCATCTCTCCGCAGAGGCGTGAAGGACGTTCTCAAGAAGCGACTCAAGAACTACTACAAGAAGGAGAAGCTGACCCAGCAGCGGGAGGATGCAGACGCTGGCGGCTGCTACGACTACATCTGCGTTATTGACTTCGAAGCCACTTGTGAGGAGGGCAACCCCCCCGAGTTCACGCACGAGATCATCGAGTTCCCCATCGTGTTGCTGAACACGCGCACGCTAGAGATCGTAAGTGAGCCCAGGTGCTGCGCGGTGCCCATCTCCGTTGGCGCAGCGGGGCCCACCTCTGGTGCCTGGCCTTTGACCAGCCCCTCCAAGTCGGGCTCTCAGCCTCTGGTGATGGGTCTGGGACTGGCCTGTGAGGTGGCTGCAGGGTCACTTGTTGCTGTGGACGGGGTTGGGGGTGATCTCTGGGGGCCCTTGCCCTCGGTGAGGGTGCTGAACTCAGAGGTGCTTCTTGGCTGTAGAGCCTTGTGGCTCCTCCTGGGGACCCGGGGCAGACGTACGCCGTTTGGCCCCCAAGACCAGAACCAAGAGCAGCTAGGCCCGTCTCATCTGGTGGTTTTGTTAGGCAAAGCTGCTTAATTGTGACCACCTCCCCAGCTCCAGGCAGGAGCTGGGTGACTATGTGTTGGACATGGCAGCATGAGTCAGACTGGATGGCTGCCCAGGTTCTTCTAGTCCGACTGCTCACCTGAAGAAGATCCCCTTAGAAACCACAGGAAAATCATTGCTTTGGTACCTGTTGGGTGGTCCAGGAACCAGGAGAAGGGTGCTCTGTCAGTGCATCAATCCATTCCCCACGTCTTGCGTGGTCTTCCCTGATGCCACCAAAGTTGTGTGTTTCGTGGTGGCTCGTGGCGTAGTAATGCTCTGTTCTGTGCCTGCACGGCTCTTTGTTTAGCCGTTCCCCAAAGGAGGATGTCCCGTGGTCTCTGCTTTCGGGCTGCCCTGACTTGTTGGACGTGAAGGTCCTTTTCTCACCTCTTTAATTTCTGGTTGTGGCTCAGTTCAGTACCCCTGGGGCACAGCCCAGAAAGGCCGGCCCAGTAATTGGCTCCACCTCCCGTCCATGGCACCTCAAAGCCTGCGTGGCAGTTAGAGGAGCCCCCAAAGTCCTACAGCCACAGTGTAGCAGAGAGGGAACTTCCTGCCTCGAAGGCCAGTGTACCAGGCTGCCTCTGCTTAAGAAAGCAGAATGCTTTGGAAAGACCAACATTCCCAGTCATTGGTTGGGTTCATTTATTTGGAAAACCCCTGGAGGTGGACTTGTTCCTTCTCCTTATTGTGCCAGCCCATTGAGACATTGCATGTTGAAATGTTGATGAGTGCAGTGTAGCGTGGACTCCAGTGAAGCCTTCGGGGATGGCAGGCTGCTCTCCAGGCGTCCATGGTCGGGACAAGGGATGGGACAGCTGCATTTGGGGCTCTGTGACCTCGGGGCAAGGCCCGATTCTTTGGAGCACCGTGCCGTAAGAGACCTTGCCTAGCCTGAGTGCAGAAGCAAGGGAGCACGGTGCAGCTGCCTGCCCGTGCCCAAGTGTCATCGTGTGGCAGACAGACCCCTTTGGTTTGCCTTCCCACAGGTCTGTTAGCAGCAGGCACACTTTGGTTCAGCAAAGGAAAAAAAACTTTGTGCTTAGTGCTGTCCCAGATTAGAACAGACTGTCTTAAGAAGTAGTTCCCTGCCACTGAAAGTGTTGAAGCAGCCCTGCTCTCCTTTGGGCCCAGGCAAGCTCTTTGACCTTGGCAGTGGAAGGTCTCCAGAGGGCGTTGGCTGTGATCTCGCAGGCTCCGTGGAGAAGAACAGGCTGGACTGGGGTGGGGGGGGGGGGGGTGTCTGAGGAGCCAGGGAAAGACTGACTCCTCCTGGTATGTATCCCGCAGGCTCCCCGGGTAGCTTCTGGGCACTTCTTTTTTGTTGGTCATTCTCTGTTATGGCAGAAATCAGCAGCGCCCGGGCTGGTTTGGGAACCCTTGGTGACTGAGCAGTCTGAGGTTTGCTTTTGTGGAGTCTAGACAGATGAGTGGGTGTCGTGCCCAGCTATTGCTTCTTCTGTGCCTTGTATTAACTAGATGCTTGTCTTTGCGTGAGGTTCTAGGACGCTGGCTGTGTCGGGGCCACGGTTGGAATTCTCCAGATTCTCCAACCCAGCTAACTGTAGTTCATTGTAACCTCGCTCCTGTGTGAAGATCAGTGAGTGAACACGCCCTAGAATGGCCCGCTGGCCCCTGGTCTCGCTCACGAGCTGTGGTCTCTTTGCCTTGTAGGAAGACACCTTCCAGCAGTATGTGAGGCCAGAGATCAACACGCAGCTGTCCGACTTCTGCGTCAACCTCACAGGAATCACACAGGTGATCAGGACTGAACGTTTGGGATTCGTTTTATAAAGGGGAGGCCTGTTTGTTACTTGGCAGCGTGACTAAGATCCAGATGAGGGCGTTTGTTGGTGGTCAGTCGGATCCTTCGTGGTCTTCTTAGAAGAGGACACGCACAGCTCCGTCCCCTAGGTCAGCTCAGCAGGAAGGTCTAGGGCTCTCCGCTGGCTGGAGTTGGCCCCTTAGGGAGGTTTTCCTCAGCCCGTCGTGGTTGTGATACATCTGATGGTCAGTCCTAGGAGTGCCGGTTCCCTGAGGAGAGAGGCTATCCTGGTATTGGGTGTCCTCTCGAGGTCACAAGCCATCTTATGTGAAGTCTAGCATAAGGATTTATCTCCTTGGCTGTCTGGTAAAGTTCAGAATTCAAAGGCTCCTTCAGGTTAAGGGTGGTGGTGGTTAAAATCATTGCCCTCCCCGGGCGTGCTGGCTCTAAATACATATTGCCTTAAAGAGGGGGATGTGTGTGAGGGGGATGCCCCTCCCCAGTTACCTTTGCCCAGAAGAGACAGGACAGCTTAAGCGGTTACTAAAAAACAGACGTAAACTTGAGAGTTAAAGCATTTGCTCTGCAGCCCCCTTTTTCTCCCTCTGATTTGCTGACACCTGCTTTTATATCATCAGGACATGGTGGACCAAGCTGACACTTTCCCTCAGGTGCTTCGCAATGTAGTGGACTGGATGAGGCTGAAAGAGCTGGGAACCAAGTACAAGTACTGCATCCTGACGGATGGGTAAGTAGATGCCCGGAGCCGTGGCAGCCCACAGGAGCTAGCCTTCTTTTCCACGTTCCTGTTTCTGATCTTTGGTGGGGCATAGGCTGGAAGAAGGGGAAGCCGTGACCACAGAAGGTGGTCTGAGGCCAGAGCAGCAAGTGGTACAGACCTCTAAAGCGAGCCACCTCCCCACCCCCTCGGAGTGTCATCCTCAGCCCTTAACACATCCTGCCTGGTGCAGTGGTGACCTGATCTTCTCAGCCCCCAGCTCCTCACCAGTCAGCATCTTAAAGCTTCCTGAGGCCTTCCCCTTGTCCCCACTGTCTGTAGATGGGTGACGTTAGGCTCCCCTGTTAGCGAGGGGTGGTGTTGGCAGTGAGGCTGCTTCCACACCACTGTCCTTTATCTCGTCCCTCCCCCTGCTGCCATCTCCTAAGCTCTGTGCTCCTGGATGGTTCAGGGCCTGCTTGTTGGGGCACTCCTGTGAGCTTCTCTCCCTCTGCCTCGTTTCCTCCTCATTCTTCTCTGCCCACCTTGAGGCCACCTCCACTCCCATGTCCGTGTAGCTTCTCCTAATACACCCCCACCCACTTTCTCCTCTGACCTTCCTGAGCACTTTTTGCCAGCACTACCCAGGTTGATGTTTCATCATGCCCACTGCTTGTCTGGTAGTTCAGAGGTCAGGGAAGGCCTGACTCTGCTAAACGGCTGCAGTGTGGGAGGAAGTAAAGAAGGACCGGGGATGTGAGGGCATTAAGAGACAGCTGTGTGGGGACCTGGGCCCTGAGGACGCAGTCTCTGCTCGTCCTTCCAGGAGCGTTACCTACAGACATCGCTGGGTGCTGTCAGACAGGAGGCATCTAGGAGGGGAGAAGGCAGCAGAGAGCAAGGGCATCTCTTCCAAAGGGCTGCCACGGAGGTCTGCTGTCTTACACCACTTAGCCCTGATGTGGCAGAGAAACTCCCTAGATTTGTTGGATTGGGCGGTAGCTGTCTGCCTTTGGCGATCTCAGGGGGGCACAGATGATTCTGCCTGGAGGGATCTAGGTTACGGCATTGGAGATTGTGGGAGTGGAGATGGCCTGCAGAGCCAGGGTGTCTTAGAAACTGCTACCCAAGAGGCCTGTCTGGTGCCTGAGGATGAGGCTGGGTGTCCGGGCCCCTGCCCCGCCTACAGTGGCCAGCTGGTTCCTGCCGCAGGAAGAGCATCACCCTGCTAGTGCCCGGGAGATGGTATTTCCCTGCAGTCTTGCCAGTCTGATCCAGTGGCAAGGGAAGAGAGTGGGAAGAAGCAGGGCGTGCCTTTGACCTCCAGACTGACTTCCAGCCAGTGACAAGTGAGGAACCAGCCCTAAACCCCTGCCTCGAATGAAGATGTTCTCCAAGTGCCCAGAGTATAAACAGCAGGCAGAGGGCTAGGTGACTGCCTTCCTGGAGTGAGGGGAGTATGCCCTGAGGCGCGTGATGAGGACGGGACCAGGGACATAGAAGGAGAGAGTTTCTGGCTGAAGATCAGAAGGACCTGCGGCGAGGGAGGAGCCCTTAGAGTGGACAGCGGCACACACTGCCCAGACTGGAACAGGGCGTGGCTGGGTTTGGGAAGGACGTGGCGAGGCTGGCCCAGAGGAGCGATGGCAGCTTTAAGCTTTCGGGTGTTTTCCGGGAAAGGCAGAGCCCTGTGAAGGCCGTGGTGGGATTTCAGCCTTTAAAAGACAGTGGAGCTTGTGTCAGACTTGATGTCTGGTCAGTAGGATCTGGTTACCACGGCCGGAGATGGACGTCGCACCTTAGCCTTGGCAGCGGAGGAGAGACAGGCCGGGCATGGATGGAGGAGAGATAAGCTGGGCACGGATGGGTCAGATGCCATGCGCTCAGCCTGGCGGTGTTGGAAAATAGCCAAGGAGTGGCTTCCTGAGCACACAGAAAGCAGAGGACAGAGAGGGGACGGCACATGGGCAGGTAGAGCGAGATGGGGACCTCCTCAGAGCAGGCAGGGGTACAGATGTGTGGCTGCTGAGGAGTGGGTTGTGGTGAGGCTGGCGGGGTGGCAAAGGAGCAGCCGTACCCCTGCAGGGCCGCCAAGAGGACTGGGGCGAGGCAGAGCAGGGAGCTGGAGGTGAGGCCACTGAGATTGCTTTGGCCAGAGCAGGATGGAGTCGTGGGTAACAGAGGCTGAGGTAGGCCTTCTTACTCTAGGCCCATCCTTTCATTATCTCTCTGGGCCTCAGGTGAGGGGATTGGCCTGCACAGCCCCAAGATGCAGGAGAAGAGCCTGGTCTGGGCCCGAGTGTCTGAGGTCAAGCACCAGGTTAAGGTCTTGTAGGCATTGGAGGGCCACAGATAGTTTTGGAGCAGACTGAGGGAGATGAGGTTGGAGGAAGGAGGGGCCCAGAGCTTCAAGTTGAGTGGCTTGCTTCTTCTTTGATACTCTTCCTTGGTGGTCTGTGGCCTGGCTGGGACAGAGCAGTCCTGGCTGGTGAGCAGCTTGTCCCCAGGATGAGAAGGGAGAAGCTATCAGAGAGGGCCTGACTGACTGTTGCCTTTGGCAACCTGAGACCCAGAAGAGCTGACCACCAGGGAGGCCGAGCCAGTCTGGGTTCTTTGGCACAGAAAGACAGCACTGTGGCTGTGGGACTGAGGAGATGGGAGGAGAGTGGCTGCATTGAATCCCACAGCACCACACCCCAGAGGGGATGAGGACCAGGAAGCTGTGAGCCCAGCGGGGATGACTGTACCTGTGGGTTTTGTGGCCCTGGCCTCTCTTTTCTTTGATTGCACCGAGGTTGGTAGGTTTGTGGAGTGTGTTTGCCAGTCTCTCCTGCCATTCTTGTGGATGGTTAGAGAGTGTGGAGGTGTTGCTGGGCCCAAAGAGGGGGTTCTGCTGGGCTTCTGGTGGTGAACGTCCTTACTGGTGCCTTGGCTGAACGTGGGCTGGGTGGCGGCCTCTTTTGGGATGACCTGAAGGTGGATGCTGATGCAGCTCACTTGGCAGGTGGCCTGGTAAGATCCCAAAAGGGCTTGACCGGCCGGAGCGTTGGGCTGAGTCCAGGGAGACCTGGCTAGCAGGGAATAGGGTCAGTTCTTGTGCTCATTGGTGGTGTTGAGAGGACAGACTTCTCCGAGGCGCCCATCAGCGGGCACTGAGGCAGGTCCCTGGTGTACAAGAAATAACGCTGGATGACAGTGCCTGGTGGTTTCTGGGATCTGCTCTGTGCTGCCCTGGTCATCAGGGTCAGTTCTAGTGGTTATATTTAGGAAGAACACTGTGACTTTGGAGGTACAGAGGCTGCTTCTGCCTCGAGAACCCCAGAGGTTTTCTGGGGAGGCTGGACTGGGGGGGTTCTGTGAGGTCTGACAGCCATGACTCTGTCTCCTCCAAAGCAGGGGCAGCAGGAGCCATCACCCCCAAGTCAGTGCAGGATAGGAGAACAAAAGAGTGGGGAGAGTGTGTGACGGCCGTGTCGCTGCAGCCCTTATAGTGTCCGGGTTGGAGAAGAAGGAGGGACCGGAGGGGCTTCTCAGCGGGGATTGGCCCCGTCGTGACAGGCGGAGTTAGGGCCAGTCAGGAACCAGAGAGCAGCCTGAGGAGCAGCAGCCAGAGCTTTCCCAAACTGCTTTCTGGGTGTCTGGCTGCTCTCATCCCGTCTTTCTTTTCTCCCAATTAAAACAAATTTAAGCCGTTTTCTCCTTGTCTCTCTCTCTGTCCTCCAAACAGTCATGGCAGAGGCGCTACTAGCTCCATCATCCCATCATTTTCTGTTAAAGTGAACATAGGAGAGCCAGGGGGACCCTCATTCTGTCCTGGGCTTAAGGAGGGGGACGTCCGGGGGGAGGTTCAGGCTGGCTTGGGGGTGGCCTCAACCCCCTTGCCTCTGTTCTGGTGGGAGCGGGTGGGGGGTGGATTCGGGGGAGTGGGAGGGAGGAAGCCGCGCTGTAGAGGGGTTAGTTTTGTGAGATTAGAGATGGGGGGGCTGCAGCGAAAGGGGGAGTGCTGAGGGTGGTGCCTGTCACAGCGGGCAGGTCTGCACAGATCAGAGTGGTCATGCTAGCCTAGCATTCACCTTCTCCTTTTTCTCCCCCTTCCCCTACAAGTTCATGGGATATGAGTAAGTTCCTGAACATTCAGTGTCAAATCAGCAGGCTCAGATACCCTTCCTTTGCCAAAAAGTGGATCAATATTCGAAAGTCGTATGGAAACTTTTACAAGGTAACGTTTGCTTTTTTGTTCAACGGTGATGCTATTGATGTTAACAGTCTTGTCACGCACCGTGCTCATGGCAGGGATGTGCTTTGTGGGTTCACTCTGCATTTTCATTTCCCAAGCTGGATGTGCGTGCGCTGTGCAGCCATCGCACCCTTCCTTCTGTGCTGTGGCCCCTTGTGTGGAATGGGAAGGAAGGAGCGAGGAGGTTGTAGTCTGAGGGTCTGGATCGTTGTTCCCCCAGAGCCTGCAGCAGAGACCCAGCAACCCCACAGATGGGAGCCTGAAATGCTGCCCTAGGAGAAGGAAGGTGGGGGCGAGCTGTCAGCTGCCCCTCTGGTCCCTGTGTCTGCTCTCTGGGCTGCTTAAGCTCTCGGGGGACCGGTACTGTTCTGACGGATGTCTGGTTCTGGTCCCCTCCAGCTGCCCTGGTTCAACCCCTTCCTGTGGGAGGAAATCCCTCTTGTTCTTCACCATTGCAAAGCCTCCTGGCAGGCTCACCAGCCTGCTTTGTGACTTTCTGTTTTCCACAGCTTTATTAGAGGGAGGGAAGATGTGTGTAGGTGTGTGGTTGTGTGCACACCTGTCCCCTGGTCATGAGTTCCGTTCAGTCTCGTCCATTTTCTGGAGTGTCTTCTCTCTCCACTTTCAGGTGTTCGGGGGGGTGTGAGGTACCCTACACCTTGTTCCCTGGTTCCTTGCAGCCATCCCAGGTCCTCGGGGCAGGCTTTCTGCTGCTGCTGCCACCAGTGAGGAGAGCTCAGGAAGGCTTTGTCCCTTCACTTTGGCTTTCTCTGCCGCCCTTTTGATGGCTTGTCCCTCAGGCCATGCTGGCCCAGCGCCTCTGGGGGCTCCCTGGTGGTGAGACTGGCGGGCATGCACCGGTGCAGATCCTTGCAGGGGCTTTGAGCCTTCTTTCTGCAGATTAGAGGAGTCGGCCCCCTCAGCGCTCGAGGCTGCGGGAGCTTGTGCAGATGCCTCTCTCCGGTCCTTCCTTTGGGTTTGGTATTGATTTTGACCCTTGATTCTAGCCAATCAGTATCCTCCACTTCAAATTCTTTCTTGTGGAGATTTAGGGAGAATTAAGGGACGTGGCCCGGTTTTTCCTGGTGTCTCGTTTTCCTCTTGTGGTGGAGCTGATGAGCCGGGAACCCCTTCTTTTCACGGTCCAGACCAACAGATGTGTCTGAGGATGGTGGAGAGAAGTTCTTCCCAAAGGGCCCGGCCGTGTTTCCCCACATTTCTCATATTTATCCTTCTTGATAATGTGATATTCTATAACCTTTATGTCCTGCAGGTCACTTAGCATTTCTCATTTGCCTTGTATTGCTCATAAGCCTACAAGTATGTTCACAAAATAATTTTTTTTCATTTTTTAATGTTCTTTTGAGGTATATTCCCAGAAGAAATTATTGAGCCAGATGGGTGGGAATGGATGGGATGATTTCTTTTTGTAGAATCCTGTCGGATTTCCTCCTACAAACATTCCACTGCCCTGCAGTACCATCATTAATGAATGAGTGCAGCCGTTTAATTGCTTCTCCACCGGCACCGTTTGCTGGATTTCGAAGCCTTTTATTTTGCCAGTTTGGTGATTGTGAGGTGCTGCTGTGTTCCCAGTGTGTACAGTTGCATGTTAGGGGAATTTCCATCCGGTGTAGGCCTTTTTGGTGTGATTCTTGTCCGTGGTTTTCTACAGAAGCTTTTTAAGAGGACTTGTCTGCCATCTTGTTCTTAGCCACAGGTGACATAACGTCCCTGTGAATCCTTGGTACCCGGGTGTACAAATGTGGCTGTTGGGAGTAGCTCCTCGTGCCCTGTAATCGCCATCAGGGCACCCCAGTCTTGCTCATGCTCTCCTGTGCTCCCTGCGCAAGGAGCCAGCTCTGCGGGCCCAAGAGGTTGTAGGTTGGCCTTCCTGTGGGATTAGATGGCGTTAGAGCGTCCCATTGTTTTGCGTGTTCTTGCAGAGTCTGCTGTCGGAGCATGCGACAGATGATCTGCTGTGCTTCGTTCCCAGGTTCCTCGGAACCAGACCAAGCTGACCATCATGCTTGAAAAGCTGGGCATGAGCTACGACGGGCGGCCCCACAGCGGCCTTGACGACTCCAAGAACATCGCCCGCATTGCAGTGCGCATGCTGCGGGACGGCTGTGAGCTGCGGGTCAATGAGAAGATGCACAGCGGCCAGCTGACCAGCGTGTCCTCCTCGTCGCCTGTAGAGGGAGCCCCCGCTCCGCAGATGCCCCATTTCCGAAATTAGCCACCGAGGGTCATTGGCTCCCGGGCGGCGCCCCAGCTCGGGGCGCTTCCAAAAGCCGACAGGTGGCCAGTCGTGCGTTGAACTCATTCTGTGATGCAAACGTCAAGCACCTTAGATGTGTCAAAGTGTCATTACAGGTATCTGCGCTTAAATGTGTATTCTGTTGAACAAATATATATGTATATGTTTGCGTGTGTGTGTGTATATGTATATATATATATATATATATATATATATATTTGTTGAACAAATAGCAGAAGGAGGGAGTCTTCGAATTCAATGCCACCAGCACTTTTGGTCCTTTAAGTATTGTTAAACAGTCTCATGTGTGTGTTTGTGTGTGCGTACACATGGCACGCACACACAAGTGTGTATGTGTGTGTGTATATATATATATATATCTGTATGTTCCTTTTTGGAAGTGAGCTCGAGCCTTTGAGGATCCAGGGGGCCCAGTCTGTGTTCGAGCGGGCTCGTCCTTGGCCATAGTGCGCTCCCTTCCCTGGCCCGGGGAGCTGTGCGTTCCCGTCTCAAAGGAAGGCCGGCCGAGGTCAGGAGGAGGATGGCAGGCCACCCTCCAACTGGTGCACCTGGCACAGTCGCTCTGGGGCAGTTCGGCAGAATCAGGCCGGGGCACAGGATCTGATGAAAAACTTGCTGGTTAGCGCGGATTACTGACAGATGGAAAGAAAAATGGAGTTTGGGGACAGTCACTGGAAACATGACTTTGAACTTACTCTGCAGCTTTTACAAAGATGAGGTTTTTAGGCCTTTTTTCCCCTGCCCCACAGCGATAGCCTGAAAGCCTGTGAAACCAAGTAAATATACACAATAAGGGGATACGAGGCCCGCTTACCTCAAATCAGTCATAGAAATCAAGCATCATGTTGGCGTTCAGCGCTGCTGAGGAGGAGAATCAAGTCCAGTGACGTGTCCCACCCCGTTTCTTTGTGTCAGGAGACACCGAGGAGCCCTCAGACCCTTAGAACATCCTACATGTCACAGGGAAGCAGGCTCGGCCCCGGCCGCGGCCCAGCCCCCATGCCACCACTCCCCTGGTCAGACTTGTGTCCAGCGTGTTGTATGTAAATCATCGAGCCGCCCACCACATGTTGCAGACAGCGACTGCCACTGCCGATGCCGAGACAGAAAGAGAGAGATTCTTGTCTGCAGGAGGTCGTTCTGCCTTTATTGGAGGCAGATACCTTGTTTCCGTGTATTCAGAGCCCACCTTCGGCCCTCGGCTCCCACGGGGTAGCATGAGAGTCAGAGGCCTGTGTGCCCCTGGCCACACACAGGGCGGGCCCATTTGCCCCATATCAGAAGGACTGCGCCATTGGAGCGTTCTTTAGTCTGCTGCACCACGGCGTGTTTAGTTTTGTTTTTATCCTCATTTTAAATCGAAATACGCCCTCGGAGCACACATGAGTTGTCCTGGGTCAGACGGCTACTCTGTCTACCATGGGTGCGGTATCGGCTGTTCAGTAGAAGATGGACCAGCTGGGTTGCGCTGAGAGCTCAGAGCAGCATGCACCGCATTGCTTTGGAAAACCCAGTGCAAATCAGCCTTGGGAGTTTGCTCCCTTTCCGCCATCCTCGTGAAAAGGCCGCCCTGACTTCTAGGCGTCCTTCACTTTTGTCTCGTTCAGAACGCTGACGCCTTTAAAGTCACCACTGTTACCACATGCGTCCCTTGGGCTTCAGACGGTCGTGCTCTGTCTCTGCTCTCCTGGCCAAACCAAATACTGATTTAGCTTGGACGCCACAGACCCTCCCCACCTCTCTCCGGCCTGAGATGACTTCCTCCGTTGGATGGCAGAGCTCCCCAGCCCTTGCCTGCCACCAGGCATGGTCTGGAAGGCTGGCGCCGCAGCGGAGAGCTGCCTTTATCCCACACCTTTTCTTCTTGCTGGTGGCCGGCAGATGGATGCCTTTCAAGCGTGCAGGCATGGCCCTAGAAGCGGTGCTTGAGAAATGGCTGTTTGCCTGGATTTTCATTGAGTCATCTTCAGTAGAGTACGCTTGAAATTCCTGTGAATCCTTGTCTGTTAGACCAGCTGTGGATGGTCTTCCTGTTTGGTTCAAGCCAGAAACCGCGGCAGGCACCAACCAGCCCGTCGGCGTAGCTCGTCTTCGTGTCCTTGGCACTTAGAGCGTCATGTGGCCCCGGACCACGTATTGTACAGACTTCCTCTTCTGTTACCTTCTCTGTGACCAAAGTGCCTAAAGAGGGCGTCGACAGACGGGTCTGCTGAAGGGGGCCTGCAGGAGCTGGCCCTGCCTTAGCCACGAGAGTCCCTGGCAGGTCCTGGCAAGAGCAGAAGAGACACATTGTCTCGATGGCGTCCTCAGAGCGACAAGGAGGGAGGACCCAGCCGGAATGACGGGGATGTGAGGGCTGAGTGGAGCCTGACGGGCTTCGTGTAAGGGGACCAAGCAGCAAAGAGAGGAGAGCAGTGTCACCAAAGACTTACCACCACTACACTGCCTTGGAGAACCACCTGCTTTCTCAGACCCCTTCCTTAGGTATTGCTGTTATCTTTTTGGGGATTAGGGGAGGGTGGGAGAGGATGGGATGATGGATGGAATTCATACATCGTGTGCTTTGTTCTGAAATAAAATCACGCACCTTTTGTTACCTTCCAGGCCTCTGCTCCTTTGTCTCCTTTCCATCAGCGTTCATTTGATGCTCTCCCCTAGGAGGGGACCTTGGTTCCTGTGGACAAACAGCCAGCTCTGGATATGGGGGGAGGAAGGGGTCCCATGCCAGGTCCCTTGAATGTAGAGAAAGCTTTTCCACCTGCTGGCTTGAGTTGAGACTGCAGACAGACGGGGGCTGTCTTTCACTCTGGGTGTGATTCCCTGGGAGACTCTGACCATGTGGGATGGTGGGCGCTGATCCTCAAGCCGATTTGAGCATCTCTTCAAAGTTAGGGTGACCACATCAGAACTGGGGTTGGGGGATGACTTCCATGTTGAGTGGGAGATGCTTCTAGGACAGCAGGTGCAGATGGAGCTCTGGAAAGGGAAAGGGTCAGTTGCTTGTTTAGGAGCCATTTGCATAGAGGGAATGTTGAGGCTCGGGGAGGCCCAGGGTGACACAGGGCCTGGCATAAGGGAATGGGTGGATGGGGGTATGGGGGACCACCCCACAGTCACTGACCAGAAAAGGGGCAGTAGCATAGGTCTGGCAGTAGCTGTGGTAAGGCAGCGTCACTCAGACATCAGCCAGTCCAGGCATTGACCAAGGCTGATGGAGTCCATGTCCAGAGGTGGCTCCTGGCTGTTTCCTTCTCCACCCTACCTGGGTTCTGACTCCCATCCCCTCTCACTGGTCTCTGTCTCCCGCCCATCCACCATACAGACCCTGAGTGGATGCTCCTGGCCTGTGCTTAGGAAGTGTCAGTGGCTCCCTACTGCCCAAGATAAAGGGGGTTTAACCCCATGTAGATTTCACGGTGAAGGTTTTGGTCTAACTTGGTCCAGTGACCAGTCATGTGACAGGGAAGGATCCTGAACGAGGACATTGAGGGAAGGAAGAGACGGCATTTGTTGAACTGAACCTTGCTTCCTTGTGTCAGTCAATTCTGCAAGCATTGACCAAACGCTTGCTGCATGCCACACACTGAGCTGAGTACAATTCCTGACCTCCAGGAGCTTGCTGTCCAGCGGGGAAGCAACACACAGGCCACTGTACAAACAGGGAAGGCAGGAGATCATCTGAGGGGGAGGCACATGCTTTACTTGGGCTGAGACTTGAGGGCGGCCCAAGGAAAGACTTGGCACATGGAGGGTCTTGTGAGGACAGGCCAGGAGGCCAAGGGCGCTGAATCCTCAAGTACAGGATGGGAGTGAGGTGCATGAGGACCCGGGAGGTAGGAGGGGAAGGAACGAATTCTTCAGACTTGTGGAATTTGAGATGTCCACTGGGCACCCAGCGCACTGGCCAGGCAGATTTAAGTCTGGTGATGAGACCTCTGAGAGCTGTGAGCAGAGATTGCCTTTTATGCTCAGGGAGGTCACCAGGAGGCTGCTTCAGCCACTTGGACCAGTTGTGTCCCAGGAGAGCATCAAGGGTTGAGTCCACCAGCTAGATGGCAGGCAGAGCCTTAGGAGAGCCTGTCCTGGCTCGCACAGAGGGTCGACCTGAGGAAATGGGGCACGTGGCACCTGCTGTTTCTCACATGTGACCTTCTGGCTCCCACCTTGGTGCCTTGCACACGCTCTTCCTCGGGCCTGAAAATGCCCTCCCTCCTCTGCTTCAAAGGGGTTCAGCCCCCTAGAGGTGGGTTTTCCCAGTCCACCCATATGTGTCCCACATATCTGTGTGCGTAGACCACAGGTTCAAAGGACCCTAAACCTAGAGCTGGACGGGACCACAGACTCCCTGGAGCTCAGCTGCTTGACAGATGGAGAAATGGACGGATTGTGGTTCAGTGACTTGCCCTGGCAGTCGGTGTCAGAGGTGGAGTTAGAGCCTGGACCTCCCAGTGCCAGAGCCAGAGACCTTCACTTGTCTAGGACACTGTCTGGCATGCAGTAGGTGCTTAATGATTGTTGAATTGGATCCCTTCCCAAAATCGAGAGAAGCTGTAGTTAAGAGCGTTCCATCTCTGGTTGCCCTGCTTACAGAGGTAGCCAGGACCAAAGTAGTGTGGTGCCCTGAGGGAGGGCTGAAGGGAGGGCCGTTTTGATTATTGTGGGGGCCCCTGGGTGTGTTCTTAGCTGGGGAGGAGGTCATGGGAAAGGGTAGACTGAATGTGCATGGGGGGTGGGGTGGGGAAGAATTTTGAGCAGTCCAATATCTGGAGTGTGTCTGGAGAATGTACTCAGCACCTACCATTGACCTGGGGGCTGTGCAAAAAGCTATGGGACACCCATCCATCCCCCGGGTCCTGGACCACGAGTAAGGTTTGGAGGGCCTCGCAGCCCCAGGGAGCCCTTGGGGTGGGCATCGGCAGGAAGGCTGGTGTAAGCCCACTTCCACCAGCCCTGACGGGGTTGGTGCCCCGTGTCGGCCCTTCTCCCTGCTCGTTGCTCTTGGCTTCCATGTCCTGCCATCTTGACCTTAGAGTCACTCAACTCAGATGGCCAGCTCCAAGGCATGTGGGCACTGAAGCTGGACCATATGTGTCCCCCAGTGGATATGCCACCCAGCCGGGTCTGGACACACTTCTTAGCCACCTATGCTCATCTGTCTCCTCATCGCCACAAACTTTGTGAAAAATACCTTCACAAGTATGGATATCCTTAAAAAGATGAGAAAGCTTGTGCTTGGTTCTCTGCAGCAGACTGCCTCTTTGACTGGCAGGTGGGGAGAAGTCAGGGTCCACCCCTGCTTATGGTACGGCGATCATCCCCAGAGATGTGACCGACTGTCCAGCCAGGCGCTTCCCCCAATAGGTCAAGATGTCAGAGCTGTCCTGGGTGATACAACAGCAATTGCTTGGTGGAGTCTCCACACTTAGTGTTTGTTTTGAAGCCAAAAAGAAACTGGTGCTGAGTTCAGCCAGTCCATCTCCTTCCTGCTGCAGGGAACTTCCTGTAATGGCACGGAGGGTGGGGGTGTGGAAGAAGTAGTGCCTCCGTTCAGGTCTTACAGTCTGCCTGAACCACCAGGCTTCCCAGCTCAGGTATGTTGTGTGTACCTGGGGGCATCCGCAATATGAGGCGGGCAGAACCTGAGGTCACTCATCTCAGCCCCTCGTTCTACAGAGACTTGGAAAGGGGCCATCACTTAGCTACAGGCCCACAGTCTGTCCTGGGAGATGGACTGAACAGACAAGCAGGCTTGGCATGGAGAGCTAGCCAGGCTGGACATTCCCTGGCCGATGCCTCTCTGGAGCACTGGGAGCCTCCCGTTTGGGGGAGAAGAGGCACCCTCCCTCCACTTAATCTGCACAAAAGGTTTGATTCACGTCCCCCACACTGACTTCCTCCTCCCCAGCCTCACCCAGCCTTCCCTTGTCCAAAGGGCCAAGTCAGGCCAGCCGAGCGTGGGGCAGCGCACGGAGGCATCAGCCGAACTGTCCCTGCAGCCGCCCCTCCTCCCCAAGGGAAGGGAGAAGGGGCATTTGTTTGCTGGCACTTTCTCC
>CM053601.1:2124401-2147424 GCA_028646575.1 Pseudocheirus occidentalis
GGGGGGGGGGGGGGCTGACTCAGACTGGCCACACCCGGCACGCCCCGGTCCTCTGAGCCTGGACTTCAGCTTGCTCTGGCTGTTGGAAGGGGAGGGCTTGGCTGCTTCTCTAGCTGCCAGGAAGAGCTGTAGGTTCTGTCTGCGTGGGCTTGGACGTGCTGGTCATGGAGGATCACTTCATCTCAGGCTGGCTCCCTAGGAGCGATCCTGGGCTCCCCACTCTCTGCGCCCCCTCCACGTATTGAATATGGGGCCAAGGCTTCTTGATTCCACTTCTGCTGCATCCCTCTGCCCCCCCCCCCGAAGCAGACCCTCACCTCCTCCCTGCACTGTTGCAGGAGTTGACTCGGGCTCCCCCCCTCCCCAGGGCACCTCTCCTTCAGTTCAACCAAAGCGATTTTCCTGCAGCACAGGATGATCATGGCACCTTTCCCACTCAGTGTCTCCAGGGAGTTTCAGCTCCTGGGTTTCCTTGTCTCTCCCCCTTTTGCCCGTTGCCCCCAGGAACAAATAGAGAACACTCCAGCATTTCGAGGCCCTTCACTCAGCCCCCTCCTCCCTTTGCAGTCTTGTCACACCTTTCTTTCGGACCTTCGGCCTCGTGGCTGTTCCATGAATAAGGCTCTGCTTCTCTTGGCTCTGGCCATTCCCTATGACTGGCTCCCAGGCCCCAGGCCGCAATGCCCTCCCTCCTCCTGCTTCCTTTAAGTCCCAACCAAAACCCCCCTAACCCTAGGGGCTCCCCCTTTGATGGTCTCGGGTTTATCTGTCTGCAGCTGGCTTCTACAGATTGTTGTCCCATCTGTTAGACCATAAGCCCCTGGAGGACAGGGGCCACCTTTGGCCTATTGTGTCCCCAGGTGCTTCTGTCGTTGTTCAGTTGTGTCCAACCCCATTTGGGGTTTCCCTGGCAGAGACGCTGGAGGAGTTGATCATGCCCTTCTCCGGCTCGTGACAGATAAGGAAACTTAGGCAAACAGGCTTAAGTGACCTGCCGAGGGTCACCCAGCTAGTAAGTGTGAGGCTGGATTTGGACCCATGAAGTGAAGTCTTTCTGACTCCAGGCCCGGTGCTCTGGGCATTGTGGCACCCCAGCTGCCCAACCCCACCACCATGATGGTCATTGGGCGTTTCTGTGCCCTTGTTCCTTCCCTGGGGCAGAGAGGAGCCCAGTCTAACCAGAAGGACCTTAGAGGTCATCCAGAGGAGGGGGCTGGGGACCAGACTAAAGGAAACAGCTGCCTTGAGCACAAGGACCGGAGGCAAGGGCCTCGATTCCAGACCCAGCTATCTTTCTTCCAATACCTGCTCACAGCCTGCAGTCTCAGGAGCCAGAAAGGGCACCAGGTCTCTTGGAAATTCCAGTCTAAATCCTCCGCTTGGAACTGAGTGCAATTGGCCTGAGTCAGCTTCTAAATGCCATTCCTTCCACTAGCATGCTCTTTCTTCCCAATACCTAGTGAGGGAGTGGGTAAGGTGTGTGTGTGTGTGTGTGTGTGTGTGTGTGTGTATGTAAGAGGGAGGGGGAGAGAGAGAAGAAAGGCACAGAGAAATATGAAGGTGAGGGAGAAGAAAGGGAGGGAGATAGAGGAAATGAGAGATAGAGGGATAGATGGAGAAGAGGGGAGAGAAAGAAGGAAAGAGAGCCAGGAGAGAGGGGGGAGGGGGAGATGCATAAAACCCAGATCTGCAAAATAGAATTCTTTTTCCAAAGAAGAACAGAAGTACAGATTTGGATGACAGAAGGAAAAGATGGTCTGTCCATAGGTGGAGTGAGGGATGACAAGGCAACAGGGAGAGGGCTGGAGTGCTCCCTGGCACCCTCACAATATTGGGAAGAATGGAGAAGGCCTCTAGCATGTTGAAGGGTCCCTCTGTGGCAATCTCCCGGAAGCTCAGACTGTAGGCTTAAAGGGGCCTGTGAAGTTGGGTCCACTGAAAGATTTAAGGTAGACATAATCAGAGTGGCTAAGTGGTGCAGTGAATAGAGCACCAGCCCTGGAGTCAGGAGGACCTGAGTTCAAATCCAGCCTGAGACATAACACAAAACTAGCTGTGTGACCTTGGGCAAGTCACTTAACCCCAACTGCCCTGCCCTCCCCGCCTACCAAAAGAAAGTAGAAATAATCCATGTCCCCCTGACCCGGTGGCCACCAGCTGATTGCTGGCCTCAGTGCTGATGTTGGGACAACTTGGTCCAAGGGCTTCTCTTGGGCTGGACCTGTGAACCACTAGCACAGGTGAGGAACTTCTCCAATGCAAATGCACCTCTCTGGCAGCTTAGTTTCAGAAGAGGTTGTGTTGGGTGGGGCTGTGTACCCAATCATGGATGAGACAGCAAAATAAATGGCATCGGTGAAACGGATATGGAGACTTGGCTGAGCAGCTTGGAAAATCTGGGCTGAGCAGCTTGGGTAAGACACCCCCTCTCAGGGCCTCAGCCTGAGGAGGCTGGACTCCACCTCAGGTCCCTCCCAGGCCCAAGTCCTAGGAGTCTATAGAGCGGCCCCACCCAACATCATCCCACAAAATTCTCATTAATCCAAGGGATCCAATGTCGTGCAGTATCTATCAGGCACAGGTTAGCGGCAAAGTTTTCTTGAACCTGTTAATATGTTGGGTGTGAGAAGTGGCATGTACAATACTCTGAGTCAGGAAGGCCTGGGTCCTGGGTTCCAGTCCTGAACAGTTGGTTAACCTCTCAGTGTCTTCAATGAACACAACCTCTTCTGTACAGGAAAAAAACCATCACTAGAACCAGATGACCAGTGACCATGTCTAGCAGCGACTGTCTCGTTTATCCCCACAGCCCCACATCCCTCCACGTGGAAAGCAGGACGTCCTTATCCCTTTTTTTGTCTGTCACGACGGTCACTCAGCATTTGGCTTCCTCTTAATGTCATTTTCATGATCTAATTGAAGGCGTCATCCGGCAGGGGTGTGGAACCTGCGCTTTTGGAGGCCACACATGGCCCTCTGGGTCCTCGGGTGCTGCCCAAACTTTACAGAACACATCCTCTTATGAAGGGGCTCTGTTGTGTGAAGTTTGGATTCAGGCAGAGGGCTGCCCTTGAGCATCTAGAGGGCCCCTTGTGCCCTCGAGCTGCAGGCTCCCCAGCCCTGGTCTAGACTGTTCCTTGATTTCATTTCCTTCATTCTGGCCCCAGTTCTTACAAAGCTTTCTGTGTATCTCTGCATTCATCACATTTGTCATTTCCCACTGCATAGTGATGTCCTGTTACCGTCATACCAGCTAACGCTGACAGAGCATTTTAAGATTTATAAAGGGCTACAACAACCCTGGGAGAGAAGGGCTATTATGATCCCAGTTTGACAGTTGAGGAGACTGAGAGGGGAAGTGACTTGCTCAGGGTCACGTAGCTAGTAGGTGTCCGAGGCTGGATTTGAACTCGGGTCTCCCACTCTAGCTGCAGCACCCAGATTCACGTACCACAATTTGTTCAGCCATTCTTCGATTGACCGGCGTCTGCTTTGTTCCCAGGCTTCTCCCACAAAAAGCACTGCTATGAAAAGCTTTCCCAATCCTGTTAAAGAGCTCGTGCTAGCATTTAGGGACATTGTGACTATGCCTAGCCTCAGTTTCTCCTTCTGTAAAACAGCGATAGGGAAGCTTGCCCCGCGTGCCCCCCCCCCCAGGCGATTGTAAGACAGGCGTTTTGGGCTCTGCCAGGTCTCTAGCAATGAGCTCTTTCACTTTCTAGCTTGTGTTTCTTAGGCTTCCCTTCTCTCCTGAACTTTGCCTCCCTAGAATCGGAGTCCGGATGGCTTGTCCACTTATTATTTTTGCGCCAGCCTGACCACAGCTTCCCTTTGGGTAAGACCCACTGTGGCTGAGAGCTGGCCGGCTCACAGCCGATGCAGACAGCGGGAGGATGGCTTCGTCTGAGCCTCTGCTGGGGTCACCGAACGGCTGTGGCTTCACAACCTTCTTTGGGGAGTGCCCAGTGGTCCTCTGACCCCTTTTCTGTGCCCCTTCGAGCTCGTATCCGTATCTCTGGTGCTTAGCACAGAGCCTCGCAAACAGTAAGCGCTTCATAAATGCTTCATACTCATCCACCTCCTCGCAGAAGCTCGGGACACGTGGTGGAGGGAAGAGCTCGTGGTGTATACCATAGAAACAGACCTGGGGCTGATATGGGAAGACTTGTACAGACCAGCGTAGAATTAAAGGGGGAAGACATGGAAGAATGCTCGGTACAATGGCCCCAAGAACTCGGAGGAAGACGATAGTGCTTGGCTTCAGAATTCTGCTCGTTGCAACGAGCAGTTGGAAGTTTGGTGAACTGACGGTGAAGCGTGCCCTTTGTCTCTTGGCAGAGATGCAGGTGTGCAATGAGGCGCCAGTTGGCAGGCACGACAAACGGGCTGGGGTTTTGTCAACTCTCCTTTGTCGCATGGAAGATTGTTTGGGGGGAAGTGCAAGGGTGACAGGAAGTGATGGTAATGAGGGGTGGGAGAAGAGAATCAGCGATCCCCAGTGAAAGACGTGGCTACTCTGATCAAGACCATAATCCAAGAGAATTCCAGAGGACTCGTGATGAAAAGCTCTGTCTCCAGAGAAAGCGCTGACGGAGCCCGAGTGCAGCTCGAAGCGCATGTTTATTTTCCTTGTCTTGTTAAGTTTTACTTTGAACGCGGCTAATCTGGAAATGTGTCGCATGACTTTCCATCGAAAATGGGCGTCATGTCACCCGTCTTCCTAATTGGGGGAGGGTCTGGAAGGAGAGAATTTGGGACTCAAATTTTGAAAAGGAATTCAGAAGTGAATGAAGTAGTTTAAAGATTATAGTTAAGCTTGGAGTTGGACAAGGGTAGGGAAGATGAAGGGCACCTCACGACCCAGCCCTGCCTCAGGTTAGGTGCCATCTGGCGCCTCTCTGCCCCACCCCAAACCAAAAGGAATTGGAGGGGGGCTATCACTGCCCAGCCCCGCCCCGGAGCAGGGAGTCTAGTGAAAAACACCTCCCAGCAGCCGGGGGTGACCTGGGAGGCAGGTGGTGCATATTCTAAGCAGGAGATTCTGCTACAGGGCTCAGAAGGGGAAATGTGGGCAGCTTGCACAGCCAGGGCTGGCCTTGGGCTAGAAGCAAGGAGTGTAGGGAGACAGTGGATGAGGAAGGTGGTGTGGGTGTCTTGAGCACAGACCCCTTGGCTACTGTTGTAGGAGGATGGGATGGGACCTATCTTTCTGCCTTCATAGTGATTTTGCACCCAGACTCTGGGAGGCACACCACGGACTCCCCTTTGGAGACCGTCATCCCAGAACACAAGAGCCTTTGTGGCCTGCGGGTATCTGCATGTCACCTCCTATATGACTCCTGCATCCGGGTCCCTTTTTTGGCACCTCATCTTATCTAGGAATGGAGAGTTGTGAAGAATTGTCCTAAGCCTGGGGTGAGAAAAATGTCCTTTCCTGGCTTGGAAGCCAGCACCCGCCCCATCCCCCTGAGAACGGCCTTGGCTCACTCGGAAATATCTCGTACTAAACATTATCTGTCTCCAGAAGGCAATGTATCCACTGCCTTCATTTGGCCTTGTCAGGCAACAGGAAAAACCATCCCTGGGATGCAGGGGACTGAGTGTCTGGTACCCAGAAGGATACTTTGTCTTCATGTCCCTCCTTTCCATTCCAGTCTCCACCAGTGTGCCCAAGTACCCGTGGGAAGAGAAGGTGGAGGAGAGCACTCTGGGTCCTTTACTTTGGGGTTTCAAACCCAAAGTTTAACAAACAACAATAAACACAAATTTCTCCCACTGACTAGTTTTGGAAACTTTCATAGGCACCTGTCATTATAAGAAAGCTCATCCCTTCCCAGATTCTTTTAAAAATAAGTATTTGAGAAGTTTAGAATTTAAAAGAAAGAAAATCCATTTAATGATCAATCTTATGAGCAGAGAATGAAAGGCCATTAGATCTGGAGGGGTCTTGGAAGTGATCAAGTCTGTCTAGCCCATTTTATAGATAAGAAAACAGGCCCCCAGCAGTGGAATGCCTTGCCGACCAGGCTCACTGAGCTGACTCAAGCGTCTTACTCCAAATTCTGGGATCATGGGGTCATTCGTATGTGCCATTCTTGTAGGATGAGGAGGAGAGAAATGGGGGTAGAGACAGGCAGGTGAATGTCGAAGAGAGCCAAAGAGGACCCATTCAGAAAGGAAATGACCTTCATGCCTTCACACAGGGCCACCTGCCTTTCACTGTGAGGAGCCTCAGAGGAGATCTGAGCTCCATTGTTGACTCTGGCCCCTTCTAGCTCTGAGACTGTGGGTGAGTAACCTACTCTCCGGGCCTCACTCCCCTCATCTCTAACATGGGGGGTCTTATACCACTTTGTAAAAAGTACTTTGTAAACCTGAAATTGTGACATGTGAGATTGTTGTTCTTGGAGGCTTATCCTCCTGACGGAGTACTGTATGACCAAAGGGCACCCCCCAAAGTCAGATATTGCAGAGGTGCACAGCTAGACAGAGGTGGTACTACAATGCATGAGCTCTGGACCTGAAATGGAGAAGACCCGAGTTGAAATCCAGCCTCAGACACTTACGAGCTGTGTGTCCCTGGGCAAGTCACTTAACCCTGTTGGCTTCGGTATCCTCTTCTGTAAAATTGGGGTAATGATAATATCTACCTACCATGGTTGAAGGAGGCTCAAATGAGAGAACATTTGTAAAGTGTTTTATAAACCTCAAGCTCTACACAAATCCTAGCTATAATTATATAAAACTCCTGACAGAGGAGTGGGGAACCCTTTGGGGACTTCTCACTTTTTGGCCCATTGCCCCCACCCAGGTAAAACTGGGGATTTCAATAAGTTACTTCTGAGAGGTGGCCACTAGTTCCCCTTACAAGCACCCAGACTTAGAAGGCTCAGATATTTATCAGTGGCGCTCTACACATTAAGGACACAGAAAGGACTGGCATCTGCATCCACATTGGGGCAGGAGATCTCACAGCTAATCAGGGTCAGAGCTGGGACTCACAGTCACCTCCTGACTTCCAGTCCTTGGCTCTTTCTCCAACACCAGCTCATCGCTTCCCTTAGGTTTCCATAGTGCTGAGAGTTTATGAATTCTGCTCTGATGGTCAGCACTTAGGCAGAGAAACCTCAAAATGGCAAAGAATGTGGATGATTCACGTGATAATGTTGTATGTCCTCTGAGCAAGATGTAACCAATTAATTTGAATATTAGTAATTAAATTGAATATTAGTAAGCTACGCTTACTAAAGGAAAAAGGAAGTGAAAAGTCATCTGAATAATTGAGGCCAAATTACCCACAAGATTTCTGTAATTTTGCTGGGCACTTTGGTGCAGTGGAGAAATTACTGGGTGTGTAGGCTTGAATCCCGGCTCTGCTGCCACTGCTTGGTGGCTGTGGGTAGGTCACTTCCCACCTCGGATGTCTGTAAAGTGAGGAAGCTGGACTAGATGGATGATCTGTTTCCAGTTTTAAATCCTAGGATCTGTTTCAATGCAACACACATTTGCTAAACAACTATTGTGTGCAAAGCTGAGTGGAGGGCAATGGGCTGTGTCCTGCGACTCTAACACCGAGCAGACCACAAGAGGGGCATAAGAGTGCTGAGCAAAGGGCTCAGAGTGAGCCCTCTTGGGTGGGATGTGTGGGGTGGAAGCCCTTCCCCATGCCCCTTCACCTCAATGCTTTCCCTCGGAGAGCATGAGCCCCTGTTTACCCTCTAAGTCTCTGCACAGTTGTTGCTGCCCCCACTGGGCTGTGAGCTCCTTGAGGGCAGGGACTGTGTAGAGGCATGACTCCCTTTGTGTTGCTCTTAATACATTTTAGCTGACTGACTGGGGGGAAATCAGAGAGGACAGCATGGAAGAAGTAGCTTTAGACATGGACTTCTAAGGAAGGATTTCCAAAGTGAAAGTGATGGTGATGGGGGCAGTGAATAGAATATCCTCCCTGGAGTCAGGAGGACCCAAGTTCAGATCCAGCCTCAGACGTGGAACACTTACTAGCTGTGTGACCTTGGGCAAGTCACTTAACCCTAATTGCCCTCCAAAAAGCAAAAAAAAAAAGTTCTGGTAATGGGAAGAAGGGATCCAGGTACACAGAAAGTTAGGAGCAAGGTGATGGATGTGGCAGGCAAGCACGGGTGTGTTCAGGAATAGGAAATGGGCTGGTTGGGCTATGGTTCAGGGTCATTATGTAGAGGGCACCGGACCTCCCTCCAGCCAAAGCTCTCTGGAGTCACAGCATAGAATTATAGACCCTGAACTAATCTATACCTCCCTTTTCCAGATAATGACCTTGAGGCTTAGGTCATGCAGGTCATTTTGAGGTACAGGATTTCAGCCCATGTCCTCCACATACAGAATAAGTGCTTTCCCGGCTGTGCTTCCTCTTTCTCCTCCTCCTCTTCCTCCTCAGCGTGGGTCTGAGAAGCCACAATCAGGGCAATAATAAAGCCAGAAATTGCGGGGGAAGGGGAAGTCTGTGTGATGAGGAGGGAGAGTGTTTGTGCCCGGGTGTGAATGCGCAGGTATCTTTGTGTGTGCAGGTGGGTGCATGCACATACACACCAGTGCATGCATGTACACGGCAGTGCATGTGCACTGAGGTGGGGGAGAGGGAGGGTGCACCCTTCCCAGTATTTCTGGGGTTAACACTCACCAATAATCCTCCTCTCTCACCCCCATCAGAGCAAGCTGCCCTTCCTTTCTCTCAAGGTCATGCACTTTTCTGTCCACAAGCTGAGTCACCATGCTTTCTCATAGATGATGTCAGGGAACTCAGCTGGGCTTCTCTTGTGCTCAGACCCATGTCCCTCACTCTTGCCCTGGCCCTGGGCCACAGGAGGCCTCTGCACTGTGGGCCCTTGGCCAGCAGCATTCAGTGATGGGCTTCTGCCATATAGCATAGATAATAGATGGTGGAAGGTGGGTGTGCTGGCAGGTGTGGTAAGTACATTCACTTACAAGAGCCCAGAGAAAAGATGGCCAGCTTCCAGGCCCTGTGATTTAGGGGGTTGCTGTTCTTACATGCCTGCCCTAGACCCTTGAGTTATTTGTGACATGTATGGGCTAGGCTGGGGCGGGGAGCTGCCTGAGCATCATGACATCCATGGCTCATGATGGTCTCAAACCATGAGAATTAGAAGTAACCTGAGTTCTGAGCCTTTATTTCCCCTACCTCCCTGCCTCCCATTCTCACTTCCTGCTGGGGGATGAGCCTTGGTGCCCATGGACAGTCTGAGGACTCCCAGGAGCCCCCTCCCGTCCTCCAGGAATTCTTCAGGCTGCTCCCAAATGCCAGTGTAGAAAGGGCCCTGAGCGGAGAGAAAGCAGCAAGCCGAACGTTGCTGGGCCTCAGAATCCCCAGCTCTTCCCTCAAGTCTTTGAGGCTGTGCCTTCATACTCTCCAGTCTGTATGCACGTGCGTGCTTACATGCCTGCACATACACATGCACTCACACCCAAACCTTCCGTGTCAGAAGGTGTATTTCATCAAGCAGACACCTTGTCCGTGTCCCACACTGGCTTCCTGCCACACGCTCCGTTTCCCCATCAGAAGGAGGTGTGCCTTGACCACAACTGCTGGTCATTGCACTGATTAGGTCATAAGGCCTTTGCCCAGTGCTTCCCTTTGTGTCTCTGTGGGGTTTAAGCACTTTGCTTCCCCAGATCTGCCCTCTGGGGCTCTTTGTTTCTCCCAGGGGCACACAGCCTTCATTCCACCAGGCACCTGAGAGTGGTTCTCAATGCTTCATTCTCCTGTGCTCTCCTCCGGCCCCTCCATTTTAGCTGCCCAGGTTTTTCTTTCCCTGGTGCCTTTTCAGCTCAAGCCCCTGGCACCATCACCTCCCAACTGACACAGCTTTCCAGCTGTTCTCCTTGTTTCGGGTCTCCCCCCACCTTCATCCATCTGTCGACACAGCTGCCGAAGAGATTTTCCTCAAGCACAAGCCTGAATGTGTCACTCTTGTTCATCAAGTTCCCGTGGCTTGTAGGGTAAAATGTCTGCACTTCTGTCTGGCATTTACTGTCCTTGACAGTCTGGCACCACTCTGTCTTCCAACCTTGGTACACATGTGGAAAGACGGGGGCAGCGTATTGTGTTGTTCCATCACCCTGCCCACTTAGAGGTGCCAATGAAATGCCCTGCCTGTTTCAATTGAGAAGGTCTTCATTGAATCGCTCACTCACACACCCAAGAGGCTTCCTGTTCAGATTTTAGCCTCAGGGTCCCCCCTCGCACACGGAAACAGCAGGTGACAGGTGGCGGTGTCTGCATTTGGGGCTGGGGACACTCTGCACATGAAGGAATGGTAGCTTTAGGTCTCTGCAAGGAATCCCCTGGAAAACCATACGATACCTAAGAGAAACTTCCTGAGGGCCCATGAAAGAAAAGGGCTGCTAGGAATTATGAGTCACCCTTTCCCTTTTATCGTGTACTCTGAGCCAGCCTTCCCCTGCTCTCTCTGAGTATTTTGGGGAGGGGGGACTGAGCCCCTGACTTTGTGGTGGAGGTTTGCACCAACTAGTCTTATGGGATCTCCTTAGTACATGCCTGTTTCTAGAAGCTAATTATGTGACTGACAATCATTGAGGAGCCACCCAAACATTGGTGAGGGCTCATGAGCAAATAGCATCAGAAAACTAACCTCAGACCCTCAAGGTCCCCTGGACCCTTCGGGAAGAAGCAGCTGTTGTCCCTCTTTGGGGACCTAACCTTTCAGTGCTAATGAGGGTTGGGAGAGCGTTCCCCGAGCCTGTGCTGCACGTAACTCTCCTTCATGCACTCTGCAATCCAGCCAGAATGATGCCCTTCCTTTTCCTCATACTTTGACATTCCATCTCCTATTTCCTTTATTCAGGCAACATGTACCCTATGGTTGGAATACACTCCATCATGCTGGAATCTCCAGGTTTACCTGAATTGGACTTTTAAGGTGTTGTATCTGCTGGCCTCTGTCAATTATTGAATAGGAACAGATACATTACAACATAAAAACCTCACACATGTAGAGAAGCGGAAATCTTAAAGACATTTGTTAAGGACCACAGTGCAGTAAAATGCTATTCAATAAAAAAATGCTGATAAAACCACCAAAAATTAATTGGAGACTAAATAACAGCCCTAAAGAAAGGGCGGATCAAAGAATAAACCACAAAAATAATGTATTATTTCATTAAATAAAGTGACAACACATAAAAAAAAACTTTGGAGATGCAAACAAGTCAAGCTTTAGGGGAAAATTTATCTCTCTAAAAATTTTCAATAAAAGAGAGAAAGAATAGGACAAATTGGTCAGTGGATTAAGATCCGCAATAATCAGAAACAATTGAGTACAGTAGCCTAGTGTTTGATTACCCCAAGGACGCCAGCCATTAGGGTAAGAACTCACTATTTGACAATAAATATAGGGCAAATTAGAAAGCATTCTGGGAGAAGCAACATCTCGCACCCTACACTAAGATAATCTACACGTGGGCACATGATTTAGACATAAAGGGTGACATCAAAATAGAGGAGCACAGAAGAAATTAATTACCTGTCAGACTTGTGGATAGAAGAGCTTATAATTAAACAAAAAGATAGAGATGACCTCAGGGCATAAACCCGACAATTTTGATTAGATAAAATTAAAAAGTGTTTTGCAAAAACAAAACTAATGCAACTAAAATAAGAGAACTAGGGAAAAATCTTTGCTGCAAATTTCTCTGATAAAAGTCTAATTTCTAAGACATATAGAGAACTGATTAAAATTTGTAAGAATAAGGGTCATTTCCCAATTAATAAATGGTCAAAGGATAAGGACAGGCGATTTTCAGAGAAAGAAACCCAAGCTATCAATAGCCATATAAAAATGCTCCAAATCACAGCAATCAGAGAAATATGTATTAAAGCAACTCTGAGGTTCCATTTCATGTTCATCAGAGAAGTAAGATGGCCTAAAAAGCAAAAATAACAAATGCTGGAGGGACTGTGAGGAAAAAGGTTCATGAAGGTGGAGTTGTAAAGTTATTTCCAGTCTGGAAAGCTTTTTTCTTTTTTGCTTAATTTCTTTTAAAAGTTGTATTGATGGGCTTTGTTTTTGCATAATAAGTACTTGCATATTCTCATTTTGTGAGAGGTCTTGTAACCAGGAAAACAGTTGGATAAAACTAATAATACAGCAACCTCAGCTGAACGTGAGCATAGCATTTCACATTTTTTTTAACGAACAAAAATCTATTTTCTCTTCTTCCCACCTCCTACTCCATTGGGAAAAAAAAGAAAAATGCATTTCTTCTAACAAATATGTGTATTTGTGTAATTATGCAAAACAATTTTCTTCAGTGGCCGTATAGAAAATGTTTCATTCTGCACCCTCATTTTGTCACATTTCTGTAATGAATGGCGTGTTTCATCATCGATCCTCTGGAATTATGAATGTTGATTGGGTTGACCACAGTTCTCCAGCTTTCAAAGTTGTTTGTTTTATAGAACTGTTGTTATTGTGCAAACTGTTCTCATTCATTGTTCCTTCCATTTCATTATTCATCAATTTATAAAAATCTTCAAAATTGTTCATCTTTGCAGTATTGATGTTTTATTATAACTTGTTCTGGTTCTGCTCAGGTTCACTCTGCATCTGTTCATTTTAAGTCTCTGGAGGGTAATTTGGAACTGAGCCCCAAAAGACCGTGCATACCTTTTGACTTAGAGATACCACTGCTAGGTCTCCAAAAAGATCAGGGAAGGGGGGAAAGGATCCATTGTACAAAAGATATTTATGGTAGCTCTTTTCGTGGGGGAAAAGAATTGGAAACTGAGGGGATCAATCAAGGAATGGCTGAATAAAATATTATTCTTCTGTGCTCTTCTGTTTCATATCCAAGAACTTGGAATGTTTAACAACATTTTTTCGATTCATTCTGTCAAGACACTTGGTGCCCAGGTGTTCCATTAGAAGCGGGCAGCAGTTATCCCATCTGAGAGGTCTCCGAAGGTTCTTTGTCATATCCTGGAGGCATATCCTGGGAAGAAGCTGATCTTTCTGTTGTAGGTGTCAACTGCCTCAGTCCCATGTTCCCCCTGGAAAGTCACCAACTTCAGATAGACCTCTCTTCTTCCTTTGGACCTTACTGGATTCTATCTGTGTCTCTGTCTCTTTGGTGTCTTTCTATGTCTATCTCCTAATGGTGCCTGTGGCTCCACCATTATTATTCCTCGTAGAACAAGCAGCTGCTACTTCTTTCAAGTGTCCTGAACCCTCCCCTTGGGAAGACCCTCATGTTTGTTTCTTAGCTTCGAGTCCTCAGCGGTTCTTTCCATCACTTCCTCCCTGCCTCTTCAGAGTTTTTTATTCTTTCTTTTCCCATTGAAACATTCCTTTTAGTTTTAAGAAACATGACATCTCCCTGGTAACATGAAGAATGGAGCCGCCTCACCTCCTCCTTCCTTTGGAGGAAGACCAGTCTGCCCTATGAATGCAGATAGCAACGCCTTTGGACCTTGGAGGCCCTGTTCTCCACATTTCAGGGTAGGACAAAAGACCAAGAGGAGAACCAAAGTCCAGCCAGACCGAAGGAAAAGTGAATGGGTGGTGACTCAGATGGAATGACCTGTGTCTCAGGCGTTGTGATTCATTTTAAAAACTCTAAATAGGTGTAAAGCAAACTTAATGGACTGTCTCATGTTCAACACTGTTATCTACCCAGTCATTTAAGAAGCAGATAGAAGAAATCAGATTGCCTCACTTGAAAGACAGACGAGACGAACGTCCTTCCTCAAGAAGGCTGAGACAGCTTCCAGAGGGTCTCTGAAGTTCATCTCCTCTTCATCCAGCATGCCCAGAGCCCCTCCCCCCCCAGGCTCCCACCCACGTCATGCCCAGTCTGAGAAATCACCCTCACAAATAACCCAAGATTATCCTCTAGGCTAGGGATTAAATACCTAAAGGAGAAACTTCTTCTTTGTGTAGTATTTCAATGTCAAGATCTCAGCATTGACCTTGGCCTTTCCATAAATGAATTCCCCTGGGGAAATAAATTTAGCTATTGGCTCTTACTGAGGTCAAGGGTGAGGACTATGAGATTTCTTGGACGCGTATGGAGAGAAGTTCATCTGGTCTTTGTAGGACATCTCTCAGGGACAAAATGTTCGAGCTCTCAGGAATGTTTGGGATGCATCTGCACAGATCTTGGTTCACTGAGATGCTTCAGTATTATTTACACCAGTCTGGCAGACACAATTAATTATCTGCTGTCCACCCTCATGGAAGAAGTTCAGTTGTCCAGACAATCCCCAAATGTTTAAAAAAAAAAAAGCAAGCTTGCTCCCTTGAGGAGTTCACGTTTTCCTAGGAGAAGGAGAATCCTAGAGGACAGTGGTGGCCAGGGAAGGTTTGGAGAGTTAGATGCATGTTGAGTAGAATTCTAAGGAAGGAGAATTATTCTCCCTTTCCAGTAACAATGGCAGAGTTGATTTGTTTATGATTTCAGAACTGAAAGGCCGGGGGGGGGGGGAAGGAGAAGGAAATGTGGGAGGCTGTGTGGTGGATGACCAGGGAGATGGTCAAGCAGTCCAGTGAAGGGTGGCTGGAGCAACCCTTAAGCAGAAAAACAGGGTCAGAGAGAGGGCATGCCTTTCCCAGAGGTGCACAGAGGAATGTTTAATGGCAGAGATGGGTGGAACTCTCATCGTTCAGACGTGGAATCCTGCCCAATTCCCATTAAACCACAGTGCAGCACCCTTGCCAGCTCGATACTCTGGATGGAGAACCTCAAAGAGCCATACTTTTCCTCCACTAGGGTCACCTTCCCCAGCCTGGCTCTCAATCCCTCTTTGCCTTGACAGGTGTATCAAATGTGCTACCCTGGGAGGATGGGGAAGGAGTCCAGCTTCAGGTGCTGAGGGCTCTGGGCTTGGCTGGTTCTTAGTGGACAGACACACATGGGATAGCTGTCCAGACCCTTCACTGTGGCAAAAAGAGGACCTTGGGCTCTTAGAGGTTAGATCAGTAGAGAGCAAGTGGGGCAGGCCTTCTCCAACTGGAAAATCTTCAAGCACAGGTCCAGAGACAGGTTGGGTGTGTCTATTCCTCAAGGACCTGCCGAGCTGAGAAGTAGGAGGCTCCATCCCACAAATCTGGCCATGGAGAGACCAACACTTCTGGCTACAAGACACGAAACTATCTTTAAAGGGGATGGAGGTAGGGCAGGGCACATGTTTCTGGAGGTACCAAGCCCTGGGAGTACCCACAGCTGAACGAAAGTCAACTTAACAAGCACAGACAGAGAGCTTACTATTTGTGAGACCCAAAAGTACTCAGTGCTGGGAATAATCCAGAAAAGGAAAAAACAGTACTTGTCTTCCAGGACCTCAGTGTTCACACAGTAAACAGGTAAGTAAACACAAGGTAATCTGAGAGGAGGGAAATAGAGAGGGGGGATTGAGGGGGGAGGGAGGGAGAGACAAACAGAAAGAGAGGGGGGGAGGGGGGAGAGAAGGAGAGACAGAGAGACAGAGAGAGGGAGGGAGGGAGACAGAGAGATAGACACAGAGGGGGTAGAGAGAGGAGAGAGAGACAGAGAGAGGGGCAGAGACAGAGAGAGGGAGAGACAGAGACAGGGAAGGGGGAGGGAGAGAGGGAGAGAGAGAGAGAGAGAGAGAGAGAGAAAGTAACAATGGGGGAGGGGAGAGGAGGATTAGAACAGCCTTCTTCCTGGACCAGGAGGTCTCTGAGTTGAGCCTTGAAGGGAATTAAGGGTTCTAAGGGGAAGACACTGAGTTGGGGGCACATCCCAGGGGGCATAGTTTATACAAATGCCCAGATAAGGCAGGTGGGGGTCGAGTTTTGGGATCAGATGATTGGCCAGTTCCACTGAATTAAGAAGGGTAAAATTGAGCTAGCTGAGGCAGCAAGGTGTAGTTAACAGACAACTGGCATGGAGCCAAGAATCAGTCAATAAGCATTTATTAAGCACCTATGGCATGCCAACCACCATGTTAAGAACTTTACCATTTTTATTCCTTTGATCTTCGTAACAACTCGGAGAGGTAGGTGCTAATATTTTCCCCATTATGCAGCTGAAAGAACTGAGGAAAACAAAAGTTAAGTGACTAACCCAAGGTCACACAACTGGCATCCGAGCCTGGACTTGTACTTAGGTCTCCCTGACTCCAGGCCCAGGGCTCTCTCCACTGGGACACCAACTACATCCATCATAGGAGCTCACAGCCTAATGGGCAAAGACCAGGATGCAAATCCTGCCTCAGACACAGTCTGGTCATGTGACCCTCGGCAGGTTACCCATCCTCTCAGGACTATCAGTGGCAGAAAGGGTGTCAAAGAGTGTTGGTGGAGGGAGCTGCCTCACAAGGGAGTCCCCCAGATCCACAAAGCCAGTCTCAGTCCCTATCTCCTAACATGAAATAACTGAAAAGAGAGGTCAGAGCTGGATTGTGAAGGGTCTTGCCCACCAGGCTGAGTGGTTTGTATTTTATTACAGAGGGGGCCACCAGCAACTGATAAGTCAGAGAGTGAGCAGGAGGCCAGACCCCTAATCTCCATCAGTGGCTGAGTCCTCTGGAATCATGACTGGTCATTACACCCATCAGACTCCCTAATTCTCTCAAGAGCGTTTGCCTCTACCCTTCCCTGGCCACTGAACACATTGTTCTCCTGGTTCTGCTCATGTGGGCAGCCCTGGCTCAGGTTTTCTGATGATTGATAAGCCCGTATAAATCCTACCTGTGCTTTTTTTTTTGACAGCAAGATGCTTCTCACATCCCTGAGACTTTTAGCCCCCTTTTTCGCTTCTCAGCCAGCGCACTGTTTTCTTTTCGGTGCTTATGAATTTTTTTTTACAAAGTGAAACCTGCTGTGAGTGATTGGTACCAAGTATAGGAACAGGTAAAATTAGCCTGTGTTTAGGGAGAATCCCTAGAGTTCACATCTTGTGGTGATAGACACCTTCTGGCCAAGTCAAGGTTAGGCTCACCTCTGAGGGCTGCTGTGCATCCAGGTCTTGGGACTCTTTTCCTGCCCCTGGAGCTTCAGCCACCTTCCTTGACATAACTGTCCTGTGGTTCATCACACTAACAGTGGGCGCCATCTTGGTTTTTGCTGTTGACCCAACTTACACTTTTGTTCTTGGACGTCTTCCCGTCCTCTTCTCTCTTCTACAATGTGAGTGTGGGCATATGTCAATGCTGAATTCTTTGGTTCTTTGCGTTGCTATGACTTGGATCTTCTCTTCTGGTTGTTGATTAGCGGAATCTAGCACTTCTGACGCCTCTTGGCTTTCCAGATTCCACTTTGCAGGTTTCTTCTTTTTTGTCTTTATCTGGAAAATATGGAGGCCATATCAAATCAACAATAAGCATTTTTTTAATTTTTAAAAATTTATTCTTTTTTAATTAATTTATTTTTAGTTTTCAACATTCATTTCCACAAAATTTTGAGTAAGTTTTTTCTCCTTGTCTTTCCCCTACCCCACTCCCAAGTAGCAAGCCTACTGAACACCCCTTCCCTCAATCTGTTCTATCTTATATACTCCCCCATTACCCCCTAACTTTCTAGTAGGGAAAGATGGATTTCTATACTTCAGTGCCTGTATATCTTATTTCCCAGTTGCATGTAAAAAAATAATTTTTTAAACATTTGTTTTTAAAACTTTGAGTTCCAGATTTTTTCCCTTCTTCCCTCCTCACCTGCTCCCACTGGGAAGATAAGCAATTTAATATAGGTTGTACATGTGTAGTTACCCAAATCATTTACACAGTAGTTATATTGTGAAAGACCAACTATATTTCCCTCCATCCTATCGCGCCCTTCACTTATTCTATTTTCTACTTTGAACCTGTCCCTTTTCAAAAGTGTTTGCTTCTAACTACCCTCTCCCCCAATCTGCCCTCCCTTTTATCATCCCCCCCCTCTTATCCCTATCGCCCCATTTTCCTGTAGGGTAAGAAACCCAATTGAGCGTGTATGTTATTCCCTCCTTAAGTCAAATTCAATGACAATCAGGTTGTCCCATTCCCTTTTACCTTCCTGTTCTTCCCCTCCATTATAACAATTTTCTCTTGCCTCTTTTATATGAGATAATTTACCCTAATCTATCTCTCCCTTTCTCCTTCTCCCAATAAATTCCTCTCTCATTTCTTACTTTTATTTTTTTAGATATCATCCCTTCATATTCAACTCATACTCTGCCCTCTGTCTATGTATACATGTACACACATATGCCCACACTCACATATATATGTATATACACCTACACACTCCTATACATATGTATATATGTATGCATACATACATACACACATATACCATTCAACTATCCTCATAGTGAGAAAAGTCTTATGAGTTACAATTATCGTTTTTCCATGTAGGAATGTAAATAGCTCAACTTTGATAAGTTCCTTATGATTTCTTTTTCCTGTTTACTTTCTCATGCTTCTCTTGCTTCCTGTACTTGAAAGTCAAATTTTCTGTTCAGCTCTGTTTTTTTTCATCAAGAATGCTCGAAAATCCTCTGTTTCATTGAATGAGCATATTTTCCCCTGAACATTATACTCAGTTTTGCTGGGTAGGTGATTGGTTTTAATCCTAGCTCCTTTGACCTCCAGAATATCATATTCCAAGCCCTTCAGTCCCTTAGTGTAGAAGCTGCTAGGTCATGTGTTATCCTAACAGTGTTTCCACAATACTCAAATTCTTTCATCCTGACTGCTTGCAGTATTTTCTCCTTGACCAGGGAGCTCTGGAATTTGGCTATAATATTCCTAGGGGTTTTCTTTTTGGGATTTTTTCAAGAGGTGATCGGTGAATTCTTTCCATTTCTAGTTTGCTCTCTGGTTCTAGAATATCAGGCAATTTTGCCTGATAATTTCTTGAAAGATGGTGTCTAGATTCTTTTTTTTTTGATCATGGCTTTCAGGTAGTCCAATAATTTTTAAATTCTTTCTCCTGGATCTATTTTCCAGGTCAGTAGTTTTTCCAATGAGATATTTCACATTGCCTTCTATTTTTTCATTTACTTGGATCTGTTTTATAGTATCTTGGATTCTCATAAAGTCATTAGCTTCCAACTACTTCAGTCTAATTTTGAAGGAATTATTCCCTTCAGTGACTTTTTGAAATTCCTTTTCCATCTGGCAAATTGGGCTTTTTAAGGCATTCTTCTCCTCACTGGCTTTTTGGGCGTCTTTTGCCATTTGAGTTAGTCTGGTTTTTTTTTAAGGTGTTATTTTCTTCAGTATTTTCTGGGTCTCCTTTAGCAGACTGTTGACTTGCTTTTCATGATTTTCCTGCATCATTCTCATTTCTCTTCCCAGTTTTTCCTCCACTTCTCTTACTTGATTTTCAAAATCCTTCTTGAGCTCCTCCATGGCCTGTAACCAATTCATATTTTTCTTGGAAACTTTGGATGTAGGATTTCTGACTTCGCTGTCTTCCTCCCACTCTATGCCTTGATCCTTTATGTTCCCAAAAAAGGATTCTATTATCTGTTTGTTCTTCCTCTGCTTGCTCATATTGCCAGCCAATTACTTGACTTTTGAGCTCTTTGCCACAGTAGAACAGTAGAACTCTGCTTCCAAAATGGGAAGAGCTTTGTCCCAAATTGCAGGGGTTTTCACAGCTGCCAGAGCTATTAGGAGGACTCTGTCTCTACAGCTCCCACAAACTCTGGCACACTGGCCATGCACACCAGGACCTCCACCCAAGACCACAATCCAGATCCAAGCAGGTGAAAGCAAGAGTTATTACCCTCTCAATGGTTACTTGGTCCCCCTGCAATCTGCGGGCCAGGAGCTCCTGAGGCAGCCACATGATGCAGCTGGCCCACCTCTGCCACTTCTAGCCCCAGGAGCAGAGGCTGGACTGGCTGTTCCATCCCCCTGCCTTGTTCCAACAGTGTTCCACACTGACCGTTTACTTTGGCATTTATGGGTTGAGAAGTCTGGAAGCCACCACAGCTGCTCGTTGTTCACTCTCCTGAAGTCTGCTCTGACCACTGCTGGTCAGGGCCACCCTGGGGCTGGAACCATGCAGCTCCTGCAGGACTGCACTCAGTTCCAAGAGTCCTGTGATGGCCCCTTCCTGTTGGCCTGCTGGGCTGCTGTCTTCAGCAGGAGATTTGTTTCTCTCTGTCACTTTGTGGGTTCTGTAGCTTTAGAATCTGTTTAGAGTCATTTTTTTACAGGTATTAGAAGTGGTTGGAGCTGGAGCCCACATCAAGTTTGTGCTTCTGCTCAACAATAAGCCTCTGTTAACCTTCCACTACGTCCCAGGCAATGTGTTATGTGTAAACAACAACCCAGTGCACATTAGTTCGATGTTTCAGTGTCTTTCCTCAAGATCTGCTCCAGATCAGTCAGCCACTCCTTCCATGGCAGTATCTTAGGAATATTCTTCGAGAGATCCATGTTTCCTCCAATGACTCTCACCAAGCAATGGATGCTGAATTCTCAGTTGTGTCCAGATCACAAAATGTTTAAGCACCTTCTGTTGCCTGCCATAGAGAGTGTGTTCAGTTGTTTGCCGTGGTCATTGTTAGATTTTAACAATCCTTTCTTTGCTACAGTTAGCTTGGATTGTGTGCCTTCAAAATTAAAAAAGGGCTTTTGCAATTCATAGTCACAGTGGGCTCCTCTTGCTTCCAAAATCATCCAAGGCATCAGCATTCTTTTGCTCGTCCATTTTGTCATTAAGTAGGATTTCTGGCATTTGTGTCAAGTAAATATTTCCAGTGACCTTAGCTTCTTCCACTTTTCCATCTTCAGATTTTACTGGCTCTTCAGTTTCAGAGGATATTTAATCCAGTCCGGTCAGTCTCTTATGACTGACCTGCACCAGTTTCCGATACATTGCTGCGTGGGGTGGAACTGAAGGCACTCCATAAAAAGCCCTGTAAAGCCCTGTTCTGTGCCAGGTAAGAAATGGCCGGCGGTTGCCCTGCTTGCAGAGGCCTGTAAATGGCATTTGAGCTAATTAAACCAGAAGCTGGTAATGCTGCTGGCAACTGTACAAACCTTCCTTTGTTGTGTAGGCTCAACCCCCTCACTTACTTTCCCCTTTCACTTTATGAACTGAATTTGGGCCACGTCCACACTGAGCTTTGGTCTGGGCTTTTCTCCCTGTTCGAGTCTCTCTAAGTCTGTTTTCCCATCCATAAAATTAAGATAATAATTCAGTTCAATTCAACAAGCATTATTAGTCACTTATTATATAATAGAAGCTGTGAATATATAGAGACAAAAATGAAAGTGATTCCTGCCCTCAGGGAGCTTACCCTAGATTGGGGGTGGGGTCAGTGATGGCAGAATTCAAGTAGGAATATAATCCAGACTTCGGTCCCCTTTGGGGCATTTTTATGAGACTCTCTCTCCCATAGGATGGTGGAAAGAAGCCTGACACAGGTCTGAGTTCTGAGCAAGGACAGAGGAGGGGAAGTAAAGTCAATGTGAGCCCTGCTTCTGACCCCAGGTGGACCCCAGCACTGGCCTGGCAGAACAAATAGTGGATTTCATGAAAAAAAAAGTGAACAAATCTCAATGACCGCACAATACAACCAGAAAAGTCAGAATAAAGTCAAAAGGCTGAAAAGCATTAGGAGTAACATGTAAGGTGTTTGCCATCAAAGTCAACAGACCCAGAGAATGCGTTGAGGAGAGATGACAGCCGGGCAGTACATGCAGTGAGTGACTGGGGGGGGGGGCTCACGGTCTCAGCCTCACTGGAAGCAGCTGGCAGGGCCCCAAGACCGCTGGCTATTGTGCTCTTCAGGCTCTAGGGGTGTCCCTGAAGTGCTGGGGAGGGTTTTTCTAATAATATTGGTCTTGGACTCCCAACCTATGTGTTCCCTCAATATCAACCACCAGTTAATGTCTCCCTAATCTCTCTGGGCTTCTGTGTAGGGGAAAGAGAAGGAGGAAGAGGAAGAGGACAAGGAGGGGGAGGAGGAAGAGGAGGAGGAAGAAGTCATCCATCTCTTGTGGCTTGGCTCTGATTCCATTAAGACTCTAATCTCTGAGGGGCAGCTAGGTGGTGCAGTGAACAGAGCATCGGTCATGAAGTCAGGAGGACCTGAGTTCAAATCTGGCCTCAGACACTTAACACTTACTAGCTGTGTGACCCTGGGCAAGTCCCTTAACCCCAACTGCCCCCTGCCACCCGCTTCCAAAAAGCAAAAAAAAAAAAAAAAAGATTCTAATCTCTCTCAAAGCTGCCTGACCAGAAAGGATCACTTACTACTACATAGACCCAGAGTACACTTCTAAAAAGAGGAATACAAACAAGTGAAGGCCAGAGTGGGCAAAGGGGCATCTCAACTCCCCCTGACTCTTTACTAGAGTGAGCATTGACAGCACCTCCCCCTCCTCCTTCCCTCCCTCCCTTCCTTCCCCCTTTCCTTTGAGCCCTTATTGGTAATAGAAAACTGACTACAAAGGCCCTATCTGCAGTCATCTGAAATTTATCGGGGCTAGAGAAGAGTGCCTCTGTCTTTGTAAATGGTCTGCAGAGAGCAGGCTGCCTGACCTGGTCATCTTGAGCTGGGCTCTGGGCAGCTCAACCATCCTCTGCCCCTCTGGGAAGGTTTGCCCGGGAAGGGGGGGGTGGCCTGCAGGAGGAGCAGCTGGGGAGCCTGGCCTCCTCTCACTTCTTACCTGGTTGGTTCCCGGCTATGGGTGGTCATCCCAGGCCAAGCAAGGACAACACGTCCTCTACCTGGTGCCAGCCATTTGTCTCTGCTCCAGCCTTCGGATGGGGGCAGGGAGTCAGGGAACATGGAAAGCTGGCAGTGATGTATCCTTCCGTCCTTCCTTCCTTCCTTCCTTCCTTCCTTCCTTCCTTCCCTCCTTCCTTCCTTCCTTCTTTCCTTCCTTCCCTCCTTCCCTCCTTCCTTCCTTCCTTCCTTTCCTCCTTCCTTCCTTCCTTCCTTCCTTCCTTTCCTCCTTCCTTCCTTCCTTCCTTCTTTCCTTTCTTCCTTCCTTTCTTCCTTCCTTCCTTCCCTCCTTCCTTCCTTCCTTCCTTCCTTCCTT
>CM053601.1:2147924-2167708 GCA_028646575.1 Pseudocheirus occidentalis
AGAAAGAAAGAAAGAAAGAAAGAAAGAAAGAAAGAAAGAAAGAAAGAAAGAAAGAAAGAGAGAAGGAGGGAGGGAGGGAGGGAGGGAGGAAGGAAGGAAGGAAGGAAGGAAGGAAGGAAGGAAGGAAGGAAGGAAGGAAGAGGCAAAAAGAACCTGCAAACTGTAAGTCAGTGAATTTGACTCCAATTCCCTGGAAAATTCTAGACTAGATCATTAAAATAATGGTCAACATCTAGAAAGGAGTGATTACCGAAAACCAGTATGGTTTCATTACATCATACCAGGCTAACCCCTCTTTTTGTGGGCAGCTAGGCATACAATGGAGAGAGCACTGGCCTTGGAGTCAGAAACACCTGAGTTCAAATCTTACCTACACACTTGAAGCTTACTAGCTGTGTAAATAGGCAAGTCACTTAACCCTGATTGCCTTGCAAAAACAAAACAAAACAAAACAACCTTTTTTTCCAGAAGACACTCTTTGTTGGTAACTGGACTTTCCTTTGAATGGTGGGGTACTTGTTTAATCAAAGATTCAGAACAAATCCACTCAGAGTTCCTTTGGCTCAGGAGAAGCTGTTTTCTATGTTGTAATAACAATAAATAAAAATCCTCTATCTTCAGTCTCCTTCAGTATTTTGAGTATATTCAAGGAGTTTCCAAAAGCCTTCATTTTACTTTTCTTTTTAGTTTAAATGTATCCCGATGTAAAAATCAATCAAGAGGAAATGGATAAACTATTCACATTCTGGAGTAGCGTACATAAAGTGAATCCAGAATAATATATTTTTAAAAATCTGGCTACTCTTAACCCGGCTACTGTAGGCCTGAGTTCAAATCCGACCTCAGACACTTATTAATGCACTATCCTGGACAAGTCACTTAACCACTGTCTACCTTGGTTTCCCCAGCTGTAAAGGGAGATCACAACAGCATTAGTCGAGAGAATCAAATGAGGTGACACATGTATGGCGCTTTGCACATAGTAGGTGCCTTGGGAAATGCTTGTTCCCTTGCTTGGCAGGACACCTGTGACCTCTGAGAGGGCTCAGACTGATGCCAGCCTGGTCTGGGTCACACGGGCTTCAGAGACAGGGAGAGGCAGTCCCAGGGCCTGGCACATGGGAGACTCTGGGGACATACTGGTCAATGCATCATCTAAATAGGTAAGAGATAGATGGCCCCTCTAGCCTCCACATGGTGCTCCACTTGTGTGGATCTGGTAGGCGCCTGGGAGAGGGACAAGGCAGAGATGCCTCCTGGCTGGGCTAGCCCACTCAACACTGGGCGCTACTGCGTGTAAGGCCTTGTCATGGCCACCCCTGCATCTGTCCCAGCTAATCGGCAGGGAGGGTCAGAAGAGAATGCCCTGCCAATCTCCGAGACATTAAAGGAGGTGATCTTGGGAAATCTTGCCGGTCCTCTGCCATGCCCACGAGGATCAGGCTCAGACGGACTCCTGGGAGGTAAAGGGTTGGGCTGCAGTCAGGAGACCTGCACTCTGATCCTGAGGTTAACCCCTGCCCAGAAGGCTGTAGGACCTTGGAGTAGTCCATTAACTTCTTTGGGCACCAGCGTCAAATGAGAGGGGCTGTTCCCCAGGTTTGCCCCCAGCTGTGACTCATGCCCTTGCCCTGCTCCTCCCCTCCTGCCTGCCCTCCTCCTCTCCCTCCTCCCTGAGAGGCCAGACAAGCCTGGAAAGCCTCTTTGGGCAGCAGAGGAACAGAAGCTACAAGCACATTTCTTTGGAAAGCTTTATTGCCTTTTCATTTTTTAGATTAAAAACAAAGCCCAGTCTCTGACAGACAGCTTGGTGCCCACCCGTTGACCCATCCCTGATTGTAAAGTGCATTTCCCTGGAACGTGTGTATATAAAAATATCTTTTATCTGAAAAACACGAAGAAATCATTTACAAGGCACTGTTGGGCACACGGCAGAGGAGAATTCCTGGCCTGTACATTCACAAAGGCTGACAAGGGCCCTGTCCCGCTGCTGGTGTCTCCCACAGCACACCACCCATGGGTGGGCCATAGCCTCGGCCAATAGGTGACCACGCCCACCACGAGGGCGCTTTGGGGGTGTGATCACTTCCCTGATGGCTCCAGCTGGGTGGCTGCTGCAACGTGGGATGGCCCAGACCCCCTTCCCTTGACGCTGACCTACCTTCCCCCAGAGACATCTTCTAACACTGACTCTGGGGCACCAAAGAGGCTTTCCACGGTCCTTTGGGAATTGGTTTGATTTCTGGAGAGGAGAGGGTCTTAATCCTCTCCACCCCCACCCACTATAAATATATACCTTAAAAAAATAAAGCTTCCTCTTCCCCAGGAGCTCTCCAAAGCTGGTTGAGTCACTGGGCTGGTTTATTGCACTTAGTCTGGCACGTTTGCCAAGGAAAGGACGTCATGGAAGGGGAATGGGGATGAGAGCTGTGAGTGACAGATGGCCTCATTTCCTGAACAACTGGACAGGGAAATGGGCTGATTGCCTTGGGGAGTGAGCTCCCCACTGAGGATGGGAAGGTGACCTTTCATCAGTTACCAGACTTTTGAGCCACCCTCCTAGAGGGTGATGGGCAGTGGGGGGCAAAGCCAAGTAGACCTGGCTCTCTTCTTATGTCACTGAAGTGCTGGGTGTTTGACTGAGCCCAAGGGACTGAACCTCTCTGTTCTTAGGCAATAAGACAGGAAGTGCTGACTTGCATTGGCAAAGGGATTTTCCACCCCTGGGAGTTCTCTCTACTTTACTGATAACAGCACAGATCTAGTCCTGAATCATCGCTCACCTATCTCCCTGGCATTGAGGGTCAGCAGCTGTCTTTCCTTCCTTGGGGCTCTCCCAGGCCCAGCTCCAGGCCAGGCCGGGCCACACTCCCAAACGCAAGAAGCAGGTTTGAGCTTCCAGGAACCGGGGGAGGATTTTAAGCAAGCAGCCTCCTCCATGTTACAGACGCAGAAACAGGCCCAGAGACGCCGGGAAAGGTCCTGGGTTTCAAGTTTAGCTTGCCTTCTTCCCAGTAACTTCCTGGCTCTAAATCCTATGAACGGACTTCTGCAAGGCCCCCCACCTGGCCAAGACAGGATTCGAACCCAGGTCCCAATCTCCAAATGCACAACCCTGTAACAGACTCTTTCTTTTTCAGGGGAAAGTTACAGATGACCTGGAGTAGCCGTTTACAACACTGAGGGTGACCTCGGAAGGTGTTCACCAGACCATCCCCCATGCCATTTCAGCAGGGTATGAAGACATAGCTGCCCCATTCATTCTTGGGCTGTGTAATCCTCAGAGATCACTGACCTTAGGGAACAGAGGCTGAGATAACAGGGAGCACCAAGTCACAGAAGAACCCAAGCACAGACACTGGCACTTCTTTCAGTGACTCAAAGGTAGACAGACTCACTTAAAACCACAGAGACTGCTTCGGGACCAAGATGCTCATATGTGCCGGCAGGCTAGCTCCCAGCCCCAAACCAAGAGAACGTTGGCTTTGCAAGGGGACGCCTCGTTGCTGACCAGCCCAGGGAGGGCCCGGAAGAGGGGAGGGAGGGCAGAAGAGCTAGCCTCAAACTTCTCTCCTTTGTTTTTCCTGAAGGGAAGAGGAACTGTGCTGGGAAATAAACTCCCTGGAGCCCCCATTAGTGTGAATCAACAACCACAGCACGTAGAGTGTTCAGTGTCTGCCAGGAGAGGAATAGCAGCATGGAACAAGGACAGAACCCAGAGTGGGCAGCAACAGCTGAAGAGAGCCCCTGCAGAGGAGGACCGGAATGATCACTCTACTCTCATCCAGAAGCAATATTTCCTAATGCTCTAAGAAATGTGTGGAGAAGGCCACAATGCCCCCTGAAACCTGCTGCAGCTGAGCATAGCAGACAAGTGCTAGACAGGCCAAGAGAGAGTCAAGAGACACCTTCCTGGCTGAGTGACTATGGGTGGGTCACTTCCTCTGCAAAATGGGGCTAAAAGTACCACACCTCCTCCCTCAGAGGGCTTGTGTGAAGAAAGCACTTTGTAAACCCATCCTGGTTTGGTGATTATTGCCTTGGGAGGTCCCTGGAAGGCCTCCGACTTCAACCCAGGCCCCACCCCAACCCCCACACTCTTGCGGTCATTCCTGTCTCCAGCACCAAAGTCTCTTGGCATGTCACCAGTGGTAGCTAGGGTGCGCCTTGAGTGAATGCCTGTGTTTGGGGAATATGATCTTGATTGGGTTGGCTGGTATCCTAGTGAACAGCATCCTTTAAAGACAAAAGCTGTGCCTTGTGGCAGTCTGCCTTTCCTCTCTCTCTTTCCTTGGCTGCTAAGGAGCTTTGGGCATAAAGCACTAGGACCCTACAGCCAGGCACATCTCTAATGTCACAGACAAAGTGTCCATCCCACCTATGGCAGCTAATAGTAAGGGCCCAGCTTCTCGTAGCCCAGATAACTGGGCCATTCCGGGTACAGGCCGTAGGAGCATCGCGGACTCCCAAAGTGATCGAAGGAGATGCCTAGGTCAGACGCAGTCTGCGGCGGGCCCCTCCTCTGCAGGCCCTGGAGCTCCGCCTGGATGATCCGGTAGTTCTTGCCCTGGTTGCTGTCCCAGTACGTCTGCCCGCTACACTCATAGCACACAGCGAACTCCATCCTCTCGTAGGATTGGATTTTCTCGGGAAGGCTGATGGTGAAGGAGAAGGTGTCCCTGTCCGAGCCGGCGTACGTGTCCTTCACGTACTGGCACTCAAAGTCCGTGAAGCTCTTCCACGTGTCGAAGGTCATGCGGATTTTCACCGACTTCTCGAAGGCCAGGTTCTGCACCTTCACGGTGCCGGAGAGAACCTTGTCCTTCAGCACACAGTTCTCCAGGCACACGCGGTCTGCCTGCAGCCGGTTGCGGAAGCCCAGGTAGTCGGTGGACGGCTGCTCAAAGTCCAAGACGAAGCTCTCGCATTCGGCCGTGGTCAGGGTCACGATGTTCTCCAGGAGCTCTGTGATGTTGAACGGAATGTCCAAGGGGTCGTCGAACTCAGAGTATACCTTGACCATGGTCAAGGCCAGCCCTCGGTTGTCTGCGAAAGACACCCGCTTTTTGGCCTTCTTCTCCTGGACCACTGGGGCCACGATGCCGCCGGCCTCGCTCCGGCTGCTCAGCTGGAGGCAAGGCCGCAGGGGCTTGGTGGGCTGGGGCAGGATCTTGCACGCAAACCTGTCCCGGCGCAGGGAGGGAGCCATGCAGCCATATCTGTACTCGATATCCACCGCCATTGCAGGGCAAGGAGCCCGAGGAGCCTGAGAGGAAAGACAAACAGGAAAGAGAAAGTGGTCAGTACCCAGGAGCACAGGGCCTGGGGCAGGCTGGGAATGAGGTGTTCACTTTCACTCGGAAACCACCGGTTTCACTTTAGGCTCGGAAACCACCATCCGGCCAAGGTTATGAATAATTGTGAGCTGGCGGCGGATAGAGCATAGGGGGAGAGTCAGGAGGACCTGAGTTCAAATCTCATCTCAGACCCTTCCTACCGGTGTGATCCTGGGCAAGTCACTTCACCCTGTTTGCCTCAGTTTCCTCATCTGTCAAATGAGCTGGAGAAGGAAATGGCGAGCCACTCCAGAATCCCTGCCAAGAAAATAGGATCACGGAGGGTCAGATACAACTGAAAGGGCTGGACTAGAAAGATGACCACGTGGGGAAGGCAGGCCAAATGTGACCATTCTCCCTCTACAGTCGGAGGAGATTCCAACCCCTTCCCTGCTTGGGAGGTAAAAAAAATCACCAGTCGTGGAAGTGCCTGAGGGACGGAATCTGGACATGTGCCCATTGTTCAGCAAAGGGAAATTAATCCAGAGACTAACTGTTCCACAAAAGGAGTCTCGGGTTCGAGAAACCTGTATGTGTTTAGAGCCGCCGCGCTGCCCCTTTGTCTCCATAGCCCCGACGTCTGGGACCGTGCCCTGCAGATAGTGGGTGCTCAGAGGCGTGCTGAGCGGCACAGAACAGGTGCTCCAGAAATGAATTCCACCAAGTTAAATACAGTCTACGGTATGAACTCATGTAGCCTTGTCTTGTCCTTTTACAGACTGTGGGCACGGCTGGCCAGCCCCCACGCCTTGTCTTTTCCAGGGTTCAAAGAACGGATTCAAACAAATTTCAATGACCCGCACTAAAAAAAACCCAACCACACAAAACCCACATACACACCCCCTTAGGAAAACAACTTTTGAACTCACAGAACAAATTTGTGGCAAAGCCAGTCTGAAAATCCATCCCTAAGTTGAACAGTAGGCTGGCCTGTCACTCTCCTGCCAGAAGTGGGGGTGCTGAGGCAGTTCCCTATATGATCTCCTTCCCTGTCAAAGAGCTGGGGGCCTGGCAACCCCCTGTCCTATGGTCTGGCAAGGTCAGACTTCACTTGGCCTATCCCAAAGTCTCCCCCTGAAATACTGTGGTGATGTGGAGAGCTCTCTAAATTTGGGGCCAGAGAGCCTATGTTAGAAGCCCAGCTTGGCCACTTACTACATGTGTGATCTTAGCCAAACCACTCTACCTGTTAGCCCTCTGTTCCTTATTTCTGAAATGAGGGGATTGTCCTGGATGGCCTCTCAGGTTCCTTCCAGCCCTACATCTGTGACCTCAGACACCAAAAGGTGTTGGACAGAACCGGGGTCTCCAAGCTGAGATGTCACAGACAAAACGCATCTGATAAAACAGAAAGTCCAGATGGACCCCCAAGTCTGCCCAGGACTATGGGTGCAGGTGAGGCCACCCCAGGGGAGAGACACATGGGGGGTGGGAAGCAGGTGCCTAAGGCAGCATCAGCAGCTCCCCTGCAAACTGGTATCCCAGAGTCCGAAGGGAGGGAAGCCCAGAGGTATCCCCACCCTAAGCCCAGCTGTGAGTGGGAGGGAGCTGATGCTAGCCTAAGGCGAACAGTTCCACCACGGACAGCTCTAACTGCTAGTTAAAAAATAAGGTGGCTCTCAGCCAGGGTTAACAGTGCAGTACAGGAGATGTGGGTATGGCAATGCATGTGTGTGTGTGTGTGTGTGTGTGTGTGTGTGTGTGTGTGTGTGTGTGAATAGGTGTGTATGAGTGTGTGTGATGGTGTGTATGAGTGTGTGTGATTATGTGTGTGAATAAGTGTGTGTGCCTGTATGTATTCGTGACTGTGTGTGTGAATATGAGCATGTGTGTGTGAATAAGTATATGAGTGGTGACTGTGTGTGTGAATGAGTGGAAGTGTAAATGTGTGAATAAGTGCGTATAAGTGTAACTGTGTGAGTGTACGGGTTTGAATAAGGGTGAGTTTTTGTGATTGTACGTGTGCCCAAATGATTATGTATGACTGTGTGTGAGTGTGAGTGACTGTGTGTGTGAATATGAGTGAGTGAATAAGTGTGTATGAGTGTGTGTACAGGTGATTGTGCATGTGAATGAGTGTGTGTAAAAAAGTGTGTATGACTGTGTCTATGCATGTGAGTGACTGGGTATATGAGTGTGTATGAGTGTGTGTGGGGGAGGGGGCCGGTGAAGAATTCAGGACAGAGCAGAAAAGCCAGAAGACCAGGCCAGGAGGGTGGAAATGGCATCTGGGCCCAGCCCCCCCCACCACCACCCCGCCCTCTGCTTGCTACCCTTTTGGTGACAGTCACAAAGAGAGAAAGGCATATTTGCTTCAGTTTGGAAAGCAGACTTAAGCCAGGCTGCAAACCCACTTGAGAAGCCCCAGGCCAAGGCTGCCCTGGATCCCTCTGAGCAGGGGCCAGTCCAGGCTTTGCTCTCCTGGAGCCCCCACTGTGAAAAGATGCTGCATTTGGATTGCGGGGACCTGGGTTCTAATCTAAACTCTGCTATGTACAACCTGGGTGACCTTGAGAAAGTTCTTTCCCTCCTCTGGGCCTCAATGTAAGGAATGGACTGATGGCTGGCCCTAAGTGGCTGAGCCTCAGATCAAGAACAAAGATTCATGCCTCTCCACTTTTGCTTTAATATTTATAGGAGGAGGTGGGGGCAGCCACACACACCCTGGAGCAGGAAGAGCTTTGGAGGTTCCTTGGTCTAATGCCCTTGGCTTACAGCTGGGAAAACAAAAGGGGCCCAGAAAAGTCCCCAGCGGCCAGGGAGCTGCTTCACATGTGGGTGCCAGCCTGGTCCTTCTGCTGTGCCAGGCAATGCCCAGCCACCAGTATCAGGGAGACCCTGCTCAGGCCTGGGAAGCCTTCCTTGAGCCCCAGCTGGACAGAGCACCAGAGAGCCCCAACCTTCCTAATTGTGGGCCTTGCAAGGCCCTCCCTCTCTGGCTTCTGTCTCTGGCTGTCCAGAAAAAGATCCATGTGTATCACAAACTCATAGGCTGGCAGCACTCCTACGCCTGCCTGGCTTCCCATGGTACAGACGGAGGCCTGTCTGGGCCCCTGAGATGCTGGCACTTCCCTGAGCAGCCCCTTTCCCTCTGAGGCCCTTGGGTGGGGCAGCCTGGTGGTGGACCCAGAGCTGGCAGTTTACTGCCAGCCTCAGGGGACAAACTGGTGGGGGGGGGGAGGTGGGCTGGCTTGCAACTGCTGCTGATTCCCCCGGAAGCAGCCAGGGCCTGGTATGGAGGAGTCCTGGTCCTGCTCCCAGGCTCCTCCATAGTCTTACCCTCTTCTGTGTATTCTGGCTTGGCTAGGGCACTAAGCTTGAACCCCAGGCCCTGTTGACTGAGTCTAGCACCCTAGCTAGCTATTACACTGTCACAGTGAACATGACCACCACCTAAAGCCCAGGTTAAATGACTTTACCCAGGTCACACCACTAGAAAATGTTTGAGGCAGGATTCAAACCTCAGTCTTCTGCCTCCTAATGCGTGCCCCCCACTCAAGCCCCCCTCCCCTCGAATCCTACCCTGTGTATGACAAGTGAAAAGGAGCCCAAGAGAGAGCAGCCCAGAATGAGGAGGTCTGTGTGGACAGTAGACCTGAGTGCCACCCCAGGGGCTGGACTGAAAACAGGCCCCTCCCCAAGAGCTGGGCTGGGCCAGGCTCCTTGGCAGCTTGAGAAAGGGGGAAGTGGGCAGATCTTGGCTCTGTCCTTCCTACCTGACTAAACCTTGGGTTTCATATGTGGATATCTGACTCTGCTATGATCATCCCATTTTGTAGACAGGAAAACTGACCCAAGAGAGGCTCAAGTAGCTTGCCGGGGGTCATGCTGGCAGGATGCAAACTCAAGGCTGCTTGGACTCCAGGCCCAATACTCTATTCCATCCACTGCCATCTAGCTGAGACTCTTTCCCTCTCTTCTTCCTCTCTGAGGAAGGCCTCAGTTTCTTTCCTTGTAAGACTGAGCTCCCCTCCAATTCTAAGGACTGTGGCCAGAAGGAGGCCAAACAGGAATGCACTTAGGCGTCTCAGTAAGACTCACTGTCCCTTCCAGCACTGAAAGCCACAGCAGGCTCTAAGCAGCGGGTGAATTGAAGAGGGGGTGGGAGTGGGCCTTCCTAGAGCCAGGACAGCCTTATCTGCTCTGCTTCTTGGCCCCAAACATTCCAGCCCTAGCTCCAAAGGATGCTGTCTGCACTCAGGCAAAGGCACAGGCATGAGCCTGGCCTCCAATAGCTAGTCAAGGCGTGAAGACTCCCCTGAAGCCCAGAAAGCTGTTTGTATCATCAGTCAGAGAGCTCTGGAGTCAGGGGCAGAAAACCCAGATTCAAACCCAGGCTTTCTCCCTACTGTCTGTCTGCCTGCCATCCATCCATCCCTCTGTTTGTCCATCCATCTATCCATCTTCCCATCCATCTGTCCATCCATCCATCTCTTCATCTGTCCATCCATCCATCCATCCTCTCTCAATCTGTCCATCAATTCATCCATCAATCTGACCATCCATCCCTCCATCCATCTGCACATCCCTCCATCCATACATCCTTCCTTCCATCCCTTCTTCCTAGCACTGTTACTCAGGGCAGCCATGGACCTTCTCTAGGTTCTGCTGTCTTTCTTCTCTCACAAACAGGGGATTGGGCTGTATGAACCAACATTCTTCAGTTGCCAAGCCTAAGATCCTTACCAAGGTCACAAGAACAGCATGTTCTAGTGAAAACCATCCTGGGCTGGGAGTCAGGGAACCTGGTTCCCAGATCCACCTCAGTTCTGCACTCAATGTGTGATCTCTTGCCTCCTGTGGGCCCCAGTTTCCTCCTGTGTCAGAGGAAGGAATTTGGACCAGCCAGTCAATCTCCAAGGGCCCTGATTCATAAATCCTGGAACAGGGTAGGCATTTAAGACAGCCCATCCTGACAGCCTTCTATAAAATGTGGTTCCCATGGCAACAGGCAACTGTCTCCTCCTGTGCAGACAAAGCTTCACGGTTCTTTGCAAATGGACAGGACAACCTAAGCAAGTCTGCCAGGCAGTCCTAGAGACCCTTGCATAGGCACAGACCTTGGCTAAATGTGTTTGATAAGGAGAGCTGGCTTCCTGTGGCTAAAGACCTCAACTGGAAAGCATTTCATTAGCCACACTACCCTGGATCCTTTCTGCCTCCAAATGGGCCCTGAGCACCCCTTGCTTTCCAGATTGAGCTCAGGCTAGACCCAAAATGCCACCCCCCCCCCTCATCTCTCCTTCAATCAGCTGTTCTTTGGCCCCATTCACCAGCTCTGGGACCACCCAGACCTAAACACCTCTCCCAGGTTTTCACTCTTTTAGACAAGCTTTTTTGAGGGCTTGCCTTTTGTCATTGTATACTGGCTGCCTAGTGCAGCATGGGCTTAAAAAAACACTGGTTGTTTGGTTGTCTGGCAGAAGAGGAGGTGGGTGGGAGAGAGCAGAAAGAAATCAATTCAGCTTCGACAATAGATAAGCCCAGCTGTGCCGATTCCTGCCAATTAAAGTTGGGCATCTCCCTTTGCCCCCTCCCTCCTTCATCCTTCCTAGACCCCCGCAGGGCTGTCAGCCATAGCCAGGCCCTTGACTTCCACTGTCTACTTTATTTCCAAAGTCAGGGGACCTTCTGGAAAAACAATCCAGCTGCAGCTTCTGCAGGAGGACCCTTTTGTGGTTAGAGCACCTCATGGCCCTCCGCGTAGCAGGCCTGCCCTTCACAGGAACCTCAAATCCTCCTCAGAGGCCTCATCTCATTCCGAAGCTGGCCTTCCCTCAATCACCTAACTGCATCTTTCCACAGCACTGGCTTAGAGGGGCCCTTGGAAACGCTGAGTCCAACCTCCACGTTTTACAGATTCAGAACCTGAGACTAAGATTAAATCCTTTGCCCAGGGGGGCACAGCGAGTAGTATTTGGGGCCTGGCTTCCTGTCATCAAGGCCAGTTCCCTATCCACCCCTTCGCCTCAGAGCTTCTCACTAGTGCTGGGCTCCCCAGCTGTAAAATGGGGGAGGGGCAAGATGAAAGCAAAGCGCCTACATTCTAGGACTCTTCTCCGCAAGAGACAGTTGCAGGCTGCCAGCTGGATTGCGACATGGTCCTCCCTCACCCCCTCTCCCAGCGACACAACCCTGGTCTCCTTATGGAAGATGTGTTGTATGTTTGGGAGGCAGGGGCTCCTGCCCTCAGAGGCCCCAGAGTCAGAGCCTTGGAAGTCAGGGGAGGGAGTTCCCTTCCCGGCATTGCCACCAATTACCTCGATAAAGAGGGGCGGCTCATCTTTCAGGTACATAAAACAGAGAGAGCGCGGTCCGCCCCCTCCCCCCAGTCTTACACCCAAGGCAGAGCATTTAGAGCTGGAAAGGAGAGGTAGAAACAGGCCTGGCACTCGCAAAGTCAGAGTCTTTCTGGGTTACTCGGGCTGGATCCTGGAGAGTCGCTCATCTAGCAGGTAGGGAGACAGACTGCAAGGAGCAGTGACTTGTTAACTGCCGGTGGAGGCCCGATGCTCCGACCCGCCCCCGGGTAGGAGCCCAGGGACCGGCAATCTAAACAGGTCCGTGTCGTGGGACTGCAAACGGCTGGGTTAGCGATGGCCGTCCCCTTCAGCTGTGACATTCTAGGCTCCGGCTGTCTCCCGCCCCACCCCCAGGCAGATCCTGGATGAGGGCGGAGGGGGAGGATTGGCTCTCCGCTCCCCACTCCCGACCTGGAGGAAGGCCTTGGCACTCACCTGGCTGAGTGCCGGAGAATCCCGTCCCTCTCTCGGAGAAGGGGAGGGGAGGCAGTGGCTGGGGCAGCGCGGAGCCTGAGCCCCAAGCCGACGCTACGTGCGCATCCGGCCGGCCTAGATGGAGAGCGAAGGAAGGGAGATCGAGCCCTGCTGCCGGAGATCCATCGGGGGAGTAGAGGGAGGGAGGAGGAGGAGTCGAAAGAGGAGGAGCAGCAGCTTGGGGGCCGGTCCCCTATCCCGTTCCACCCACTGGCCCCACGGGCTCCCCCGGGTGGCAGTCCGCGACACAGCCCAGCCCGAGGGGGTGGGGGAAGGGGGTGCGCTTAGCTTTCCGGGCCAACAGACCTGCCCGCCCCCGGCCCCCAGCCCTGGGCTTCGCGCCCTCAGAGCCCCCCTTCTTCCCCCAGCAAAAACTACGCCAGGAGGAAACTGAGGCAGTCCTGCCGGAGCAGCTGCTCGTCCCAGGTCATACAGCCCGTCGGAAACCAAAGCGGATGGGGTGATCCAAGCCCCTTTAGACTACTCCCCTTCGGGGTGAGTGTGTGTGAGTGTGGGTCTGTGTGTGAGCCCAATCGGGACGTGGGTGGGAGTGGGGTGCAGAGGCTACCCCTCTGTAGGGAGGGGACCGGTGGCAGTGCTGAGGTCAGTCTGGCCCTTTCCTTTTACAGAGGAGGAAACTGAGGCCTCAGTTTTTTGGAATTGAGTGGGAAGGGCAGGACCTTTCAGACACAAAAGTCTGGTCTGAAGGTGGTGGTCCCAGGTGGGGTGGTTCCCCAGAGCCTGGGAGTCTGCCCTCTCCCTGGCCCCTGGCCCCTGGCCCCCGGCCCCTACCCTCCCATCCCCTGCTTCTCCGGGGAGGACTCCTGGAGCCCCCGCGCGCGAGTCAGGGAGGGGAGGGGATTGTCTAAGGTCCCGAAGGCCAGCAGATGCGGTTGTCCCAAGCCTGGCTTTCCCCTGCGCCCCCTGCTTCCGTCATTCCAAGAACTGGAGCCCGCGGCTCCCCAAAGGACAGTGACTTGCGCTCCCCCTGGCTCCACATCGGTCTCCTGTGCCCCACGAAAAAGGCTAGGCTATCTGGACGATCAGCTGGAGCGATCCGATCCCTGCCCAGCTCCTCTTCCCAAAGTTTGGACCTACCGGCTCAGTCTAGCCGCCGCTGCGGTCCAGAGCCGGGGCCGGGGGCAGCCTCCGCTCCCTCCCCTCGGGGGCCAGCGCTAGTAGGTGCAGCTGCCCGACGTCCAGGCCACCTCGCGTGGTGCTGCCGACGGACACCTTTAAGCCTCTGCCCCCGCCAGGGCGCCGACACCCCCAGCCAACCTGGTCCCCCGACCCCGCCCCCCCAGCCCCCAGCCAATGGGCGCGCTCGGGCAGAGGGGCCGGCCAATGGCGGGGTCGGCCGTCTGGAGCTGTGGGTCAGCGTTCTGCAGGCCGAAGGCCCGCCGCGTGATGGGCCGCGGGCCAAGGCTGGGGAGACGGCGTGCCGGCAGCGTGGCGCTCTGTTGGCAGGGGTACAGACGACTGGAGGAATGGGCCGGGGGCTGGGGCTGGGTCTCTGTGGTGATGGGAGGGGGGGGACAGAGCCCCCGGAATCTTCCCAAAGTCCGTTCAGCGATCAGTTAGCCAGTCAGCAGGCATCTACTTCCAGGCATTGGGCTAGGGGCTGAAGATAGATGCCAAGAGGGGCACCCCCGCCCCTCCGCGCCCAGCTCTGCTCGTGGAGCTCCCGGAGGAAGATGCAGTGTCCTGCAGCTGAAATACCGCAAGGGGAAGGAGGGCTTCTGCTGTATCCCCAGCTCGCTCCCTTCAAAACTCCGCTCCTTACTGACCCAACGTTAGCCCCTCCCTCCATCATTGTGTATATAGAGTGCACCGGATGCTCTTAGACCAGGGGCAGTGGGAGACAGCACAATAGACTGAGGACCTGCCTGCCTTCAAATCCCACCCCTGGCACGTGTGTGTGCACCCTCTGTAACCTGATTGGCCTCAGAGATCCCCTCCAAGGCAAGCCCCTCCCCAGAATGTAAGCTCTTTGAGGGCAGGAGCAGTTCTTAACTGTATCCTCAACACTTCGGTTTCTGCATAGTATTTGTGAACTACCTAATAATTATTTGTTAAATCGATCAAAAGGGGAACTTCCGTTTAGAGCCTTCGAGAGTGAACTTCCATACCCAGGAAGACCAGGTCACATTTGTGATACAGGGTGACCAGATGATCCCAGGCAAGTCACTGACCCGGGGTGTCAACCTGCTTTTTGTTAAAGTATGTTCATATCATGTTACTCCCCAGCTCAAGAAACTCCACTGGCTCCCTGTTACTTACCTCTGGAATCAAACAAGCTCCTCCATTTAGATTTTACAGTCCGACCCTAACCTATCGCTCTAATCTGATGTATTACTCTCCACACACTGGCCTTCTGGTTGTTCTTCATGCGAGATGTTCTATCCCTTACCTCCATGCCTTTGTACTGCCTGTTTTGGAATGCCCTTCCCACTCATCCCAGTAACTCAGAATCTGTAGTTATCTTCCAGGTTCAACTCAAATGTATGTTGGACATGAAGCCTCAGCTGATTCCCTGACCCAGCCACCTCCCCAACCACTTTATATCTATTATGAGCATGTATATGTATACATTTGTGTACACACACACACAGAGCGGTATAGTTACATATTCTCTTCTTGTATCTGTTGTGTGTGTATATGTATATACATGTCTATGGAGCTGTATGCTCACATATTGGCTTCCTTGGTTCGTAGGTTTCTGGGGGCAGGCACTGTGTGTATACCGATAGATAGATAGATAGATAGATAGATAGATAGATAGATAGATAGATAGATAGATATAGATATAGATATAGATAGGTTAGGATCAGACTGTAAAATCTAAATGGAGGAGCTTGATTCCAGAGATAAGTAACAGGGAGCCAGTGGAGTTTCTTGAGCTGGGGAGTAACATGATATGAACATACTTTAACAAAAGCCCTTTGGCAGCAGCATAGTAGTTACACTGGAGGCTGGGAGACCAATTTAGAGACTGTGACATTCATCCAAGGATGGGGTGACGAGGGCCTGATATAGGGTGCTGGGTATGAGAGTAGAGAAGGGATTGAGAAGAGACCACCAGAGCTGGGGTTGAAGAGGTCAGCAGTGACTGGACAGAGAGTAGTTTTGTTAAGTGAAGAGGCTGGAAGCCAAACTGCAAAGGTTGAGATGTGAGTGGTGAGAAGTGGAGGCACCAAAGGTAGCCAGTTTCTTCTAGGAGTCTGGCTGTGAAAGGGAGGAGAGATTTGGGATGAGAGTTTGGGGGGATGGTTGTATCTAGGGAAAGATTTATTTTCTGAGGATGGGTGTGACTGGGTATGTTTGTAGGTAGCAGATAGAAATTGTAGATGGGGGAGAGAGGGAGAGAGAGAAGAGAGAAGGGGGAGAGAGAAAGAGAAAGTAAGAGGAGAAAGAAGAGAAACAGAAGAGGGAATAGAGAGGAATGAAAGAAAGAAGAGGGGGAGAGAGAGAATAAAAGAAGATTCTGCTAGAGAAAGCATCCATCCCTTTCTCCTCATATGATTCCCACCCTAGTTCAAGGCACTGCAAGGGTCCTATGAAAAGCAGTCCCTATCCTCAAGGAGCTTCTTTCTTTTCTGGTAGGGCTGACGATAGGGAGCTATAACACAGGAAGACAGGATCATTGAGAAGGGAGAGAACCCTAACAAGTGGAAAGATTGGGCAAGTCTTCCTGATGCCCATTAAAAAACCCAGGGCTGTGATGCAGTCTTTTTCTCAGAGGCTCAGCCACTGAAAATCAGGAAACTCTTCTAGTGTGCTCTGTGCTGGGATAGGCTCAGCAGGGGGTAGTGAGGGATATAGCTGATTCCCTGTTCTATCAATCAATCCACCAACAAGCACCCATTTTACACATGTTATGTGCCCAGTCTTGGGCTAGGTACTGGGAATACAAATTTTGGAGTAAAGCAAGCCTTCCTCTCAAAGAGCATACAGTCTGGTCAAGGGACTTAGATAAAAAATGATTTTGAAGGGAGATGTTAGCAGTTGGGGGGATTGGGAAAGGTCTCATGGAGGTCATACTTGAGCTGAGCCTTAAAACAAGAAATCTACGAGACTGAGGTAAGGAGAGACCGCATTCCAGGCAGGAGGCAGGGGATGGAGTGACTTACACAAGGGACCGCAAGAAAGTCAGCTCAGCTGGACCCTTGAGTTCAGAAGAGGCCAGAAAGAGTCACAAGGACATTCCAGTCTATTTAATAAGACAACACTAAGCCATAGGCTATGGCTCCACCTGAGCTCCCAGACCTACAGACCTCAGAAGAGTGTGGTTGACCCAGGCCCTTGTTTCCATGGGGACAGGTAGGATGCAGGACCACCTTCCATGAAGGTGGTTATCCTGAAGTGCTTGGAAAGCCAGATTCCTGTGCAGTATTCTGCTCTGCCAATTCCAAGCCCTTGATTGATGGCCGATGAATGAGATGGAGGGTTGTGGAGGCTCTTGTTGGCTCAGTTTCCCAAGTGAGTGGGCATGCCAGAACCTTCAGTGAGCTAAGGGGCCAGCACTCTGGGCATTGCAAAATGTGTGCAAACATCTTGGGCTGAGCCCAGCTGGGAAAACCTTAGAATGAGCAAACAGAGGCTGGGAATGCTGGGGTTTACAGGACTCTTGCTCCCTGGGATTAGAAGAGCTGGGGTCTGAAGCTACCACCTGGAAGAGAGTATTGTTTCTGGCCCGGGGCAGCAGGGCTAAGCTTGGTGCGTCAGAGGAAGGCAGCCTTTCCCTGGCCATCTCTGGCCCTTGGAGAGCAAGGCTCTGAGGGCTTGGTACAGCAGCTGACAGAGACATCAAACAGTCTAGACTGTCTGGGAAGGAAGGGACCTTAGGCAATGGAATCCAGCAGGGCTTGGGGGTCCTCTAGGCAATGCTATCTATGAGCATTAACTACTAGAAAGTTATCAGCTTTATATCCATGCCATACAAATGCACTTGTCTGCCCTGTTACAACATAATCTCTTTGAAAGTACGGATTGTTTCATTCTTTTGTTTATCTTTTGTCACATTCTCATGTGCACCCCCAGCCCTAGAACACACCTGGCACGTAGGAGATGCTTCATACATTCTGGGTTGCATTACATTTGATTGACCAGCGAAGAGATGCCACTACTGGCCATACACACCTCGAGGTCAAAGAGAAAGAGGCAGGCACCCTAGACCCTAAAGTAGTCATCCCAACTCTCTAGTCATGGCATGAACAATTGGAAACAAAAGCCCTTCCATTAGGGAATGATTGATAAGAGCATGAGAGATGAATGGGATGGAGTCAGAAATACAGCATGTGAAGAACCCCTAGAACCTGGGAGAACGTGCATGGTCTGGTGAAGAGCAAGATGAAGCAAGGCCACAGGGACAGAAATGAAAGCAATGGGAAGAGGCCACAGGCCGATGAATTGTAATGGCCGGACTCCATCTCAAACGAGGGGAACACATCTCCCTCCTTTGCTAGAGAGGTGGGGAGCAGAGGGTGTGGAATAACGAACACATCCTTAGCTGAGATTGATTTGGTTTAATCATATTTCTTTGCATTAGGGAAAGGGGAACAAAACATAGAAGCCATTGATAAAACATTTAAAAATGAAGCTGGGTGAATTGGTCCAGAATCAGGGATGGGGAACCTGTGAAGGTCACACTTGGCCTTCTAGGTCCTTGGGTGTGGCCTTTTGACCAGGTTCAAGTTTTACGGAACAAATCCTTTTATTAAAGGGACTTGAGGACCTAGAGGGCCACACGTGGCCTCAAGGCTGCAGCTTACCCACTCGATGATACCATTTCTGCTCTGATACCTGTCAGGGGTCCCTGGAAAACATACCAATGAAAAAAGAAGCCTTTCTCAGGGATCTGAGCTCACCGCCCGTCAGTTTTTCCTCCTGAGGGCTGAAGGATAGTATTTAAAGAATCCTGTCCTTAAATTCTTGATTCCAAACGATGAGGTGTGAAGGCCTTCCAAGGGTCTGGGTATGCCCTGAAAGAAAAAATATGTAGGACAGAAATGAATTATGAATTTGGGACTTAGAATGTCCTAGAAAGGGAAAAGGCCTGAGGGCAAATAACTCCCTTGATAATAAAAACCAAACTAGCAAAGGGGTGGTGGCGGTGGCGGTGGGGGTGGGGGTGGGGGTGGGGCCCCAGTGTGTTTCCAGACCTAGGAGGCAGCTGCTGCAGAGTGATGACATCAGGGACCTAGGACTGGGATGGGAAGGATGGAAGGGAGCCTTTGGGAACAGGAACAGTGCTCTGGAAATTCCCTCTGTGCCTATGGCAAGCTCTTTACCTGCAGGTTCTTCCTGTTGGCAACTTGGGGCTGCTCAGGAATCCCCAGCTTCTGCAGATCACCCCCCACCCCAACAAAATGGCTAAATCTCAGCCTCTGGCAGAGGCCCTCACAAGGTCAGTCCCCTCCTTTGCTTGGACCATGGCCCTCCCAAGTCCCTTCCAGGTTTAGATCTCAATGTCTAATGTCCTGGCAGTGCCCCCATTTCTGAGTCCATAGACTGCTCCCCAGGGTCCATCCACTTTGCATCCTCAACCTCCCATCTCCTCCAAATCCCAGGGGCTGCCTGGGGAGGGGGAATAATCAGATTTGAAAATGGGAAGGAGTCATTTAAGCTTTGTTTTCCATCTCAAGCTCAAGTGAAAACAACTGCACACCCGAATGGAATGTTTAAGAACCCACATTTAGAGTAACAGGGCAAGTAGGTCAAATAATTCAATCCTTTAGCCACATAACGAGAAGATGGGACTCACTGGAGAAGCCCCCGGTGTTGGGGAAGATCAAAGGCAAAAGGAGAAGGGGCAGGCAGAGGTTGAGATGGGTGCATAGAACTGTGGATGCAATGAACATGAGCTGGGACAGACTGGGAGGCAAGGGGACAGAAGGGTGTGGCCCGCTGTGGTCCGTGGGGTCACCAAGACTGAACAGCAACACAAGCTGAGGGCAGGGATTTTCTTATTTTTGTCTTTGCCTCCCTAGAGCCCAGCACAGGATCTAGCACATACTAGGTACTTAATAAATACTTTTGAACTGAATCCTTGTTTCTGGTTTGTATGTGAGGAAAATAAGTATGAGAATTCTGGTAGCAATTCCTGCCTCTATTCACCTTGCTGGGCAGTTCCAGAGGCAGGCTTCTCATGGGAACCAAGTCACTGTCCTGCATCAGCTGGGCAGCACCCAGGATGACCAGTCCCCCTCTGCTCCCTTAACTTCCAGGTCTCTGCTCCCTCCTGGCTCCCCTCAGGCTAGTCTGACTGCTCCTTCAGTCTCCTTGGCTGTTGAGTTTAAAATGGGAGGATCACCTTCCCTTCAAGGATCCCGTAATCTACAAAGAGCAGGGTGGCGTGGCCGGAGATGCAAAGAGTACATAGACTGAATTCACTGGGATCTTGTCCTTCAGGACACCTTCCTTGTTCTGCAAAAGGAGAAACTAAGCCTTAGAGCGCTTAGAAGAAATTATTTGTTTTAGGTCACACAGGTACCAAGTGGCAGGATTGAAACCCAGGCTTTCTGTTCCAAATTCAGTGCTAGCTCTTTTGAAAATGACTAAGTGTTATCTAAAGATAACACTTTTTTTCTGCCTTTGGGAAGAGGAAACAAACCCCAAGTGGTCCCTTGATCACCCACCTTGGGAAGGGAGTGGAGAGGAAAAAGGAGAGAGG
>CM053601.1:2167808-2188028 GCA_028646575.1 Pseudocheirus occidentalis
AGAGAGAGAGAGAGAGAGAGAGAGAGAGAGAGAGAGAGAGAGAGAGAGAGAGAGAGAGAGAGAGAGATTGATTTTAGGTGAAGTCTTTCTTGGTGAGAAAGACAGGATCTGCATCCTGGTCACTGGATCCCAAACATGATGCTCTCTCCAGGTCACTAAAAATAACCAGTATTAAGAATGAGTCACCAATAGGTCAACATTCTCATGTCAGACCAGAATAGAAAGTGGGACAAGAGAATTTGCAAACTAAATGAGGAGAGGCTGTCCCTTCGGACAGCTGGAGTGATCTGCACCTGTCAGCGGGAGGATGTCCAAGAGTATTATACCATATTATATTTGTAGAGAGTGAGGGCGCCTCCTCCCTAGCTGATAGGATGGATCCTTTGCTGGGTGGCTGCTCTGCATCTGCTCAAATCAGAGTGCATGAGCCCCAGTCAATGTGTACTAGTTGTCCAGATGATACAATTAGTTAAATACGGCCACAAGTTGTCAGGAAAGTCACAACAAAACATTTTCTCTAAAAACCTGGAGTAGACTCTCCAACAAACGCATTTGGCACCCGTGGGAAGGGTGGACACGCATGTTGGGAGCAGGGGTGGCCAGGGCATCCAGGTGGATGGCTAATCTGGACCTCTGGCGCCACTGAGTGATGTCATCATGTAGCTCCTACCTGCTGTGCTCTAGCCTTTCCTCTGGTTTTCTAACCTCAGCTTCTGGACCTCACACAAGAGCATTGATTTTGTAGACTTTCTAGACACTCCTCCACTGGGGCCAGAGCTCTTCCTGTGGGTACTGCCCTGAGGTAGTCTTTGCTTCCAGTTTCTGGCTCTGCTGAAAACCCTGGTTAGTACTCTCTCTTCCTAAAAGAGAAAGTGCTGAGTTTGGGTCACTAAGGCTGTGGGTTGTTCTTTGCTCCAGCCAGAGCTCCTAGCTCCAAGGTCCACCCTCTTTAGAACAAAGGATGAAGATCTCCTAGTTTTTCGGTGCCCTCTGGCTTAGTGTTTTTACTCTCTTTTTCTGGGAAGAGGGCTAGAGTTCCTATGATGATTATTCCACACACTTTCTCTTTTCAGTCTCTGAAGGTCAGGCTAGAAATTGTCCAATAACAACCAAATCTATCTGGGACTTGGAGCCCCTGATTCCCCAACTCTTCTATACTCCCACTGTCGCACATGGGTGGGGGAACAGACTAAACACAAGGCTCCAAGAGTGCCAGTCACCAGCGTCTGATGCCAGACAAAGCCTCGAGGATTCTCGAATACCTTGTTCAATAGAGTTTGATTGCAGACATTTATGAGTCTTCTTCTTGGTATATCTGATGAACACATGTAACATGTCTTCTGAGTGTACCGTGTGTTTCACTGACTAGTTTGGGCTTTAACCATCCAACTACCACAAACTTCTACAGGTATCTGAGCAAGGAGTGGCAAAGTCAGACCTCTCCTTCAGGCAGCTCTGTAGAGGATGGACAGGAGAGGGGAGTGGCTGAACACCGAAACAGGAAGAAGGAGGCCACTGGCGGGGGTGCTAAGGCACAGAGTCAAGGTCGGGTCTATGGGTTTGAAGAAAGGGGCACAGATAAGGTGGATGTTTGCAGAGAGACTGACAAGCCTCAAAGACAACTTGGCTGTGGAGGGAGGGACTGAGAAGAGTCCGAGTGCCTTAGAGGCATTAGACCCTGGTGTCTGGCACTCTTGGAGCCTTCAAAGCAATAGAAGAGGGGCGGCTAGGTGGTGCAGTGAATAGAACACTGACCCTGGAGTCAGGAATACCTGAGTTCAAATCCGGCCTCAGACACTTAACACAAAAAACTAGCCGTGTGACCTTGGGCAAGTCACTTAACCCCAAGTGCCCTACAAAAAAAACCCAAAAAACCCAAAGCAATAGAAGAGTTTGGAGGAGGGGAGATTCCATTTCAGATGCATTGGGTGTCCATGATTTTTGAGGTGCCTACAGAATACCCATCCAGGAGATTCAAGAGTCCAGCAAGAAGACTGGCTTCTGCTCTATCCTATCTGGCCTGGGGATGTCATCAGCTTTCATGGGTTCAATGATCACCCCTCTGAAGGTTATTCCCGCATAGTGGCCCCTCACCTCTTTTCTGAGCTCCAGACCCACATCACCAACTGACTATTAGCAATCACAACACTTGGCTACCCCAGAAACATCTCAGACTCAACACGTCCAGAACAGAACTGATTCTTAACCTACTCTCTAATCCTCCCAACATCCCTATTACTATCACGTGAACCATCCTCCTTCCAGTCACTCAGGCTCGAGACTTCTGTATGATCCTCATTCCACACATCCAATCAGTGGCCAGGTTGTTTTTTTTGTTTTCCCCAGATCTCACACAGACATCACCTTCTCCCCACTTCCATAACAGCCGCCCCAATGCTGGCCCCTATCCCCCAGTGCTTGGACTATGGCCTGTTGCTGGTGTCTCAGGGTTCTCCCCATTATAATCCTTCTTCACTCAGCCCTCAGAGTGGTCTTCCTAAAGCACAGCTGACCCGTCCCATCTCCCCCACCCCCATTCAGTAAAGCCCAGTGGCTTCCTGTTACCTCTAGGATCAGATTGAAATACTGTTTGACTCATAAAACCTTTTATAGTCCGCCCCTCCCTGCCTCTGCTTTTCCAGGTGTCTTATACCTTCACACACACACACACACACACACACACACACTGCAGTCCCGTCGTCACAGATTTCGTGCTATTCATGACCCACAGCTCCTCCTGCTATGTGACTTTGTTCTGGTTCTCTGGGTCCCCTCCCCTCCACCTCCTGCTTTCCTTAAGACAGTTCAAATCAGGCCTCCCAAAGAAGGCCGTCTCTTCCCTTTCTCTCTGAGGTTTTCCTCTCATGGTCCACATATACCTTGTAGGTTTGGAATGTTCACATGGCATTGCCCCTGCCCCATAGACTGTGGGCTCTTTAAGGGCAGAGAGATGGCTTATCCACCTTTCCATTTATTTGTAATTTATTTCGTCTCTTTGTTTTTTGCCTTTCTTTGTATCTCAAGCACTTAACCCAGTGCCTGGTACATAATAGGTGCTTGAGGGGTGTGTGTGTGTGTGTGTGTGTGTGTGTGTGTGTGTGTGTGTGTGTGTGTGTGTGTGTGTGTGTGTGTGCCTGCCCATCTTCTGCGCCAGGTGACCCTAGGATCGGATCCGTTCCGTGTGAATCCATATCAGGAACCCTTGTGGGAGAGGGCTCCTCCACCCTCGCTCCCCCCATGCCCCAGCTTGTGAGTTTTAGACTTTCAACAACCCAGTGAGGTGGATGGCTGCCCCCCTTTTACATATGAGGAAACAGGCTCAGAGAGGTCCACCTTCCACAAGCTGTGGTCGTGCACCAGCTACTCTGCTGAGCGCGGGGCTTATAGACAGACAAGGTGAACAGAAACAGAGCCGCTCTTCTCAAGCAGCACATAGTCTGGTGAGGGAAAGCGCAAACAGCTGTTTACACACCTGTTGGAGGGAAGCTGCCTGGAGGCGGAGGCAGAAGGAAGGGGGCCCCGGAGCCAGAGGTGAGGAAGGAGAGCTTAAGTCACAAAACAATGTTGATGTGGAAACCCTTTCGACGGCCTTTGGTCGTTAGTCCTTGCTTTCAGAGAGGGCCGGTGACGTCAGAGAACGGTGGCAGTGAATCACGTTTAGGTGAGGCTGAGTTGTGTGAAGTTTCCCAGTCCGACTCTCTCTTCCAAGGTCATCAAAATCCAGTGGCAAGACAAAGTTCAGGGCAGCTGGGGATGGCCTTTGATGCAGGGGCTGACTGTGGTGTCCTCAGTGTCTGACCAAGCTCTAAGCTCGGAGGCTCGGCTCCTGCTTCAGCCTCCTTCACGGTCCTTGGAACAAATTCTTCTCATCCACCCATTCTGCCGGGAGAAGTCTTCTCATGCTTGGGATAGACACCCTTCCCCCCCAACTCAATGACAAGTCTGAGGCCTGTCAGTCTCAACCTGGCTTAGCTCAGGGCTGGGGAACCGGCAGCCTCGAGGTCACATGGGACCCTCTAGGTCCTCAAGTGCAGTTCCTTGACTGAGTCCAAGCGTCACAGAATGAATCCCCTTAGTTGTTCTGTGAAGTTTGGATTCAGTCCAAGGGCCACCCTTGAGGACCTAGAGGGCCACATGTGACCTCGAGGCCGCAGGTTCCGAACCCCTGGGTTAGCCCAACTGCCAAGACAGTTAACTGTGACTGCTTGGAGCCACAGGTGAGAGTTGAGTGCCAGGTGCCGATCCTCACCCCAAAGGTTCGACCCCTCCTTGAGCACCCACCCACCTCCCACCAGAGCAGGGGTGTAGATGACGCACAGACAGGAGGCAGATGTGATGGACAGATTACTAGCAGGTAGATAGGTAGGAAGACGACAGATGGATGACAAGTAGACAGAGGATGGATAGACAGACAAAAAGAGCAGCTGACAGAGGAATAGACAGACATAAAGAGTAGCTGAGAGAGGAACAGATAGACATCCTTTGTTTTCGTGTCACCTGCGTTTCCCACTTTTTAATGCTTTACCAACCCAGCCCTTTGTGCTCATCCTGGCAGAGTATAGGTGGGCACAGAAGAAAGTGGTAAAGCAGCCTGATCAGGTCCCCACTGCTAGCAGATACCAGAGCTAACACTTGAACCCACTCTTAAGAACACTTGCTAACACTTGACCAGTGATTTTTCTAGGGCCCCCACTGTAAATCAGATATTTCTGTATGTGGGTGACTAGAGCCAGGTGAGTGCAGATTGTGGACAGATTGGATTCACTAGGGAGCTTTGTGTCTTGCATGACTAACGGATAGACTGAGGGACAGATAGCTAAAGAGCTTCCCTCCATCTGTCTTAGCCAGTACATGTTTGTCCTGGTTCCCATTTCATGTTCTCCTTATGTCTGCAGTGACCCTGCATCCCATGCCCTCCAGCCGGACCTTGCCTCTGATGCAATGCTGTCCAGACTTGTGTTCACATTTTGCTCCCTCCCTTCTAGGGTCAGGACAGGTGCCTCAGATGCCACTTGCCTTGAGTGGCTGCTATTTTTGGTCTGGTGGGACCTGGGAGGAGGCTTCTTCCATATCTAAGTTGAACCTTTGATATCCAGGGATGGTGCAACCCTTTGGCATCTTGCATAAGCACCTCTGTTCTCTGAATTTCCGTCCTGGTGTCTCCTAAGAGGTCAATACTTTCTTCTGCCAGGATGAGTTCAGTGTGGAGGCTTGTGAAAGACCCTGAGGCTGGGAAGTGTTGGTGAAGCAAAAACTAAGGATATCAAGATATAGAAAGACAGATAGACAGAGATAGATAGATAGACAGATATATGTGTCTGTCCCACTGCACTTCCTTTCTTCTTTGAGCAAATAAAAAGAAAAAGCCTGGAAAATAAATCCCTCAATAACACATGGCCGCACAGTGGGGCAAAACAAACCCCCACATTAAGCATGTCTGGAAACACCTGCCTCTTTCTCGTGGTAGGTTCTTCACCTCATTCCCTCTTTGTCAAGAGGTGAAGAGAGAGTTTATATTCATTCATTTGGACTCATGATTTATCAGGACATTGATCAGTGGTCTGAAGTCTTTTGAAGTCATTTTTCTCTATAATGTTGTTGTCATTGTATAAATTGTTCCTCTGTTTTGGTTCACCTGTTTCTGCATCATTTCATAGGGGTCTTCCATTTTCCTTTGAAACTACATTTCATCATTTCCCATGGTCTAATAGCAACATTCCGTTACATTAATATGCCATAATTTGTTTGGCCAGTTCTCTATAGCAGAGAATGCCCCTTAGTTTCCATTTTTTAGCTACCACAAAAAAGAGCAGATATAAATCTCTAGGGTCCTTTTCCTCTTTCTTTGATTTCTGAGGTATATTGGCTTGGTATTACTGGGCTAAAGGGTAGGCACAGTTTGGTAACTTTTTAGGCATGGTTTCAAATTGCTTTTCTGACCAGTTCACAGCTCCACAAATAATGCACCAGCATACAATTTTTTACAACCTCTCCAACATATGTGATTTTCTTCTTTTGTCATTTTTGCTAATCTGGTATATTTCTCTCTGTCTCTCTGTCTCTGTCTCTGTCTGTCTGTCTGTCTGTCTCTTTCTCTCTCTCTCTCTCTTAAAGAAAAGACCTAATGTTTGTTTCACATCACAGTCATTCCTGGATATAACCCCGACTTAGAACACATGAAAGAGCCTTCCCTTGTAACAAAGAAAACTATCCCCTCCCCACAACATTGACATGGATTTGGTCTGGTTCAGACCCTCTTCCCATCTTCTAATTTCGGGGCATTTCCTTTTCCTTCTGTAGCACGTTAGGGATGGCAGTGTTAAAATCCAAATATGGTGCTTCCACTCTCAGTTATTAGGAGAATTGACTGCCATAGAAACACTGCAAATTTGTCTCATGTTTTGTTTATTGGTTGTCTTCCAATTTAGTCTACAAATACTCTTGGGATGAGCCTACTTAGCTGAGTCTTATGCCAAGCTCTTAACAGGCTTGTTTTACTTTCCAGTGGACTTCAGTGTTTGGTGAAGTAATATTAATTAATTAATTAATTAATATTAACCTTCCACCATCCTCCTCCACACAATTTTGCAAATGAGTTTGTATATATTAGACCAGTGTTGCCCTTAGCTACTGTCTTTCCGTTTGGCAGGATGATCGAGTTTGGAGTTTGGTGGGAACTTTTGGCTTCTTCCTGCGACCGCTGCTTTAAGTTAATTGAACTTCTATAGAAAAGGACGCTAAGCAGAATCAATGTCTTTTCCTGCATCTATTTCCCAGTTTTCAGCATGTTTACTTGGGTCAGATTGCAACAGTTGTAACTGAACTCAGGCTTTTCTTTCCATCTTTATCTTTTTTTTTAATTTGGTGCTAATTTTGTCCTTTTTGCTTACTAGCAGATGATCTTATTGCTTAAGATAACATACTGTCATTTCCCATTTGTTAAAATAGAGTTGATTATTTTTTTGTAACATTGTTCAGTCATTGGCATATCTTTTCTTTGAGAAAGTACTCATGGCGTACAAGGCTGAAGCTCCTGAGGGGCCATGAGCCTTTAGCCGCTCTCAATTCCCCTTCCTAAATCACATCTCCTAACTGTTGTCTGCTGTCCTCCCCTGCGCCCACCTACCCACTGAAGTCACCAAGTATTGACGTCTCTGTCGACTTTATCTGGAGGACTTTGCCAGGTTCCCAGAGCTTTTCATCCTATGATAGCTTTTGGCACAGAAACTGCCTTATTACCTTCAGGGTGGTCTTTTTGTTCATAGGCATCCCCAGGACTACAAGGTGAGAGGTTCCAGCGGCTCATGAAATCATGGTTCTGGCTGCCTTTGGGCACATGATGAGAGCAGCTCTGCTATGTGACACCGCAAGAGAGCCTGGGAGGTCTTTTGTCCATTTAACTGCAGTTTTTACGTCTCCGAGTTTCACTTATAGGAAGCATGTTCAAGCTGACGGAGCTCGTTTCCTCCATTAACAGAGTTGATGGTTCCTGGATAAGGCTGACCTCACATTTAGAGCACCAAAGCTTAAATTAGTAGATGGTCTAAGAGCTCTGTGGTTAACTATTTTGAACTTATTGTCTTTATTCTGAATATGATATATACGTGTGTATATGTGATGTCTACATAGCTGTATGTCAATGTATTTATATCATGGTCGTCCCGGTTAGAAGGTAAGATCCTTGAGGTAGGAGATTGTTTTATTCATTTCTTCTGTCCCTGGCACCTGGAACACAGTAGGTGGTCACTAAATGCTTGGTTGTTGCTTTATCTCTCAGCTTCCTTGTCTACCACCCTGAAGCTAAAGAAAGGGGCCTCCAAGATCAAGGTCCAATTTGTAGGCTTATTTGTTTCTTTGCTTCCTTCCCACAGCCGGCTGAAGTGTTCCTTGGGCAGTGACCACTCTCTTGGTGAGACCGTCTGGCCCTAGCCTAAACCATTCCTCAGAAAGTGGAAGGAGGAAGAGATAGCAAGCCTGGGAGAACCTGCCTGGGCTCGTTTTCTCCTAGGCGAGCCGTTGAGAGCCAAAGAAGGCTTTTGTGGAGGAAAGGCAGCAGCGACCACTGCAGTAACAATAATGTGGAAACTTAAATCACCCCCACTGTCCCAGTTACTTACCCATGGTCACAACACAGGAGTCACTCTCACGGCCTCATTCTCCCACCCCTTTGCACACATCTAAACCACTGACAAGTCCCAGCCCTTCCATCTTTGTAACATTTCCCGGATCGCCCCCTTCTCTCCTCCGATGCTGCTACCCTCAGGTACAGCCCCTAATCAGCCATGCCTGGACTACTGTGATGGCTGCTGGTGTGCAGGGAGGGGGCGTCTGCCTGCCTCCAGGCTCTCCCCACTGGGTTCATCCTCCATCAGCCTCCAAAGTGGTTTCCTGAAACAGGTCTGACCATGTCACACCCCCCCCCCAATTCCATAGCCTCCAATGGCTCCCCATAGTCTCCAGGTCCAAACACACAATGCTCTGTCTGCCTAACCTACCCGCTCCCCCCTTTCCAAACTCCTTCCCCTTTAGCCCCTCCATGTCATGAGATCTGGGGACACTGGCCTCCCAATTTTTCTGGTCTCCCGAATCTCCCATCTCTGTACCTTTGCATTGGTCCCAGGCCTCCCTGCTCCCTTATGCCTCCTGTAAGACTCACCTTCAAATCCTGCCTCCAACAAGGGGCCTTTTCCAGTCTCCCCACTGCTAGTGCTCTGATATGCCTTGGATTTACTCTGGAACTGTCTTGTTTGTTTGTATATCTTCTCCCTCTTAGACCGTGAGCTCCTGCAGAGTCAGGGCTACGTTTGGTCATTCCAGATTTGGCTTCCAGATTTAGCCAAGGAAGAGTTGAGGGAGCTGAAGAGGGAAGAATCTGAAAGTCAAGTGACCCAAAGGGCCCTGGGGTCCTAATCTTTTCCTTTGTTTTTGATTCCCCTTTCCCCCCTTTAAGGCCTCGCTCTTTGCTCTGCCGCATATGAGCCTCCCACCATTGAATCATCAGCACTGGGGGCTTCGGGAGTCCTTGGGGCGAGTCTTCAGTCCAAGTCTCTGGCTCAGCAGCTCAGCAAGTGAATGGCTCCTTCAGATCTACCCCTCTTCCCTCTCTCCTTCCCCCACCCCAGATAATGAACCATCTCCAGGCACAAGTGGCATCCTCTTTGGGGTGGGGAGACCAGGCTTCTAACCTCTTCCTCCCCGCTTCTGCTAGCTGGGTCTTATTGCTTCAGTGTGAGGATGGAGGCAGCTGTTTGCTCAAAGGATAAATCTCAGACCTACCCAAGCCTTTGTCAGGGTAATTTCTCACTAAATGCCAAGGCTCCAAGCGTGTTCATTGGGTTGTAATCATGCCATTTTTGATGGAGATAGAGGGCTAACCTCTTTCTACAGATGGGGAAACAGGCCTTCCAAGGAGTTAGATTTTTCCAGTGTCAACAAAGTAGTAACTGACCAAGCATAGTCACAGGCAATGCATTTCATTGGGCTGTAAGCCCTCAGAATGTGATTTATTTTTTGTTAACAAGAACATTGATAACATAATCATAAAGGATTTTGTCTCTATTCATTAGATGTGAGAAGATAAAATTTTACTAAGCAAACTTTTTGAATGAACAAGTAAGCTTGACTTTAAAAATAAAAGCTTAAAACACGAGACTCAAATCATCGAATTTGTGTGTGTGTGTGTGTGTGTGTGTGTGTGTGTGTGTGTGTAGGGAACATTCAAGTGTGTCTGGGAATAAGGGGTTCTTGACCTGGGGGGTCTATGAACTTGTTTTTTTAAAAATGTTTTGCCAACTACATTTCAATAACAGAACAAAGAGATCCTTGGACTTCCCCAGGTTGACTGCCCTTGGGGGTCAGCACACAAACAAGGTTCAGATCCCCTGGGCTTGTCTGTGTGACAGAGCCAGAACCTGCCTGGTGGGCTCTTCTCACTCCCCAGCACAAGTCCTGAAGGTTCATTGCTCTTTGTCTCTGTCTCTGTCTCTCTCTCTGTCTCTGTGTGTCTCTCTGTGTTTATCTCTCTCTGTGTCTCTCTGTCTCTGTGTGTCTCTCTCTCTGTGTTTATTTCTCTCTGTCTCTTTCTGTGTCTGTGTGTGTGCCTCTCTGTCTCTTCTCCCCCCCATCTCTCTCCTTTCTCTCCCTCCCTCTTTTTACAAGTTGAATCTGCATTAGTCATATTTTCCCCATCACTCTCTTAAGTCTAGAGAATCAACAGTGAGCAATAAATGGAGCTTTGATCCATCATCTTTGCCAGACAATGTCTCCACTGAAAATCTGATGATTGGCTCTCTCCAGCTGGCTGGAGCTGGCCACAGCAGCCCCTTAAGCTTATTTCTATCTACAATGCATCAGTTCAATCAACAGCATTTTATTTTATGAAATACCTGCTTTATGTCACTGTGCTGAGTTCTAAGGATGCAAAAAGAGGCAAAAGACAGTCCCTGCCCTCAAAGAGCTTGCAATCTAATGAGGTGAAGGGGAAGAGGGAGCTCATTCCAGACGGGGAGGGGGGGGGCAGTCGTGTCAGCCTGTGCAAAGACTTGGAAAGTTAAGGCAGGTTGCTATGTGTGATGATAATAAGGTGGGTTTGCCTGAACCAGAGAGTGCTCGAAGGTGAGTTGTGGAAAAAGCTGGAAATTTAGAGTGAGCAGAAGACTCAGTCAGACCCATGCTTTGGGAGTCTCTTTGGTAGCTATGGAGAGGGAAGATACCTGAGGTGGGGGACCAGTGAAGAGGCTAGTGAAGTTAGGACATGAACGAGGGGGCTGCTGCAGGACACACGCTGAATGAGAAGGGTGAGATACAAGAGATGTTGCAGGTAGAATCAATAGGATTTGGCCACTGATAGGATATATGGCAAAGAAAACTTATTAATGCTATACTTTGAGTTTAGGCTGTAACCTTTCAGAAACATTTTTAGAATTAATTTATTTTTATTTACATGCAAGTATTTCTAGTTCATTGAGAGAAATGTCCAAAGTGACCTAGCCCCTTCCCTCCCCTGTCCTCATGGGCCCACTCACCACCATGCCCTTGGTCATCTCTCTGACACAAGACAATGTGCATGATGTTGGTAGGATCTTAAACAAGAAAAGGTTACAGTTGATACAGGATGGGGTTAACATTCTATCTAATAGAACAATAGTCACAAAATCTCTTAAGACCCGCTCTTTTCAAAGCATTTCTTAGACCCTCTTCTTTCAAAGGCTCTTTGGAATAATCTAAGGGACCTCCTTCCTCTGATCAATATATTAATAATTCCTTTAGAGTGGGGGGAAAAAGGGGTCACCCTTGGGTGAATAACTCTAACCCCTTTATGATATAGGAAGGCAATTGTAAGATCCTGCTAAAATCATTAGTTCATCTGATGCAAAGTGAAGTGAGCAGAACCAGAACAGAATACACAGTAACAGCAACATTGTTTGATAATCAGCTGGGAACAACTTAGCTCTTGGAAGTGGTTCAATGATCCAAAACCATTCCAAAGGACTTGTGATGGGAAATGCTACCTGACCTCCTAAGAAAGAGCTGATGGAGTCTGAATGCAGAGTGACGCAAACTTCTTTTACTTTTTCTTTCTCTCCTTCTTCCTTCCTTCCTTCCTTCCTTCCTCCCTCCCTCCCTCTTTCCTTCCTTCTTTCCTTCCTCCCTTCCTTTCTTCTTCCCTCTCTCCCTCTGTTCCTTCCTTCCTTCCTTCCTTCCTTCCTTTCTTCTTCCTCCCTTCCTCCCTTCCTTCTTTCCTTTTTCTTTTTCACAACATGGCTAACATGGAAATATGTCTTACATGATGTCACTTGTATAACTGATATCACATTTCTTGCCTTCACAATAGGTAGGGGAGGGGGGGAAGGAAGAGAATTCAGAACTCAAAAAAAAATTTTTTTTCATGATTGTTAAAAATAAATACCAAAATATTTTTAAATGCATTAGTCCATTTTAAACCTAGGAAGTGATATAGATGTCTGCAAGGTTCACTTGTTTCCCTCCTCTGTAGCTTTGGGGTGTGTATCTTGGATGGAAAGTTCTGAGTTCAGTCACAGTTACTCTCAGCCTTCAGTTGGGATATCTAATGAGAGGCTGGGCTGGCTGCCCAGCCTAATTTCTGTCCTTCTGTGGTGACTGGCTGGGCTCTTTGTAGATGAGACAAAATTCACTTTACTGAAGATACTCTGGGAGTGAAGCATCACATTATTGTGTCTGTAGATAGGCAGGCATGGGCTGGGGTGGTGGTGGTGGTGGTAGTGTCTTTCTTGGAGCTGCCCTTGGTCTTTGAGAAGGGTGGTACGGCTAATGGGCAGCATCAGCCTCCGTCTTCAGCTCTGAGATGCCTGAAGAGTGAATACTCTCTGTGATCTCTCCATTCTCTGCCACTGATTGAGTTACACAGTCAATGGGACAACTAGCCACAGGCCCCCACGGCTCCCCACAAAGACCAGACAAAACCGAGATAGGAAAGAGCCAAGGAGAAAGGGGAGGGCTGGGTGGAGACTGAAGAGTGTAGGATGGGAATGCCAAACATCTCTGCCTTCAGGAGGAAAGAAAGATACAGTGGACCAAAAAACCTCCCCTTCCTCCCCTTCTCCCCCCAAGAAAATGAAATGGCTGAAGTCCCAGCAGGAGTCACAAGAAGGACACACACACACACACACACACACACACACACACACACACTCAGGAAAAGAGAGCCACCTGATAGGCAAACAACAAAGGTAGGAAATTCCACATCAGGCCCAGGCCAGCTGCCAGACAGAAGAGGGGCAGAGGGCCGGAATGGAGGCGAAGGAATCTGGGCTGGTTTCTCTGGGGCTATCCTGTTTCTCAAGGAGGTCTTTCCTAGGTTTTTCCAGAACCTTCCTAGGGGTAAAGAGCATCCCACATGGAGCTCTGAGCTAGCCATCAGGCTGCTTTCCCTGCTCTCCTGGTGCTGGTCTGAGTTGGATGAGTGACTCATTTAGGCACCCAGGAGGGTTCAGTGGATTGTACCTGGAGTCTGGACGCTCTGAATTCAAATCCGACTTTAAGACACTGACTAGCTGTGCGACCCTGGTCGTTTGACCCCCGTTTACCTCTGTTTCCCTAATGGTACAATGAGGGTACAAATAGCACCTGCCACCCTGGGGCTGTTGTAAGAACCCAATAAGATACTGTTTGTATGGAGCTTAACACAGAGCCCAGCACGTGGTCATGGGCCCTTCCTCCCTTGTTTCTCTAGTAGAAGGTAGGCTCCTTGAGGGCAGGGGCTGTTCCATATTTGCTTTCGTGTGTGGTGTGAGCACACAGGTGGTGTTTAATAAAGGCTCTTTGCTTTCCTTGGCTTACCTCCTCCTGATCTATGTAGCCTCCACTGGTCTCAAAGCAGACAATTAGCTCAAAAACCCTCCCCAACTTCCCTGGAGACTCTTCACTAGAGTGTAAGCCCCCTGAGGACAGGGCTCACTTTGGTTTGGTTCTGTTTGCTTCCACAGTGGGTGCTTAATAAGGGATTTGAAACTGAAGTGATTTTTAACTGATGACCAATTAAGTATCCCTTACCTTAGACACTCGGCCTCAGATCTGTGCACGCATGGGTTCAAGTCCTATAAATGACAGGCTGTGTGACCCTGGACCAGTCCCTTCACCGCTCAAGGCTTTGGGAAATTCTAAGACTCTCAGTTGCAGCAGAGGGCTGCCCTGCATTGGTGGGGGGGGGGGGTTTAGTTACCAGGGAATTCTCTATATCATGAAGAGATCATGGTTCCATCCCTGACTCCTTAAATTCAGTGCAAGGTGGAGCCAGCCCAGTGATGGTCCTTTGAGGCTTGGACTGGCCTCATCTCTACAGCTTGGCAGGCAGAAAAGACGATGGTCTTAGTGGTCTCCTGCCAAAGAGAACATTCTGGGTGCACCTCTCATGGTCCCTGTGTCCAGCACAGCACCACTGGGCAGGGTAGAGCCCACCCCTACCTGTCTAGTGGGAACCAGTAAGAGCAACTGGACAAGGTCTGTGGTCTTGAGGTACCAGAGGCCAGGACTATCAGGTGACATCTAGTCTACCCTCATTTTTTATAGATGAGGAAACTGACACCAAGGAGGCTATAAATCATAAGCCATTCTCAACCCATGGGTTGTGTACAACTTGTAACAACGAAAATACATCCTGCATATCAGATGTTTACATTATGATTCATAACAGTAGCAAAATTACAGTTATGAAGTAGCAACAAAAATAATTTTATGGTTGGGGGTCACTACTAAGTGAGGAACTGTATGAAAGCGTCATGGCATTAGGAAGGTTGAGAACCACTGCTATAAATAATCTTGCCCAAGGTCACAAGGCGGTAGGAGTCAGAAGCAGAATTTGAGCCGACGCTGTTTCCTTTTTCCCCTCCACCCTTCAGAAGACTGTCTTACAGGCCTTCATTGGCTTACCAAGTGGACCACGGCTTGGGTTTCCTTCTCTTCTCTCCGAAGACTTACAGGTTGTGGGCGTTGCGGGAGAGCACGAGGCCATCTGGGCAGAGGATAAGCCTGGGGACCGATCACATTCTCGGCTTCTCAGTTGCACCATGGCTCTCCCTGAGGGCAGCGATCAGTAGATGAATGAATCAATCGATCGATCGATGGATGGCAGCCCAGAGTTTTCTTCCCGCCCAGACACTCGGACCTACAGAAGTTCTCCTGCGGCAAATCTATTCATTCTTCGGATTCACTCCGAAATCCCGACACCAAAGGATCCATCCGCTCACAACTCTGCACTGGCTCTCCATCCCCTCTGGGATAAGACTCAATGAGCTCCTCGCTCTGGAATTTCATCGATTTAGATTTGTAAAGCATCTTAGAACCCATCCAATCCAACCTTCTCATTTTACAGATAGAAACGCTGAGGCCCTGAGGAGGCTGGTGGATTTTTTCAGAGGCTGCCCCCCTAAGAATCTGGGGAGAGATTTGAACTCCAGGTTTCCTGACCCAAAACCCATCATGCTATCCACTGTGCCACCAGCAGATTCTCTGCCTCCAAACCCCAGCCCCTTTCCCATTTCCCACGATGCTTTTTGTTTTGTTCCGAGTCCTTCTCCAATCTGGCTTCAGCCTAGAAACTTGGTATTTCATTTTCCACCTCTGTGACGTTGCATAGACTGTGCCCTGTGCCTGGCATGCCCTCCCTCCTCACCTCTGGTCTATTGGATTCTTTTGCTTCCTTAGTCTGGGTCAGGGGTGGGGAACCTGGGACCTCAAGGCCACTAGATCCTCAAGTGTGACCCTTTGACTGAGTCCAAATTTCACAGAACAATCCCCTTCATGAAAGATTTATTTTGTAAAACTTGGAGGCTGCACCCAAGGACCTAGAGGGCCACATGTGTCCTTGAGGCCACAGGTTCCTGGTCCCTGGACTCTGGGTGCCCCCTTTTATAAGATTCTCTTCATTCTTCGTGCTTTCTCTTCCCTCTAATTATCTCAGATTTACTTCTCTGAGCACACACCTTGATCAATCTGACCTAGGCTAGGGACCATTTGGGCAGAGAAATGGCTTCCATCTATGATCAGAAGAATGACTGGGCCACCTCCATGTGGCTGATGTTGATGGGCGGCTGAGCACCTAACATGAATTTTCTCATTTTATTTGGACACCAACCTCAGGAAAAAAAGTACCTCACCCATTTAGGGGAGGCTACCATCCTGACCCGGCTTCCTTCTAGGGCTAGAATATGTTAGCAAACACTAGATTCAAAATGGAAGGCAGAAAGAAAACAAGCATTTTTAAAGTTTATTTATTTTTAGTTTTCACCATTGACTTCAACAAGTTTAAAATTTTCTTCTCCTTCCTCCTCTCCTCCCTTCCCAAGACAGTATGCAATGATATGGGCTCTACACATACATTCTTACTAAAATTCCTATTTTCACATTAATCATGTTGTATGGAAGAATTATAACAAATGGGAGAAACCATGAGAAAAAAAAGAAAAGAAAATCATCTGCTTTGCTCTGCATTCAGACTCCAAAGTTCTTTCTCTGGATGTGAATGGCATCTTCCATCATGAGTCCTTTAGGAGTTGTTTTAGGTCTTCACATTGCTGAGAAGAGCTAAGTCTATCAAAGTCAGTCTTCAAACACTGGCTGTTACTGTGTACAATGTCCTCCTGGTTCTGCTCCCCTCACTCAGCATCAGTTTCTATAAGATTTTCCAGGTTTCTCTGAAGCCCACTTCTTCACCATTTCTTATAACACAATAGTATTCCATTACATTCATGTACCACAACTTGTTCAGCCATTCCCCAATTGATGGGCATCCCCTCAATTTCCAGTTCTTGGCCACCATATAAATGTTTTTGTACATGTGAGTTCTTTTTTCATTTTTATGATCTCTTTGGGATACAGCCCTAGAAGGGGTATTCCTGGGTCAAAGGGGATGCACATTTTTATAGCCCTTTGGCCATAGTTCCAAATTGCTCTCCAGAATGTCTGGATCTGGGTAGCTATGTGGGGAAGTGAATAGGGCACTGGCCCTGAAATCAGGAGGGCCTGAGGTCAAATCCGGCCTCAGACACTTAACAGTTACTAGCTGTGTGACCTTGGGCAAGTCACTTAGCCCAATTGCCTTGCTTTTCCCTCTCAAATAAACAAAACAGAATGGCTGGATCAGCTCACAGCTCACAACTCCACCAGCAATGAATGAGTGTTCCAACTTTCCCACGTCTTCTCCAACATTTATCATTTTCCTGTTTTGTCATGTTAGCCAGTCTGATGGGTGTGATGTGGTACCTCAGAGTGTTTTGATTCACATCTCTCTAATCTAAAGTGATTTAGAGCATTTTTTATATGACTATAGGTCGCTCTAATTTCTTCCTCTGAAAACTGCCCATTCATATCCTTTGGCCATTTATCAAGTGGGGAATGACTTGTATTCTTGTACATTTTACTCAGTTCTCTGTATATTTTAGAAATGAAGCCTTTATCAGAGTCACTGGTTGTAAAAATTCTTTACCAGGAAAACAAGCATTTATTAAGAGCCTGATATGTGCCAGGCACCGTTCTAAGCACTTTCAGAATATTATATTTGATTATATTAATTCAAAAGTTATATTTGATCCTCATAACAACCGTACCTGGGAGGTAGGTGCTAATATTACCCCCATGTTACAGATGAAGAAACTGAGTCAGAGAGGAAGGAAGTAACTTGCCTAGGGTTATGCAACTAGCTAGTGTCTGAGGCTGGATTTGAATTCAGGTCTTCCTGACTCCAGGCATGTCGCTCTATCTACTGTATTACCTAGCTGACCCGTATTGAAATTTAGTTATATATCAATGTAAAAATACTGAATTTCAAGGATAAAAATATAAAATATATTAATAAAAATATTGAAATTTAGTTATATATAAAAATATAAAATATGTCAATATAAAAATACTGACAGTTATACATAAAAAGGAACCCATCAAAATATTAAAGGTCGCGAGTTCCTGGACCCCCTGAAATCTATCCACAGACGCCCTTCCCCATGAGAGGCCCCCATTCTTTACAACATAACCAAGGATGCCTTGCTGGTTCTCCTCTGGGTCCCACTGATGCCCAAAAGACAGTTAGCAAGGTTGGCTACTCCAGTAACTAACAAGGACTGGCTCTGATTCATCAGCAGTTGTCAAGAAATAGCTGGACACCCGGGATGCCCCGGAATAAGGAGGATTAGCCCCCCAAGCAATTTCTGTGATTACTGCTGAGCTTCTGTGACCAAGGATGGAAAAACACTAGATGCCTGTTATAAAAAACGATTTTGAAACTATTCTCCACACATCAGTAGTGGTCATGGAAAAATTCTTGGGGGCCATTCAGTTAAAGCATTATTTCCCAATACTTTCCCCCCACAAAGCTTGGCCCTTGAGGGCCATCTAAAAGCTGTAAAAGAACCTGTGTGCCTCACAGGTTCACAACCTGTGTGCTACCTTTTACTAGCTGGAGGACACTTGCGCCTCCAGATCTTAGGAGTCCGTGACTTTCAAGGTCCTTTCTGGTTCTAGATGCAGGATCCTCAGACCCCCCCCCCCACCTCAGTTTCTTTCTCTGAAAATGACAAGCTGCTTTCTGAGCCCTCTGCCATGAGGGGTCCCAGTGTGACCTCCCTTGTGGCAGCACCCCAGCTTCCTCTGGGATTCCGTTCCCACCCAGCTCTTTACCCTCCAGTGTGTGGAAGGAAGGAGAGGCGGGGGTAGAGGGAGGGGTCTAAAGCAGTACAAGGTAGGACCTTACCTCTAGGGTGAATGAATGATAAGAAAGCCAAGCAAGGAATGAAGATAGAGCTAGAGTAGACAAATATCAAGAGAGAGGACTGGGGGGGGGGTGGGGGGGGGTCGGAGGGGGCACCAGGAGCGCACGGGGCTTGAGAGAAAGGAATGATTCTGAGGGGGGCACCCCTTCTAGCAGCAGCTTGGCGAGGGGGTCCCTCCCCCTGTTTAGGACCTCCAGCTGCCCCAGAATGGGAGGGGAAGAAGGCTCTTTGAAAGGCTAATTTAGATAAAGGCCCTGATAGGTGGCTAGGGCTTCTGGAGAGCAGCCAAGAGCCGTCCCTCCCTCCTAAGTCCTGACTGTGGATGTCACGTTCCACGCCCCACCCACATCCCGGCTTTGTCTCTGTATTCTCTTAGCGGCCCCATCAGCTCCAGGCTTCCGAGATCATCCCCTCCAAGTGACACTCCCTTCCCCACCTCTGCAGGGCTGGAGGAGGGAGGGGGCGGCGGCCGCTCCTTTGGGCCTGCTGCTGCACCTTCGGGTTCCTCCCCACCTGGGGCTCCTTGCCCACCCTTTCCAGTCTGGCAGGACCAGCTAGGACAGGCAGAACCTTCCACCGCTCCCGGCATGGGGAAGGATGCTAGGCAATGTTCGCAGACGCGCAGACCGCCCTGTTTATGTCTGCGTACTACGTACCTTGCAAACCTCGGAGAGCTGTATAAACGCTAGCCATCGACCTTACCATCCTCATTATTATCGTCGCGAGCATGTGACTGATCCTCTCAAATCGAGACTCTCCCAATTGAGTCCTAGGAGAATTACAAAAATTTCAGAGCTGTATCCTTCCTGCTCCGCGGTGAGAGCTCCTCAGGACTTGGGATTTCATTGGCACTACTGGGGCTCCCCCGAGGAAAGCCCCTTCACCAGTGCAGATCAGCACTTCATCTGCCCTGTAACGTTTGAGGGAGCTCCCTGGGACACTGTCAAAAGTAGGATTTGAAGCCCGTATCTCTGGCCCGCTGGGCTGGCCATCTAAGCAGGGTGCCACACTGTCGGTCCAGTGTATGTGAATGTACATATTACAGGACTCACATATGCATAAGTGCATGCTCACACATACACATGTCAGTACTTCAGGCATGTTACACCTTCCACATCTTAGGAGATAGGGCTTGGTGAAGTTCTGTGGACAAGAATGAGCCTTCCTGCAGAGGGAGGTGATCCAAGTCCCTGGCTTCTCTTCTTGGCACAAAGACAGGACCATCCATGGCAAACACAGCTTGTAGCTGGGGCCACATTCAAAACTTAGCCAGTTCAGTAAGATCTGCTAGCATAGCACTCCCCTGGTGTGTTCTTCAAGACCTGGGGGGTCACCTGTGTGACCATGAACAATTCACTTAATCTGAAGGGGTTGGATTGGACACCCTCTAAGATTCCATCCAGTTCCAGAGCTATGATTCCAAGACCTCTCCAGGCCTCAGTTTACTCCTCTGTAAAAATGAGGGAATTAGAGCAGACGGTATCTTTGGTCCCTTCCAGCTCCAGAGCCAGCCCCTTTGTATGAGCACCAAGCTACAACCAGGCATCAGGGAAAGAAATTCATAGAGTGTAAATACCACTGCTTATGTATTTATATGTGTGTATACATACACCCAAAGGTGTACATACTGTAGGACTTCGTGTTTCACACATATGTGGTGGGTTCCAAGAACTAATGTCTTTAGTGGGATCCTAGAATTCCAAGGTCAATGCTGGCCATGGTCTCCCCTGCCTCTTCCCCATCCTTCCTCCCTCCTCTCCCTCTCTTGCCACTCTCCCTTGGAGCCTTGCCTTTCTTACTTTTTTTTATTGACTTGTTTGTTCACTTTTAGATGACAAGGTTCAGTTCCAGAATCACTTGAGTTTCAGATTTTTCTCCCCTTCCTCCCCACCTCCCACCCCCGCCATGGTGGCATACACTCATGTATAGGATCTGCAAACTCTTTCATATTGTACAATAGTCTGGTTGTATAGGTGTT
>CM053601.1:2188528-2199600 GCA_028646575.1 Pseudocheirus occidentalis
AGAAAAGGAAGGATAGAAGGAAGGAAGGATGGAGGGAGGGGAGGGAGGGGCAAATGCATTTATTAAACTTTCCTTGGTTGCTCACTACTGACAGTACAATCAGTCAAAGCATTGCTTGGAGGGCTCAATAAGCCAAAAGAAAGGGCAGTGGCAGGGCAGCTGGCAAGGCCCTGAATGGTCACAGTCCCATGGGCCAGAGCAGGCTCAGGGCAGGCTACACGGCCAGAGGGAGGACATTAGGAGCAAGGATGCCTGTGGAAGGGGGGATTTTGGCTGAGCCAAGAAGACAGCCAGGAGGAGAAGACAAGGACGGAGAATCTTCCAGGCCTGGGAACAGCCAGAGAAAAGGCCCAGAGCTGAGAAATGGAGGGGCTTAGAGGAGCAGCCTCAGAAATGTGGGAGGGGGCCAGGGGCCTCAAACAAGGAAGAGAACATCTTGTATTTGATTCTGGGGAGCTGCTGGGTTTTCGTGAGTGGGCGTGGGGTGCCTCTGTATTACATGGTCCCACCTGGGCTTTGCAAAAATCACTTTGGTGGCTGAATGGAGGGCTGGACTGGAGCTGGGAGAGGCCTGAGGCAGGCAGACCCCCAGCATTTGTAGGACTAGTCCATGTGTGAGGTACTGAGGGCCTGCCCCAGGCCATGGTCAGATCAGAGGAGAAGAGGGGTGTAATGTGATCATGGGGGGCTGGGACAGTGCTGCTCTTCATAGTAACAGGGAAAGTAGGAGGTGGGGAAGGATAGCGTGTTCTGTTCTGGACAGGCTGAGTTTAAGATGTCTCTGGACATCTGATTCCAGATATCTGAAAGACGAGATTGGAGGTCAGCAGAGAGTTTGGGGCAGGACGGGGAGATTTAAGCTGAGAGATGGTCATTAAGTCCAGGAGAGCTGATGGTATTGAGGGAGAAGAGAAGAGGGCCCAGGTGGAGCCCGGAAGAACTCCTACGGTGAGAGGTGTGAGAGGGCCTGAGGGAGGGTCCGGCAAAGGAGACTGGGAATGAGGAGAAGCAGGAGGGGGGTCCTGAAAACTTAGAGCCTAGAGGGTGATCAAAACCACACAAACCAAGCCCAAACCAATCTAGAAAACCCAATAGTGTCAAAGGCTACAGAGAATCAAGGGGAACACGGATGAGAAGAGTCCTTTGCATTTGGCAGCAAAGAGCTCCCTGGGCCCTTTGGACAGAGAAGCTCTGGAGGGCGGATGGGGCTGGACTGTAAGGGGTTAAGAGAGTCAGAGGGGAGGGGGCCGAGCTTCCTGCTTCTTAGCTTGGGTTGTGCTTCCCGGACCTGGAAACAGGTATTGGAACCAGAAGGGAGGGCGTGGGATGCGCTGGAGATGTGGGGTGAGAGCCCAAGGCAGTATTAGACAGTGGTTCCACTGTGGTTTCCACACAGCCCCAGCTTCCCCTGGAAGTGGTTAGTGGGTCAGCTTGGCCCTGCTCTCTCTCCCCAGCACCCAAGAAGCTTCTCACGGCTGGCCAGTGTGCTCTTGACAAGACTTCCAAGTGGCCTGAATGTGCATACATGCAGTAGTCACTGCCTGACCCCTCTGGCCCAAAGGAAGAGAGAAGAGGCTCTTCTGGGGAAACTGAATCACTTGGGAATTAGAAGCCAGATTTGTTAGGAACTGAATGAGAAGTCATCAAGTGGCAGCTTGCCCTGCCTTGCGTGTAAAACCCAAACCACCTCTCAAAACCTCTCCCAAGGTGACTGAGCTGGCCTCTCAGAGATGAGACGAGAAGAGACATGAGTTCCCAGCACCAAGGAGGCCCCTGGGGCCTTCTGGAGCCCATTGATCTGGGACTGGAAGGAAGGGACCTCAGAGGCTACAGAGTGCAACACCTCTCACTGCAGAGGGAACTATAGGAGTGAGCATCCCAAGTGGGATTTGAACCCAGGGCCTTTTACCCCAGAGCGAGGAGGGCTCTCTCTGGGTATCTCCCTTTGACAAGGGTTTGGGAAGGCCACCATGACGCTTCTCCCACCTGGCCCTTCTCTCTTGCCAAGAGAACCACTCTAGTGCCCGTCAGGATCACCACCACCTCGACTGTTTCTATGGCCCCTTCCTGTTCTCGCTTACACATAGACATGGTGAAGATGCTCCTCTGCTCAAGAATCTTCAGTGGTTCCCCACTGCCTACACAGTAAGGTTCAGATTCATTAACCTGACGTTCAGGCCATCCACAAGCTGGCATCACCCTCTCCAGCCTTTCCCACACTCTTCCCTTACCTATGCTTGATATTTTAGCCAAAGCAGAGAGAACCCCACCCCCAAGCACACCCTGCAATTTCTTACTGTGCTCACACAGTCCCAAAACCCAGAATGCCTGCTTCACCTGCTAGACCCCTGACCATCTATTAAATGCCCACCTCAAGTGCTGACTTCTCCAGGAAGTCTTCCTTGATTCCCCAGCAATAATGACCTCTCAGACCAAATTTGGGTCCTGCCTTCCAGCTGTGTGGCCAACATCTCACCTCTCTGCGCCTCAGTAGCGTCCTCCGTAAAATAAGGAGGTTGGATCTGAAGAGCCCTGAGGTCCCTTCTAGCTCTGTCCCTATGGCCTCCCACAGCACATTTGGCCCTTCTCTGTTACACTTCCATGCACTCTCCTGCACTCTCCCATTGGCGTGGGCCTGTAAGCATATGAGGGCAGGGCCATCCAGCATCCATTCAGAGCCCAGTGCACACAGGAGCTTCCATGACTTCAGCCAAGGCCCACCTTGGGCCTCCCATTCAACAGAGACCTTCCTCCTCTGCTTTTGGGTAAATCCTACTTCCAGAGGAGGCCTGGAAAAGCAGGAGGAGGCAGAGCTGGGGGCAGTGGGGGGGGGTTGCGCTTTGGAGGGAAGGAGGCAGGCCTGGCTGGGTGGACAGGCCAGTGATGGGGAGTGTGAGGGCTGAGTGAGGGTCACAGGAGAGCCTGCCCTCCTCCCTCCCCTCTCCCTTCCAAGGATTTCCGAGAGGAAGAGACCCCAGCAGCCTGCCCAGAATGACCCACCCACAAGAAAGAACTTCCCCTAGGCCACCGTCTCTTCTGGAAGGGCTGCTTTGTTTTTGCTGGGAGATGACCAATGAGACCTCAGCTGGTCCCTCCTTGGGACATGCTGGGTTTGGAAGGCTTTCCTGACACCACACCCAAGGGTCTCCTCTCCACTCTAGGCCCTCCGAGGTCTGCCTTGTTTCTCACACACAACTTGTGAGCCCCATCTCCAGGCTTTTGCAACTCCTGGAATATTCTCCCTTCTCCCTTCTGCCCCTGGGGAGCTGTGGTTTTCTTCCAAGCTCAGCTTATGGGCCCCTCCTAAAAGAAGCAGTCTGGATGCTCCAGCCACACTAGTGAGTTCAGGGAACTTCCCCTTTGGTAAGAGCTGGGTCTGTCCCTCTTGGGGGACCCAGTGGGAGAATCCACTCCCTGTCTGTTGTCTGTATTTTCATCTGTCTGTTTTCTCTAATTTCTATTTGCTCTTGGTTGGATACATGAGGTCGTTTGCCGTTCACTACATGGGGTCTTTGTGGCCTGGGGCATTTGGGGAGAAGAGTCAAGCCTTGGGATTTGGTTTGGGGCTCTTCTCCTTCCCCATTGAGGCACACAGATTAGGAGCGCAGTTTGAACCTAAAATGATTTCCCCGGACTAATGATTTCCCCAGACTAACAACATTCAGGAGAGCAGATGGGCACCCTTCTGAGGAGCACAGAGTGGCTAGGCCCTGGTTCCAGCCTCCTGCCTCCTGTCCTGGCATCAAGGAATCAAGGTCTCCCTTGGAGAAGAATGGATGGAAGAGACTCCAGAGATGGTATTCACGCATCCACATCTGGACACGCCCCACACCTGTACACAAATAAGCTGCTACCCAATCAGACCTCCCCAAAGGGATCTGTCCCCACTGATCTCCAGTGGGCCAGTGGACTCTCCATGACTCCATGGGCCAGTGGAGGCAGCCTAAAGAGGCAGGTGATCTGAGTGAAAATCCTGTCGGGCCACATGTCCTGCACAAGTTTTTTACCCAACCCACCCACCACCCCTATCTCCTTTCTTGGCCAAGTTTCTGCATCTGTGAAATGAAAGACATAAAGCAGACAAAAGCTAATTTCTCAGCCCTGACCCACGTGATCCTTGCCTGGGGAAGCCTGGGAAAGCAGCTCCCATCCCTTGGATTCTTCTTGTCTCCTCAGAAGGACACTTGTTCTGTTACCTACAGTTACAGGCCGGCGGCTAACATTGGAGCCGCATATGCCCAAGCTGTGCTGTGCACTCTTCTGTTATGGGGAGAGAGTCGGGGGGCACTCCCGGCCAGGCGTCAGCTCAATTCGGGTCGCTGACTGCCCCCAGAGCCTGCTTCCTCTCTCACAATGACTCACATTCATTGAAGACCTGAAAATCACTTACACCACAGAGAAGCTTGTGGTCCAGGCTAGTTCCATTTTAAAGGTGAGAAAACCAAGATGCAGAGAGCTAAAGGCACTCGATAAACTCGTTTAATTCATGGCAGAGGTCAGACTCGGGTGTCTGGACTCCAGGACCATGATCTTGTCACTTGGCAAATGCAGAACTGGATGAAATGGGCCATGTCCTCTCTGTCTTGGGACTCAGAGAGGGGCTCTAAAGCAGCCTTGCTAGAGGAAGGGGGATTCTGTGTTAGACAGGTTCGGTTTGGCCCCAGAGATTGGAGCTGGGAGTGGGGGAAGGCACGTTCAGGTTCCAGGTCAGAAAAGGCTTGCTAACATTGAGGGCTATCCTAGCATGGAACAGGCTGCCTCTGGACATGGTGAGCTGCCCCTCACTGGAGAGCTTTGGACAAAGACTGGATGACTCCTTGGAGAATGGAGGGGATGTTGAATTGAGCCCTCATTTAGAAACAGGTTGAGCTCACTCACTGGTTAGCAAAGTCTCTTCTAATTGGACTCTGCTCCACAGACAATTCATGAAATGGTGAGCTGAGGATGCTCAGGTGGGGAGAAGATAAAGTGAACTTGAGCAAGTTAGCAGTGGTGTTAATGGGGGGTAGGGGGGAATCTTTGCCGCATCTTCCATGTGTGACCCTGTATAAATCCCACTCCCCTGGAGGCCTCAGTTTCTGCCTATGCAGAGCAAGAGGGATTGGATCCATACTCACCAACACTCAGTCAGCAGTCCCTGAGCTGACTCTCTTGTGGTTAAGAATTTGCACACTCCTGCATGGTGATGGAGGAAGGGCAGCAGGGTGGGGGTCACCTCAAGCAAAGGTGCTCCATGTGTTTCTTTCTATTTCTACTTCCCCACGTCAAGCTGACGAGCCAGGCTGGCCCAGAGTTCACCTGGGCTGCCCCTCACCTCCAGGAGCCATAGCACAATGTGGGGGGGGGGGTCCCCAGAGTGAGAGCCAAGCGTGATGTCTGAGGCTCAGAGCTAAGTGCCAGTGGCTCGCCTTCTCAGTGAAACCCTCTGTTTTCCTGTGGCCTCAGGGACAGTCTCAGAATAGTAGTATGCAAACTGGACGTCCAACGCTGACCTCCACTCCTCTAACCACTAGGCTTTTGCTGAGAGGGAGCTGTTGTTCACGAGGTCATCAGCGTGTGGGGCACGAGCTCGAGGAAAAAAAGACATAGGAGGATCTTTTAAAGTGAAAAATCCAAGACAAGCTACATTTACCTAAAAGCTGTACAAAATAATAAAAAGTGAGCTTTTATCTGGTGTGTTAAGGGTTGCAAAGTGCTTTTACCTCTGCTATCCCATTGGATTCTGAGAGGTCAGTGTTATTATAATTGTCATTTTACAGATGAGGAGACTGAGGATGAGAGGTCAGGTGACTTGCCTAGGGTCACACAGCTTGTAAATATCTGAAGCAGGATTTAAACTCAAACCATACTGACCCCAAGTCTTTGCTCTATCCATTGTGCCACCTGGCTGAAGTGCTTCCAGTGAACAATGATAAATGAAAATACAAAAGGAAAGACTTATAATTTTCTGTCAGCAATAGCAGATGTTGTGAAAATGCACCAGGCTGCCTCATATGACCGGGAGAATCCTCAAAGGAGGGAGAAGGCTAAGCTTCTCATTATTTCCAGAGTAAAATCCCCTCTGGGTTCACTCTCCCTTGGTTCTGGCAAGTTGGAACCCCAGAAGGGCACCTGCTCCTATTCCCACCTCTCTAGGAGGGAACTTCATGGACTATTCTTCTGACACTCACTCATAGGCCCCCATTGGTGTGGTTCCCCTTAACAAGCAGCCAGTTGATTCTGTTCTTTAACAAAGTCACTTGCCCAAATGATATAACAAGAACAGCATTTCTCTCAAAACCTGGGTCACTGTCTGCCACAAATAAAAAAAAAAGCATGAGAAGAGTGAGTATAAATTTTAAGTCCAATAGTAGCAAGCATACATATGCAACATTCATGACTGAGACAACTCAAAACTCCAGCTCCATGTCTTTTGCTTCTCCAGAGGCTTCTCTAGAAATTCACTGTGGGGTATAATATCAATGATGGATCCCTCCTTCTGACATCATCCCAAACCACTCTTGTTGGATGATGCCTTGAAGAGCACAATTTATCCACTGGGTGGGAGGGTCAATGGGTACATCCTGCTGCTGGGGCTCTCCTCAGAGCACAACACCTCTGATGGGTTGGTCCTAGGTTTGCCCTATGATGAGCAGATGCTGTCTTTCCTCACCTTCAGGGATGACTGCATGATGCCCTGTGCCTTCTTCAGCTGGATTGTTATAGCACCCTTCACAGCTGGAATGCTATAGTACTCAACCATCCTTAATTTAGGGTCGGTAGAAACCTCTTCCCTTTGACCTCTTCAGAGCCTGAACTGAGGTTCTTTGTTATCTCCTGGCAGGTGACAGGAGATGTCTCCTGTGTACCTCTACAACTTGAAAATCCTTTCTGGCTCAAGAGTCACCTTCCCTCAGTAAGCCACTCCACCCCTTGACTTTGTGTGATTGGTTTCAATTCCATCATCTCTACTTCCCTGACTCTTTGGGAGAATCTCAAGTAGATGAGTGATCAAGAACAAAGGCTCACCTCAGTCTGTGCCCTGGAGGTGACTTGTGTGGAACTTCATTCTCCAAGCCTCAGACTCCAGCAGCTGTTTGGCTGAGTGCTGTGCTCTCCTTAGCCAGGGTGATATAGTTTTCTTCTTAGTTAAGACAGAGTGTTCTTTCAGCTAGGTCAACAACCCTTAATTTAGGATCAACAAAAGCTTTTTTTGTACCTCACTCGAAGCCTCAGCTCTGAGGTTTGCCACTTCTAGGAGGCTACAGGAGATGTCTGGTTTCTCTGGTTCAGTATTACTTGCTGACTCAAAGCAGGCTTCCTTAATAACACAGGCCATCTGGATTCATGGTGATGGGTCTCAATTCAGCAGCTGCAATTCCTAGACCCCTTTCTGGGTCTTCTGCAGATGAGCGGCTAGGGACAAAGGTAGGAATGAAGCCTGTGCTCTCCAGGAAGTTCCTTTGTCTTTGCCAACTTCTTTCCATGCCGCTGAGCAATTGAGTTCTCAGACCTTCTCTAAGGTAAAGAATATCTCTCTTGCATCTGAAGTCCCCTCTCCCTTGACATTTCAGTATCTCCATCATGCCACTCACTTCTGCTAGAAATGTCTCCTTGCTTTCTCTCCTTCCATTCACTGCATTTGTAGCTGTTTGTGAAGGCATTGTTTTCTCTCTTCCACTGGCAGATACCCTTTATCGTTGAAATATATTTAATATATTCAAATGAGATCACACGCAAAAAACACTTTGCAGACATCGAGTATTATACAAACATTAACTATTATCATCGTTTTCCTATGAAGCTCAGTGTTAATGGAGCTCCTAGGCAGCCAAGTTAAAAATCAGAAGTCTGAATTGTATATCACAAAAAAGGAGCTATCAAAACCTTGCTTACTCCTATGCCAGAAGCAGAGCATGAACACCAGAAAGTTGCTGACTTACTTGGCTCTTCCATTTCCTAATGGAGACAACATTCTTCTGATGAAGGAAATCTCTTCCTGCCTCAGCAATAAAAAACCTGGGAAGGTAAGTGACCTGATCAAGATTGCATTAATCAGTAGAAGAAGAACCCACGGTGGAACTTGGAGTCCATGCACCGAGGTGAGCACCAAGGGGGAAGGGGTAGAGGTGGGGGAACTTTGTGTTCTAATGGCTCCAAAAGGTTTACCTTGTTCTCAAAATATTAGCATTCATCAGTTCAATAAATGAACAGGTTCCCATCACATTTGATTGCAGCAGGTCAAGGTAATGGGCCTTTATCAAATTGGCAGGTGCACTCACTACCAAATTCAGGGAAAAAAATTAAATCTCGAGGAAAAATGAGTTGATCCTTTGATTTGCAGAATCCATTGTGCCTAGTTCTGCTCCAGGGCCAAGTGAAGCAATCTAGAGCTAAGAAAGGGCAGAGAACAATGTGGGCCAGAGTCACTCAGAGGTGGAAGGCACCTCAGAAGTCATCATCCACCGTCCAGCTGAAGAAGTATTTTCTGGAGAGCATTCCTGACAAGTGGTCGTCCAAATGCCATTCACTGGGGAGTTACTCTCCATGGGCATAATTGCTCTGCTAGTTGGATTATACTGTCATACCCAGAAAGGAATTTTGGAATTCCATTCTAAATGTGGCCATCTGCTTTCAAAAACTACACAAGATGTCGGTGTCATTCTTTTTCATTTGAATAAATGAATATAGAATAAAAGAAAAAGCACTTCTATGGGAAAGGCTCCACAGAGGATACAGAATACCAAGGAGTATGTGGGTCAGAATGTTGTCAACCATTCCAGAGACAACATGAACACAGGTACAGAGAGAATAATGGGAAATAAAGAGAGGATAAAATTATGGAAGGCCTTAAATGCCAAACCAAGGAGTAGGGACTGGGTGCAAGTAGTAAGTGGGGCTCCTTATGAAGCTCCAGAGGGATGACATATTGATAGTAGTTACGAAGCGCTTTACTACATATGTGCTATGAGTTAGGGCACAGTCAGCATTATTACCTCTGTAAGGTACTGCTGCTTTTCTAGGCAAGCAGTTTGGTTCTTCAAATAGGGAGAAAAATGAATTTTTGCATAAAGAAAAAAGAATTTCTGTAAATCAGTTTCTGAAGAATGTAAGGTATTACCCCTTACATATGTGAACAGTTTGATAATTGAGGAAAATCAGAACTTTTGTTTATGAAAAAAACAGATAAAATTCAAAGGTGAAGCAACAGGTTGTTTTATTTTTTGAAAAGAAACAGTTTTCAGATAGAATATGATAGACGCAGATCATTAGGAGGACCGAAGAGAGAACTGAGCAAATCTGAGAACAGAGACATGACTAAAAGAGCAGGGTATTGTGGTCCCTCAGCTCACTTGCATGAGACTGCCTTTAGAGTCTGACAGATTAAAACTCACAAAGTGGTAGATCGAATAACTGGACACTATGGGCTGGCTAAATAAGCATTACTGGCTCTGAAAGTTACAGAAAAGTAGATTCCCAGAGCTTTTCCTAATAAGAAGAAGCACCAGAAGGCTCTGACCTGAGCCATTGTTTATATTGAAGAAGCCAGCTGGAGAGAAGGTAAGAGGAATAGTTGAGAAGTTAGCAGACACTGAGTGAGAAGACTGGCCAGAGTAGGAGCCTCCCACTGCCATGCTTGGGGGGCTGCTGACTGGAGGGAAAGTATCAGTTCCTGGAAACCCTCTGACTGGAGGAGAGCTGAGCTCTGGGAGAGGTTCACAGTTGTCCTTCAGCACCACTCAGAAGAACTTGGTCCTCTTTTGGCCTTTCTTGTTGGAGAGAGAAAGCAGATGGGGAAAGACAGGCTTTGCTGTAACAAGATATCAATTGCTGCTTAGGAGTCACCAAATCCAGTTGAGTGAAAAGCTGATCTGCCTCATTTGTGCTGCCCAGAGACCTCACCTGAGGAGCTCTGCAGTTCTCTACCTTAAGAGAAGGGCCATCGTGATAATACTGTCCTCTGCATCCTTTAAGGATGATTACAAGATAAAACTGTTTATCACAGCTTCACCCATTGGAGAGTAGATGCAGAATCCAGCATGCGAATAGGAAGGACCAGAACACAGAAATCACGGGAAAGGACCAAGAGCATACAAGTTAGCGGAGAAGCAGCTTTGCCCGGCACAAATCACTCATTAAGGACACACCAAAGTTCATCTTTCAGAGTTGTGGGTTGTCCGTCCTCATGTGTCTCCCTTCTGTCTGTGCCCACTCTACCTCGTGGACTTTATGGGTATTGGTGTGAGAGTGTGAGGTCATATACAAACTATAATATGTTTGCTTATTCCCACATTCAGGTTTATGTTGGGTAACCAGAATGTTACGATGACTTTTGCTTTGTCATTTGGAAATGTTTTATGTTTAAGAGTTAATAGTGTCGTTATGAATGAATGGTTTCTTGTATATGGGAAACATGGGGAGTGTGTTCTTCATAACAGAATCATCCTAGTTCTCTGAGAATTTGAGTTTATCTTCATGGTAGTGGTCCTTCTCTGGGCCCCAAACCTGCTAACCTGAGTGTTGAGGGAAGGGAGAGCTAGTTCAGAGAGTGGGTGTCCCACACTCTTATCAAGGGTCTATACTATGACTGTCCATAACAAGCTCACCATGTAGGTGGGGAAATAGGTTCAGAGAAGGTGGTTGTCCAAGATCATATAACTATTCGATTTGCTTCAATTATGCTTAATAACTTCTGATCATGTATTGAGCCGCCAAGCTGGGTGATGAAGGAGGCCCTAGATTTAGGCAAGGCTCGGTTCTGCAACCATGGAGCTTACCACCTCTTTGATGGATGGAGTACAGGACTAGAAATTGGGAAAGAGGTGAGTTCAAAGTTGGCTTCAGATACTCCCTAGGTGTGTGACTCAACCTCTCAATCTGTAAAGTGGGAATAATAAAATGCCTACCTCACAGGGTTGTTGTGAGATTCGAATTGGTTAAGACATGGAAAGTGCTTTGTAAATCTTAAAGCATTATGTACATTTTAGCTATGGTTATTGACAGACAAATGGTTTTAATGTACATTACATGATAAGTACATTAGAGAAGAACCGACAAAGAGTTATGTAGGGTCCAAGAGTCATCACCACCTT
>CM053601.1:2205760-2226664 GCA_028646575.1 Pseudocheirus occidentalis
AGTTAGAGAGCAGACCAGGGGAGGGGCTCCACAGTGGGATCGCTGTTTTGGGGATGGGGTAGGGGAAAGACAGGGAGAAAATTTGTAACTCAAAAATCTCATGAAAATGAACAATGTAAACAAGAAAACAAATAAAATTTATTACATAAAAAAGCTTCTCTAAATGTTAACCATGATATTGTCTCTGCCAGGAGTAGGGGATCCATTTCCTCAGGCACCCATTGAGTGCAAAGGGCTATGAGCTCACTTTGTGACCAGGGGAGTTCCCATATAAATCCATCCACAGCCTGTCCAGGAGCCAAGTCAAGCTCTGGGCCATGGGTCCTGAGGATGGCCTTGTCCGAACTGGCAGGATTTATCTCCAGCTGTGGCTGAGAGGTGAGGAGGAGAGTATCAATCTGCAGGCAGAGATTTGGAAGCAAAGAGCCAGAGTTTGGCTGCCAGTGCTGGCGCTTGGCACTGATGGCTGCAAGGGCAGGGGTTGCCTCCTCTCCAGGCCTTGGGTGCTGCACCCGAAGACCTCTGCTCCTCAGAGTATCCCCCAGCCTCCTCTTCTCCTGGAGAGCCCCTCCAGTGCCTTCTCCTGGGCCCATGCTTAGCACCATCCTCAGAACATCCTTCTTCCAGATGTGTTCCCATCAGAGATCCCAGTGCAGAGAGCTGACCTGATTCTGGATACCCATCCTCTCCTAATGGGGTGCAAGGCCCCCTCCAGGCTTTCAGCTCTCCTGCCTCTGCTCCTTACCGTATGTATGCCCTGGGACAAATCTCCTCACTGGGTCTCATATCCCTCAGCTATAAAATAAGGAGCTTGGCCTGAGCCTCTGGGGCCTTCCTGCTCTAGATCTGGGAGCCTATTTTGGTCTAAAAGGCTATGGTCCCATTTTACAGGTGAGAAAATGAAGGCCTAAAGACCTTCAGACCCTCGCCCAACGTCACGTGTCAGAGCTGCTCTCCTTGCAGTGAGGAAGTTAGTATTTGGCAGCTGGGCACAGGGATGTCGAAGGGGGGGGGGCTCCTGGAGGGGAGGCCAGCGGTGGGACTTTCTACTCCAAACAGACAAAGGTCAAGGTCTCTATCACTTTTGTCTTTGTACCTCCAGCACCTAACTCGGTCCCTGGGACATGGCAGGCCCTCAGAAACGCTTATGGATGGATGGATGGATGGATGGATGGATGGATGGATGCATGGATGCATGGATGCATGGATGCATGGATGCATGGATGCATGGATGCATAGATGAATAGACAGATTAAAGAGGAAAGGGCACTAAATCAGGAGTCAGAAGGTAAAGGTTCAAATCCCAGCCTTTCTGCTGCTCTCAGGGCTGCCTGTTTCCTTCTTTGTAAAATGAAGCTGGGTCAGATGGCAGGGGGGTCCCTGGAAGGTCGGATGGAGCTGGCTGTCTGCTCTTCTGTAGCAGCTCCTCCCTGGGACATAGGGCCCGTGTTGGGATGCTCCCTAGTGTCCTTCAGCCTAGGCCTAACAAGTCTACCCACTAGGGAAGGGAACAGAGGAGCAGGGGAGAGATTCTCTTCATCTGACTGCAGTCACACCATTCAGGTAAAACTGGCTGCAGACAGAGGCAACTGTGGGGGCCCTGCCCACTTCCTTATCAGGAGCCCAGGTTCCCCTGAAAGAGGCCTCCCTCACTTAATCCCATCCCATCACATGCCCACTACAGACAGCTAAGCCAAGTGTTGACTGATAACTGAGGTGTGAGCTGACAGATCAAGGTGACCTGGGGAATGATGGGAGTGGGGTGGGAAAGGCTGAGGGAGGGAAATGGCTCCTTTGTGGGGCTGGGCTCTTTGTGTTGCCCCATCTCATGGTGGGGGCAAGCAGCAGCAAGGCCAGAGTGGCCAGCCTGCCCTTAGTCAGCTTCCTCTGAGGACCTCAGAATGGGAGAGTCAGGGTGAGAGGGTGGGAGGAGAGGGAAGGGGTAGGAGAGGGCAGGAGGACTCCAAGAGACCAGGTCTGGAAAAGACCCCTGGGCACAGAATGCCAGAGCTGACAGACCTTAGATCATAGACTGTGCTCACTGAGAGGGACCCTAGAGCACGAAGCAGAGAGAGGCTGAGTCAGGAGGGACCCTAGGACATGGAATGCTGCCGGGCTAGTAGGGTCCCTAGGAGAAAGAAGAGGAAATGGAGAATGATGAGGCAGAATTGGGTGGTGGTGGGGTGTCCACCTGAGAAATAACACAAACACAGACAGTATCTTGCAGCACAAGTACAAGACGACATCTATAGGTTTCTGGGAAAGGGCACAGATTTTTTGCTTGTTGAGAAACTTCCAAGGCTTGAAAAGGAAAGGGGTCATTTTCTCCTCCACACAGGGATGGGGGTAGCCCTAGAAAGACCTGTGATCAAGTTCTGCCTTAGACACTGGCTGCGTGACCCTGGGCAAGTCACTTCACCTTGCATGCCTCAGTTTCGTCACCTATGAAATAAGCTGGAGAAGGACATGACCAACTACTCCAGTCTCTCTGCCAAGAAAACCCCAAATGGGGTCAGGATGAGTAAGGGAGAGCTGAACAGCAACCACAAGGAGCTCAGCCATGGGTCTTTATCCCTCCTAACAAAGTATACAGCAGGAGTTTAACAAAGTTAATTAGCTGAACAAGTGATAGCATCCTGTTTTCTCTGGATGGGAGTGTATAGCTTTGCTAAAGGTCTTTACTGATCCCTTTTCTTTTGCTGAGAATGTGCCTGGTCCTGTTATGTGAGTGGAATTGTAGGGGTCCATCACCTGCTGATGGTGTGGAAGGCTCAGCCCCCTGTCTGCGTCAGAGCTGGAATATGGGGTGGCAGGTCTAGGACGGGCTCCAGGGCAGCTCAGTGTCACAGTGGGCAAGGGCCTGGTCTGGGAGTCAGAAAGATCTGAGTTCAAATCTTATTCCAGACAACGTACAGAGCTGTGGGACCACAGGCAAGATTTTCACCATCTTCCATCTATAAAGTGGATATCATAGCCACATCTACCTCCCAGGGGTGGTGAGAGCATCCGTTGTGATGATGCGTGCCCTGTTTTCAAACCTTATGTACTCTGTGAGAGATGTAATAGAACTAATACCTGAGAGCTGGAAGAGATTGTAGATGGTTGAGCTTAGAATGGCAGAGAAGGTTCAATGACTCACCTGGGAACATCCCCTGGTCAGTGCCTGAGGCAGGATTCATACCCAAGCCCTCCTGACTAGCTGGGTGCACTGCCTCCAAGCATGTTGGAATAGATAGGCTCTCTTACTGCTAAGTTGGCCCCCAAACACTGTCTCTGTTGATTCCCTTGGCTTTCCTCCCCATCGGCCCCCGCACCTTTCTGACCCAACCTCCAGAGGCCAGGCCTCTCTCCCACAGTGGATTAATCCATTCCCCTTTGGAGCTCATCCTGGGGCTTAGCTGGCTTAATTGGAAAGAGAAGGGGCGAGTACAGGCTGACCTCCCAATGGCCCTAGCTGGCTGTGGACCAGGTTCTCCATCCCACCCTCTTTGGGCCCCTCCACACCTGGCCTGCTTTTCCATCCCTTGGCTGGAAGAGTAATCAGACCAAAGCCTCCATTGCTGGCTAGGGCGGGGCCAGCAGCTCCCTTACAGTCCCTGCACTCATTGTCTCAGGGACTCCCTTCCAAGGCCACCCCTCCTCTGTGTACCAGATGACATAGCTGTATCTGGCACACGGTGGGTGAGCGAATAAAGCAGCCTTATCATGTGTGTGCCACTGGCCAGATCCTGAACTAAATGTTGGGGATGCAAAACAAGGGGGAGCCAGATGCTGCCCTCAGGGAGCTTATACTCTAACAGGGGAAGCCAGCGGAAGGGGAAAGGGAAGAAGCATTTGGCAAGTGCCTGCTTCGTTCCAGGCACTGCTGCCTCATCTGCTGTATAGAAGAGCAGGGGCCTGGGGGGAAATCTGGGGAGTCACAGAGGTGGTGAGTGATGATCCATAGGGATATGGGTGGCCTAGCCTTCCAGAAGCAGTGGGCAGATGGCTTCCTTGTTTGGCTAAAAATATGGAGGTCAAACCTGGAGAAACTGGCACATAGACTCTAGAACAATGAAGAAGGCAGTGTGGATCAGTGGGTTTGGCATCAAGGGACCTGGGCTCCACAGTCACTTAGCTTCTCTGGGGTTTCTTTCCTCCACTAAAACATCAGGGCATCAGACAAGCTGACCTCTGAGGTCCCTCAGAATTGTCCATGTGTCCCGTTACCCCAGCCCCCTGAAGGAAGGTATTAAAGAAGGCTTTAGGGTATTAAAACACCCTTTCATCCAGAGAGTCAAGGCTGTCCAGGGTTTGGTGCCCCCATGGATAACCTCTCCATCTGGGTGCTGGGATCTGCTGCTCCCTACTCCCATTGGCTGCCATCTTTCCTCCTCTGCTCCTAGCGAGGGTTGCTCTCCTGCCCACTACGTGACAGCCCCAGCCTGCATCTCAGCTCTGCAACATGGCTCCCCTTCCCCTGGGACCAGCTCACTTACCTGCCTTATGGATTGGATGTCTTAGGGTGGGCATTTTCTATGTACCTGATTTATTAGAAGCCACATCAGTACAAACTACTCAACTGGCTTGGTAACCATTGACGTTAGAATGGCTTGATGTCATTGAGTAAAGTATCCCAGAGCTCCCCCCTTCTGAGGGTTCTTTGTCCTTCACGCCCATTCCTCACTCCTTATACATCCATCCTTCATGTCTGCTCATTCTTCTGCCTTTTCCGGTAGCCCCCTCCCATCACTTGCCATTCTCCCAGATGTTGCCATGGAGACCGAGAGTGTAACCATGGCAGCCAAGCAAACATCTCTGCTCAGAGTTCCTAGCTGCTTGTGATATGGAACCTGGTATTGGAGGTAAACAGCTGAACTGGCAGAAACTGGAAAAGGGAGAAGGGCAGGGTCTGCCTCACAGATACAGGAGATATTTCTCCCTCAGCAGAATCTAGGGTGGATGGAAGGTCCCGGAGAGAGAAAACCCATGAGTGCAGACCTTCCTGCAGAGCTCTTGGGCAGTCTGCTGAAGCCTGTGAACCCCTTCTCAGAATAATGCTTGTAGATGCATAAAGTATATGGGATATCAAAGGACATCAATTATACTGAAATGTTGTTATCAAAATATGCGTTTTAGACCAAGTTTACAGACCCCCAGGTTCAGAAAAGGGGCTGCCTTACCCCTGAGCCATTTAAAGTGACCACCTTTCTGTGCTGCCATTGTGGGCCAGGGCTTGGAGCCAAGGGGTAAGGAGGAGCCGGGACAGGAAGGAGGGAGCTGTCCTCTCGCTCCTCTCCACTGGCCTTACAGCTTCATCACAAAGAAGGTCTCTTGTCCTGCTGACAGCCTGCAGCAGGCTGGCCGGTCCTGGAGAGAATGTCTTGGTCTCTGCCTTAGACCAGAACTGCCAATGGCTAGCCTGCCACTGACTGCTGGGAGCTGGGTCTGAGCAGAGCTTCTTGGGCCTCAACTTTGGCAACTCCACCTGGGTAAGGCCTGACCTTGCTGCTTCTACATCCAGGGCATCTCCCACATTTATTTCCTCTCCCGTGGGCCCATCCTTCCTGAAGCAGTGGGGTGGGCCTGCCCTCTGGCCCCTTGCTAAAGTATTTGAATGACCAGAGGCACCAGATGGGTCCCCATGGTCCCTGGTGCCTTGGTTTCCATCACTGGGGTCTGTGTGGCAGATGATTAGGGACCAAACAGGAAGAAAGATTAGAAGGAGAAAAAACCACCCACTGAATCTTTCCTCTTTTCCTTTGGGACTCTGCCAACTTTCCTCTGGACTTCCAGCCTGTAGAGATCGGGGAGGAGGGAGCGGATCCCTCTCCCACCTCCCCATCAGGGAAGGAAACAAGACAAGAGGAAAGGAAGGAGGAAGGGAGGCTAGCTGGGCAGTTCCCACACATGGCATGTGAGCTTAGCGAAGACTCTGTCTGTCTCAAGTCCCTAGAGGTCTCTTCATCCTTCCTGGGAACAGGTGATAGAACAGCAATCCTGAGATGGATGTTTCCAGCAGCTACCTTGTGAGCTGGAGTGGTCCAAAGCCATTAAGAGGCCCAGTGGCCAGCAGCAGGAGGGGCTTCCCACACCTGGGCCCCTTCTTGGATAAGAAGATGGCCACAGACTAGAGGATGAGGTTCTCGACGGGCCAGAAGTTACGGACTTTCAGTGAGTTACCCAGATGGTGAAGAGCTGAGCTGAATGTGAAGTCCAAATTTCCTGGAAGCCTTTATGCCCTGGGAGATGGTAATAGAAATCATGTTTTAGGCATTTCTTTTGGGGGTAGAGTTGTCCTAGAGATCCTCTGGTCCCTACTCTAGAGACCCTCCCCATGAGCCAAACCCAACCTTTATGAGATTGTCCCCAGGGCTCTGATCCGGAGTGGAACCTGGGAGCACAAGAAACATTTGATTTCCTCTCTTGGGGGTCAGTCTATGCTCGGGCTGAGTGTAGCCCTTTGTGAGAGGGGGCTCCCTCTCCCCGGGATGCAGATTGTATGCCATAGCAGCTCTGTGGGGTAGATTACCCCCATTTCCCATATGAGGAGACTGAGGCTCAGAGGTGTCATCAATCAAGCAATCATCTCCTCCCATGTGCCAGGCACTGTGCTCAATGGAAGAAACACAGGGGAGACACTGTGCTGACAATTGTGTATACATACGTAATCATACATTCAGAATATATATGTATGTGTATATAAATATACATGTGTGCAATGGGGGAGAGGGAGCAGGGACCAGGAAAGGCCAGAACCTTTCTGTTTGTCCTGGTACCCATCTCATGTTTTCCTTATGTCTGCGGTGACCCTGCATCCCATGCCCTCCAGCCGGACCTTACCTCTGATGCAATGCTGTCCAGAGTTGCATTCACATTTTGCTCCCTCCCTTCTAGGGTCAGGACAGGTGCCTCAGCTGCCACTTGCCTTGAGGGGCTGCTCTGTTTGGTCTGGTGGGAGCTGGGAGGAGGCTTCTTCCATTTCTAAGTCGCATACCTTTGATCTCCAGGGATGCTATGACTCTTCAGCATAAGCACCTCTGTTCCTATGGTTTCCATCCTGGTTTCTCCCAAGTGGTGAATACTTTCTTCTGCCAGGATGAGTTCAGTGTGCAGGCTTGGGAAAGACTCTGAGGCTGGGAAACATCGGTGAAGCAAAAGCTAAGGATATCAATTTTTTAAAAGAACAGGCCTAGGGGTGGATAGGTGATACACTGAATAGAGCACTGACCGTGGACTCAGCAGGACCTGAGTTCAAATCCAGCCTCAGAGACTTAACTGTGTGACCTTGGGCAAGTCACTTAATCCCAATTGCCCTGCCTTTCCCCCTCAGAAAAAACACCTAAAAAAGTTTTCACACCACAGTATAATGGGAATCTGAAGATCTTCCCTGCCCCTTGGCCCCTTGATAGGCTTAAGATAATTTGAGAACCTTTCCTGATTTGAAAGTATACTCTGCCCCCTAATAGGCTGCATGTGGTCACATGGAGCCTGTGGTGGGAGGCTTGTTTTTCAGGAATACCCACACCTTGTTACTTTGTGATTGGGCAGTGGGTCAAGAAAGCTGTGACAGTCTCTGATCGAGGAGAAGGCTATATGTACCCTGATATGAGGTTTTGCTTTGGGGCTCACTTTGGAAAGAGTTGTATGATTTGGCCAGATGAGACTCTGGGAAGCCATTGAGCCCCCCGGCTTTGAAAACCCAGATGTTGGTGCTTCCCTCTCTGGTAACTGATGAGGTATGGATGCGGTGGTCGGACGGCTGGGAGCCCTGCCTGCTGAATTGTGTTATTTTCTGTTGTAACTTTTGTTTGTATTCTCTGAAGTTCAGGGTGCTGACTTCTTCCCCTGAACTAGGTAAATGACATATGTTTGACTGATTAAAGTAAGGTTGTTAACCCTTTTTGAATTGTTTTCCTTTAGAAAAGCAGATCTAAGAACCTGTGCCAGCAGCCACCCTGGGTATGCTGGGGTGCTTGCTGCTACACACAGTCATTTCTGGATAAAACCCTGTCCAGGGATCCAGTCCTAGAAGGGAACTCAGACCTCCCAGGCTGACCCTCTCAATTCAGTTCAATTCCCATGACTAGGGCATCACTTCCTAAGACCCCAGCTCAGAAGGGTGCTGCCGAGTCATCTGGTGCCTACAGAGCTGGTGTTCTCAGGGAGATGCCATTCTAATGGGGAAGAAAAATGCCCATAAGACAAGTGAAAGTGGGACGGGGCAAAGTTTCCAGAGAAATCCAAGAGAGGAAAGATTGCTTTCACTTAGTAGTGAGTTGTGGAGGCTTCCTGGAGGGGGTAGCAGCTGATTTGGAAGCTAAAGGAGCAATGGATATGTGAGGGCCTTCAGGGGGTGCTGTTTTAGGGATTGAGGGTTTTTGGAGGGGCAAGATAGGAAGAGGGGGCCAGAAGGGGCCTAGTTTGACTCAGACAGACTCTGTGTGGGAGGTCGGGGGGAGGGGGTAGAGCTCAGGGATTCTTTCTTCCAAAGGTGGAGGAAGAGAGGGCTGGATTCTCCTTCCCAAGTTGAGGGCTGGCTGCTCCAATGGAAGATCTTAAAGGGGACTCTTAGAGGGGTGGGAAACTCATCCCTCCTCGTGTTGGTGACAGAGAAGGAGTGGAAAGATGAGCCTAATCTGACAGCGCCCTTGACTGGGGAAAGCAGATTGTAGAGAAAGGAAGGACAGGCTTCCATGCTCTAGGCAGAAGGGAAGGTTTCATCCCTGAAATGCTGAAGGCACAGGAAGGATTCCATGGAAAATCACCGTTCCCATTCCCAGAGCACTTGGCTCACACCAACCCTGAAAGGTAGGTAGTGGGAGAATTATTATTCCCACTTCACAGATAAGAAAACGGGGGCTCAGCTATGGGAGCCTCTGAGGTGTCACTCGGGTGGTGGTTACAGCTGGCCCTTCAGAAATCATGCCCTGGGGGAACTGCACCTCTCCGTTTCAATGCTTCTGTTCTGATTGGGGAGAGACCACCACAGCCAGCCAGTCCCAGATCCTACCCTCCCTCATCAAGGTCCCTACTGCTTTCCACTTCTTACTCTGACAACAGTAATCAGCAGTATTATTGTCTTTAGAACAGATGTTATCAGCTGCCTGGGGGGCTCCCCTGGCCATCAAGTTCCTAGTATAGCAAACTTTTTGGGAGCAGGGATTGTCTCTTGAATGTCTATCCTCATCATTCAGCAAAATACCTGGCATTAAATGAAAAAAGACCAAGGTCTCCCCCTACATCCAGGCCCATCTCCAGTCTTCCTGATCAATATCTGGCCACTGGATCCAGATGGCTCCGGAGGAGAAAGTGAGGCTGGTGACCATGCACAGCTCTGCCTCACTTAAACCCAATTCACTAGCACGTCATGCGTTACACCCCTGATGTCATGGTCCTCTTTAAGAACAGAGGACAGACAATGGTGCATTAAGTACTACAATCCAGGCTTAAACCTTTTTCATTCATTTATTCAACCAGCATAATGCACAAAGGCTTTGCTCAAAGACAAATCCAGGAAATTTCAAATGCTCAAATATCCTGTTACACTCAGCATGCTTCTTGGGAGGGCAAAGTCCCTTGGTGGTTTTGCTAAACAAACAAGTCAGCTCTGGATGTCTCCTCTCTCCTGCTTTTTTCTCCAGTTGGCCCCCCACCCTGTGCCCGGAATAATCCCCCACCGAGGACCACTGACCTCTTTGGTGCTCTTTAAGCTCCTCTTATGATCCCATCTATTCCTGGAAGTCTTGCCCAGCACTTGTTTCCCATCCTTCCCCTCTCTTGAGGATATCCTATTTTTCCTGCATATAGCCTGCTTCCATGGCATGCTTTTGTACTGGGAGCTCCTGGAAGGCTCTGATGACATGGAATGTGCCCATTGGCAGTGTCTGACCAACAGCTCAAGCATGCTCCTCCTCCATCTTTCCAAAGATGAGCTCCTCCAGATATGCCAACCCTTTCATTTGGGTCAGATCACCACCCGTGTTTGCCTTGAGCCACTGACAAAGGTGAGGAGCCCCAGAGATGTCCCAGAAATGCGCTACCAAGGGCATAATCCCATGGGACAGCCAACAGTGTTCATTTCCTTATATTCTTCTGCCATGGTGATCCACAAGGGAATCCACCATGCTGGACTGCCACGAAAACCACCAATACCCGTTCAACCTCTCCCTCTCTGCCTGCTCCTTCCCTACTGCCTAAGCCCATTCCCCTGTCTCCCCTCCCCTGAAAATCTCTCACTTGAGGCTTGCCCTGTATCTCTTCTGTCCTTTGTATCCAAACTCCTTGCAAAGGGCACCTACAAGGGGTGCCTCCATGTTCTCTCCTCTCTCTTTTCAGTCCCTTTTAACACAGCTTTGGAATCCATCATTCCACTGAAACATCTTCTCCAAAATTAGGAAGGACCTCTTGTGTGCTAAACCCCAAGCCCTCTTCTCAGTCCTCATTCTCCTACCCTTTGTCACTGCTGCTCACCCTCTCCTCTCTAACTTCTCAGGACATGGTCTCTCCTGGTTCTCCTCTCACCTCTTTGTCTCCTTGGCTGGATGCTCCCCCAGATCACACCTGTCCCTCAGGGTTCTGTCCTGGGCCCTCTTCCCCTCTCCTTCCATATCACTTCACTTGGGGATCTCATCAGCTCCTGTGGATTTAACGACCATCTCCATGGTGCTGACTCTCAGATTTCTCTCTCCTGCCCCAGTCTCTCTGCTGATTCCAATCTCACGTCTCCAAATGCCTTTCAGACATCTTGAACTGAATATCATCTTCAACTTAACATGTCCAAAACCAAATGTGCACCATTCCCCCTAACCCCACCCCCACCTTCCCTATTCCTGTAAAGGACAATGCCATCTTCCCAGGTCCCCGACTCACAGCCTAGGCTCCCTACACCCCCCCAAGTCAGTCTCTTCAACGGTCTTGTGGCTAGAATGTTAAGAATGGCAGCCCTCCCTCCCACCTCTTCCCCTCGTTGAGGCTGGGGACCTCCCAGAGGGAATTTGTATCTCCTGACTTTTAAACCAAAGTTCAGTCCGGTATCTGCCCTTACCCCTCAAGTGTAAATTAATCTGTAGGAGATCTGATTAGATTATGAGGGGGAAGACTTTGGCCTGGAGAACAACCACCATGGCACCCTTGTCTAAAACCAAGTTCATAGAACCACATCAGTTTTTTTAACCTGTGGTATACAGCAGTGACTGTTGGCTAGCCAGGCCCTTTCTCTATTGGCCTCCCTTGGCACAGACCCTCACCCTGATGCCTTATGGAGAGGGTGCCCTAAGGGAGCCTGGATCTCCAGGGCTCAAGCACCATTTAGCTGTATTTCTCTTTTTAAAATAAATCTATTGATCTTACTTGGTTTTATGTCATTATTTCTGAGAGTCTTTCTCTTCCACATCCCTGGTGACAAAGGTTCAAAATAAAGAGAAAATACAATCATTCCAGCAAAACTCCCCCAAACGTCCGCTGTGTCCGGCAGCAGGGACGCCACTTCACTCCCTGCAGGAAAGGGAGAAAGGTGCATCTTCTCAGCCCCCCGGGGCCAGGCGTGCCCATTCCCATCACAGGGCTGTTTTACCGCTTTCTCATTCTTTGCCTTTATGTTGCTGTGGGTATTGGAAAGATTGCTGCCTGGATCTGCTCCCTTCCCTTGGTGCTCACAGCCTAACCCTTGCCCTGTTACTCTGCATCTCCCAGACCAGTAACATTTCACTGCGTCTACGAAGCTTTGGCTCTCTGGTTTGGAGGAAGTGCTTTGTCCTCTCCTGGTCCCACCTGCCTTTCTAGCCTCATTGCTGTTCACTCCCCTCCATCACAGATGGTGGTCCAGCCAAACTGGCTCCTTTCAGGGCACTCCATCTCCTCCTTGGTGCCTTTGCAGGGAGGAGTGCTTTGGTCCAAGAAGTCCCAGCAATGGAGAGTGAGACTGGAGGGCAGCTGACTAGCAGCAATTTTGCAGGAGCAGGTACTGTTGGTTCAATCTCAGCTCCAGAGCAGAGGGGTAAGGTGGCTCTGGATGATGAGAAGGTGGGGGAGGAAACAGGGAGTGCACCTGAAGCAGCCATACTGTGCGCCTAGGACCTTTTCTGACGGGCGCCTGCCGTGGACCTTTAAAGGGTGGCCCCAGATGTGTGCTGCACCTATGTTTTCATGTTTCAGACATTTCCCCAGAGTTACTCCTGGGTGGAGGCCACAATCCTGAGATGCAGAGTAGCCTCAGCTCCCTAGCCTTGCTCTGACACAGGCCCCCTATGACTGAGTCCTCATGGAAGGCAATGCTGAGGCATAGGCACACACAGGTGGACATGTCCCACAGGTAGCCAGACATTCAGGCCTGTAGTTCAGGACAGAGACCGGGAGTGTCTGCATATCCTGGATGATCTGATCAGAGGATACTCCCAATGAGCTAATTGCAATCATTGGCCTTTGATACAAGTTCACAGGTCCACAATATCACCCTCCCAGAGGCTCCACTTCAATCCTGAATGCTGAGCTCAGTTTAGCCACACTAACCTCCTTTGAGTTTGCCTTTCCTGTGCCCATCCCTTTGGGAATCTCCTGTTCCTGGGGCCACCTCTCTCGGTAGCTTTTACATCCTGCCTGCCATGTTCAGAGGCTGCTGTAGCTCTGGGAGAGGCCCATGTTTTTCCCATCGGTGACCTCAAGCTGAGGGAATTGGGAAGGTCTCAGAAGGGGCATCCCTTAGGACCATGGGCCTCAGGACCACTAGCAGCTGACCACATGGTCCCAGGCCTACTAGCCTCCCCATGAACATCCAGGGAAGATAAACACAGATGGCCAGGGAGCCACTGTGCTCTGCCACACAGGGCAGCACACTCCTACCTCTCCGGGTCAGTCTCACAGTCTGAGGGACAATGTAGAAACATAGGACCAGGCCTGCTGCTCTGCAGGTTGGCCCAAGCCTAGTGCCCTCATCAGGGATGTTGGTCCCCAAGGGTATCTTTCTGCCCCAGAGTTCACTGTGATCACCCTGGTCATGGAGTGGTATGACCCAAGCTACAGAATGCTGCTATCTCAAGAAAACGAAAATTCTGGTTCACCAGAAAGTGGGCATGAGCCCACACAGGCTGTGGCAGCATCAGGGATGGATGTCATGAGACAGGGAGATGGGCCAGTGGGTCACGTGTCAAAGCAAGGGCTAATGGAGAGTCTGACCCCAGGGGAGCTCTTATAGGAACAAAAGGGGCAGGGCAGGGGAGTGTTGGGACCAGCAGTGGGGGTGAGGAGGAAGCGTGCTAGGGACACTTGTGCTCAGAGGTCTGGAGTCCCCCAAAGCACTGAGGAGCTTAGAACCACCTGCCTACCCCCAACTCACAAGGCGTGTTCTGATTCTGGCCTTGCCATTGAAGCAATGACCTGGGAAATTGGGGGGCTCCATGTGTCCTCAGTTGGGTGCAGGCTCTCCTCTATTAGGCTGGGAGCTCCCTACGGGCAAAACTCATGTCCATACCCTTATTCATATCCCCAGCCCTCAGCACAGAGCCAGGTACTCAACAGATGCTTCTTGACTGACTGAAACTCTGCAGTTGACGATTGTCAAAGAAATTGTCGACAAAGATGACACTTGGGACTCCTGCCTGTTCTCTGGATGAGGCCATTGCCTTTGATTTGAGGAGACTGGCCCTCACCCTGAGCCAGTCCGAGCAGGCCACCTGCCTCCCTGTCCTTCAGCCCAGATGAAGGGCATGGACCATCTGAAGTCAGGCAGAGGTCATGGGAAATGGATAGGTTGAGGAGGTGGGAGGTTGCGGCATTTGAGAGAACATCATGTCTGCTGAAGCCCCCCGTTATGGGGGTGGGAATGAGGGAGGCTCCCTCAGAGCAGACAGGAAGAGAGGACTCCCCACTTCCCAATGACATCTAGATCACCTCAAAGACTCATAGTCATGACAAGTGGATACTTGGGATGCATAACTGGCCCTTGGGTCCATCTAGGTTTGCCTCCCCCCTGTTAGCAAAATGTGGCCAGCAGCCAGTGAGCTGGGAAGAGCCCTGAGTGGCCTCAGGCTGGAGGAACTGGTCCAAGCCCTCCTTCCCTGCTGTGTGACCCTGGGTCCCACCCTCTCCGGACCTCAGTCTCCATCTTGGGCTTAGAGCAGAAGGAGGGGGTGGATGAGATGGATGAGGCCCCTCCAAACTCCCTGGGCCTTCCTGGTGAGAGATTGCCAGGCTGAGATGAACTCATCAAATAAAAAGACCCTGGAAATCAGCAGAACCCAATCAATCTTTAATGAAAAACCAACAAACAGCCCAAGTCTTAGCCAGGGGGCAGAGGTTGAAGGCAAGGGCAGCTCTGTGGCCTGCCCAGCCTACTCCATGACTGCCAAGGCACAGAGGTCTGGTTCCCACTCCAAGCCCATGCCAATTAGACAAGCTCTCTCTCTCTCTCTCTCTCTCTCTCTCTCTCTCTCTCTCTCTCTCTCTCTCTCTCTCTCTCTCTCCTCTCTGTCTCTCTGTCTCTCTCCTTCTCTCTGCCTCTCTCTGTCTCTCTCCCTCCCATCCTCCCTCTCTCTTTCTTTCTCTCTCTCTGTCTCTCTCTCTGTCTCTTTCTCTTCTTCTCTCTGTCTCTCTCTGTGTCTCTCTTTCTCTCCTCTCTGTCTCTGTCTCTCTCCTCTCTGTCTCTCTGTCTCTGTCTCTCTGTCTCTGTCTCTTTCTCTCCTTCTCTCTCTCTCTGTCTCTGTCTCTTTCTCTCCTATCTCTCTCTGTCTCTCTGTCTCTGTCTCTCTGTCTCTGTCTCTGTCTCTCTCTCTTTCTATGTCTCTCGGTCTATGTGTGTGTCTCTGTCTTTCTCCTCTGTCCCTCTGTCTCTGTCTGTCTCTATCTCTCTCTTTCTTTGTCTCTCTCTGTCTCTTTCTCTCCTTCTCTCTGTCTTTCTCTGTCTCTTTCTCTCCTCTCTGTCTCTCTCTGTCTCTCTGTCTCTCTGTCTGTCTCTGTCTGTCTCTCTGTCTGTCTCTCTGTCTCTCTCTCTGTCTCTCTCTCTCTGTCTCTGTCTCTCTCTTTCTATGTCTCTTGGTCTGTGTGTGTGTCTCTGTCTGTCTTTCTCCTCTGTCTCTCTCCTCTCTGTCTCTCTCTGTTTCTGTCTCTCTCTGTCTGTCTCTCTCCCTCTCCCTCTGTCTCTGTCTCTCCCTCCTCTTCCCCCCACCCAGCTAATTAAGGCACCAGCACCTACAGCCAAAGAAAGCGTTTCCTGGAGACATTTTCACTCTGTGGGCCACCATTTTGGTATTGTCTTCCACTCTCAAGAACCGTGACCCCCCCCATTTTTGAATGGATTCATGAGTATTGATGAAATAGGTAAATAGAGATTACTCTTTTTGTCACATGAAGACCGTCCAGCTCCTTACCAGAAGGCAGGATTTGGAATCTATTTAATGCTGAAAAAAAAAAAGACATTTGGAGCAAAAAGCTAGAACCCTTGAGGGGAACTGAGTCAGTCTAGATGGCCCATGACTAATTCCCACGTTGTTTCAGACCATGGGACAGCAGGGTGATGCAGAAGACAAAGTTCCTGGCCCGGAATCCTCTTCCTCCCCATTTCTGCTCCCTTCCCATCTCAGCTCAAACCCTACCTTCCACAGGAAGTCACTCTTGGTTCCCTTTTCCCCTTCACTACCAGCACCTGCCCTTTGAGATGGACTCTCAGGGGCCCTGCCCAGATCTTGTCGGTCTGTGGCTGCTTTCATCAGCCTGTGAACAAGCCTGAAGATGAGGGTGGTTTGGGCCTTTCTCTGCACCCCCAGCACTGTGCCAGCCACACAGTAAATGCTTTCTCAGCATTGTAGACTGACCGTTAGACCTGAGACTTGTGCCGGGCTCTCCACTGCTTTGTTCTGCTTTCTTCCCTCCACATCAGTCACACGCATCTTCCCATGGTTCTCCGAGCTCTGCACATTTGCCACTTCACTTACGACTGAAGGAGAATTAGGTACAAGAGCTTTGGTCTTTATGCTGTTCTTGGTCTGGGGGAGGGCAGTGAAGCAGGGGAGAGGGAGCTTCCTGGCATATGGGCACGAAATAAGTTTCTTGGTAAAGTCTAAGACAGGACCAGCCATTACCACGACATGCATGGACTGGAGCTGTTGAAAGCTGGCCCAGCATGGTGGGTGGTGAGTGCCAGGAGGGAATGTCTGAGGGAGGGCACTTGGCAGGCCAGCTCATGAAGAGCCAAGATTACCTCAGGACTTGGCCTCCTCCAGTCGCTCCCATTGTTCAGAGTCCCAGAAGAAAGACAGCTTCCCTCTTGGATAACACTACGCATCCCACCAAACTGGCTGTGTGACCTTAGGCAAATCCCTTCTTCTCTCTGGGCTCCCCTAGTTTTATCATCTGTGAAATGGGGTAAGATGGGGGAGGGGGAGTGTGATGAGACCCAAGGGCCTCCAAGGGCCCCGCCAGCCAGGAATCCAGGATCCTTTGGTAATTGGGGTTTGGGTTCCTGCAAACAGGACATGTTGGGAGATTTCCGCTTTCCACTCTGGCTATCAGCTCTACCAGAGACACCCCAAATCCCTCAGCTGGGCCTTGGATTCAGGGTATTTCTTCCCATGGCTGTGGCTAATTTGGGCTTCTTCTTTCACAGACTGCCTCTTTATCTCCTTGGACCATTTATCAAATAAAAAGTAAATTTGTTCATTTTTAAAATTCAATTAAATGTAAAAAGAATCACCAGCCTGAGCCTTTTCTTGGAGCAGGATGCCCTCTTGGGAAGACTAGGGGGATGGCCACAGGTAAAAGAGCGGGGAGAGAGAAAAGCAAAGCAGGGAGGGGTGGGGGAACTGGGGGAGGTGGGCCAGGGGGAGCAGAGATACTGCGCCGGGCTGTCTGCTTGGACCCGGGAAAGCAGCAAGGACTGGGGAGAGGACAGCAGCTCTTGGCTCAGACAGGGAGCTCCAGGCCCATCCTTGTCCCTCCCCTTCTCTGCTTTAAGGTCCCCTCCAGATTAAGTAGGGCTGCAATGCCGTGGATTTGGAGACTGAGGTGATTTTACGTAAACTTCTCAGTGCTGATCGGCCACTTTTCAGTCATGTCCGATTCTCCGTGGCCCTGAGGGCTTTCTTGGCAAAGATCCTGGACTGGTTTGCTATTCCTCCTCTAGTTCATTTTACAGATGAGGAAAGTCAGGGTGGAGTGACAAGGTCAGGGTCACACAGCTAGGAAGTGTCTGAGGCCACAGTGGAACTCAGGTCCTCCTGACGCCAGACCTGATCTTCTATCCATTGCACATTGCAGCAACTGCCCTTTATGTCCTCTTAGGACATAGTAAATAAAGGAGAAAGGGTGTGTGTGTGTGTGTGTGTGTGTGTGTGTGTGTGTGTGTGTGTGTGTGTGTGACAGAGACAGAGAGACAGACACAGAGAGACAGAGACAGAGAGAGACAGAGAGAGACCGGGATTGTGTTTGACCTAACCTACCTGTCTGTTACCTCGGTATTCACTGAGACAGGAAAGATCCTCTTTTTCTCCCCATAGGAGAGACCATAGAAATGCCCATTCATTCCTCATCAGCCCCTTTAGGGTTATTTAACACTTTCCTTCACAACCTGGGGAGGCACCAGGCAGGTGGTTCTCAGCCCCATTTATAGAAGGGATAATCCCCATTTAATCGATGGCCCCCAGGGCACTGCCAAGGCCTTGACCAATCTGAGCTGGGCCATTTGAAGCCAGCCTCCTCCTAGTTTACACATCTGATGGATTACTTCCATTGGGAGGCTCCAATGCACAGGATTCAGAGAACCATGGGAAGAAAGCAAAGCGGGTAGAACCAGAACAACATCCACAGTGACAGAACCTGCCAGAAGGAACAAGGCTAAACCTTGGGAAGTGAAGGCAGTAAAGTTGCCACAGCCTACTCTGGTCCCATAAAAGAGAGAAGGGCACCCCCTCCCTTCTTGGCAGAGGTGGGGGACGACGGGTACAGAATATGATCAATAAGATCAGACTCTGATGAGGTTCTGCTCGGTTCCCAGCCCTGCCCCTCCTTTTACTCCGAGTTACAAGGGATGGGGACCGGAGGGGCCAAGTGGGAAATGGAGGTGACATGAGAAAGATTCCCTTGTGGCTTTCAGGCAGGGGGGTGTCCTCTTCATGGGAGCTTCTTTGCTGGCAGGCCCCAGAGGGCTCAGGGGCTCCCACCGCTGGGTTCCCAAACATACCTTATGTAAGGCTGTTTCCACCACCCACCTGGGCTTGAGCCCATGTTGACCAGAGTCTGCCCTTTGGACTTCAGGAATGTGCAGGTCTGTAGAGGGGCAAGCCTCATTCCCTACTGCCCTGGAACATCAGGGGTGATCCCCGCCCACACAAACAGCTGGCAAACCATCGTGTCAACTGTTCCTTCTTTTGGACATCCTGTTCTGAGGCCAGGCTGGCCTTTCCTCACGGGGGACCCCTGGCAGGGAAAGGGCTGATCTGACCCCAGCTGCCTTGGGACATTGGCTACTGGGAAATTGGATTTCACTGCCGGGGAAGAATGGGCTTAGTCTTTGCTCTCACTAAGGTTAAAGCTGCCTCTGCACCTTCCCCAGGCCTCCTGGTCCCGCCCTCCAGGGCCACACTGAACAAGTGCAACCCCTCTTGTGTCCCTTCAGATTCTTGAAGGCAACCATCGCATCCTGCTGAGACTCCTCCAAAGCAGACATCCTCAGGGCCTTCAGCAGGTTCTCCAAGCTTCTCCTGAATGCTGGTTACCTCTTCTGAATGCTCTCAACTTATCAATGTCCTTCCTAAAATGTGGTGTCCAGAAATGATGCTTTAGAGGCTGTTGGGAACTCCAGCTTCAAGGGAGGGGCCCGCCAGCTACCTGTATAGGTTCTTGAGGAAGGTTGGAGAGGAGTTTGAACCTCTAGTAGTTCCAAGTTCTTTCCCCATTTGGAAGGGAACAACCCAGCACAGTCCTATGTGTTGAAAGCAGCACCCACCCACAAAGGGAGAAGACCTTCTTCCTCTGTCTCCGGGTCTGGGTGTGAGTTATTTTGGTATTATTCATTGTGCCAGATAAAACCTAACCTGACAGTGCCCTTGTGAGCCTGAGTGCTTGTGAGGCAACCAAGAGTCCTTTTGGGGAATCAGAGGAAGCTCGGTAGCTAAGTTCCTAGGGTGTCCCTGGAGGACAACAGAGCACTAGCCCCAGCAATTCTGAGATGTCGCCCCAAACTGTCCCTGGCTCCTCGTGTTGGGAGAGCTGTGGGATGCCTGGCAACGGACATCAGCACTGCTCAAGGTTTCCTAGCGGGCGGGCAGGCACCTACCCGAGATCCCACTGCTGCATCTCCTCCTGCAGAGAAAGACCCTGAGACAGAAGCATTCCCTCTCCAGGCCTAAGTTTCCACATCTGTAAAATGAAAGAAATGAGTGAGAGCACAGATTTAGAGTTGGAAGGAAACTTAAAGGGTGCTGAGTGCTGCCCCCCCCCATTTTCCAGATGAAGAACAAAGGCATATTCCATACCTGGGGCTACCCCAGCCAGCAGGTGTCTGAGAGGGTGCTGAGACCCTGCACTGCCTCTCCAGACGGCCCTGAAGAGCCCTCCAGTAGGAAGGTTTGAAATCTCAGACCAAAGGTGGGAATGGGACTGTCTTGGGGAGGGAGCCGGGGCACGGAAGGACCCACAGGACCAGACAGTCTGGCTGCAGCCGGGAGGTGACTTTGTTGAGGACGGTGAGCACCCTCCCCCCAGTGATCTGTTTCCATGAAACAAAGATCCCTGAGAGAAGATGCCCCCACTGGAGTTCTAGAGCCAGGCCTTGGCACTGGCCTTCTCCTCTGGTGCCTGTGCCCAAGCACACCTGCCCAGGGGACTCACCACAACCCAGCAACACCCAGGATGGCAGACAAGCGTTCCCTCGGCCTTTTCGGAAGGCCGGTCCTCCCCTCGTGGCCTGTCCTTTAGAGCCCAGCTCAGCATGACCTCTTCTGGGAATGCTTTTCACAGCTGGCACTCTGGGAGGGAGAAATGAACCCTAAAACCTACACAAATATTTTCTCCATCCTTCCCTAATCTGGACAGCCAATGGATTTCCAAGGTGGAAATGCTCCCTCTGAAAACAGCGACCATCAGCTCCTGGAGCTGGGTCCAGCAGGCTCCAGGACAGCCCTGGTTGACCCCTTGGCCATTTGGGATCTCTTGGCCTGGAGCCGAAGACGTTGCTTCAAGCCAGGGATTCTCCCCTAGGGTCCATAACCTTGGATGGGAAAAAAAGGACGTTGCCTTTTTTTCCTCTACTAATCTCAAGTTGAAATTTTGTATTTCCTTCAATTATAAATATTAAGAAAATATGATTCAAGGAAGCAGAGGCTTCTCCAGAATGCCCCGATATCTGATGCACAAAGAGGCTTAGACCCCTTCTCTACACAGATTTGTCACTGCCAGGAGACTCCCGTCTTCCCAGGCTCTTGAGTGGGGCTTGGTCCTGGGCACCGAGACCTCAAACACTGCCTCTGTGCGGCTGCCGCTGCTCGCTCTTACTCCTCTGAGCTATCAAATGAGTAGGATTTGTAACTTTGTAGCCAGTTTCAGAGAGTGTCAGTGACTGCTCTAAGATACGGTGCAAGATCTCGTTCCTGCCTCTTTTCAGATTTGAAGCCCCCTTGTTTTTTATCCAAATGACTTCTGCAATTATTTTTTCTCATTCTATAAAGTAACTCTTTGGTAGGTCAATTGGCCCTGTGCAAAACCTAGACATTAAATTAAATAGTATTATCGTTTTTATTGTCTTAGCTTGACACTGCCAGGAGCAACAACCAGTCCTCCGATTTTCAAAATCTCCCTCTGTTTCCTTCCTTCCTTCCTTCCTTCCTTCCTTCCTTCCTTCCTTCCTTCCTTCCTTCCTTCCTTCCTTCCTTCTTTCTTTCTTTCTTTCTTTCTTTCTTTCTTTCTTTCTTTCTTTCTTTCTTTCTTTCTTTCTTTCTT
>CM053601.1:2227164-2301761 GCA_028646575.1 Pseudocheirus occidentalis
CTTCCTTTTTCTCATGTTGGCCAGTCTATTAATTGCTTGGTTTTTTAGCTCTGTGGAACTCTGCTTCCTGGAGGGGGAAAGCTCTGTCCCAAATCGCTGGGGCCCCCACAGCTACCGGAGCTCTTAGTGGGGTGCTGCAGCCCCATCTCCCAGCCTTGGCTCACTGAAAGCGCACCCTAGGACCACCACTTAAGACCACGATCCAGATCCAGGCCACTCAACGCAAGAGCCCTTGGCCCCGATGGATCCTGTCAGCTCCCCTGCTATCTGCAGGCCGAGGGCTCTGAAGCAGCCCAGTGGAAGCCGCTGCTGCTTTCAGCCGTTCCTGCAGCCACAGCCACCTCCCGCTGCTTCCTTGCCCTGAGAGCAGTTTGGCCGGACCTGCTCTTCTCCTCCCCAGTTAGCAAAATCCAGTGACCTTTCTCTTAGCCTTTTTGTCTTCTGGCCTGATATATGTGGTAACTGTACCTCCAGCGCAGCTGATCTGCTCTCCTATAGCCGTGGTTCCCTGCCCGATGCCCCAGGGCTTGACCCTGCCGGGGTTTGGCCACGGGTCCCAGACTGCAGAGAAGAGCCCCGCCTGCTGCGCTGCCTGTAGCAACAGATGTGCTTTCTGTCTTTTGGAGAGTTTTGGAGCTTGAAAATCTGTTTAGCGTCCCATTTTATGAGTTTTTTAAGTGTTTGTGTGGGAGCTGTGGTGCTTTGCTGCTTCTATGCCGCCATCTTGGCTCCGCCCCCCTGCATAACCACGTTTCATGTTTTTTATGTCTCTTCTATTCTTTTTAATATATCAAAAGGCTTGTTGATGATTTTGTTAACAATGAAAAAAAAGAATGCACATAATTCTAGTTGTAAATTCTCTTGCCAGGGTGCACCCAGTTGTCTAACAAGGAGGAGCCCTCACAAGGCTATGCAGCAGACTCAGTTTGCCCAACTTGGTGCTTGCTGCATCTTCTTCTGTGCTGGGTGTACATGGCTCCTTTGACTGGCTGCCTGGGTCTTCAAGACTGGTCAGACTGAGCTGGTCAGTCATTATTGGCTACTCTTTTCTCCTTCCTTCCTTCCTTCCTTCCTTCCTTCCTTCCTTCCTTCCTTCCTTCCTTCCTTCCTTCCTTCCTTCCTTCCTTCCTTCCTTCCTTCCTTCCTTCCTTCCTTCCTTCCTTTCTTCCTTCCTTCCTTCCTTCTTATTTGAATTTGTTTAAACTTAAATGCAAAATAACAACAATAAAACATTGTCATGTACTCAGCAGAATATGAGGGCATTTGATATAAAGCAATACATTTCCATTTCAAGAATACCTATATATAATAAATACCAGCTTTGCTTTGCTTCCTTGTATTTATTTTTTGTCCTTATTGGTGCACTTCTTACTTTATTCCCCCCCCCTTCCTCTTCTCCCGACAGGAAGACTACAGTTAGGTGCGCGCGCGCGCGCACACACACACGCACACACACATATACACACTCACACACACATAGATACCCATCAACATACACATACATACACATGGACCATCAAATGCACCTTCAGAAGGCCACATCATGCTCATTTCCACTGCCATATTCCTCTCTCTGAAGGTGGAGAGCATCTTCCTTTATGAGTCCGAGTCTTACCATATTTTTCTAAACCCACCAACTCATCACTTCCTAGACCACAACAATATTCCAACCCAATCACATTCTATCTGAGACTGTCTATAAGAGTTTTTTCCTTCAATTTTTCTGCATTCCTTCTATTCGTGGCTACATGGGTTTTATTTATACAGGAACATTTTAATTTAAATAGTAAAAATTATCCATTTTACACCTCAGCACTACTCCCATCTCGTCCTATGGTTTAAGGTCTGATACTGCTGAATCTAGCTCCTTCACATCTTTTCCTCCTGGCTTCCTCGCCGTTCCTGACCCTCTGCTTTTTCCAAATCTACACTGTTATTATTTTTTTCTGACAGTAAGATAATTTTTTAGTAATTTAATGGGGATGGTATTACATAAATTTACTGGTAAAATAGTCATTTTAAAAATGATATTAGCTTTAGCTACTCATTCACAATAAATATTACTTCAATTATTTCATTTTCTTCCTCTTTCCACTGAATTGTTTCTGGCAACTCCTAGCTGCTGTACTCCATGTGGAAGGCATGAACTGGGCAGAGGGGAAGGACTTCCCTTCCCCTGTTCCCTCTCTTTTTCTTTGGGTCCAAGAAATGGACCTGAAAGTGTTTGTTTCTGTCCTGTGTTGCTGGTCCCCTCCTGTTTCAGGTGCTGGAAGTGATCCCTATGACCCAGGAGTTTGAGACATTGCAATGTTGGAGCCAGGACGGCAGTGGGATGGGGAGAGCTTGAGAAACCAGGGTCCCTGAGACTCATGTTGGAGGCTTGAAACTGGGGCTATGCTGGATAGGAACTAAGCTAAACTATAAACAATCCCCTTCCCCTCCTCAGAGGACAAATTGGTGCAAGAAGGAACAAGATTATGCCTCCCATGTGTTGGGAAAGTGAGTTTGCATATTTGTAATTATACCTTTGGAAGTAGATATTTCTGTGTAAAAGCTAAACTGACTGTTAATGGTTCAATCAAACTAAGGTGCAGGAGATCACCCCTTATAGTTGAGGGAACACCATTGGTGGGAGCTGAAGCCATTAGCAGAGAGTTTAGACACCCTCTAATCCCCTTAAAGGGATACCAGAAAACCTTGGGGGAAATAGTAAAATCTAATGTGCCCAGCCTGCCGGCATTCAGGGTCAGGGGCGTCTGTGCTACACGATTGTGACTGAGAAGGAGTATAGCATGGTCGATAGAAATTCAGCCTTTGAAGAAGGACACCTTGGGTTTGAGTCTCACCTTTGACTCACTCTGTCTATGTGACCCTGGGTAAATGCTTCCCTTCTCAGTACCCCTGGCAAATCTCTAAAACAACAAATTATGGAATAGTTGCTAATGAGCAGGCACCACTGCAGAGAACTTCATTGCTGAGTTTGCCTAAGCTGATGAACTCATGTCTAGAAGCCCCAAAGAACTGTACCCAGTGTGGAGGCTACTCTGTTGATCTTCCCATATTTTCTTGCCTTTCTTTACATTCTTCAGAAGCCTTCTATCATCTTTATTATGTAGGCTATTTCCATATTCTTGTAGCTTGTAGAATTTTCCCCTTATTATTTAATGTTGGAGTTTACTTTTCAATTCACCAAGGATTTATTAAATATCTTTTTGGACACTTTGTACAAAGCACTGTACTACACTCATGGGATATAAATGAAAAAAACAGACACCCCCCCCCACACACAAACAGATCCAATTATATGTAAGACTGATGACCATTTCCCCAAAGATACATTGTCAAGGCATATAAATACTTAAAAAAATACAAAGTATTCACAACCACATGTTCCAAATTATGAATAAGAGAAAAAAGCAAGATATTAACCCACACCTTCCAAACTGGCAAAGTTTGGGAAAACGGGAATACGCAGTGTTGGTAGGATTGTAGAATGATGAGGGCACAAGTTGGTGGAGCTGTGAAATGGTGCAGTCACTTTGGACGGAAGTTTAGAATCATGTAAGTCAAATGATTATGACATTCATATCCTTTGAACCAGAGACTGTTACTGGGCTTGTGTCTCAAGGAGGCTGCTGGTGGGAAGGGGGTCCCTATATACAATAAAATATTTATAGCAACACTTTTTGTGATTATGGAGAATTTGAGGCAATGGGGAAATTACAGACCAAGTCATGTGACATGAATATAGTAGAGTGTTCCTAAGCTGTAAGAAATGACATATGTGTTGAAAGAAGAGACACAGAGAGATCATCATGAACTGATGCAGAGAGAAGTCAGAGAAGCCAAGAAAATACCATACACAAATGACTAGGACAACTTAAATGGAGAGAAACAACCACACACCACGAAATCAAAGGTGAATGTAAGTGAGTATTGATGTCCTAGGATCAGAGGGCGCAGCTTGAAGGGACTGCAGAAGCTATCTAGTAAGAAAAAGTGCAACATACTTTTAAGTTTAATCTGTGTTATTAAATTTTTAATTCTTCACTTCCTTAAGTTTAGGCAGTTAACAAAACAATAAACCAAGCCCTGATGGGTAGCATTTGCCAATTTCTTTATTTTGTCTTTTTGGAGAGGGCAAGGCAGGGCAGTTGGAGTTAAGTGACTTGTCCAAGGTCACACGCTAGTAAGTGTGTCACGTGTCTGAGGCTGGATTTGAACTCAGGTCCTCCTGACTCTAGGGCTGGTGCTCTACTCATTGACCCATCTAGCCACCCTAATTTGCCAATTTCTGAAGTGTAAATGCTCATGCTGAATATTTAACAAGTGGCTGTGTAAACCACACCATAGGAGGGCTGACTCCAGCACACTTCTGGTTGATAACCAAGAGGAGGCTTTCCTTTATTTACAGTAATTCATGGACAAAATTCTCTACTAAAAGGAGGATGCGATCTGTGCCTGTGGAGGGTGTGCCCATAGCCTTGAGGTTTGTAGGCGAGCATTACTAACCCCACAATTACTCTATTGAAGTGGACATATTCTTCTTGTGTTGGTTAGTAGCTAGAAGATGTGTCTCACTTATAGTTTAAAATAAAAAGGACTTTAAGTCTTGGAATCGTAAGATTCAGAGGTGGGAGAGACTTTAGGGTTTATTTAATCTAACCTATCCATTATGCAGATGATGAAACAGCTGGGTTGTTTGGCTATCCTGTATTAGAGCCAGGAGCCTGGGAGTTCTTGTAACTGGCCAAGGAGATGGGACCTCTAGAGGGAAGAACAGAAGGAAAACTTGGAGGCCTGAAGTCAGGAACAATTTCTCAAATCAGGCTTGGGTTGGTTGTCCTTGGGTGAGATGACTGAGCAGACTAGAGTAGGCTTCTGGGGTTTCTAATTAGGGGCTGTGAGGACTCAGATGTGAGACTGGATGAGAGACAGATCTGGTGACTGGGTGGTCCATTTCCACTTTGCAAGGTCCATGAGATGTTACTTGTTCAGCAGTGAGCTGCAGGGTTCCATTGCCCACATTCTGGTTTAATGAGTCTTGGTTGTTGGCTCTCAGGCTCTGTGGTCCAACACTTGACAAGATGAAGCTTCTTCTTTAGCTTTCCTTGGAAAAAACCCTCACTTTTATGGGGCTGTCCATTGGTCTGCACCATTCTTTCGTGAAGAGCTGGGTCTGAGGGGAAGGACACTAGGTATAGAGTTGGAGTAGGGTCCTGCTTCTTACTTCCTGTGTAACCTTGAGCAAGCTGCCTTTCTCTCTAGATTCTGATTTCTTCATTTGCAAAGGATGGAACAGGATGATATTTTAGGTACCTTTTAGCTCTAAAGTCCCATGACCTTGATGCTAAAACTAATTTGATGTCTAGCTGAGTGACTCTGGGCAAGTTGCTTCACCTCTGGAATACACATATCCACAACCTTATACCCAAAGTCTCTTTTCCTCAACTCTTAAAAGATGTCTCTCCCGCAAGATCTCTCCAACTCATCATCCCATTCTCTTCCCTCACCCAACTGCGAGCCTAGTTCAAGCATTATCTTTTGCCTAGATTATTGCAATGGGCTTCCTTTCTTAAGTCTCCCCTTTTCCAATCCATTTCTCACACAGTTACCAAAGTAATTTTCCTAAGACTCAGGTCTGATTATGTCACTCTCTTCAATAAACTCCAGTGGCTCCCTATTGCCTCTAGGATCAAATAGAAGCTATGCTCCTTTGCTTTCAAAGTCCTTCACAATATGGCCCTAACCTACCTTTCCAGCTTTATTATACCCTGTTCCCCTTCCTGCATTGTTCAGTCCAGCCAACCCATTATTCTTGCTATTTCTCACACATGATCCTCCATTTCTCGTGTCTGAGCCTTTGCATTGCATCTCTCATGACTTGAATTTACTCCTGTCTCTCCTCCAGCTCTTATACACCCTTGCTCTCTTCAAAACTCTGCTCCAGTATCACAAAACCTTTCTGGATCTTCTTCTTGCCCTGATACTGCCTCCCCCAACCAATTTACCATATATTTATTTTTATATATTTACCTATAGAAAAGCAGTATGACATAGTCGCTAGGGAGCCAATCCAAGTCAGAAGGACCTGGCTTCAGGTGCTGAATGTGCGACCCTGGGCAAATCACTTACCCTCTCCATGTTACAGACAACTCTCCAAAACTATAGTTCAGAGAGCAGGTACAAAGCTGCATTAGAAGAGGGTTTTTTTATAACCTGAGAGTTTCCTCTATGACTGAAATCACATGTCCAGTCCCTAAGTCTTCTACAGGGCACCCCAAAAATCTTAGTGTAGTTTAGTGTGAAAGGAATAAGTATATAGGCAAGTATATACTACATACAAATATGTGTGCATACATAGATATATATGTGTATATATGTGGCTTGGGGAAGGGAATGGAATGAACATTTAGATGTGTGTACATACAGTATATATATATGTATAAATGTGTATATATATTTATATATACTGTATACACGCACATCTAAATGTCATCTCATTTGCTTGCCAACAACTGTGGGAGGTAGGTACTATTCCCATTTTGTACTGGAGGAAACAGGCAGACAAAAGTTAAGTGACTTTCTCAGAGTCGCTCAGCCAGTAAATATCTGAGGCTGGATTTGAACTCAAGTCTTCCTGTCTCTAGGCCCAGTGCTCCATAAACAATAGTGCCATCTGACTGCCTTTAGTTTTACTAACTTAAGCTTTCATTTAAACTTTAGTTTAATTTTTTAATTGCATCTTTAATAGCTGTAAATTGCACTAAGGTTTTTGGGACACCTTGTATATGTGTGTATGGTCTCCTCTGATAGAATGTAAGCTTCTTGAGGGAATAGATGATTTCATTTCATCTTTATAGTCTGAGCATCTAGCATGGTGTCTAGTGCACAATGCTTAATGCATTATTGGTAAATAATGGGTGTTTTCCATGCCAAGACCCTGACCCTGTAGCATGCCTAACTTCTCTGCTACCCCCCTGACCATGGTGCGGAACTGAATCCCCTTAAGAGTCATTGTCTTTCAGCTCCTTTTGGGAAGCTTTGGACATTTAAAGAATCTCAAGGAGAGGGCTTTCCTGGTAGAGGTGGAAAGGAGGCTGGCCCAGGATCATCTTCTTTGAATTCTTTAGATAAATGGACCTATGAAAGAGCAAGGTTAATGCTTCTTGTGGCTACGAAATAGGACATGCTATTAATTAGAACTAATGTTGCTAAAAGCTCCTTAAGATCTATCTTGTGCTTTCCTCACAACAGCTCTGTGAAGTAAGTCAAACAAGTATAATTACCATCATTTTACAGGTCAAGAAACTGAGGCTCAGAGCCATTAAGTGATTTACCCAAGGTCACAGAGCCAGGATTTCAGCTAAGGTTTCCTCTGAGTCCAAGCCCAAAGCTTTCCCCACCACTTGGGAAGAATTAAAAAGAACAGCAAGATGCACAGGGAATTCTGCCCACAAAACAAATAGGAGGACAAAGTACTTTAACCAAAATTCTTCAGACACTAATTAAGAACTGAGTGAAGTGCTGTGAACCTAGTACAGCTTAATGGGAACACCACTAATGGCTTATGATTTGTAACTTGAATTAAGTAATCAATCCTCCACAAACTTAATTGGGAGCATTTACTTAATTGACACCTGGCACAATGGGAAGAGTGACAATGAGTTACAGCTGTTTGCTTCCTTTTGATTCCCTGGTAAGTCAGGAAGAAACAATGGAACACCAGAGACTTCCTCTGGCCTAATGGAATAGAGGTTTAATGACCCCCGGAAGAAGACTTCATTAGAGGATATATTTTCAGGTGTCTGACTCTGGCACAATGAGTGAGAGGAGGAGGTTTTTCTCTCTCTAGAGCAGTCTGTTGGTGGGCTTATGGGCTCCACTGAGAAGACTGGGGCAACACAAAGGAAATGAATCTATCCTTTGCTCTACAGATGAATTTTTTTCTGTAAAAACTCACCTGAGGTGAAAGTATATATTTTAAAAAATCTTTGTGTGTGTGTATGTGTGTGTGTGTGTCTATGTATTCTATCTAGAGGAAGTTAGTCGTGCTGATGAATAGTAGTCCATGCAGTGAAATGGGGGCATAAATTACTTTTGGCTGTTAAAGCAAACACCTATAAAGTGACTGCCCTTTTAGAAAGGGATGTATATACCTCAATTCTGCAGACTGGTGGATATCTTCTTCAGAGGAAAGTATTGGGTAATTTCCCAAATGTAATGCAACCATGCTTTTCCTTACGTTCACTTAAAGCTCAGTTCAGTCATTCATTCATAGCTGTCATTATTCAATAGTAATAGCTAACATTTAAATTGTTCTTCAAAGTCTGATCCTCACAACTAGCCTGGGATAGCCTCACAATAAACCCTCCTAGTCTCATTTTACAGTTGAGGAAATTTCCTCTCATCCCAGGGTGGTTGTGAGGATCAAGCAAAATAATATTTTTTTCATTTTTAAAAAACTTATTTGTAGTTTTCAACATTCACTTCCACAAGATTTTGAGTTACAAATTTTCTCCCTGTCTTTCCCGCACCCCTCACTCCCAAATAACGAGCTTACTGAATACCCATTTCCCCAATCTGTTCTCTCTTATATCCTCCCCCATATCCCTTCTAACTTTCTAGCAGGGCAAGATGAATTTCTATACCCCAGTGCCTGTATATCTTATTTCCCAGTTGCATGTAAAAAAACCATTTTTTAAACATTTGTTTTTAAAACTTTGATTTCCAGACTCTTTCCCTTCTTCCCTCCTCACCTACCCTCACTGGGAAGATAAGCAATTCAATATAGATTGAACTTGTGTAGTTATGCAAAACATTTTTATAGTAGTTATACTGTGAAAGACTGACTATATCTCCTTTCATCCTATCCTGATCCCCATTTATTCTATTTTCTTCTTTGACCCGGTCACTTTTCAAATATATGTGCTTCTAACTACCCTCTCCCCCAATCTGTCTTCCCTTCTATCCTCCCCTTTCCTATCCCCTTCCCCCATACTTTTCTATAGGGTAAGGTACCCAAATGAGTGAGTATGTTATTCCCTCCTTAAGCTAAATTCAATTAGAGTAAGGTTGACCCATTCCCTTTTGTCTTCCTGTTCTTCTCCTCCATTGTAACTGTTTTCTCTTGCCTCTTTTACATGAGATAATTTGTCCTATTCTATCTCTCCTTTTCTCTTTCTCTCATTATATTGCTCTGACCTCTTAATTTTATTTTTTAGATATCATCCCTATCTATTCAACTAATCATGTGCCCTCTATGTACACACATATACATACACTTACATATGTATTTGCACACACCCCCTCCTATATATATATATATATATATATATATACACACACACATACATACATACACATATACATGCATGCACACACATATTCTCTTCAACTATCCTCATACTGAGAAAAGTCTCATGAGTTACAATGATCATTTTTACATGTTGGAATGAAAATAGTTCAACTTTACTAAGTTCCTTATAATTTCTTTTTCCTCTTTACCTTTTTATGCTTCTCATATTTGAAAGTCAAATTCTCTGTTCAGCTCTGTTTTTTAAAGACTACTTGAAAGTCCTCTATTTTCATTGAATGGCCATATTTTCCCCTGAAACACTATACTCAGTTTTGCTGGGTAGGTGTGGCAGCAAGCACCCTAGCATACCGAGGATGGCTGCTAGCACAGGTTCTTAGATCTGCTTTTCTAAAGGAAAGCAACTCAAAATGGGTTAACAGTCTCACTTTAATCAATACAAACACATATCATTTACCTAGTTCAGGGGAAAAAGTCAGCACCCTGAACTTCAGAGGATACAAACAAATTACAAGAAGTTACAAGCAAACAGAGAAACAGATCAGCAGATGGGCTTCCAACCGTCTGACCATTACATCCATATCTAGTCAGTTACCAGAGAGGGAAGCACAACATCTGGGTTTTTGAAAGCTAGGGGACTCAACGGCTTCCCAGAGTCTCATCTGGCCAAATCACACACCTCTTCTCAAAGTGAGCCCCAAAGAAAAACCTCACATCAGGGCGTATATATAGTCTTCTCCTGGATGGGAGAATGTCACAGACCTCTTGACCCACTGCCCAATCACAAAGTAACAAGGCATGGGCATTCCCCAAAAACAAGCCTCCTGCCACAGGCTCCACATTCAGCCTATTAGGGGGCAGAGTGTACTTTTAAATCAGGGAAGGTTCTCAGAGCCACTTAAGTGTATCAAAGGACCTAGGGGCAGGGAAGATCTTCAGATTCCCATTACAGTAGGTGATTCTTGGTTTTAATCCTAGCTCCTTTGACCTCTGGAATATCATATTCCAAGCCCTTCAATCCCTTAGTGTAGAAGCTACTAGATCTTGTGTTATCCTGATTGTGTTTCCACAATATTAAAACTGTTTCTTCTTGGCTGCTTGTAATATTTTCTCCTTGGCCTGGGAGCTCTGGAATCAGGCTATAATGTTCCTAGGAGTTTTCTTTTTGGGATCTTTTTCAAGAGGCAATTGGTGAATTCTTTTTATTTCTATTTTGCCCCCTGGTTCTAAAATATCAGGGCAATTTTCCTTGAGAATTTCTTTTTAACATTTGGTTTTATTTTTTTGGAGGGCAGTTGGGGTTAAGTGACTTGCCCAAGGTCACACGGCTAGTTTTTTGTGTTAAGTGTCTGAGGCCGGATTTGAACTCAGGTACTCTTGACTCCAGGGCTGGTGCTCTATTCACTGTGCCACCTAGCTGCCCTTTCCTTAAGAATTTCTTGAAGGATGGTTTCTAGGCTCTTTTTTGATCATGGCTTTCAGGTAGTACAAATAATTTTTAAATTATCTTTCCTGGATCTATTTTCTAGGTCAGTGGTTTTTCCAATGACATATTTCACATTGCTTTCTATTTTTTTCATTTGTTTGGATCTGTTTTATGTATCTTGATTTCTTATAGAGTCATTACCTTCCATTTGCTCTAATCTAATTTTGAAGGAATTATTCTCTTCAGAGAGTTTTTGAAATTCCTTTTCCATCTGGGCAATTTGACTTTTTAAGGCATTCTTCTCCTCATTGGTTGTTTTGGGCCTCTTTTGCCATTTGAATTAGTCTATTTTTAAGGTGTTTTTTTTCCATTATTTTTTGGATCTCCTTTAGCAAGGTGTTGACTCACTTTTCATGATTTTCTTGCATTGTTCTCATTTTTCTTTCCAATTTTTTTCTCCACTTCTCTTACTTGATTTTCAAAATTCTTCTTGAGCTCCTCCATGGCCTGTAACTAGCTCATATTTTTCTTGGAAGTTATTGATGCAGAAGTTTTACCTTTGTTGACTTTTTATGTTTCCATGTTTTGACTCTTTTTGTCCCCCAAAAGGATTCTATGGTCTGTTTGTGCTTCCTCTGCTTGGTTATCTTGCCAGCCAATTACTTGACTTTTGAGTTCTTTGCTGTGGAAGAACCCTGCTTCTGGAGTGAAGAGAGCTATGTCCCAAATCTTAGATGTTGTCAGATTATTAGGAGGCTGCCCTCTCTATGGACACCCCAAGCTCTGGCACATTGGCTACACACCCCAAGACCACCATCCAAGACTGTGATCCAGATCCAAGCAGGTGTAAGCAAGAGCTATTACCATCTGAATGGTCACTTGATCCCCCTATAATCTGCAGGCCAGAAGCTCTTGAGGCAGCGACTTGGAAGCAGCTGCAGCTGCCACATCTCTGCCACCTTTTTCCCCATGTGCTTGCAGCTCTTGCAGGATCAGTGGACAGGCTACTGGACCTCTCTCTTTCATCATCCAGCTCCAACAGAGTTCCACACTGACGTTTGTCTTTGGTGTTTATGGGTTGAGAAGTCTGGATACTGCCATAGCTGCTGGTGATTCACTCTCCTGAAGTCTTCTCCAGTTGGTCTGGGCCACTGATCAGGGCCATCCTGAGTCTGGGACTGTGTTCAGCTCCCAGCTTAGTGTGATACACCCTTCCTGTTTGCCTGCCAATCTGCCTTCAGTTGGAGATTTGTTTTTCTCTGTCACTTTGTGGGTTCTGTAGCTCTAGAATTTGTTTAGAATCGTATTTTATAGATATTTGAGGTAGTTATAGGGGAAGCTCATGAGTTTTTCTGCTTCTATGCCTCCATCTTTACTCGACCTCCTGCTCTCAGGAATAGTTTTTCCAGTACCTTGTGAAGCCCCTAGTTTATTCTCTCACCTGAAGGTGTCCTAAAGTCTCTTCCCCTTATCTTGAAATACCATAAATATCATAAAACTTCCCCCTCGTCCTGTATTATAAAATTCCTTGTCTCCCCCCATCCTGGGTCAGAAAATTTCCTATCTCCCTTATCTTGTGTTATCTGTCTTCCTCATCCTGTCCCTTATCTTCAATCTCCATAAAACCTCTAAAACTACTCTGCCATTACAATACTGCTATATAAGCATAACTCCCCCAAATATTGGAATCTCACTTAGCTTTCTTTCTAGGAGACCCCGTATTGCTTTTGCATTAATAAAGCTCCCAATGGATGGCTAAGGGAAAATTGTCTAAGTGAATTCTTTTATACCTGAACCAGATCTCCTATCTGGCACCTCAAAATTGCTCTCTACAGTGTATTGTGCACTTGCTAATGAAAATCACCTGTGAAAAAAAGCTTTCCTGTTCCTGCATCGCATTTCCATCCAGAATGTCCTTGATATAGGGGTTTCCCCGGTGGGATCACTGGTTTCAGTGTCCTGGTTTGTAAAACAAGCAGGTTGGATGAGAGGATCCCTAAGGTCCCTTCCAGGAACCCCTAAAGGTGCTTTCTTTGACTAAATGGCTTATGTCATTTTGGTCTTTGTATCTACAGCACCCAGTACATAGTAGGGGCTTCATATAGGTTTTTGGAGTTGAATTGCTTTGACTTCTGCAGTTCTATATTGTTCTTCCTTGGGCAGCTAGGTGATGCCGTGGGTAGAGACCAGGCCTGGAGGGCAGGAAGATCTGAGTCTAAATCCTGCCTCAGATATTTACTAGTTACGTGACTCTGGGCAAGTCATTTAACCTCCCTCAGCCTGGGTTCCTTATCTATAAAATGGAGATAATAACACCTCACAAAGTTGTCACGAAGATTAAATGAGAGAGCCGATGGAAAATGCTTTGCAAACCTTAAAGGGATAAATACAAGGTGTCATTACCCAGAATGAAGGTGTTGGACTCTCTCCTGTAGCCCACCCTCTCTACCATTTGGATTCTGTAGTATAGAGCACCTCAAATGCTGTGAAAATAAAGACAATGGTACTTGTCCTCTAGCCTGGCCATGGAGAGGTATCCTCTACAAACCCTTCTCAATGTGCCACAAGTTATCACCATCAATCAGTGAATAAATAAAGCATTTATTAAGCACTTATTATGTGCAAAGACTCATGCTGGGTGCTGGGGATGCACATGGCTGAGTCAGCTAGCCCATGCTCTTCAGGGATTCCCATTTTGATGGGAATATGATCTTGAGGGAAGATCCCAGCTACAAATCAGATAGAAAGGTCCCCCGGTCCTCGGGGTTGGGACATAGCAGCAAAACAGCTGGTCCTGCCTTTTCTTTCATGTAATTTCCACCAATAAAGTCACATTAGTGTCTGATGCTGAACCACTTGACAGGGCCAGGGACAGCACTGAGAATAACTTTTTTCCCCTGGGCTTTCAGGAGCTGTGCCTGCAGCTCTTGCAGGATCAGTGGACAGGCTATATCTTGCCGGGTCTGCTTCCCCAGGTGAGGGCTGAGGGCTCTGGGTTGAAGCTTGCTATTTATCCCCAAGCCTCTTGGACTCAAGGTCCTGGGCTGTCTGTCAAGTTCTGAGGGCAGATGGTGGTCAAATTGGTGGTGGGGGGTTGGCTTCCCCGATCTATGTGGCTTCCTGTTTCTCCCTTAGGGTGCTATGAGGGAGGCCTGCCTCCTCACACAATGCCCCAATCCACACTATGGAGGAGCTGCATGAATGAGGATATAACATTTCTGAAAAGTTGCTGCCACTGTCAAAGGTTTAGGGTTTAGGGTTCTACAAAGAAGGGAGAATAATTCCTGGCAGAGAGATCAGGGAAGGCCTCATGGAAGAGGTGGCAGCTGGGCTAGGCTTGAAGGTATTGATTTGGGGGAGAATGTTCTAGGCATGAACAAACTGAATGAGATAAATCTATAGAGTTTGCTGAAGGAGCAGCCACTGTTTCAACCTGGCTGGAGTGCAGAACCCATGGAAATGGGAAATGGGAGATAAGACTGTAAAGGCAAACTGAATCTCAAGAGCCTTGAATGCCTGGCTAGGGAGTTTAGATTTCATTTAGTAAACAGTTGAGAACCACTAAAGATTTGTAAGCCAGGGAGGGACAGGGTCAAAAAAGCACTTACTGAGAACATATTTGGCTGATTGTTAAAGGGGAGAGGATGGAGGCAGGAAAGAAGGCCAGTTAGGAAGCCATTTTAGTAGTCGAGGTGAGGGCAGACAAGGGCTTGGACTATCATGGTGGCTGTCTAAGCAGAAAGGAGGGAAGAGACACCCTGAAAATGGCCATCTTCTAACCCACACTAGGACACAAGCCCCTGAATTAAAATGTCAACAAAAGCATTTACAGACTTGCAATGGCTGAGCTCTCTTTTTCTATTTCCAGAATGGTGCCAGATAATCTGCTTTAGGGAATAATTGGAAAATATCAGTGAATGAATTTCACTGGAATCACATTCTGTTGTCCAGCAAAAGCTGGGGAATGAGCAGCATACATAGAGCACCTCATAGCTCTCCATTCCATTCAGTTCCATTCAATTCAGCAAACTTTCCTCTTGGGATTCTGTCTTTTCATTGCTTAACCTTTTTAGTGTCCTTGGTGACCAGCTAGTTTCTAAAAATATTATCTATGCTTTTGCCTGAACAGAATCGTTTAAATGATTTCTTTTTTGTATCAGTGGAGGAAAATAACTTTATTTATGACAAAAGAATGTTATTGGCTCTCGTTGGCTACATACCCTCTCTAGAGTCATTAATCTCCTGCACACATGGGCTGTTATCATGGAATGAGAGACTCTGGCTTAAGCCTCTGAATGAAAAGGCAGAATTATAGAACCCAAACTCAGTTGAGCTGAGATTCTCATTCTCATTCTGGTATTAACATAATCCTAAATATACAATTGTGTGTGTATGAGTCAGGACATTTGGGTTCTCTTTTTCCATGAACATTAAGCTATTCAACTTTGAAAAACGATTTTCTTTTCTGGTGTACAAATCTAGGGTGTCTTTTGCTAACTTGGTTATTGTTAGCACAGCCAGGGAGGCAGGGCAGTAAAGCTGTGGGAATAGGGAGGCAGCAGCTCCTGTCAGCCTTCCAAAGGATACTAACTTCTCTCCCACTTGAGGCTCCCAGTAGGTAATAGATTAAAAAAAACTAAGAAAGTCCCCCAACAGCTAATTCGGTCTTAGGCTTCACTAGAGACAGCATGCATGGCTCCTAGGAATAGCAAGGTGGTAGTCTCCCTCTATTCTTCTCTCTTCAGATGTGGAGTATTGTATTCAGTTTAGTTCTAGGCACCATGGTTTAAGAAGGACATTGATATGTCCAGAGAAGGCCAATCATAATAGTCAAGGTCCTCCAGTCCATATCATGTAAGGATGTCAGTCAGCCGGTCAACTAACATTTCCAGAGGCTTCAGGAGATGGAGACCAAGGGGATAGGAAGAGCAGATAGAAATCAGCCTTAGGAAAAATTGAACCCAAAGAATGAAAGGAAGGTGCAGGGGCTTCAAGGGAGAGGGGGCTCTGAAGTCACTGGAGGATACCTCTAAATAGGACTGAAGCTTGCTGAAGCATCACTTTGGCTATTTTGGATGAGCTGGTATTTTTGTTAACTGAGGGTTGAGCAGAACACCCTTTCTGTTTCATCTCTTTTTTGATACTACTCCTCAGCTATATTAATATCTTTCCTTCCTTGGCCTCCTCTGAAATAGGAAGAAAATGCTCTGAGAGGGCAGGGGCCTCTAGATCATAGCTCTCCAAGGCTGTTCAATTTAGTCTGCTTGGCATAAGGTACTAGATTCTCCTGCTATAGCAGGATATATGTGGACAGTAAAGGAAATCTAACAGTCACTGTGACCTAGGTCCCCTGGTCTTCCCTGGGGGAGAATCTTATTTAGGCAAGGAAATAACAACTAGTGCTCACATTGCCCAGCCAACCCTCTAAGACTATAAGTTACAGATGAATTTGGAGCCAAGACCAAGAAATGTCCCCACCTTAGGCAAATAGCATTGTGCGTTTTACTGGAAGAAAATAAATGCCTGTTGAATGCTTGAATCCAGTCCCCATTTTAGAGACAACGAAACGGTGACCTTTAGAGGTGATGTAACTTGTTTCAGGGTGTCAGAGCTGGGTGTTCAAGCACAGGGCCAGCTCTCTGTGGTGCCCTTAATCAAGGTGTGAATTGAATCATTTTATTGGGCACCAGATTTTCCCCCCAGGCTCCACCCCACCTTCCCAATGCTCCAGTAATCATGAATGTGTTTAGGTTGAGAGCTGGTGGATCCTCATCCCAGAGAAGTCTGACCTCCAGGAGCTTGAAATCTGGCTAGGAAGACGAGGCCCCCACAAAAATACTTTCTTCCTCTTTCCTCTTTGCCCATGCCATCCCCAGGAATGGGTTAATCCAGGCTCCCTTCCACCCATCTATTTCCTCTCATGTTTCCAGACCAGGTAAAAAGTCCATTTTATTTCTGAAGACTTCTTAGAGCAATCAGAAGGAAGGATAAACCCTTCCTTCCATTCCAGTGTTGCCCACCATTCCCTGCTTGTCCCCCTCATAATCTATTCTGTTTAATGATCTCTGGAGACAGCTTGTTTGTATGCAGTTGTTTTCCTGTTGTCTCCTTCATTAGATTATAAACTCCTTGAGGGCAGGGACTATCTTTTGCTTTGTTTTATATCCCTAGAGGCCCACAGCTACTGTTGAAAGGAAAATTCTATGTTTGGGCCTTTGCCCTGATTAAGAGGCAAAATTCAGGAAGAAGAAATTAAAAAGAAGTTTACTAATACACCAAGAATGTTGGGGCCAACCTGGGGTTTGAATCTAGTCCTGCTTTTATAGGCAGGAGTAAGCAGCTTCCATATAAAGGCAAAGGTATTTTGATTAATTATTAATTAATAAATAATTAATCAGATTAATGCTGACCCAGCTCCTCTAAGTATTTTGATTGACCTATGTTTCACATAAGGCTGCCCTGTGCTCATTATGAAGAGATGGGATTAGCACCAAAGAGACAGCAGAGTTGATGAAGATTTCTCTCTCCTGCAGGACCACCCTCCCCAAAGTCAAGCAAGGTTAAGACATGGGGTCACTCCCGAATGACTCTGTATGAGTGACTGCTTTTTCACAATTGTTTCTTTCTGGCTACTTCAATTCTTTTCTCTTTGACCTTGGAATCCTGGAATTTGCCTCTAATATTTCTGGGAGTTTGCATTTTGGGATCTCTTTCAGGAGCTGGTCAGTGGGTTCTTTCAATTTCTATTGAACTCTCTAGATCTGAGATCTCAAGGCAGTTTTCCTTGATAATTCATTACAATGCGATGTCCAGGCACTTTCTTCTGTCATGGTTTCATGTGGCCCAATAACTCCGAAATGTTCGCTCATTGATCTCATTGTCAGGTCAGTTGTTTTTCTGATAAGGTATTTCACATTTTCTTCTATTTTTATGCCTTTGACTTTTGTTTTATTACTTCTTGATAAATTATTGAGAGAACAGAATTCCAAGGTCAAAGAGGAAAGAATTCAAGTAGCCAGAAAGAAACAATTCAAATCCCATGGTACCATAGTGGCAGCACACAAGACCGAACAGTGTCAATGTTAAGGGAGCAGAAGGCTTGGACTATGATATTCTGAAAAGCAAAGGAGCTGGGATTAAAACCAAGAAGAACATGCCCAGCAAAACAGTATAATCCTTCTGTGGTGTGGGGGTGGGGGTGGGGGTGGGGAGGAGAGTGGAGATTTAATGAAATAGAGGATTTCCAAACATTCCTGATGAACAGACCAGAGCTGAATAGACACAAAACTCAATAGAAGCATAGCAAAGTAAACATGAAAGAGAATCATAAGGATGTCAATAAAGCTAAACTGTTTGTATTCCTATAAGATGATACATGTACAACTTTATCATTATTAGGACAGTTAAAAGGAGTTTATACAGAAGGAGCAGGTGTGAGGTGATTCTGTTGGAATAATCTCAAAACAAAAGAGAAAGTGAAAAAGGGATGCATTGAGAGAAGAGGGAAGGGAGAGGTAGAATGGGGAAATTTTTCCCACTTAAAAGGTGTGTGCAAAGAAGAGCTTTTACATTAGAGGGGAAGATGGAAGCATGACAGGTGATGCGTGAACCTTAATCTCATAAGAATTGGTTCAAAGAGGGAAGATAAATAGATAGATAGATAGATAGATAGATAGATAGATAAATAGATAAATAGGTAGATGGATGGATAAATAGATAGATAGACAGAGATAGACAGACAGACAGACAGATAGATAGATGATAGATAGATAGATGGATGGATAGATAGATGGATAGATAGATAGATAGATATGTAGATAGATAGATGAATGGATGGATGGATGGATAGGTGGATGATAGATAGACAGAGAGACAGACAGACAGATAGATAGATGGATAGATAGATGGATAGATGGATAGATAGAAAGAAAGAAAGAAAGATAGATAGATAGATAGATGGATAGATGGATGGATGGATAGATAGATAGACAGAGATATTATATATGTGTGTGCGTGTGTGTGTGTATACACATACACACACAGCTGCGTATAGAAATACAGCTTGCCAGTAGGGAAATGGGAGGGGAAAGGGATAAGAGAAAGGGGGAAAGATAATAAAAGGGAGGACAGACTAAAGGAGGCAGTGGTTAGAAGCAAAATAGACAAGGGAAGGAGAGGATAAAAAGAAAGAGAGAAGAAACAGAAGAAAATGGGATGGAGGGAAATACACAATCAGTAATCATAACTGAATAGGAATGAGATGAGCTCACCCATAACATGGAAGCAGATAGCAGAATCCAACAATGTATTGCTTGCAAGAGACATACTTGAAACAGAAGGACTCATAGTCAGTTTTCAGAAGAAGAAATTAAAGCTGTCTAGAGTCATATGAAAAAATGTTCTAAGTCACTAATGATTAGAGAAAGGAAAATCAAAAGAATTCTGAGGCACCACGTCACATTATCAGAAATGACAAATGCTGGGGGGGGGGATAATGGAGGAGTAGTGAACTGGTCCAACCATTTTGGAGAACAATTTGAACTACACCCAAAAGGCTACAAAACTATGCGTACCCTTTGATCCAGAAATACTACTACTTGGTCTATATCCTAAAGAGATAAAAGAAAATGGAAAAGGACCCATGTGTAAAAAATATCTATAGCAGCTCTTTTTGTGATGTCAAAGAATTGGAAATTGAAAGGATGCCCATTAATTGGGGCATGGCTAGAGAAGTTGTGGTATAGGATTGTGATGGAATACTATTGTGGTATAAGAAATGATGATGGGAGTGCTAGAAAAAAAAAACATGGCAAGACCTATATGAACTGATGCAAAGTGAAATGAGAAGAACCAGGAAATCATTGTGCACAGTAACATCAGTGTTGTCATGATGATCAACTGTGAAAGACTTGGCTATTCTGATCAATACAATGATCCAAGACATTTCCAAAGGACTCATGATGACAAATACTGTTCATCTCCAGAGCGAGAACTGATGAATTCTGGGTACAAATTGAAGTATAATTGTCTTACTCTCTTAAATTATTTTTTACTTTGTCTTGCAATATGGTTAACATGGAAATGTTTTGTTTGGTTTCACATGAGCAACTGATATCATGTTGTTTGCTTTCTCAAAAAGGGAAGAATGAGAAGGAAGGAGAGAATCTGAAACTCAAAATTTAAAAAGAAAATAATGTTAAGAATAAGTAAAAAGTGTCCTCTTCTCCTCCTCTAGTGCCACTGAGTGAGGATCTGCTGCTGCAGCCTTTACAGTCCCCGGAATCAGGGCTTCTGGAGTAACTGTGAATGATGAAGTAATCAAAGTTTTTAATGACATGAAAGTAAGGAAATCTTCTACACAAGATGAGATCAAAAAAAGAAAGAAAGCAATTCTCTTCTGTTTAAGTGATGACAAAAAACAAATCATTGTAGAGGAAGCAAAGCAGATCTTGGTAGGGGACACTGGTGATACTGTAGAGGACCCCTACACATCTTTTGTGAAGTTGCTACCTCTGAATGATTGCCAATATGCTTTGTATGATGCCACATATGAGACAAAAGAGTCTGAGAAAGAAGACCTAGTTTTTAGTTTCTGGGCTCTGCGCCTTTAAAAAGCAAGATGATTTACGCTAGTTCTAAAGATGCCATTAAAAAGAAATATTCAGGTATTAAACACGAGTGGCAAGTAAATGGCTTGGATGATATTAAGGATCGTTCAATATTTGGAGAGAAATTGGGAGGCAATGTAGTAGTTTCACTTGAAGGAAGACCTTTATAAAATGACAGTGAAGTGCCATCCGGAAGTAGCTTCCATTTCTGCAACTACATCAGTTGGAATAGTGTGCGGTGTTTGTTCCTTACCATACCTTCCCAGAAAACATAAAGAAGTCAGTAATTTAAGCAGTCCGCCAGTGATTGCCATTAGACTGCTTCATCCTGGTAGTTTTATGTAGAACCTGAGGAATGCCTTCACATCACACTTTAGCCAAAAGACATGGCATGATATGCAGCCCTTGCAGAACTAAGATGAATATGGTAGTCAATATGAACAGCTTAGAAAACTGCAAACGGTTAACCTAATTGAATGCCTTGAAAGTATGATCCACTGGTCAGATGCTAAACTTCATTCAGTGTGACTTTGAGTTGCACTTGATTGCAGTTCCTGAAGTTCTTGTGCTTTGTACACCTAACCTGCCTTTAGCACGCCTATTGTGACATGGCAGCACATACACATACACACATATGTATACACACAAACATGTATACACATATGTCTGAATATTTATATGTGTAACTATGCATTAAAAGCACTTTTATGTGATAAGGTTGTTCCCTTCAAAAAGGAATGCCGATTAAGTTGTCGTAACTGTCATCAAATTATTATAGTACCCATAGTACCTCTGTGTTCATTCCTGTTAACTACATATCTTCTTAAATGAAGCAGTTGTTAATACCTTTTTTATTTTCCATTGAATGTATATGACAGGAGTAGGAGCTAAGTGTTTACCATATGAGTCTTGCAGCACTAAAGATATTTTGAATAATATTATAATGGAAATTTCTGTATGAAAAGAGCCTTAAATGGAGCATTGTTTCTGAGAACAAATTCCCCACCTCCACAAAATTGGCCACGTTGCAATAAAACTTGTGGCTTGCTACAAAAAAAGAATAGATAAAAAGGGAAGATTAGTCTCAAATAGTTATTGTTTTTCATTAACCTTAAATGTTCTATAGTAACTATGAATATATCTTAATGCTCTCCTTTTGGTTGCTCATAATATACTTTTTAAACAAAATCCATAATTAGATTATTTCCATTACAATTATTAAAAACTTACATGACAGACTATTTTAAAATCTTAATGATAAGTAATAACTGACTTAATGCATTAATATTTTTGTTGAGAATTTATTCTTTGATCAGATCTCTAATTTTTGTTGTGATATCCATAATTGTGTGGGTTTATTAATAAATTCTTCAAGGACTTCTTAGGTTTTGAAAAGTATGTTTTTTGTTTTTAAAAAAATCATCATGGTAAAAGGTATGATTTAATTGTCTACATTGTCTCACACAGATTTTGTGTTTGAATTTATCTGGAGCCATATCTTAGTGGAAGTCTTCCTTTTGGGTTCTTAATGGCCAATGGCAGGAGCAATAGGATCTGGTATGCTGAGGAGAGGTTAGATTTCATTTTAATGCAACAAGTCTTAGACACCAACTGTATACAAGGTCATTTTCTAGGTGCTAGTGATACAAAGAAAAAAAATGGAACAATCCCTGTTTACATCTATGGAGCAAAGGGAAGGATACAACATGTATCATGATGGATAAAGACAAAGTAATTTGATGAAAGACAGTAATTACTGGTGTTACTTAGAGTAGTGGTGGGGAATTTTGAGGGACATCAAGCAGGAGATGGCACATGGCAGTGAGTCATAGTCATCATCAATGAACATTTATTAAGTACCTAGTATGTACCAGGACCTGTGCTAAATCTGGGGATGCAAAAAAAGGAAAGAAAGTCTTTGACTTTGAGGAACTTCCAATCTAATGGCAGAAGATCACACAAAGGGCAACAGAAAAGCAGGGGGAGGGGAAAGTACCCAAGGGATGGCAGCATGGTAGAGGAGAGAAATGAATAGATGTTCTGAGCTGAGCTCCCTCCTTAAATGGAGGCTTTGGAATTTGTGACTCCATCCCCACAGTCAGAGGGGCAGAGGATAGTGATGACATGTGAGTATTATAGTTAATTTGGCCTTTTAGGATAAATAGTTCTCCCAATGATAAAGTTCCTGGGGTCCAGTGGAGAAGCCGAAGACATTCTTTTTTTTTTTTTTCGAAGACATTCTAATGTAGTGGAGACATGTGGGAAATGAACCTTGAAGGAAGTTTGGGATTGTCATAGTTGAAGCCAGAGAGGAAGCATGTTTCAGGCATGCTTAGAATGTCTGAATGATGTTCTGTAACTATTGATGGTAATGCAAAGATTCCTGAATTTGGTGTCAGAGAAGCTCAGTCAAATTGACGTTTTGTTTTTTTTTAATACCTGTGTGACCTTGGGTAAATGAATTCCCTTCCTGAGACTCAGTTTCTTTATTTGTTGAAAGAGGGGATTTGGATCAACTATATCTGTAGTCTCTTCTAGCTCTAAATACTATGAGCCTATTTGACTTGTTTGTAAATCCACAGTCATAGGGAACTCCTTAGAAATGTTCACTTCATCAAGGGCAGGAATCCTGATAAGCAGTTACATTTTTTAAATGGTGCTGAAAATATTGATGTACTTTAATCTGTTTATGTTCCACCTGGGTCTGGAAGGGAGGATTGGGCTGCAGATTAGAAAACGGAGCCATTCCAACTCTTCAGTGACTAATTATACTGGAAGCCAGGAAATGACTATGTAGGGAATGGCATGATGAATAACTCTATTAAGGGAAAATATGAAATGAATCTACAGAGGTTTTATTGAATTGAGAGTGAAGGAGGAGGAGTGGTGATGGTGTAGAGAGGGGCTACAAATCTGTCGAAATTTGATTGGGGAATCAAATCATGACAGAGAAATCATGTAATGAGATGAATGATATCTGCAAATAGGGAGTATGATAGAAGGCAGGTGTTTGAGGAAATTCAGTAAGTCCCAGCCGTATCTCAGAGCTGCATGCAGAATAAGGCTGCAGAGAAATACTTGGCAGTTAGGAGTAGGGTACCTAATCTCCCCAATCCCCCGTCAATTTCTTCCAGTGCTGGTTTTCATGTAGTTGCCAAGAGAAGCAGATTCTGAAGTAGATTCCTAATGTTCTCCTTGAGCACTGACTTTAAGGCCATAGTTGACTCACTATGCATCAGGACCCCGGACAGAGGATCCCCCTCCCCCTCCCAGATTGCCTTAACTACAGGTTTCTTCCAATCTAGTTTGTAGAAGACTGGAGTACAGTATATGGCAGGGCTCTTCCGAGAGGAGAACAATGTGTAAGATGATAGCCCAGAGCAGAAATGCTAAAAACAGGAAAACAACTTCTTTGAGTCGAAATGAATGTAAAAACAAAACTAAATCCCACTCCCTGCCAAGAGCAAAAGGTTCTTCTATGTTGACTGGGTATGGTCACTATCGGGGTTGCCTGGAATACTTTCAGTTTGGGGTTTTGGAATTCCCTTTATAAAGTCAGAGGGTCCAGATCTGTGAGGCATCCCAGAGGTCATTCAACCCACCGCCCTCCTGAAATTTAAAAAAATTCTGCACTTCATAAACACCATGGAAAACTAACATTTCCAAATATAAAAATAAGGTTAAAAAACAATTATATGAGAAATTATACACCTCTACTGATGCATCACTTTCTAAAAAGCATGGAATAGATTCAGTATCACTTTCAAAGGCGACCTGCTTTTCTCTTTCCTTTTAAATTTGCAGAATTTCTTTTTGTGCATTTAAAAAACAGATTCTTCAATGATTTTTTCGTGTGTGGGAGAGGTGGGGGGGACAACACTGTCACCAGCTCCCTTATTCTCCCTCCACTTTAACCCTTCCAAATGAAAAAGAAAAGCACAATCCTTGTGACAAATGATCATAACCAAGAAAACCAAATCATTGGCTGTGACCCAAAATACGTCTCATTCTGCACCTGTCGCCCTTGACTCTCTGTCAGGAGATGCCAAGCTCCTTTTTAAAACAAAGGGCGGGGCGGCTAGGTGGAGCAGTGAATAGAGCACTGGCCCTGGAGTCAGGAGTACCTGAGTTCAAATCCGGCCTCAGACACTTAACACAAAAAGCTAGCCGTGTGACCTTGGGCAAGTGACTTAACCCCAACTGCCCTCCAAAAAAAAAAAAAAACCAAAAAACAAAGGGGAAAAAGACTGGCCCAAGTCACACAGGTGACTTTCAAGGTCACCCAAGTGCCAGAGCTGGCCTTTGGCCACAGCTCTTTGACTCCAAATCCAAGGCGTACCCATTGCATCATTTTCTTATAAGAGGGAGGCCAATGTCCCACAACATGAGTTCAGAATATCTTTTCCTTCCAAAAAACCTCATTTTAAAGAGACAGCTTATATTTAGGCAAAACTAGCATGAGGAATGAGATAATACCTGTAGGGTGCTTTGCAGGAAGTACTTTATAAATGCTATCTGTTATTTTTGGGAAGGTAATAATACACAGACCTACTGTCTGATTCAAAAAGCTTTTATCTGTGTGCAAGGCACTGTGCTGGGCACTGAGGATACAGAAATAAAAAAATTGTCCCTGCACTTAGTTTATATTATATGGAAGGGAAGGTGTGGGAGGAAAATCACATACACACAGATAAAGACAGACTCTTCTCCCCTCTTCTTCTCTCCTCTCCACATACATACGCACATATATAATACACAATTTGGGGAGAGATGGCATAGTGAGTAGAGAACCAACATTGGAGTCAGGACAATCTGGGGGTGAGTCCTGCTCCTGATGCAGCCTGGCTGTGTGACTCTGGGTGAGGCACTTCCCCTCCCTCTGGCCTAGGGAAGGTTCCTTCCTACATTGGTAGAGGGCATCTCCTCACTAGAGAATCCCCCAGACAAGTGAGGTCACAGGTTCAGTCCCTAGCTCTATAATCTGGGGGCGGGAGAACACTAGCAGCTGGGCAAACAACTACCTTATCTTCTATAAGGTAGTTTCTGAGCTGAGTCTCAAAGGAAACTAGGGATTCCTAGAGGCAGATGTGCAGGGAGAGTGCTCCAGGCATTGCGCACAGTCTGTGCAAAGCCAGGGAGGCTGGGAGATGGGCTGTTATGGTCAGGCAACAGAAAACAAACTGATTTGACGGGAACATGGAGAAGATAAGGGGGATTAATGTAAAATAAGTCTGGAAGGCAGACTGGAACCCTATTGCGATGCCAGACATAGAAGTTTGAAGTTTATCCTGAAAGTAACCAGGAACCCCTGGTGCTCCCTGAGCTGAGGAGTAACATGGGCCATTCTTTTGTGATGTCAATCTGCCAGGTTTGCAGAGGACAGGCTGGGGAAAGCTGTGGCAGTGGTCTCCACCATCAGACTCATGCTCAGCCCCAACTTTGTGCAGCAAACATCTCTGGCAAGATGGACATGGCCAGCTTGAGACTAACACTGTGGAGAGGCGACTCTGGTTTCCTCTGCAGCCCTCACCTCTGTCCAGATTCCTCCGTCCTGTTCCTCTTCTCTCATACCGCTAAAGCAGGACACGGAGGGCCTTCTTTGACTTCCTCATGCTCCCTACATTCACATAGACATAGAGGATTGGTGGTACAAATTCTGATTCCTTTTTTTATGGCGGAGCTGGAAGGAACCTGGAACACAGAATGTTAGAGCTGGGAATGTCCTTAGTATATATAATGTCAGACCTAGAAGAGATCCTGACACAGAGCGCTATGAATGCGCATCATAGAACCCAGAATGTCATCCTTCTTCGAAGTCCTTAGAAACACTGAGAGCGGAGGTAGGGCTGGGCGGGCCCTGCAGGGTCAGGGCTGCTGCTTCAGACACCGACTCTGGCTGTCCCCCATGCCAGGAAGGCTTCCCTGGCTTCGCTCAAGGTCCAGCTAAAACCCCACCTTCTCCAGGAAGCTTTCCCCAGTCCCGATTGATTCTCGTGCCCCACTTCTGCTGATCAGCTCCTATTTAGCCTATACACAGATAGTTTGCTTGTATGTGGTGGTCTGTAAGTTGTTTCCCCCGCTAGATCGAGAACTCCCCATGGGCCCCCGGGACATTCGCCTCTCTTTTCATCCTCAGCACTTAGTTTAATTCTCTGCACATAGTAGGTGCTTACTAAATGTTTATTGACTGACCGACTTTAGGAAAGGTTCAACCAGGTTGAACCAGGGATGTGCTGGAGCTGATTGTTAATTTTATCCTGTAAGCATTTGTGCATCAGAAATTGACCAATGACACCAATTAGACCTCGACTTAATGTTTTATTAATGGTCTAGACTTATGAAAGCAATGGAGAAAATGTTAATAATGCAGTTCAATTAAAATAAAGTTTCTCATCTTCATTTTTTCCCCAGAAGGATGGTTGTTAACCACTGGCTGGAAGGCACTTAAAGATCGTCTCAGACCGGCCCAATTCCATCAAGGGAAGAGTAAAAGAAGAGGAATAAGCTTGTTTCCTGGTTTTCTTCTGCGCTCCTTCCCCTCTGTCCACAAGCAGAGATCATCTCTCCCTGTTTCTCTGCCTTTTGAAATTCTCATCCTTTTCAGCTCCACTCAAATACCACATCTTCAGGGAAACCGTCCCTGATTGCTCAGGAGAAAGGGACCCGTTTTGCCTGAGACCTCACCTTGTCCTCCTCTTTGTTCTTACCATATTCTACTTACCTGTGTTCAGGTGATGCTCCCCCCACCCCACAGCTGCCAGGAATTCAAGACGCCCAAGGGCACATTCTGTGTTGTTTGCCATCTCCGTACCCCTGACACTGTATAGTGCTCTGCATATAGCAACCCCTCAGTAAACGACTGTTGGATCTGAATGGTAGCTTTGGATCTTGGTGGGAGGAGGCAGGGAGTGATGTTTCTTATTTATACCATGGACTTCTTCCCATCCCTGCCTGCTTAGTCTCTGGTCTCACTTTGTAGATGGTGAGGCTCATTGCTGCTTTCACTGAGTACTTACTCTCACTAATACTCATTGAGGGGTCCATGCTGGCATGCAGAGGATCACCTCAAATCCGGGGAGCCTCCGAGGTTTCCTCTTACACTGCTAGGCTGAGTCACTCCTTGGCTCACTGTCATACCACAAATGAAGCCATCACAGAAGGCATATGGCCCCCCCAGGAACTGGGAGGAAACTGCGTGAGACCAGATGGTTCCCAGTACCGCTGGCAGGTCATTGATCCTCACCCTCCTTGCCCCACCTTTTTCTTATGGAATCATGACTAGTAATGGGGGATCTGGAGCAGAAAATCCAATGAAGGACATGTTCAGTATCTGACCAAGGCAGCAATGAGAAGGCGCTGCCTTTTCTGCCCTACTCGGCCTTTCCTTTCCTCCTGGCTTGTATTTACCCTATTGATTTATGGCTTCAGCAAGAGGAGGGAACCATTCATTGAAAAAGGGTTTTTCATTCATTCATTTCCCAGCACTTAAGGCAAGCACCAACAGTGCAGAGATGCTGAGGGAGACTTGGGCAGCACTTACACACATCGCATTGCTGGTAGCAAGAGGTAATAGAGACCCAAGAGAAAGAAGACCAGATTTGGAGTCAGGAAGCCCTGAGGTATAATCCTGCCTGTGGCCCTAAGCAATTCACCTAAGAGCTGACTTTCCTTATCTGTGCAATGAGAGTAATATCAGTTGCAGGGCTCACCTGGCAGGGTTGTTGTGGAGGCAAAGGGATGATGCTTCTAAGTCCATCCACATTAAAGTTCTGCATAGATGGAGCTAGACACCACACAAAGGGAAGTCAGCTTTGCTAAAGCTGGGGTAATTCACTGGGATTTCCCTTCTGGGCTAGACAGGGGGTCCTGTCCACCTATAGCCCGGCATCCTCACCTGGGGTGCCATGCTCCAGGATTTGCACTATGGGTGCTGAATCTACACTATGCAGAGAGCATGGAAGACCCTAAGCCGATGGAAACCACAGAGCTTAGGACCCAGTAAACCAGAATAATTAGTTAAATTAAGAAGGAAGCAGATGGCAGCTTGGGTGAGCTCTTCTCTCCCTCTTAGGCTCACTATCCACTTCCCCAGTGGCCAGGCGCCAGTGCCCCAGGGTCTCTGTCTGTCTGGACTGGGGTCATTTGCATTTCTGACACCCTTTCCCCTACTGCTACTCCCCCCCTCCCCCCCCCTGCCACAGCTGAATGGACGATCTATCATTCACACCCACTTTCACTATCCCCAAGAATCATCTCCCTCAGGCTGACTTTCTTTCCTTTCCTCTCCAGTTCATCAGCATACAATTAATTAGCTGTTGCTATGGTGACCATTGCTATGGCAGCAGGAAATTCCCCTCCCCCATTCTCAAGGGGTTTTCATTCTCAGTCTGAGAGACCACATGAACAAAACTGAACCACTGAGAAAAGATGAGGGGAGTTGTAGAGAAATGGGGGAGAAGCCAACCAGGGGGCATTTCTTGTTTAGTTGTTCTGAGACTTGTTTTTCTTCAGCTAAACCTGTGGGGCTGTGGGGGAGGAGGAGGAAGACATTTTCTTAGCCATCTTTCCTTCAGAAATGCTCTCTCTTTGTTGAATTACTGATTGTGTGGGATGCTCATGACGTTTTTGACGGTAATAGCCCATTTAGATGGCCAAGACTGGCCAAATGTTACCTACATTAATTCCCTTGACACTTAAGACCACCCTGGGAGAGAGATGTTGCTATTTCCCTACATTTACTGAGGTACTGAGACTGAGGTGCAGAAGATTGAAGGGACTTTCCTGAAGGTGACACAACTAATCAAAGTGAAGGAGGTTTGACCCAGTGGGCACAGTCCGTTGATACCTACCCTCTAGTGCAGAAACCTGTGCTTGACCCCTGCCTTCCCTGCTGAATGATGGCATGAAGTCTTTCCTCCCTTTTTTATAATGGAACTCCTAGAAAGGGTGGTCTGTGTTTTAGTGGCAAAGGGCCTTTTTGTTGGACTTGTAGATGAAACCTTCCATCTGTGTTATTTTCCCCATTAGAACATGGGCTCCTGGAGAACAGGGGATGTCTTCCTGCTCTATTTGTATCCCCAGGGATTAGCACAGTGCTTTGCGTATATGTAGGGGCTTAATAAGTCCTTCATTCATTCATAAATGAATGTTTAAAATTCATTTAAAAGTTGGCTCAGATGGGAAGAAAATGAAGAAATGGGAGAATGTGGTTTTCTGAAACATCCCTGATAAGAAACTGCCTGGGAGAAGGAAGATGGGGCAAAGGCCTCAGTTTTGGACCTCTGTGAAGTCTTCTTTCCCTTCCCCCACTTACCTGGAACCAGAAGGACCTTCCAGCTCTGACGGGTCTGTGAGGATGTTGTATTTCCAGTCTTCTCATCAGAGTTCTAAAGGGCATCCCTAGATTGACTGGCTGTGGCATTTATATCATTGAGAGCAAAGGACAGATTAGATTCTTGGGTCTCCAAGGAACCTAGAGAAAGAGACCACACCATGCTTAAGGAGAATTTCTCAAATGTCAGAAGAATGGGAGAAAAAGACTTTCAGTCACCTGGAACTGTGACTTACCCCTTTGTGTTCTCTAACTGGCTTAAGCCACTTTCCCAAGGAGAGAGTATTGAGGGGGGGGGATATTTTGTGCCAAGTATGTTTCAGCACCACCTTAGTAAATGCCCCTTTCAAAAAAGCTACTTAAAGCCAGTTGACTCAATGATTCTCAACTGACCATCTTGGGAGTAGGGAGTTCACCAATGGGGGCTCAAGCCAGCAGCACTAGATGTTTGTACAATCACTTTTCTTATTTATAGGTAATAGGAATCTTTTCACCCCTGCTTTGTTGGTGACTTGAAAGTTAAGAGACTCAACCATGATCAATCAGAGAACTCCTAGTGCCCACAGAACTCAAAACCCACTCTTCTGCCTAGAGGTTCAACCCTGGCATCTGCCATTCAGATGTTCGCTTATTGAGCAAGTGATGAAATCTGCCCCTGGGATTGAACATCTCCATCTTCTATGTGATGGCCTTTCAGATACTTGAGCTGGGCTATCGTGTTCCCCTCTTAGGTTCTGGCCACATCACTTCACCTTTCTCAAACTTAACTTCCTCATGTGTAAAATGGCACTCCCAACAGCCCCTACTGTTTGTCCACCAGGTTGTTTTGGGTATCAGATGAGATACCATAGGCAAAGTACTTTGCAAACCTTAGAGCACTATGTAAATATTATTATTATTATTTATTCTCGTTATCTGGATCATTTATTGTTTGTTCCAGGAAACAAGGTGGGAGGAACAAAACCTAGACCCATAGTTCCCTTGCTCCTTAGAAGGCATGTTTGGAGGGAGATGGAGGTAGAGTTCAGGTGATTGGCCTGTAACATAAATGCTCTCTGGTTGGATTAGGTTGTAAGTGGGTGAGAGGAAATGTTCCCCTGGGCTCTGGCATATTGATCACTTGCTACATCCTTCCACAATCCCACTTTGATCTTTGAATGAAGGTAGCATGAGTCTTTTTACATACATTTCACAGATGTAGAAATCTGAGGCCCAAAGAGGGGAAAGAAATTTTTCCAGTGGTTATGTAGCTAGTGAATGGCAAAACCAGGATTTAAATATGGGTTTTGTGACTCCACAAGCACTATTTCCATCATGTCCTACTGTATCTCCAGAAATGTGAATTGAGATTGTTTTTCTTTTTCATTGTACATGGACCAAGGAGCCAGGGTCAGGAAGGGACTGAGGGAGGAAAAAAGGCTGGTTTACATTTGGGAGGTTGCACCATTCTTTAAAGGATCCCACGATCCACATAGAAGTGGGAGGAAGACCCACATGTACAAATATTTATTGCAGCTCTCTTTGTGGTGGCAAAGAACTGGAAATTAAGGGGATGCCCATCGATTGGGGAGTGGCTAAACAAGTTGTGGTATATGAATGTAGTGGAATACTATTGTGCCATAAGAAATGGGGAAGAGACGGTCTTCATATTCACATGGAGAGGCTTATACAAACTGATGCTAAGTGAGAAGAGAAGAACCAGGAAAAAATTGTACATAATCACAGACACATTTTATGTGTGATGACCAACTTTGAAAAACCAGACTCTTCTCAGAAATGCACAGTTATAAGACAACTCTGAAAGTCTCAGGATGGAAGGAGATGTCTACATTCAGAGAAAGATCTAGAAAGAACAGAGTTTAAATGGAGACTGAAGCAATCTACATGCTAGCATTCTTTTCCATTTTTGTTTTTTTTCTTTTTTCCCATTACCCTTCTATACAACCAGACTAATGTCCAATGTGAAAGTATTTGCAGATCCTGTCTGTACTTGATTGTATGCCACCATGGGGGGGGGGGAAGAAGGAGGGGAGAAAATCTGAAACTCAGGGGACTGTGGAACTGAATCTTGTAAACTAAAAGTAAATAAATCAATAAATTTTTTATAAAGGATCCCATATCTCTCTAAACAAAGGCACATCTATTTAATATCAGTAAGCCTTCAAAGATATTCTAATGGCTATGAGTCATAGAGTATCACAGTCTCCAAAAAGATTGCCCAGAGGGCAACGGAGAGGTGCATGATGGGTATGGGCCAGCTGCATTACATTATGTAGAAGGAATTATGTCTAGGCCTCAATTAGTGCGAATAATGAATCCCCACAAAGCGACTGCATGCATTCTATTTGTTATATGTGTTATATCATGTTAGACAGAGTCATTGGTTCCAGTCCAATGGAAATATGCAACATGAATTTAAATAATCTTAAACAATTCTTTTTGGGACCTAGCGGTATTCATAAGAAACCACACAAAAGACCCAAAGTCTGACTAGCTCCCTGGTCTCTTCAGCACTTGGCACAGCTTCTTTCCAGATGTCTTCAATTCATGAAATTTTGTGCAAGCTCAGTTTGGAGGGTGATCATTCTACACCTGCAAGTGCACACGGCTCTGTCAAGGCTTATAACACCCTTGATGCCAAGAGGGATGCTATAAACACTGAGGCAGCCAGCAAGACCAAAGGGGTCAACATTTGACAAATCACAGCAATGAACAGAGGCAGGACATTGCCTTTGATTATCAGAGAAGGACCAAAAAAAGAACTTGCATCAGCACTGAAATCTGCCCTATCTGGCCACCTGGAGACAGTAATTTGGAGCCTTTTGAAGACATCTGCTCAGCATGATGCCTCAGAGCTGAAAGCCTCCATAAAGGGCCTGGGCACTGAGGATTTCTTCATTGAGAGCATCTGCTTATGGAAAGAAACTAACAAAGTCTACAAAGAAATGTACAAGACAAAGTTGGAGAAGGACATTATTTGGACACATCCGGTGACTTCCTCAAGTTGATGGTTGCCCTGGCAAAGGGCAAATGGGCAGAGAACAGCTCTGTAATTGATTATAAGGTAATTGACCAAGATCCTTGGGAACTCTATGATGTAGGAGTGAAGAGGACCCGACCCAATGCCCCTAAATGGACCAGTATTATGAGGAGTGTGTGCCCCCTCCAGAAAGTATTCAGAAGGTACAAGAGCTATAGCCCTTATGACCTGCTGGAGAGTATCAAGAAAGAGGTCAAAGGAGACCTCGAAGATGCTTTCCTCAGCCTGGGCCAATGCATTCAGGACAAGCCTGGGTATTTTGCTGACTTACTTCATGATTCCATGAAGGGCAAGGGCACTCAGGACAAAGTCCTGATCAGGATCAGGGTCTCCTGCTGGAAATTAGACCTGAATTCAAGAGGAAGTATGGAAAATCTCTGTATTACTTCATCCAGCAAGACAGAAAAGGAGAAGGCACTCCTGTGTCTGTGTGGAGGAAATGACTAAAAGCCATGTGGAAAGAAATGTCCAAAGCAGCTGTAATAGCCAGAAACAATGCTTTCTGCTCTTCCCCCTTGTAATTTTAGAAAGCCAGCTTGTGGTAACTTGCAACTAAAAGTAACTCATATTAGTTCTTATTAGGGTAATGTTATTTGCTTTCTTGTACTTTTTAGTCATGTATACATTGCCTGTCTTTCCTCAAGCTTTCTCCTTAGCCAAAAGAATAAATATTCTAAGGAAATGGAAGTGAAATCTCTGATGTGAAACACTTACTTGGTTTCTTATGTCCTGTGTCATCAAAAGATAAATAAACTGAATCTTTACCTTAAAAGAAAAAAAAAACCAGAAAGAAACCACAAAAAGAATGTCGTTAGGGAGATGAACAACCAGAAAAAAGAAAGACAGCTGTGTAATGAGAACACAGGATAACTAACATAGACTGCCCACATGCTCCAATAGTGTCCCGAGATTTAGAAAAATGGGGCCTTTGGGAAACTTCTGGGACAGCCTGGGCATGATTTTCAGAGCCCCAAGAGGTTGTGGAGGGAAGGTTCATAAGGATGAAATCATAGACTCCTTAAAGTGTTAATGAAGATATTGTTGCTGGGTTTGTTACATAAGCAGCCCCGTAGAAACCCCTAGCTGGAAGGGCTCTAAGGCAGAAAGATTAACCTGGTCCTATTTGGCCAGAGGGTGGAACTGGTGACAATGGGAGAGATGAAAATGTGTTGTTTTCTAGATTTAAGAAAGTGTTTTAAGCTGGGCATCCTAACATTTGGAGCTGTCCAGTGCTGGAGTGACTTGAGTCAAGAGTCGGGAAATTCCTTCTCCTTGGAAGCCTTCCTGGTGGTTGTGCTCCTGAAGTCTCAGTTGGTAGGTGGTTGTGCTCCTGGACTCTCAGTCTATAGCAGAAGAAATTCTCATGAAGTAATGAGCTCAGCTACCATGTGGTTTAAACGAGTTTTTGTAGGCCAGCCCAGGGACCTCCATGTCTTTGAGAGGACCACTGTTACCGTAGAAATATTCCAAGTCCTCACAGAGGACTCGTGGGAACAAAAGCTCACACTTTATGGAGCACCATATATGTGGAAAGGAGTTTGCCCAAGGATGCCTGGATGAACTTGAGCAGGGTGATGGCCAGGGAAGGTTGACAGTTAAGACATTATCCTTTTTTTAAAAAAATTTATTGACTTGTTTGTTTACTTTTAGTTTACAAGATTCAGTCCTAGAATCACTTGAGTTTCAGATTTTCTCCCCTTCTCCCTCCCAAACCCCCATGGTGGCATACAATCATGTATAGGATCAGGCAGGACATTTTTCACTCTTTTGGTCTCTGGGAATTTGGCCTTTGTGTCACTGTGCCTCTGGTTCTCCAAGTAATTCTACCTGAAGAGCAGGGAGTCCCTGTATGTGCCCACTGGCAGTGGAGGTTGGACCCTGAAAGCCACCTGTGAAGCTGTAACAGCTCTAGACCTAAGGTCTGGGGGCATCCTGGACTCCAAACAGGCAGACTCCCTTTTCCATAAGTGACCAGCCAAGTCTTAACTTGGAGAGAAGCCAAACTGAGTTTGGGGTTGGGGCTTCGTGGGGGCTGCTGGCAATTGTTTAAAATCTGGCTTTTCTGAGAATTTATTTTTACCTAGAATATATTTTAAAGTTTAGCCTGTGTTGTTAACAACTTCTCCTTTGCTTTCTTAAGTCTAGAAATCAATAAAACCAATTAATGAAGCCCTGATTTGAAGCCAGTTTCTGAGGTGTAAAACTAACACGAAAGATTTAACAAAAGACTCTTGCTAGCAAGCTGTGGCTGGCTCTAGGAGAGCCTGGGTCAAGGGAACCCTCCTTAGCCTCTCGGCCAGGTGGAGCTTTGGGGGTGTGCTCCTATGAGGTAGATGCTATTTCTTGAGTCCCCCTCCTAGTCAGATGGGCACACAGAACAAATGCCTGGCTGCCTAGCTCAGTCTGGCTCTTTTCCTTTGACCTCTCTCCTAACAGCCTAAGGGTTCCTGGGGGTGGGGGTGAGGAAGTCTTGGAGCAGATGATGGGCTTTGGACCATTTAGTACCCTTGCCATCCCCCTCTGCTGTGTTCCTGTTAAGCTCTTCTGATGTCATAATATCACGGATTAGGAGCTGGAAGGAACTGCCAAGTCCCCCTAAATTAACAGAAAATAAACAGAGGCCCAGAGAGGTAAAATAACTTTCCCAGAGTCTTCTAAGAACTGTGAAAGGCAAGATTCACACCCAAATTTCCCATCCTTTCCTACTGTGTCAGGTTGCTATGCCTCTCTTGGTCATAGTTCCTAAGCTTTGGACCTCAGATGGCCTGGGTTCAGATCTGACCTTGGGTCAGCTCTGTGACTCTGGGCAAGACAATAGGGATAATCAAAGCATTGACTTTCCAGGGCTGTTGTGAGAATCAAATGAGAAATTGTCTATGAAGGGCTTTGCAAATCTTAAAGCACTATATGCATGCTGGTCATTAAATGCCAGCTGACTGAACTGATTGGAATTTTAAATTAATTCAGGCTCTTCATTACAAGGACAGATACTGAAGTTGAAGATTAAATACTTTGGCCACATAATGAGAAGATGGGGCTCATTGGAAAAGACTCTGACACTGGGAAAGACTGAAGGCAAAAGGAGAAGGTGATGGCAGAGGATGAGATGGACAGATGGTGTCATGGAAGCAATGGGCGTGAGCTTGGACAGACTTCAGGAGACAATGGAGGACAGTAGGCCTGGAGCGTGACCATCTATGGGGTCACCAAGAGTCAGACATGATTGACTGAACAACAAGAAAAAGGCAACTTCAGCCTCTCCACACCTGGAAGGGGAGGCTAACCTCAGAGGGCAGCAAGTGGAACAGAAGGGATATTTGATTTGGAGCCACTGGGTTCAAACCTGGTTCTTTTATTTACAACCTGTACCCTCGGGGGTATCCTTCTGTCCTCTGTGTCCCAGTTTTCTGTTCTGTAAGAAGAAGGGGTTGGATCTCTCAGGCCCTTTCCAGTTCTAAGTCTAACTTGCTATGAATATTACAACTGTTAACACATACTCGTGGCTGGGAGGGTGTGGGTACCAGATGCCATGGTTATGGCCAGTCAGTCATGCTGGCCAGAGGGGAATGAGATGTTTGCCAAAAGGTGCTGGATGGCCAGACTTCAGATGCTCCTAAAGGTCATGCTGGGATTCCCACATTTGGGAAGCTGTGTCCTTTATCCCTGGCCTACAAATGCTGATGACAAAGAGAGGACCAGACAGCCTCCATGATGAGAGTCATTCCAGGGCTGTCAGGAAATGAGGCAGCAGGTGGAGGCAGCAGCTCGTGACAACAGAGGAGGAAAAGGAGGAGAAAGACTGAGCTCACCCAGATATAGGACTGAATTACTCACTGCATTTGTGCCTTGTTAAGATGACATTGAAGCCTGGCCCCACCTCAGTGGCACAGGGCATTACGTAGTCAGGCAGGAGGCAGCAGTTTCAACAGATACTATTTTGGGTTTCTGTTGGCCTCTCCTACCTCCCCCTCTCCATCTCCCAGTGGCTCCTCTACCTTCCCAACCCACATGCTAACAAGAAGACAGAAGTTTGCCCCTGCAATCTCTCCTGGAGAGAGAAGCAATTACAGTCTTAAAGAATTTTTTTTATCTCTTTCTCTCCGTGAACAAGACAAACTTCAAAATCAATCAGAATTAGCTCTATTTTCCACTTTCATTATCAATGCCTTTAAACATACCAGATCCAATTCCATCCAACATATATTCTTAAAAGCCTACTTATGGGGTAGTGTCTGTGCTGGTGTACTTGCCATGGAAGTTAGGAGGATTCTTAATCCAACTTCCACTCTCACAGAGGAGTCAGGTCCCCAAAGCCAAGCTGACTTTAGGGTTCTAGGGGCACCCCTGAGAAGTCAGGAGTGACTTTTTCTAAAGCTATTGGCTTAAGCTCCTGCTGTTGTACTACCCACCCCCAAGATGATGTTGGAGATCATTTAGCTAATCAACGTTAAGAAGCTGCTGAACCTCCCCCCCCCCCATTTCTATATTTTCTTCTCATCCTAACTAACTGGATGATTTTTTACATCACCCAGGGGGCATAATGAAATCAATGAAATCACGTGAACAATTGGAACAGATTTCTCGTCTTGTGTCATTTCACTGCATCCAACAGCTTTCAAAAACTTTTCATCAAAGCTCATGGTTTTTTGATGGACTTATTGTGATATGTTCTCACCTGGTGAAGATAGCAGAATTAAAATGGGATGACGTGCTGTCTACCTTTACACCAGATGTGGTAGATACAAAGACAAAATGAAAACCTGCCCCTCCCCCTTCCTCACTGGCTTTTTTTTTGACAGAGGGATGTGAGATGCAAGCAGGTAAGGACCCACCTTGAAGGAGGCACCAGATTGTGAGAAGCAGAAATGAGGAGGGAGAGCTTTCCTAGTATTGAGGATAGCCTGTATAAAGGCACGGACACAGGAGATGGAATGGGTGGGCTTTGGTGGGCTTGCTGGTGGACTGCAGCTGAGACTGCATAAAGGCTCGTGTAGTGCCGATATCATTGTGGCAGAACTGGAACCCAGACCTCTGACTTGAAAGCAAGGTGGTTCTTGCCACAGCAGCACATTACCTCCTGTCTTCTTGACTTGAGTCCATTGCACCTGTGCTTGACTCAGAGCTCTCTTTTCCACTGGCCAATCTCAAGCTCCTATGCACCCACCGTTCTCCACTGTCCAGAAAGTCTTTTGAGTTCTGTGTTGCACTCTTAGGAAAGTCTTTCTAGCTGGCTCTGGCCCTGTGAGCCTGCCATGGTACTTTGCATATGTACCTCATAGTCTCACAAATGAAAGGGACCTCAGCTGGTTCACTTCATACCCAATGAGAATAACCAAAGCACTGGTGCCAAGGGGTCATGCAGCTAGTGCTTGAAGATTTCTCCCTCCAATGAGGAGGTAGCTTTCATCCAGAGGCAGCTCATTCCATACCAGGATAGCTCCAATGGCCCAAACGTTCCTCTGAAGTGGCTACCGTTTTAGCAGCATTTGGGGCATTTGGGCTGTTTACTTTCAGCGTGTACTTCAAGCATGAATTTTTGGCAAAAACAAACCAATAACAGCTTTCACTTTGCTTCTCTTGTTTTCTGGAAATAGAAATGGTTTCCAAATGTGATGTGGAGATGGGATCACTGAATGGAAAGGATCATTTAATTAAAACCCTTTTTTTGGAGTAGGAAATAGGCACAGAGAGGGAAAGGGAGATCCCATGTTCACCCAACTGTGGAGTGACAAACATGGATCTCACTCAGGTCCCCAGGCCCATGATCTTTCTGTCTTTCTATGATGCTGACTCTACCTGCTTTCTCCTTTAATGAATTCTGTGCTAGGAATAAGCCTCCTTTTCCTCAGTTTCTCCACTCTGATGTATTTGCTTTGTCTCTGTCTTTTCCTCAGACCTTCCCTGTGCAGGTGTGATGAGGGACCAAAAGCCAGTGTGCCAGCTGGTAAGTGCATGGTCCTGCAAAATCCAGAGACAAACCCTCTGCTTTCTAAAAAGGGAAGGAAGACAATTGGAATGGGGGACACAAGACAACCATTGGGGTCATTGTGGAGGCCAATGAGGTACATATATGGTGGGGACATTGGAGAGCTACCTGAGCCTGGAATTCCTTCCTTGTGGCTGTGACCTCTTGGCTTAAGGCAGGAGGTGGTGGGTCAGGGCATGAGGCTTCTTATGGCCAGGGTTCCAGGACTCCAACAGGAACAGTTATGACCAAGGGAAGCGTAAAAATGACTGAAGTGAGAAGTGTAACTCCTTGACCTTGTGATCCAGGGTCATCATTTTGTCTCTAGTAAATTTAATAAAGGTAGGCTGAGATGATAGATGGCAAGTGAGAACAGTTTATTAACAGTGACACATATAAGTGTAAATGAAGTGGGTCAGACTGGCAGTCTCGGTAAATCCAGTGACTCCATGTGGGAAGGAGGTCTAGGTGGTCATTGAACATTACAATTGGCTACACCGAGAAAAGTGGACTGGCATTCAGGTGAAGCTAATTGCACCCCCTCTTGACAGTAAGGAATGTTAATTGTGATCTTTGCTAGCTCAGAACTAACAGACTTGCTGACCCCTAGGAGGAAATAAAATCTCACCTGGACAGATGACCTATCTTTTTACCTAGCAGCAAGTTAAGCCGGTTAGAGTTTATAGACAACAGGGGCTAATGGTATGAGTGATAACTTTCCTTTTAATTTCCCTTAAACTAAGGTGGAGGGAAATATGTATTCCTAAGCAAGGAGAGTTCAGGAGATACTAATTCAATTAAAAAAATCAATACAGCATAAAATAAATTACATCATAAAATCAGTACTGCAGAAATCAGAGATAATATTAATTTTGATCTTTTTTTAAAGTTTCCTAGTCCTTTGGTGAACCGTGTGCCCAAGATCACAAGGCAACCACAGGATGAGGGTAGCACTACCTCTGAATGACATTCCCAACTTGTGCTCCTATATGTGAGCTGTGTCACAAGAAGGCCAATGTAATTTCAGGCTCAAGTGAGTACCTTTTTCTATGACCATAATTTATGAGCCCCCACTGGTGTACTTCCCATGAACAATCGGCTAGTACAGAAGTATTCAAACACACAGTCAGTCTATGGGCAGTGATGTGGTAGCAACACTTTGAAGCAAGGTCAGAACCAGATTAAAATGTAATTGGTAAATATTTAACAAAATAAATAAAAATACAATAGACCACAGATGATGTTAGTAAGTGTTTTTCTGAGTCATAGTGCAACCTGAAAAGATGCTTGTGTATGGTTTAGTGGCCCTGTTTCTATTGGAGTTTGACACTATTGAGTTAGTAGATAAAATTTGCTCTAAGCAAAGGCATTTCTAAAAATGTCACAGAAAATAGTTATAAAAACACTGGCACAACAAACCTGAAGCACTCGCTCCCACAGAGCCTCCCTGGCAAGAGTAGAAACTGGAAAAACAAACAACCAAAACCAACCAAACCAATGCAATAGAAGCGAGGCAAGGAAGACCCTCTATCTCCACGTCCTTCCATTCTCTCCTGGCGAAATCCTCCTAAAACTCCCTTCTGGGAGCAGCCCCTTTGCTGAGTAGCTGCCAGCATCTGCTCCTCTCCAAGGACTCTCAGTGTCCAGGGATAGCCCTCCCTCTCTCCAGACCACATCTGCTTCCCTTCTTGGCTGTCAGAGGTCCCCTTCTATGACTCTGTGTTCCAATCTCCAGGGGTGGCCTCACTGTCTGTGTCCATCTCTCTTTGTATGCTTCCTCAGAAGTTCCTTGAACTCTGTTAAACTGGCTCCCTAGCAGCTAGATGGAGTAATTCCTTCGGAGTGACTTGCTAAACTGCTGGATGCCATGGCCTGTGCTGGGGAAGAGAGGAAATTGCCTCCTTGCTCCCCACCCCCCCACCAAGAAGTGAGAAGCTCAGCCCTTTCCCAGTCACTGATGCCTTTACCTCATTGCATGATTGATGAAGCCTTGGGTGACTTTGGGGAGAGAATGGCTCTCTCTTGTTATCACCCTTCTGCCATTTGGCAGGGTTTTTGGGGTCTGGCTGCTTGAGAACATCCAGTGAGGATTTTAGACTGACCATTGGCTGCCTCAGTCTCATTGTGGACATCTCCATGAGGGCAGCTTGGGAACTTAAGGAGTTTATCAGATTTTACTGCACTTGCTTTGGGTCTAATTCTGCTCATCTATAGGAGATCCAGCGTAGTGGAAGTTCTCCATCCCTGTGGCCTATCTGCATGCTGAACCACTTTCTAATGCTAGTATATAACAATAGCCTTCATTCATGGAGTACTTTCCACCTGAATGTCCATTCTCTTGGACGTTCTCTCCCCTCTTTCCACATAAGCTGGATGATGTGTTTGATACTTAACTGACCCGGCTGGCACCTGGCACCGTGGGTTTGTTCCCAGTTAAGGGAATTCTGTCACTGCCCATATTTTCCCAGTTGCCTCAGCTGCAACCACTGGATTGGTGCTGGCTGCTTTCTGCCCTCCCCCTACCCTGGGCTGGAGTGGTGACTATTTGAGAGCCAGCCCAGGAAATACAGCAAACCATGGGCTGTCTGGAGAGTTTGCTGCCTTACCCATGCTTTATCCCAACTCCAGAGGGCTTCAGGTTTCATCTGCTCTAAGCCTCCTGTAGTCCCAACATTTAATATTAGAAGTAGTAGAAGGAAGGAGGAGAGAGAAATGTTCTTCATTTATATGGGCTCCCTCTTCCTCTCCTCCCCCTTTCTCCTTTTTCCTTCCCTTCCCTTCTTTCTTGCATCTCTCCCCTCTCATCCTTTTCCCTTTTCTGGGCTCCTTTCTCTATTTTTTCCTCTCCATCTCTGTGTCTTTTTCTTTCTCCTTCCTTCCTCCCTCTCTCCTTTCCCTTTTTAAATCTTTCAGCCTCTCCCTGCCTTCAGCCTGCTTCTTCCTCTCCTCTCATTCTTGTCTCTCTCTTCCTACTCCTCCCTTGCTCTTTTCTTCCTCTTATTCTCCCCCTCCTTGTCTCTTTCTCCTTCACTCTTTTCTTTCCTTTAGTTTCCTTCCTCCTCTCCCTCTCCTTGTCTCTTTCCCTCCCAGCTTGTCTCTCTCTCCATTTTTCTTGGTCTTGTCTCTTACTCTTCTTTCACTCTTTTCTTTCCTTTAGTTTCCTTCCTCCTCTCCCTCTCCTTGTCTCTTTCCCTCCCAGCTTGTCTCTCTCTCCATTTTTCTTGGTCTTGTCTCTTACTCTTCTTTCACTCTTTTCTTTCCCTTAGTTTCCTTCCTCCTCTCCTTCTTCCTTCCTCTCTACCTCTCCTTGTCTCTCTCCCTCCCGCTCTGCTTGCTTTCCCCTTTTGTCTCAGCTCTTGGATCTCTCTCGTTCCTCTCTTTGGCTTTCACACTCCTTCTTGCTGTGTATTTCTGCTTAGCAACCAAGCTCCTGGGGACTCCACCAGCGAATTCTGCATCCTTTTGTTTGATAGAAAATGATTCTGGGTCATTGGTGATTAAACACCCGTGCCACCCCTCCCCCCAGCTACCACAGTGAGGAAAGCCGATCTGTGCTGGCTGCAGTAAACTGAAAAATAGGAAATGCAGACATCTTCATGGCTGTTTGGGATGTGTCCATCAGCCTGTGGCATAAACTGTACTGCAGATAGGGGAAGACGGTTCTAGAATGTCAGCTCCCTCCAGTCAAACCCTGCTTTTGTATCTCTAGTACCCAGCACAGTGCCTGGCGCACTGAAGGGCATTAATTGATGCTGAGTAGATTGAGAGATGATGCAATAGGTGGGAGGAGGGCGAGGGCAAGGGCAGGCATCAGTCAGCCAGCCAAAAGGTGACAAGCATTTATTTTGCATATACTGCATGCTACATGCTGGGGAGACAGAGAAAGACAATCCTTGCCCTCAAGGGGCTTGAATTCCAATGGGGGAGACTCCCTGCACAAAAGCGTATATGTAGCATTGATGGCAGTTCATCCTTCCGTTCTGATGGGTGGTATTTCTTTTGGCACTTGGAGCACCATCACCTTCTTTCCTTTCCCCCACTTCATCTCTGCCTGTCTCCTTGTCTCTCTGTCTTTGCCTCCATCTCATTATCCATGACTCTATCCCTGTCTCTGTCTCTGTGCCTGTCTGTCTCTTTGACTGTCTCTGTTGCTCTGTCTCTGTTTCTTTATCCTCAACTCTGTCTCTTTGCCTCTGTCTTTGTCTCTTTATCCTTGACTCTGTCTCTCCTCTGTGTCTATGTCTGTCTCTGTATCTGTGTCTCTCTCTTTTACACACACACACACACACACACACACACACACACACACACACACACACCTCTATAACATTTCTGCACCTCTCCCAAAAGTAGCTCATTGGGATACTTTCTTAGCATTATCCTTTGGATAATTAATTTCAAGGAAATTACAGAAATTAATTAAATAATAATAGAAGTTAATTGACAAACCCTAGTGCCTGTGGCATTCTAATGCTCTGTTACATTCTCAGGGGCTGCCCAATGTTTCCTGAATGTAGTATGAACTCCTGAGGCCGGCACTCAAGGCTGCCACAATCTGGCCCCAACCTACCTGGTATATCTTATTTCAGACCACTCCTCTTCATGTGTTGTCTGTATAGGATTCCTCTCCAGTCCAACTTTCATCCTGCTCTACTATCTCTGGGTCTTTGCTTATGCCCTACACCAGCTTAGAGTGGGCACCTCATCTCAGTCGAATGACTCCATTCCTTTATGGACACATTGATACACCTCTCCTATGAAGCCTTGTCTGACCCTCCTCCCCAAGACCCTGAGGGAAAGCCATCACTCCTGACCCTCCACTGCCTCAGTGAAAGACCTCCAGTGTGTGGTGACCTTCCTCTCCTTGTTATTAGAATATGATCCCTCCCCCCCATTCCCCACACTCCACTGCCAAATTGTAAACTAAACTGCAAGCTTTTTGAGGGCAGAGCTAGGGAAGTGAGGTGTAGACCCCACTGGTGCCTTGATAGTCAAGCAAAACAACCATATTTTGGTGAAGGGGACTTATCCACACACTTCTGAAGTTAGACTCTTGCTTGTGTTAGGGAGGGGTGAGAGGAAGGTCTGGGAGGGAGAGACTGTTTCCCCTCCCCATTCAGTTCAGTTCAATGAGCACCCATGTTGTCTTGTTTTTATAGTCTCTGTTTAGGTGTGTTACCTACAGCACACATTTTTATAAATAAAGTTCAAACTACAGTATTAGGCAATACCTGCCATTAGTTTGTGAAGGCAACCTTTGGGTCATAAAGTGAACCACTTGGCTACTGGATAGTGGTATGAACTGGTCTTTTCTCCCACATGGCTTTTGATTTTGAGTTGGGTGGGTCTGTTGACGTCATCCAGTCTTAGACTTTAGAACCAGAGGAGAGGAGACCTACTTTACAGATGCGGAAGCTGAGGTTCACCTTTCTCAAGGTCACACAGGTAACAGGTAGAACTGGCCTGGGTATTCGGGTCTCAAATTCTGTACTTTTTCCTGATACCAGGTAAAGGGACAAGACCATCCTGTGTATTCTCTCTACAAGGTGTATAACCTCAGAAACAGGCCTGTTCTGAGCCAGGTGGTCTGGATGCTGGCAAGCCCATTGTCTGAGTTCTGAGCCTGAGCCTGGTCCTGATGGATGGGGATGAGTAGGTCATCATTAAGAAGAGTGCTGACCCTGGGACAGCTGATGCCTCTAAACCCAGGGCCATGGTCCTGGGGAGGGGACCAGGCGCCAAATTCTGCAGCCCCCTTTGGGATGAAAAGAAACACACAGGAAACCGAGATGCTGCTTAACCCCTTTTCAAATTCTGTGCCGTGCTGTGAGCCTTTGTGGACCCCGCTCTACAGTTACAGCATGAGTGTCTTCTTCTTCCTGGTGGTGACCTCATTGCTTTCTCAGAAGGAGATATGAGTAGGTTCTATCCCCAAGGTGACTTCCTAACTGAGGCATACGGCACAGGTGGTCCTGGAGAGACCCTCTGTGTGGCATTTGGCAGGTGAGCAGAGAAGCTCTAGAAAACAAACAGAAACACTTTCCCAGTCACTGCACACAGGGCTTCTCTCCATCTTGAGGGCTGACTATCAGGGTCAACCATAGAGAAGAGCCAGATCTGGACACCAGGTCGCCTCCTTCCCAAGTGCCATCCTCTTTTCACTAGTTGGTTTCTTTGTATGCATGAAGTGGGATTTAAAAAAGGATTAATTGGGTTCATAGTTCAATAAAACAAACAGTTTGGGGCTTGGCAAATACACAGAGCACTCATGATACAGAATAACTCCCATTTCTGGGTAATTATCTGACTGGGTCAGAGGAATGTCCTCTATGAGCTAACGGGTTCCTTGGCTGAGCCTAAGAACATGCCACTGATGGATCTGATTGGCTGTTCTTTGGGCAAAGGACCCAGGAACAGCAGCACATCCCTGTGCCATGAGGTCATCCTGAGGTCCAGACCCCATTACTATGGGACATATGGTATCACAGGTCTAGTTGGAGGTTTCTCCCACTGGGATTTTGTACAAGGGCTGCTCAGGACCCCATGGTGCTAGGCTGGGAGAAACTGGGTGATTTCAGGACCTTCATTAATGAGTGCTTTTACCAAAGGGTAGGAGCCAAGCCTTGTCATACTACCAAATGTCAGAGTTTGACTGGTTACAGCGAGGGAAGCCTAGACAAACGTTAGCTTGTATAGGCAAAGGAGAATAAATGGCCTATGAGGGTCTATTCAAAGCCTCACAATGATCCCTCACCCAGGACTTACCAAATGCCACCCCTCCACCACAAAGAGCATGCTCAGAGAAGGATGGGGTTGCCGGAAAGGCATGAGGACCACCCCGTAGCCCTTTAGCATCACCCACGCCAGGGAAGTTCTCCACAGGTATGGCCATGGGGGTCATCTGGCTCCACGCCTGGTTCATCTGGTGGAAACTGGGGCAACCTTTGAACAGAGAAAGGGAGGGTTGGAAGACCTGGCCACGATCTCCATGATGGGGATAAGGGCAAGTCTATGAGCTCCATGTGTGTGACTGGAGTCTTTCCCTGGTGTTTGGGCTCTGAGCCAAGGAGGTCCAGGAGGTCAGAATGGGTGTTGGTGCCTACTGAGGCTCAGAAGACTTCTCTGATGGAGAATGCTTGAGCTAGGCTTGGCTCAGCTCCTCTCTTGACTAAAAGTCTCCTGAGGACACAGACCTCCTGCAATGCTGGACAGAGGCCTGGACCTGAGACCCAGGTCTGAAAGCCAGCTGTGACCCTGACTAACGGCTGCTACCTATGGTGTTGACCAGATGAGTCACTAGCTGCTTTGGGCCTCTTGGAGAAAGGAGATAATAAATCCTTGTGCTAGGACGTGCTTCAGATGTGCTGGGAGGGTCAAGAGGGACACTGTGTATAAAGCACATAGCCATTCTGGTGACAGAAATAGGAGCTGTGCTCTTTTCCTTTAGAGAGGCAGAAGACTTTCCTTCCAAGTCCTCTGAGGTAGAGGAAGAGGTTGAGACTCAGGGAGGGAGGTCACCATCACTTCCATGGTTTTGTATCCCCCATAAGGCTGGGCCCAGAGTGGGCTCTGGGCACTCAGTGGGAAATTAAGAGTTAAAGGCAAACTTTGGTGCATATGAGACCTTGGGGATTCTTAAGAGAGTCAGTCACTAGTGGAGAGGGCTGCCCAAAGGGTCTCCCTCCAGCTAACATTCAGCTGCAGTGGGCTCTTTTCCACTCAGCTGCTGGATGGCTTGGTTCCTTCAGCTAATAATGCTTTTTTGGTCAACAAGAGTGGTTCTATATATGTACATTCAGAGAAAGAACTAGAAAGAACAGAGTTTAAATGGAGACTGAAACAAGCTACATGCTATCCATGTTTGGTTTTGTTTCTTCTTTCCCATTGTTCATTCCATTCGTTATAACCCTCCTATACAACCAGACTAATGTCCAATGTGAAAGTATTTGCAGATCCTATACTTGATTGCATGCTACCATAGGTGGGGAGGGGGGAGAGGGAGGAGAGAAAATTTGAAACTCAAGGGATTGTGGAACTGAATCTTGTAAACTAAAAGTAAATAAACAAATCAATTAAAAGAAAAAAAAAACAAGAACGATTCTAGATTTTTCCTAGGGTCTCTGAGATGCAATCAGTTTTTGGAGACCTCCTGAGAAGTCCTTGAAATGGTGGTGATCAAGCAGATTTCTTTCCTTCCTTCCCTTCTTTCTTTCTTCCTTCCATCCCTCCCTCCTTCTGTCCGTCCCTCCCTCCATTCTTCCTTCCTTCCTTCCTTCCTTCCTTCCTTCCTTCCTTCCTTCCTTCCTTCCTTCCTTCTTTCCTTCCTTCCTTCTTTCCTTCCTTCCTTCCTTCCTTCCTTCCTTCCTTCCTTCCTTCCTTCCTTCCTTCCTTCCTTCCTTCCCTCCTTCCTGCCTTCTTAAATATGGTAGGAAAAATACTAGCCTAAACTGTGGAGCTCTTTGCACATGGCAATAGCTATGCAAGGAAGAAGGTACAAAGTTATCTCCATTTTATAGAAGAAAAAAATGACTAAATTTGCCTTTCCCACTGGGTTGGACTTTTCATAATCAGAAATTCCTATTCCCAGATAAATACTAAGCTGGGACCTGAAATTTGCCCTTCTTTGAGCCAAAGGTGGGTCCAGGACTTTGCTCCAGGGTGGGGAGAGAAACTGGTCCAAGGACATTGGTGAGAAAGAGCTCATTCCATCCTACTCTCGTGTAGTTTCCTATTCGAATTATTCTCTTCCTTCTTTTACAATTTTATTATTTATTTTTAACATTCATTTAAAATTCTTGAGTTTTAAATTCTCTCCCTTCCCCTTTTAGCTCCTCCCTGACCCAATCAAGAAGGCAAGAAATATATCAATTATACACATGAAATCTTGCAAAGCATATTTTCATATTAGCCATGTTGCAAGAAAAAAGCAATAAAAATAAAGAAAAAAAATTATGCTTTAATTTTCACTTAGAATTCATCAGTTCTCTTCCCAGTGGTAGAAAGCATTCTTCAAAATGAGTCCTTCAGAACTGTCTTGGATCATTGCCTTGATTAGAGTAGCTAAATCTTCCACAGTTGATCACTGTTATATCCTTGCTGTTCCTGTGTACAATGTTCTCCTAGTTCCGCTCACTTCACTTTGCTTCAGTTCATATAAGACTTCCCAGGTTTTTCAGAAACCACCCCCATATCATTTCTTACAACACAATAGTATTCCATCACAATCATATACCATGATTTGTTCAGTCAGTCCTTAATTTGATTTCCAGTTTTGAGGGAGTGAGCTTTTGGGGGAGGGCTCAGTACACTGGAGAGTTTGGCTTAAGTGTTTATGTCCAGTCCTTGGTTTACTCATATGTCAAACAGGATGGATTCTAGTCACATCTGCTCTGTTTTGCTGACCAGAACTTTCTTGGATGTGCCAAGGAACATGTGTCTAGTGCTTTGCAAACAACAGCTCCCCAGGCTGACTTTCATTCATGAGGCTTTACTTTGTTAATAAGACATCTGAAAACAGGACAGTTGTTCCTCTGATATAGGTGATGGACTCAGTGGCTCAGAGATAGGGAGGACTGGGCTCAAGAGGGATCCAAGGAGGAGGGTACTTGAATTCTGTTGGCATAATGGCCTGAGGGCTAAATCTGTAGGTAAGAAGAGCTGGGTTCAAATTCATCATCAGATAAACTGAACTATCCTACCCTGGAGGCCTGAGTTTCCATATTTATAAATGAGGATAATAATTAGCTTCTGGCTCCCACAGGATGGTTATAAGGAGTCAGTGAGATGTCACATGTTTTGTCCATTTAGGCACCACATAAATGCTAGCCCGAATGATGAGCCTGGTGCAGGGCTGTGAGATTCAGTCATAAGATGAATGGCTGAAGGAGAAGAGGAGAAGGGGAGTCAGGAGAAAGGAGAATTCTTTTCAAGGACCTGAAGGCGGAATGAGAGATGAAGGGCAGAAGCGAAAGAGAGGAAGATTCAGGGAGGACAGCATGAGAGCCTTTGTGATCTGGAGAGCTTTCCCCAAGTGAGTGGGAAGCCTGGGGAGGGAGCATGGCTGGTTGCCTTGGTCATGGTCCAGAGGACTCTCATCCAGCTGTGGGCGTGGGTGGGACAAGATGGTGCCTGAGGCCCTGGGGGCCCCTTCCATGCTTTGAGTTGGAAGGGACTTTCCAGGTCCTCATCGAGTCTAACGCCATTAAACAACATCCTCTTTTACTGATCCCTTTTGTCTTTATCTCACCATTTAAAAATTTCCAATAACAGGCTTCCTCCCCTCCCAATGAGTTGCTCCCCCCCTTAAAAATATTAAATAAGAAACAAGAAAAAAATAGTTCAGTCAAACTACCCAACACATCAACTGAGTCGGGGAGTGCTTGAAATATTCCATCCCTAGAATCTACAGAGAAGGGAGGGAGACAAGTTCGTTTTTTGCTTCTTTAGAGCCAGGATTGGTCACCTATAACCCACAGTGGTCAGTTTTTTAGTGTTTCTATTTTCTGCTTTTTTTTGGAGGGGCAGTTGGGGTTAAGTGACTTGCCCAAGGTCACACAGCTAGTAAGTGTGTCAAGTGTCTGAGGCCGGATTTGAACTCAGGTTCTTCTGACTCCAGGGCTGGTACTCTATTCACTGTGCCACCCAGCCGCCCCATGTTTCTGTTTTCTGTCACCCTTTCTATCTGCATTGTTGTCAGTCCCTGGGTATCTTGTTTTTTTGCTAACCCTTATGTCATTCCGCATCAGCTTGTAGAAGTAAACCTACACTCCTCTGAGTTCTTTGCGTTCTTCATTTCTTATGCAGGGAAGACACCCCCCCACACATATAGAGGGTGTTGGGCCCCATGTGAAGGGACCACAAGGCCCACTGTGATGAGCCCTGTCGTTGTCTCTCCTTCTTCCCCCTTTCTCCAAAGGAGACTTTTCATTCCTACCAAGAGAGAAAGCAGGAGGTTGTGGCTGGAGGCCACTCTGCTTTCCCAAGAAAGAGGATGAGCATTCTGTGTGGATTGTAACTATGTTATTATGTCTTTATCTCTTATGTCTGTCATTATATCTATAGCTAAAATTAAACCTCTCTGCTCCTTTAAATATTGTTGGTCTAGGGGATATGCCTGCTCCTTACTCGTCTTCCTGGTCTTTTCTTTCAAACAGCCTGAAGTGGCATTGGCCTCTCCACCTTCTCTCTCAAAACAGCCCAAAGCAACTCTGTTAGAAGCTTGATGGATCAAAATTTTTAAAAAGAATGTTAAAAATGGTTTTACATGTAATTGGGGAAAATTTAAAAATTAAAAAAATTCCATGTAATCTATTTTGTGATTGTGTCTATATCCTCTATCGTTCATTTCATTTAAAAAAACTGATCAAGCTGCCTCTCCCCTCTTTTATCTCCTTCCCCGCCCACTCAGATGAGTGGCACAAATTCTTCACCTTTCTCTCCTCCAACCTCTTCTTTTTAGGACTCTTTTTCCTGTATTCTCTTTCCAGAAGTCTTCCTCTTTTGGATCTCCCCTTCCAATTTATCTTCCCTTCAAGTTTATTCTGTTTTATTTTCTTATTGATGGGCTATCCTTATTCCCTTTATACCCTTAATGGGGGTGGGGTAAAGATTTGATAGGCAAGGGGGAAACCAAGTTTGACTGTCCTCTTTTGTCAATTTTTGATGGTATCACCTTTGTGTATCCCATATCATCCTCCCTTCTTCCTTCCATCTCTCTCTTTTTTTGGTTCATTCTCTTTTTTCCCCCTTTTAAAAACTGATTTGTTTATTTACTTTTAGTTTACAAGATTCAGTTCTGCAATCCCTTGAGTTTCAAATTTTCTCCCTAGCCTCCCTCCCCCCCACCCCCATGGCAGCGTGCAATCAAGTATAGGATGTGCAAATACTTTCACTTTGGACATTAGTCTGGTTGTATAGAAGGGTTGTAACTGATCTTCCTTCCATCTCTTACTCTGAGCAATATCAATTTATGAGAGAACCAATGCTCTTTGTTTCCCAAATCCTGGGGCATGGTCTTACATCTTGCTCTTACCATGATTAGTCTACAGTCTTAAGGTCAAACTAGGGTCTTTTTCTATGTTATTTCTCCTGCACTACCAACCTTGGGGTGCTTCCTGTCTTTCAGAAGTCATATATCACCTTCTCTTGGGAATAGATGACTGTCCAGGGCAGTACCACCTCTTCACAGAGAACAAGGTGAACCTACATAGAAATGCCCCAAGATGAAACCCCTTATAATGTTCCAGTATATTATGACAGGCATACATCTCTCGTCGTTGAAACGTTCTTTAGGGCCATTCTGTCTTCCCCCTTCCATGACAGGGTCCTTTCCTTTTTTCCTCCGTTCACCCCATTCCAATCCCCCTCTCCCTTTGCTTTGGCACCCCTCATTCTTACTGAGACACTAAGGGGATTAACTCTTCTCTCTTCCTCTTTGAAGGATGCATCGCCCACTCTCCTCCCTTATTGACCTGCCCTCTCCCCTCCTAGCCCTGTCCCATTCTGTTGTTCCCCTTCCACACAAGATGTTGCTGAAGTTATCAGGATGATGGGACTTTGGCCACGGAACAGCGATCTAACCCTTTCACCTTTACTCCATCTCATTCTTTAAGTTCTCCTAAAGTCTTCGAACCCTTCTGCTTTTTCACAATCCCTCGATGGTTCCTTTTGCATCTTCTTTGATTTTATAGACCAGTCTTTCTCTTTTAACAAAACAATACCTTCTCCTGAAGTATTACACTCAGTTTGAAGTATACTCAGTTTTGCTAAAAAATTTTTTTAACTAAAAAAAGAAAACAATACAAGAGAATTTGTTTCATTAGCTTGACTTTAAAGTTGTATTTATCTCCTTTTCCTATTCCACTGTTATTTTAGTTATTTGCAAATACATGAATATACTCATGATTTTTAAAAAAAAGGAATCGCCACTTTCATTGAATATGCATCCCTTATTTCATCATTAATTAAGCTCAAGTTTGCTGAATATGCCATTTTTTTGTTGCTTCTTGCATCTTTTTTTTTAGAATGTATTATTTCACTTTCTCCTAGTATTCTTCAAGAATATGGAATAATCCTGTTTCAGTTGAATTACCTTTCTTTACTATTTGAAAGGGTTTTTAAAATCTCTTTTTGCTGTTTTGGGGCAAAATTTATTTGTTATTGAAGTTGTCAAATTTCATTCATACATGACTTAAGATCTACAATCCACATTTAATATTTTTAGAGGTAACCTCTGGATTCTCCCAATCAATGCCTTGCTGTCTGAATTTGGAATTTCTGGTTAATTTCCTTGTATTATTTACTATATTGTGATGTTTAAGTTCTTTGATTTGTCATGGTCTACTGGGAGGCCTATGATTCTTAAGCTGTCTCTGTCCATCCTGTATTCAAGGTCAGTCACTTCAGGTTGTATAGAATTCAATTTTTTGTTAACTTGGTGAACTTTTGTTTCTTTTCTGTCAAATGTTCTTCCATCTCAGTATTTTTATGTTCTAAGTGTGTTATTTCCTCTCTCAGGTTCTATGCCTTTAGTAAGATTCTCCAGCATGTGTTCAATTTTTTTCTACTCTGCGCTTTGCATTTTTAAATTCTGCATTTGTGATTCTGATTCAGCCTTAAATTTGTTCCTAATTCTTCTTTTATGCATTTCATTTCTTTTTTGAATCATTTTGTTCAGTAACAATTGTTACTGTCCCATGACTTTACAGAGAAGGCAGATGAGCCTGGGAGAGGCTAGGTTGACCAGACTCACACAGGTAGTACATCTCCAAGGCAGAATTTTAATCAGCTCTTCCTGATGCCCGGTTCAACACTTGATCATCTCTGCCATGCTGCCTCTCACAAATGGAGAGCATAGAACCAGAATTCGAATCCAGACTCTACTTCCAAGACTGAGCGCCTGCTCCACTCTGCCAAACTTCTTCCTTCAGTCACTTCTGGAAAGTATTCATTCAACAACCTTTTCTTAAAGTGACTACTGTGTTCGAGCACTTTACTTTCAGTGCAGGGAAGTAAAAGTTGGAAATAAAAGTGGCAACAAATCATATTTTTATGGGGACCGACTTCATGCACAAATCCTAGCAGTGTTAATGTTGATTTACTGCTAATCCTAACAGTAAATTTTGCACAAGAGGAAGCAGAGGCTCCAAGGAGGGACTCATCTTAGATTCCCCGGCTAAAATCCCATTGCTGTCTCCTTGCATCCACTCCTGCTCACTGTGGGATTTCTAGAGAATTATGGAAGTCCTTGTGCCCTGCTGTTGAAAACTGCCCACCTGGTCATTAAGGAGGTCTGCTTGGAGAAAGCTTGGTGCTCTGCAGCCCAATGTCTGTCCTCATTTACTCAGGGAATAGGATTTGGAGTCAGAGTGTGGGGCTGAAATCCAAGTGTGGTCTGTCTGAGCCTCTGTACCTGAGGGCTGGCCAGGGCAAGTGCTTCCAGCTCTAAATCCACAGTCCTGTGATCTGTTCCTATATCTTTATTCTTACCCAGAAAGAAACAGACCCAGAAAAGGAAGAGAGCCCAGAATAGAGACTCTGAGCCAGACTGGGTTGTTCTCCATTGGTGCTCGCCCTTCTCAGACTCTGAGCTCCCAAGAGGCAAAAGGGAGCGGGGCCGAGAAGAGAGAGTGGCTCACCTTGTTTCTCCAAGCATGAAAAGACAAGTCTCATTGTAGCGCCATTATAACCTCATGCCTCTACTCCTTCCAGGGGCCTGGCTCAACCAACCTGCCGAGCTGTGACACCTTCTATGATGTCATGGCTCCTGTCGCTATGGCAGCTGCCCCCATTCTGTCCTGTCTACCTTTTTCCGTAGAAAGCTCTGAGCAGATACAAAAAGTATTGGAGTCTCCAAGGTCTTGGGCTCTAAACTCAATTGCCACTGAGCCCTTGGCAGGCTTCTGCCTCTCTCTGGACCTGTCTTCTCATCCATAAAGTGGGGAGGATGATGATGATGACACCTCCCAAGGTCTTCAGGGATGAAGGAGATTGAGCATAGAAAGCATTGTGCGAACCTTAGTTTAGAGATGCTGCTGGTGCTCACGTTTCATCTGAGCACCACTTCTTAGGACAGATGTTGAGAAGCTGGAGAGTGGCCAGAGGACATGATGGGGAAGGGTCTGGAGGAGGAGTCTGAAGGAATCAAACCCATTTAGCAAGGAGAAGGGAAGGCTTGGGAGGGACCTGAGAGCTGCCTTGCAGTATCTGAAGGAAGCAACGGGTTTTATTCTGTTTGAAGCTGAATACCAGGAGAAACCTCTCAGCAATGAACGGTCCCCAGGTGGAAGAGCCCCTTGTAGAGAAAAGGGGTTCTTAACAAAGACTGAGCACTCATCAGGTGTGTAGTTTGCTGTAATTCAGTCATTTTCAGTCACGTCCAACTCTCCATGACCCCATTTGCAGTTTTCTTGGCAAAGATACTAGAGCAGCTTGCCATTTTCTTCTCCAGCTCATTTTACAGCCCCTCTATCAATACAGGTCAGCACCTTTTCTGTCATTTATAGTCTGATAGTTTGCCAAAAGTGGCTTCATGGATTGAGTGCAGAGCTCAGAGGCAGGAAGTTCAGAATTCAGATCCTGTCACAGACATTTACTCTCTCTCTGATCCCGGGCAAATTACTTTGCTTCAGTTTTCTCATCAGTGAAATGGGGATAATAACAGCACCAAGCTCCCAGGGCTGTTATGAGGAGCAGATGAGATCATAATATGCATAAAGATCTTTGGAAACCTTCAAGTATAAAGTAATGGTTGTTGTTGCTACAATTATTATTATATTGCTGCATGGGGGCACTGAGATTTGGCAGGGTCCCACCACTCTATGACAATTCAGATCTCCAATGCTGAAAGCCTCCCTCTGCAGAGTAACTCTCTGTCTCCACTGGGGTCCAATTCCTTTTCTCCTCTGGCTAACACGTCATCTCTCCTGGGCACCTCTGCTGGACTTCAGCAGCCATGTTTGTTGGTCTGCACGAGGAGAGTGGTTGTCTAGGATCAGGGACTCCAGAGTGGTTATGAGAGATGAATGACCCCAAAGACCAGCATGTTGCTCTGAGTTCTGCTGACTGCTGACAAGGTTCACTGTCATGGCCCTAGGTTATAGAAACCAAAAGAGCTTGGGTGTGTATAAACCTTGGCTCTCTTCCCAACACATTTTCCATTAGATAATTAAGACCAGGACTTGGAGCCCCCTTCAATCTATCAGGTGTGTCAGTTGCATGCCTTCCTAGATGATCCCACATGTGTCACACTTTCCTCTACTCCTAACATGATGGTAACCTCAAGACTGTCAGGAGAAATGTTTAAATTTCCACTTTATGAAGAAAGGAACCAAAGTATTAGTTCTGCTTTTTATAAAAATGATCAGTTTACATAACTAATCAGGGTGCATCATAAGTTTTAACTTTCTGTTTGCTGTATTAAAATGTTATGCATCATTTAAAAAATACCCAAGGAATTACCCTTTGTTTTGAATGATGCATGAATGGAAGTAATGCTGGTTGGCAGTATTTGATTGCAAGAAATCAATAAAATAATTGTGTTTTTTTAAAAAAAGAAATTTTAAAAGAAAGCTACCCAGATATTTTAGAACCAAAGTGGACCAAAGTGGAAATAGAAAGTATCCATTGGCCTCCTCCTGAAAGAAAGCCCAAAATGAAGATTCCCTGGGATATTATAGTCCAAATCCACGGCTTCTTGGGACAAAGAAAAAATGCTACAAGTAGTCAAAAAGAAAGAATTTGAGTACCAAGGATACCACAGTCTGAGTCAGGATCACACGCTATAAGAGCAGAGAGCTTGGAAGAGGATATTCCCAAAGTCAAAGACTATGAGATTGCAGCCAAAAATAACTTACCTGGGAAAACTAAGTATAGCACTGTAGGATACTTCTACTAAGTGTTTCTAATGGAAAGGTCAGAGATGCAGAAACTTTAAAGTTCAAACACAGGAAGGAAGAGAAGCACAAACACATGAATACACATCGAAAAAGAACTAAAGAAAGAGAAATTGCCCCTGTTCAGATAAGGACACATGATACACAGGAACCTTCTGAAGTCTATCATCGTCCTTTTTGAGCGGAGTCTTCTGGAGCCTGGCCTTTCCAGCTCGGAGCTGCTTGTTTTCTCTCCTCAACCTTTCGTTGTCCGCCACAAGAAAGTCCACGTGTCCCTTCAGATCGGCGATCTTGGTTACCTGCTCTTCTACTGTGGTTTGGTCATCTTTGGGGACTTTGCTGCCGGGACATGGTTCTGTTGGGTCTTTCCTCTTCTGAAGGAGAAAAAGAAGAGTGTCTGGGTCCCTGTCGAGGACCGCTGGCACTGTGGCAGGACTACACTGCTGAGACCTGGGCACATGTAGGCCCTCAGACCCATCCTCAGTGAGCGACCTGCTGGACGTCAGGAGTCTGCTGGGCTTTCCACCTTTCCTCCCGATTTGTCCTTTTCCACCCTTCCTAAATAAGTAGTTGTTTCATGTGGCCATCCCTTTGCAATTCCAGTGATAACTGAGCCCGCTCACACTGTGTCAGTTTCATGGCTTCAGAAAGATGTGGAGCCGCCTTCTGGTGACACAAAATGGCCTCTGTATTTCCCTGCCTCCAATGACTGGTCTGCTTTCCTGCTCTGTTGATTAGCCAGGTTGAGCGGCCCGTCCATCACTTCCATAGACGCCTGGGCAGGGGGCGGCGGCGGCGGCGCCCCGGCTCACGGAGAGCCGGTGGAGGGCATCGCTGGGACAGGCCCTGGAGCCGGGTCAGCGCCGCTGCCGAATCAACACAGCCACCGCCGCCGCTTCCCCCTCCCCGAATCAGACGCCGCCCCTAAGATTTCTTGAAATACGACGTCTGTGGCTCTCGTTTTTTAAAGCTATGGTGTTCATTTCCTCCAATTATTGGTAAATTTGTAACCACAAGTCAGTAGTCTGGGACATTGGACTGATTCTTAACGTCATACACAGGGATGTTAAAGATAGATGAAATGCCTGTGGACTCTATTTGACCAGTTGGTTCTGTGTTCTAAAACACTTTGGCTACTGGAGACAAAGACTCTTCTTTTGTGGAGAAAGTCACACATAGCCAAGGCCCTGAGAACAATTAAATTCATCTCCTTAAGAGCTAAGTAGCTAAGAGTACTCCTCTCTCTGGTGTTGAATGTGGAAGGACCTGCCTACCTCAATGAAGGAACTAAAGATTAAGCCTCTGGAGTCAAAGTGAGAAGAAATGTAGGGCCCACTTTTCTTAGGGGCAGAGAAGTGAAACCTTAGCTGAATTTTCCAGAGGAGGTAAGAAGACGGTAGCATAAAGGCACCCCACAACCATATACCCAATCAATCAGCTGATCAATAAACAAAGCTAAGTGTCTACTATGTCCCAGACACTTAGTAGGGCAATGCTCATTCCAACCATGAGATCAGTAGAGACTCTATGTATCTGTGTATCAGGGCAGACCAGTAGAGAGCAGGCCTGGTGGGAGAATCAAGGCAATGATCTTGCTAAAATCTACCCACGGCCCTGCCATATCTCCTCCTTGAAGGACCACTTGACAGAGTTGCTACTGGTCCCATTTCCAACACAGTTTGGACCACTACGTGGCTGTCCTATTACCCCTCTAAGGTCCTGTCGCTTTGTGATGCTGATGCCTTGGAGGGCCTGTATTTCGAGCTCATTTGTTGGCTTCCAAAGAGCCCTACTGATCACTGGTTTGGAAAACATGAAATGGGGGTATGTTCAGTGACTGGAGGGGCATCAGGGATAAGTTCTCTGCATCTGAATTACCTGAGAAACATCTCTTTGGATTCTAGGATGTGGTGTGACATTGTGGGTGGCACAGAAAGAGGGCTCCCATTTTCACATCCTTACCTTGGGTCTCTATAGCAACTGTCCTCCAAATATCACGGAGCCGTTTGCACTTCTCGCTTCATTTATGATTTATCACCTCCTTTGGGTGGGGGGAGTGGAAATCTAGCCAGAGACGTGATTGGGCCCTAAGCCACATGAGCTCGCCATGCCCTCTCTCTGTGATTCCCTGATTCTTCCCCTAGTTAATGGTGTTTTAGGCTGCATACAGAGACACACGCAGAGCACGAGAAGGGGTGGGGAGTCCTGCACAATCTGCTCCTAGAGCTCCCTTGGCTTTCATTGACTTCTCTACACAGGTGGCTCCTGGTTTCTAGATCCAATCCTGCTGCTCTCTGCCTCAGCAGATCCCATGCAGTGCTGTGTCCCGTTACAAGTTGTAAACCTGGGTTTGTCCGGGGGAAGAGGGAAGGCTGGAGACCATATTATTACAAGGATCTGAAAATCAGCATCACTGGGGCAAATCCAGGTTATCCTGCATGCTTTGTGACCCTGGGCAAATCACTTCCCTCTCTGGGATCCAGATGAGAGGGCTGAACTCAGCGGCAAAAATGAACTCCACAGGCAGATCCGTGATCCAAAGTATTTGAAGACATCTTCCTTCTCTTCCTCTCGGGCATCACCCTAATTCTAGTTGAGAGACAGAGAAAGAGGAGGCTACTCCTAAGGGGCTCAGACTTGACATTGTCTGGTCACTGCCTCAATTCTATTGAAAGGGAAGAGAGACTTTGTCCCTCACCCCAGTTTCCTCCAAGAAGGTGGTTAGGTTGTTGGTAGAGAGGAAAAGAATTTTGTGCAGGGCATGGTTTCAGAGGTGAATCTTAAAGAAAGACCGATAAGAATATCTCAACCAGGTGCCACCAAGGACTTTAGGTAAAAATAGAGGTTCTCAAACATTTTGGTCTCAGGACTTCTTTACACTCTTAAAAATTATTGAGGGCCTGCCTTTTTCGGTTTCTGGCTTTCAAGATGACCAAGAAGAGGAGGAATAACGGAAGTGACAAGAAGGGCACGTGCAGCCCATCAGATGCACCAACTGTGCCCGCTGCGTGCCCAAAGACAAGGCCATCAAGAAGTTCGTCATCCACAACACTGTGGAGGCGGCGGCCGTCAGAGACATCTCCGAGGCCAGCGTCTTCGGCTCCTACGTGCTGCCCAAGCTGTACGTGAAGCTGCATTACTGCGTGAGCTGCGCGATTCACAGCAAGGTGGTGAGGAAGCGTCCCGGGAGGCCCGCAAGGACCGCACGCCCCCGCCCGCTTCAGACCCGTGAGTGCTGCCCCCAGACCTCCTCCAAAGCCCATGAAAAGAGCTAATTGTCCATCAACATTCCTGAACCTATCAGAGGAAAATAAAATGGTTGGTCTATCTTAAAAAAAATTATTGAGGGTCCTACCTCCAAACAACTTTCAGTTAGGTTGGTAATATCTATTGATATTCTACTATAAATTAAAATATCTTACTATTATTATGAAAAGAATTTTGGTCTTCCAGACTCCTTGAAAAGGGTCTTGGGGCCCCCAGGGCTCTCGACTGCACTTTGAGAACCACTGAACTGAATTACTGTCCTAACATTTTTCTGGAGCTCAAGCATCTCCAGCACCATGGGTCTGTCATCTCCACACAGGTGACTCCTAGTCTCTATGTCCAGCCCCAAACTTTCCCCTGAGTTTCAGTTCCACATCACCAATTACCCACTGGACATTTCAAACTGGATGTCCCAAGGACACCTTAAGCTCTACATGTCTAAAACTGATCTCATTAACTATCCTGTTGTCTTTCCCTTCCACCTCTATTCTTTCCTATTTCTGTCAAAGAAACCACCATCTTTCTAGTGAAATCAGCTCAGTCATTTATGAAGCATCTCCCACATGCCAAGTTTAATGCTAAGCCAACACTCTCCCGGATTCATTCTTCCTCACCTCCACATGTCCAATCAGTTGCCCTTGTACTTCTATGTTTTCTCCACTGAACCAAAGCAAGGGAGAAAGATGACATGATAGAGGGATGGGGAAGGAGGAAGTCACAAACTCCATGCCTTCCCAACAGCTGACTTAGTCAATCAAACCTTGCCCTGGCTCAGTGGTGTACCCAGGACCCAACTATCTTAACACAGACTTAGGAAGGTTTAGAATTCCAAAAGGCAAGTACAAGAAAACATGGAGCTTAGAATCAGACAGCAAAGCAAGTCAGCTTTCTGGAGGGGAGAGATTCCCACAATGGAGGGCAGGGCAGTCAGGGAGAAAGTCTAACAGGGCAGGTCGTCTTGGCACCCAGGGAATTAGAGGCTGGTTGATATCTGTACTCCCCAACAGTGGGGAAAAGAGCTTTGGGCTCTCATTTCTGGTCTTCATTGGGGGGCTTGATTTTTCTAGCATTACTAGGGCTTCTTCATTTAGTGGATTGTGGAAGCTAAAATCATCATCACATCATGATGGTGCCCTCCCCAGTATCCAGACTTCCCAGTGCAAAGGTTCCAGATGCCTCAAGTCACCTCTATGGCACAGACCCTTGGATTAGGGTGGACTGACCATGGGATTCAAGGGAAAAGAGCCTTTTGTGAAGAGGGAGCAGGTTTGGGACCTAGAAACCACAGCAGACATGTTAAAGATATCCTTTACTGTCCACAATGTAGTAAAATTATATTCAATGAAAGTCCTTTGAAGAGAGGAGTAAACTTAATTGGAAGCTAAATAACAGCCCTAAAGAACTGATGAGTCAAAGAACAATCACAAAAACAAAAGACAATTTCATCAACGAAAATAACAACAAGGAGACAACTGACCACATTTGGGGGGATGTGCTCAAGTCGTCCTTTGGGGAAGTTTACATCTCCAAGCTTTTACCTGCAAAAGAGAGGAAGAACAGACCAGTGCTTTGGTGACATAACTGAAACGCTAGAAAAGAAATAAAAACCATCAACTAAACACACTATAAAGATCTAAGAAGAGATGTACAAAACTGAAAGGAGGAAACCCGACCAAATGGATAAATGACAGTAGTATTGAGTTGGGGGTTTTGGAGGGGGGAGAACTAATAAATTATAGTTAGCTAATCTCAGGAAAGAAAGAATGAGAAAAAACCATTCTTTGTATTAAAAGAGAAAAAGGAGAATTCACAATAAATGAAAATTAAATAAAGGAAATTAGCAGAAGGTATTTTGTCCAATTATATGCCATAACTGAACTGCTTACTTTAGACAAAATGAATAAATATTGATAAAAAAATAAAATGCCTATGCTGACAAAACCAAAATAAATTATTTAAATAGCCAAATATCAGGGGATAAAAGAAGTCGAACAAGCCATGAACAAACTCTAAAAGGAAAAAAAATGACTTAGAAACAAATGACTTTACAAGTGAATTCTATCAAACATTCACAGAGTAATTAATTCCCATTTTCCTTAAACCATTTGCAAAAATAGGAAAGTAAAGGATTCTTCTAAAAATTTTCTATCATTCAAAAATAGTCTTTATACCCAAATTGGGGAGAGCAAATGCAAAGAAAAAAAACTATACAGCAGTATCCCCAATGAACATTGATGAAAAAAATACCAAATGAAATATTATCATGAAGGCTACAAATGCATATTTAGAAAGATCATGTAATATGACCTGGTTGAATTTGTACTAGAAAGGTAGGGATGGTTTAATACAAGGAAAACTATAAACACAGTGGACCACTTAATAACAAAAATAATAAAAACAACACTAGTATTTTTCTACTAAAATTTCTATTTTAAGTTCCAGATGATCTTTCTGCCCTTTCCCTTACCTATTAAGAAAGCAAGAAATATAAAACCAATTTCAAATACAAAATCATACAAAACAAATTCTCTGCATTAGCCATATTCAAAAGAAAAGGAAAGAGAAGAAGAAATGCTTCAATCACATTCTGAGTCTGTCAGTTCTCTTTTTGGAGGTGAGTAGCATTTTCATAATAAATCCTTTGGAGTTGTGGCTGGTTATTGGATCAGAATTATTGAGTCTTTCACAGTTGATTATCTTTACAATATTGCTGTTAACTATGTAAATTATTCTCCTGGTTCTGCCCACTTCACTTTGTATAGGTTCAAATGAATCTTCCCAGGAAAAACCATATTATTGTATCAATAAATGCTGGGAAAGTATGTAACAAAATTCAATGTCTGTTTCTGTTAAAAGCCCTAGGAAGAACGGGAATATTAACACCCCGATTTAATATGCTAAACAGTATCTATCTAAAACCAAGAGGAAACCTTGTATCTACTAGAGAAAGGCTGAAGACCTTCCCAGTAAGATAAGGAGTAAAGCAAGGATGTCCATTAATAACAATTTAATAAGAGTAGCTTTCATTTATGAAGCACCTACTATGTCCAAGGCACTGTTCGAAGTCATCTTCACAACCATCCTGGAAGGTAAGGGTATTGTTACTGTCACTTTACAGCTGAGGAAGCTGAGGCAGAGGGAGGCTAAGTGACTTGCCCAGGGTCATTCAGCTAGCAAGTATGTGAGGTTGGATTCAAACTCAGACCTTCCTGACTGGGCCCACTGTACCACCTAGCTGCCAATATAATATATATAATATATTAATAATAATATAAAAATAATATATTTCTAGGAATATTAGCTATAGTGACAAGATAAGCAAAGGAAATCTAGTGAATAAGGTTAGAGAAATAGGAAATAAATTTCTTACTTTTTCCAGATAATATGCCATGGCAAGAGCCCTGGATTTGGAGTGGAAGGCCCTGGGTTTGAATCCTGGCTGTCCCTTTGGTTCCAGAGAGCTTCTCTTGAAGCAGTAGCTCCCTCATCTCTGAGTCTGCACCCCCATCTCCTCTGTTCCAGGGCCTTTTCCTGAATTGGGTTACAGCAGTAAACCAAGTCTAGGCCTTCTCCATCTTGCTCCTTCTGACCCCAGGACCCACCATTAGAAGGTGAAACAGAAGGATTTCACAAAGGGGAAGGGGAAGGACCAATCAGGGTCCCCCCACTCAAGAACTCCCTCTCCTGCCTTACCTCTCATGTGGATTTATCTAAGCAAGAGCTCAGGCAGTCCCACTTCTGTTGTTGCGAGGACTCAGTTTCCTCTAAAGGCACTCTCAGGGCTCCTCCACAAAGTTGAAGCTTGCACAGCCCATTCTTGCATTAAAAGGGAAGACCAGATCCCATTGTCTGCTTTACTTCCTCCTCCCTGGTTCCTTTTCCACCTCACTCAAGCAAACCTGTAATATTCATTTGGACAGCTTGTGATTCAGTGACAGAGTACTTCTCAGGGTTCAGAAGGATACTTATGTCTACAAAAACCTCAGCAGAGGAAAAAAAAAAAAGACAAACCAAATTCTCCAAACCGGCCCTGCCAAGCGTTGTTCTCAGCCCACTCCTTCTAAGGGCTGCATGACCTAAATGAGTCAGGAAACCAGGCAGCTGTTCTTTCTTCCTGGCCCACCATGTGTACTGCCAGCCCAAGGCGATCTGACTCCAGAGTACATATGAAGCATAGACTATTGTTAACATCGCTGCATCCCCAGCAGATCACTGAGACCCTAAATTACAAACACACTGAGGATCTGTGTCAGATGGAGAAGATTTCCACCCCAGAGGGGCTCCTGGCAATGGAGAAACCAATCATGTGCCCAGACTGTAGACCAAAAGGCCTGGGGGCTGGGCACATGGACCTAGAATGACCTTTAAGGCCCTAAGCAAACATCATGGTGTTCCAGACTGACCTTTCCACAATTCTGCTTTTATCAAGCTGTGTCCTGATCCCTAATGGATTCTCTATTGCACTCCCTTCGTATCTGTTACAAATGCCCCCCTTCCCTAGCTGCCTCCACCTCTCTCCTTCCTCTGTGCAAAGGACCATGTCTCAAGGTTATCTGTTAAGAGCTTCTTCTCCTTTCCTAGCCCACATTTCAATTTACCTAATTTTCTACTTTATTCCAGGATTGGAGGGTGATTCAAGGTTTCTCCTCACCGAGAGTGCCCTCTCTATTTATGCCCTTGATCCCATCCCTACCCATCTCCCCCAGAACTTACGGCCTGCACTCACTCTTCTTGAAACCCAAGAGCCAAGGAGAGGCCACAGGAGCAGAGTGGGCCTCCCACCAAGGACACAAGAAGGTAGCTGTGGGATATCTCTCTGAGGTCCACCTAGAGCTGGCTCTGGTCTGGTCTGGCTCTAGACTCATTTCTGCTCAGCCTCCATCCTATGCACTCTTCCTCTGCCTTGCCCAGCCCACATGGCCACAAGGCCTACAACTGGTGTCTGAATGCCAGCCAAAGGCTTGGGCAGCCCTTGCTCTGCCTCCCCAGCTGCCCTGCAGACCACTTTTAAGAGCCAGGCAATTTCATTACACACAACCTAGCTTTGTTCTTCCTGGAAGGAATTCTTATCCTGTGCCAGCTCTTCCACACAGACCACCTTAAAGGGCTATGTCTGTGTCCTCTTTCTTCATGGTTCACAAAGGTCAGGCCTCAGCCTGAAGAACCAGTCAGACTGTTCCATCTTAAGCCCTGTTGACATGTGGGATCCATTGCTGCAAATCTAAGGTCAACCTTTCTGAAGACCAATGGGCTCTGAAGGGAGGCCCTGGAAGGAGCTTGGTATGGGAGTCCAAAATCCTGTGCTGGAATCCTGGCTCAAAGAAGAACTTACTGCGTGACTCTGGGCAGGTGGCTTTCCCTCTCTGGGCTTCAGGTTTTTCATCTGTAAAATGAGGGGATTAATCACAGTTATAGGTCATCCCACTTTCCAGGAATGCTATGAGGAAAGTACTCTGTGAAACTTGACCTTTTTTAATAGTTGTTTTTAGGAAAGTACGTGCTTAGGACTATCAGTGAACACTGAGGGCTAGTTGGAAAGTCAGTCAATGAATAATTTAAAAGAATCTTCTATGTGCTGGGCATTATGCTAAGAGAGGGAAGGATGGGGGAGGTGAGATGATTTTCTTTTCTCTCTCTCTCTCTCTGTCTTCCTCCCTTCTTCTCTCTGTCTCTCTGTCTGTCTGTCTTTGTCTCTCTCTCTTTGTCTCTCTCTCTCTCTCTTTCTCTCTTTGTCTCTTCTCTCTCTTCTCTCCCTCCCCCTCTGTCTCTGTCTCTATCTGTCTCTCTGTCTCTGTCTGTCTATCTGTCTTTTTCCTTAAACTACTAGGGAGTAACATCTCCTCCTTCTCCCTCTGACTGCATCCCTATAGTCCCAATCACTTGGTCCCCCTGAAATATATCCTCTGTGCAGCCCCCAGTTGCTCCAACTTGATCATCTTAGAAATGACTCTCTTTAATGCCTCACCCTTCTTTCGAAAACAAAGAAAACAAGAGGGAGCCTGGGAATCCTGCTGTGCTTCAGTTTCCCAATGTGTAAAATGGGGGTTGGGGTCTAACATTTAAATAAACAAGCATTCATTAAGTGCCTGCTGCATACCAGGCACTGTGTCAGGCTCTTCACAAAGATCATCTCACTGAATTCTCACAACAGCCCTGAGTCACAGGTGCTGTTATTCCATTTTATTGATGAGGAAACTGAGTTTAACAGAGACAGGGTAACTTGTCACATAGTCTGACCTCTAAATGTCTGAGGCTGGACTTGAACTCAGCTCTTCTTTACTCCAGATATGACTGCTTGGGGGTGGGCTAACCTCTCTTCTCCTTTCTGCATGACTTAGTCTGCTACTCTGGTCACTTCCCCCATCTCACCCTGACCGCCACAGGTTCTAACCTCAGCACTGGAAGGGTCCTTGGCAGAGGTCTAGTTCAGCCTCTGCCTGAGGGCACCCCCTCTGCAGTCACCTTGACCAAGGGGTATGCAACCTCTGCTGTAGAAGCTTCAGTGTTGGCAAGTTCACTCCCTTGGAAGGGAGCCCATGCCACCGTGAGATGCCTGCCACCAAGCTTCTGTCAGCGTCATTGCTGTTCTCCCTACTCGGCCATCTTGGTTCTGAACCTCCAGCCCCAGAAGCCTCTTCTCTGTCTTCCTCCTTTCTGTGAAAGCCCTCCAGGTACTTGAAGGTTCTTCCCAAGCCTCCCAAATCTTCTTTTCTCCAGGCCGTCTCCACAGCTTTGAGCCTTCTCATCGTCTCTCTGTCCTGGTTGCCCCACTCTGGCCTGATTCTGGCTCCTTCATCTCCTTCCCTAGACCTTGTACTCAGGTCTGATCCCAGTTCTGGAGGGAGTGGGACCAGGGCAGGGAACAGTGAGACTCTGACCTCCCTGCACTTGTATGCCATATTCCATCTAGATGGGATCCTATGCTGAAGAACTCTAACAATAATTCTCTTCACCAACTCATCCCTTTCCATGAATGGGGAAGTGAATTGAGATTGCTTATCTAGGTGTGAAGCCACAGAACCTGGGTTCAAATCCCAGCTTTGCCACTTATTTTTTGTGTAACCTTGGTCTAGTCACTTAAGCAATTTTAGCCTGAGTTCCTCTATTTGTAAAGTGAGAGGGAGGTTTCAATCAGATGACCATGAAGCCCCCTTCCAGTTCCCACGAAATCAGTCTGGAAAGCTAGTGTATAGCAGAGTGAGAAGGGTTTAAAGGCTCAACCCAGTCATCTGACTCCTAATCCCAGAACTGTTTCCATCTGCTCCTCACCTCCTCCCCAATCCCAGCCTAGAGCTACGCCCCTTTGCCCAAGACTGTTCTATGTGATGCTGTCAGGGGAGGGGGCACATTGATATTTCCACTGGTCACTCGGATGGGGCAGTGGGTGCGAGGCAATGAGAATGCTATGTACCTTAAGTCCATGGGTGGGGAAGGATGACAGGAAAGGATAATCATTATCGCCACCCTCACCCTCTTCCATCTTCAACCTCTTAAATCAAGACAAATCCTGACTGCATCCCAGACAGCCTTGGGAAGGACCAGGGGCACAAATGACATGGCCATTGCCCTATGAATAATGATAGGACCCATAAAAATATAGGACAGGACATCACTCCCGTACCTTCATCTTGATTCTCTGCACACCAAGAGTCAAGCCTGGCGCAGGCAAACTGTTGCCCCCTGGACTTCAGGTCAGGGGAGGAGAGAGGGGGAAGTGACACTTCAGTATCCATTTCCTGACTACAGAGCCACCAAATCATAGAATCTGAGGGTCAGAAGGGACTTTAGTGGTCATCTAGTGCAAGTCACCTGGTCCTTTCTCCGTGACTGGGAAAGTCTGTTGGCAGCAGGTCAGCCACCTGCAATAGCACAGAGGATTCAAGCTGTGGTTGACCAAGGGGCAGCTCATCCAGCTGGGTACTGAGACTATAGGGATGCTATGACCTGTCAGAAGGTGCTTGAATCCTCCAGAACTCCTGTTTCCCTGACTGCACACAGCAGATTCCCAGGCATGGTGACCTGGAGCTGCCAAAACAGCAACAGCAGCCAGGACGAAACTTGCCTCAACAGATACTGCGCTGTCTGTCATCAGATGGCTGCAACCCATGCTGGTGGGCCACTGACTCCTTGTGTGATCTTGGTCCTGCCCCCAGAACTCTCCTTTCCACTTGTACAATGAGGACCTTGTAGAGGAATGTTGTTTGGGTTTGGATTTACTAGGGAGTCCCTAAAGTCCCTCATGTCTCTGAGATGCTGAGACTCTGAACCCTTTCAGACTCACAGAGAGCTGGGAAGGAGCTCAGGGACCACCTTGTCCAGTCCATCCACCAAAAGGTAGCCTCCCATAGTTTATCTGTCTAAAGGTTGTCCCTCCAGGCTCTGCATGAATTCCTCTGAGGAATGGAGGTTCATCTCTCCAGGCAGTCTGCTCCGTGTTGGACAGCTCTCATGGTCAGGAACTCTTTCCTGTCAAAGGGAAAAGAAGAAAACAGTCATTTATGAAACACCTACTGTGTGCCAGGAACTGCTAAGCATTATACAAATAATATCTCCTCTGATCCTCACCCTGGGAGGCAGGTGCTGTCATGATCCCTACTCTTCAGCTGAGGAAATGAGCAGACAAAGGGGAAGTAACTTGCCCAGAGTCACCTGCCTCTAAGTGTCTGAGCTCAGATCTTCCTGACTCCAAGACCAGCGCTATCTCCATAGTTGCTAGGGCTGCTTAGCGCCCCTCTTGCAATGCCTGAATAGAGGAAGGGTTGGAGGGTAGGTTGGCTACTTCCAGCTTGTCCCTGACCGTCTCCAAATGCCCCCCATTATTGCCAGGAGCCAACCTATATAGGACAAATGCAGTCTAGTAGCTAATGTTCATGTTTTTCTTCTGAGTCTCAACACACTCAAAGCAAGTATAGTCTTGTCAGACTCACCACACCCATTTTACCAAATAGGACACTGAGGCTGGAGCTCACCCAGGGAGGATGTGAACTCCCACCCTGTGACTCCTCTCCCTACCCCCACCCCCCATACTTTTCCTCAGAGTCCAGAGAAAGCCTGAAACAGTGTCCTGTCCATTTCTTCATGCAGATCAGAATTTTAGGTCTGACACCAGCTTGGAGGAGAGACTTTTGGAAAGGCTTTGACACCAGCTCCACTGTATTGCTCCTGAGACACACTCACAGTGGATTTCCCTTTGACCGAGTGACCGAGCTGCCTGCAGCCATGGGCCAAGGGAATCGGGCATGGGACCAGGCCCCTAGGAATGTGAAATCCCACCGCCTGCCTGCAGAGACACGTGCTGCCTGTGCCTGGGGACGAACCACAGCCTGATTGGCCCAGAGCCGTAAGAACATGGGCATCAACTGCTGCCAGGACCACGCAGGAACCTTGGCATTCGGGCTGCAGCCCACAAGGTGGGGAGGGAGGATGGCCTCCGCACCAGGGTTGTCTGCCCTTTCCTGAATGAGCTTGTCCAGTGCCACAGACAAAACCAAGGGATGTCTGTGGAAGCCTTTCCACCCCATTGAGAAGGGGCCCAGCCACAAGGAAAGGAGGAGCCACCCTGGGTAGGAGAAGATCTGAGAGAAGGAGGAGCTGAGGGGACTGGGGGAGGAGCCTAACCCTTCCTTTCTCCCACTTCCCCCACTGCTTCATGGGCCAAGCAGAACAAACTGAACCCGTCCCCCAGCGACAGCCCTCCAAATACCTGGAAAAGGACCACATCCTCCTTCAGGCTTGTCTTCTGCAGGATAAACACCCCCCAGGTCCTTCAGCTAGGCCTCCTCTGCTATGAACTTGAAGCTTTTCATTTCCCTCCTTGCCCTGCTTTCTACACTTGCCAGTGTCTTGATGCCCTCCCCAGAATGGAGCCCGGCCAGAAATGGAGGAAGGAATCTGACCAGGTCAGAGCACAGTAGGGCCATCTCCTGGGCCTTGGATGCCCTGCCTCTAGATGGCTTCAGCTATGTGTGCGCAGCTCATAGCTGACAGTCATTGATCTTGTGGTCCATTCAGTTCCCTAGATCTTTTTCTGAATTGGTTAGATAAACTGACTCCTATTTAGCTGGGTCAGAGTTAACAACAAATCTCTTTGCTTCCTAGTCTTTCTCCTTCCATAGACCTGGGGATTGGGGGTGGGAAGGTTTCATTCAATTCATAAATACTCATGAAGGGCCTACTGTGTGCATTAGATCCTTCAAGGAGGCCTTCCTTCAAGGCCTCCTCACAGAGAAGAAGCTTGTGAAGGACAATCCTCACAGCTCCCACTGACGTGGAAAGTCTTTGAGTGTGGGGCTCAGAGACAGCCTGGTGTCCATTGTGGGAGGACCAGACTGAGTAAGTGTGGAGAGATTCACTACTGCCTTGCCTTTAGGGGGAATGGACTCATATAAACTGAAGCTTCCAGGGGCCGCACTCTGCCTTGGAGGGGTGCCCACACCCTTGGAATCGGGCATGCTCGAAGGCGGAATTAAATGAGATGAAAAGTGGACTGGAGGAGAGAAGGGTCCACAGGAGGTGAGAACAAGTGGGTCACAGGGGAGAATGTACAGATCCTAGGGAGATGACCCAGGCCAGGAGATCCTAGAGGCAGGGATAGGGACAAGACCTGGCATGAGGAGAAGAAAAAGAGGGCTGACGGGCCAAGTGGCTGAGCCCCTGGGCCATTTTGCCAGTCACAACTACAGCTCAAGACATTGCCTGGAATCCTTCCATCCGAGGAGCCCAGGAGCCAAGCAGCCCCAGAGTAGCCTGGGAGGCAGGAGAAGGGCCAAGCAGAACCCAGAGAGAGGGGACCCAGCCAGCCTCTGGTGGAGGCAGGCTAGGACTGGAGCAAAGGGAAGTGTGGCCCTCATCTGAGGTTTCCCAACCATTCTCACTGCTAGGTACATTGAGCTGGCTGGGAAATCTGGGGGAGGGAAGAAAAGGTGTTCTAGTTTCTGCTGACTCCATCTCAGGTCTAGTCACAAAGCTCTGTTATCTAGAATGGAGGTTCTGCTTACTAGAGAGAGCATGCCTGGAAAGCATGCCTGATTGACATGAGCTTGAATCTATTTGTAACTTAAATATTTATAGCTTAAATACATAGATATGAAGATGTGTAGCCAACCCCAAGTCACATGCCAAGAAAGAACATCCAGAAACTCCCTAAGACCTTGTGGGTCATCAATAATAGATTGAGTTTAGAGTTCACAGGGTCAGAGATCCAGAGTTGGAAGGGATCTTAGCAGACATCTACTTGCTCACTGTGTGGCTGAGGACACTGAGGGCCAAAGAGGTGAAGGGACTTGTCCAAGTCCCACACGTAGAAAATGGTAGAGCTGGCCTTTGGACCCATGTTTGCTGACTTCAGACACCATATACCTCCCAGGGAGTGTTAGGTTGAGCTAGCTGATGGCTAGTTTTGTGTGTGTGTGTGTGTGTGTGTGTGTGTGCGCGCGCGCATGCGCACGCGTGTGTATGTGACATTTTCAACCCACTATGAAGCACATGGACCTAATACCAGAAGCATGCTGAGTCCAAATGCTGATAAATCATGGTGCTGAGTCAGGATGAACATCAATTATCTTTACAAAGATTACAAAGGGGGTGTGTGTACAAAAATGTCTGTTGAAATAAAAGGTATTAGAATTCAAACTGATCTTGACTTTCTGGGCCTCAGTTAACTCATCTGTGGAATGGGTAGATTGTACTACACAAGCAATGGAAGGGATCCCCTCAAGATCTAACTCTTTGGTCTTATGTACCTGTCCTTTCAGAGGACTTCTCACTTTCCCTCTTCTTGGTAGAAAGGTGGATGACGGGCAGAAGGAGGCTCACACTGTTGAACATGGACAGGGTGGTGGTCAGTCTGGTTTATCTATTATAATAAAGGGTTCTATTAGGGGTAGGTGTTCCTGAGGAATAGTACTTTAAAAAAGTTACGACAAAATACATTCAAATAAATGGATTATATAATATAACAACAAAATAAATAAATAAATAAACATTATTTTTCTAAAAAATTGTTGAGTGCTGTATACCAAAGTCAAGTCTAAATGGGTGCACCATCTAGGTATAAAGGATGATCCTGTAAGGAATCTGGGGAAACAAGGAATAGTTTGCCTGTCAGATTTATGGAGTAGGGAAGACTTTATGACCAAAGAAGAGCTGGAGAGCATTATAAAATGCAAAATGGATAATCTTGATTACATTAAATTGGAAAGTTTCTGTACAAACAAAACCAATGTAACCAAGATTAAGAGGGAAGTGGGAAATTGGGAAAGAATTTTTACAACCAGTGTCTTTGGTAAAGGCCTTTTTTTCTAAAATATACTGGGACTTGAGTCAAATAAGAATAAAAGTCATTCCCCAATTGATAAATTGTCAAAGGATGTGAACAGGCAATTCTCAGAGGAAGAAATTAAAGATATTTATAAGCATATGAAAAATGCTCTAAATCACTATTGATTCAAGAAATGCAAATCAGAACAACTCTGAGGTACCACATCTCATCAGCCAGATTGGCTTACATGACAAAACAGGAAAATGACAAATGCTGGAGAGGATATAGGAAAATTGGAACACTAATGCATTGTTGGTGGAGTTAAGAACTGATTCAACCTTTCTGGAGAGCAATCTGGAACTATGCCCAAAGGGCTATAAATAATTGCATACCCTTTGACCCAGTAATACCACTTCTGGGTTGTATCCCAAAAAGATCATAGAAGTGGAAGACCCATATGTACTAAAGTATTTATTGCAGCTCTTTGTGGTGGCAAAAAATTGGAAATTAAGGGGATGCTCATCCATTGGGGAATGGCTAAACAAGTTGTGGTATATGAATGTCATGAAATACTATTGTGCTATAAGAAATAAGGAGCAGATGGACTTCATATTCACTTGGAGAGACTTATACCAACTGATGCTGAGTGAGAAGAGCAGAACCAGGAAAGATTTGTACACAGTCACAGACACATCCTATGTGTGATGACCAGCCTTGATAAACTGGACTCTTCTCAGCAACCCACAGTCAAAAGACAGCTCTAAAAGTCTCAGGATGGAAGGAGATTCTACATTCAGAGAAAGATCCAGAAAGAGCAGAGTTTAAATGGAGACTGAAGCAAACTACATGTTCTCTTTCTTTACCATGTTTGGTTTTCTTTCTTTTCCCCATTGTTCACTCCATTGGTTACAACCCTTCTATACAACCAGACTAACATCCAATGTGAAAGTACTTGCAGATCCTATACTTGATCTCATGCTACCATAAAGGGTTGGGGGGAAGGGAGGGGAGAAAATGCAAAACTCAAGGGATTGTGGAACTGAATCTTGTAAATTAAAAGTAAACAAACAAACCAATAAAAAATTTTAAAGAAAAAAGTTAAGAAAATTTGTCAAAGTAGATGCCTGTTGATTGGAAGATGATTAAACAAAGTGGCATGTGACTCTAATAGGACTACTCACTCAGCCATTGGAAAGGATGACTTCAGAAAAGCCTGGGGAGGAAGGAAGCATGAGACAAACACAAGGACTAAATATGGCCCCAAGAAGAGGGGAGAAGATGGATCTTCCTCCATTCCATGTGGAGGTGGGGGGCTGTGGGTGTGGAGTACTGTATGGACTGACAGAAAAGGGTAATAGGTCAACTAGTTTTGCTGAACAATTTTTTCCACCTTCTTTTTAAACTTTTCTTACATGGAATAACTCTCTGGGTAAGAAGTGAAGGGAATATATTTCTAAATAAATATGTTTCATATAAAACAGACTCCAAATTACTAATAACTAGAGAAATGAAAATTAAGCAGCTCCTAGTTTCTACCTCCTGATTACCAGATTGGCTAACAATGAAAAAAGAAGATGACAAATGCTGGAGTAACTGTGGGAAAATAGGCACATTAATCTACTGTTATAGGCAATATGGTTATGGATATGATGATGGAGCTGCAAATTGGTGCAGCCATTCTAGGAATCAATTTGGAGCAAATACCTAAAAAATTACTAAACTGTCCATACCTTTTGACCCAATAATACCACTGCTAGGCTCAAACCCCAGAGAATCTGGGGAAAAAAGTAGAAAAGAACCCATCTGTACAAGAGTCCTTATAATAGCTCTTTTTGTAGTGGCAAAGAATTGGAAACTAAGTGGATGCCCATTAATTGGGGATTGGTCAACAAATTATGGTCTATGAATGTAATAGAACATTATTATGTCCTGAGAAATGATGAAAGGGGTGTTTTCAGAGGAACACGGAAAGTCTTGTATGCATAGTAATGTGAGCAGAACTAAGGGGACAATTTGTACATATAACAATCTTGGAAAGAAAAACAACTTTAAGAGACTTGACTCTAATCAGCAAAATGACCAACTATGATTCCAGAGGACCAATGAGGAAACACGCTACTCAGCAGTGGATAAAGAAAGGAGAGACATGAGATGCAGAAGACAGTGTCGTCTGCTTTCAGACACAGCCAATGTGGGAATTGGTTTTGCTGAATCATTATTATTACAAGGGATTCTTTTTTGTTTTTTTTTTTCAATTTTGGGGGAGGAGGAAGTAGGAAAAACAGGGAGGTGGGGACCAAGCGCCTCCTCCCAGAAGAGAAGAAAATAGAAGGAAGGCAGGAGGAAGTAGGACAAACAGGTTGGCTTTGAAAGTTGAGCAGTGAATTTTAATTTTAAAAGATAAAATCTTTATATAATTGAGATGTGTGGTTTTACATACAAATTTGTTTTGCAAGCGATGGAAACATGCTCTTTGCATTTTAAGTTCAGAATAAAAGTATGTAAGAAAAAACCCGAAATGTGTCAGGTTGTAAAAAGTGTGTTGTAAAAACCAAAGGCATCATTTAAAGCAGAAACGATATGGGGTCTAGCAAAAGTAAAAAGAGACAGTTTGGGCTGATGGAACAATAGGCAAGCCAGCATTCCCTCACAGGAATGAGCTCAGATTTCCAGAGATTCCAAGTCTACAAAGCACTTTGCAGAAGATGTCTGATCTGGTCCTCCTGTGAGCTTTGAAGGAGATAATCCCAGAATCAGAGGATGAGACCTGGGAAGCGATCTGCTGAAACAAATTCTGTGAAATCTTCGATCTTTGTGGATTCAGAGGTTCCTTGCAATGCTGCAGGTTATAACGTAGCCACACTAGCTAGGTTCTCTCTAAGATTTTCCACATGGGGTCCCCTTGATGTGTTCAAGTCCTTCCTCTCCTTCCTCACCTCTTTTCTCCCTTTCCCTAGAGATTTACATATAAGGAAACCGGGAAGGGGGGGGTGACTTGCCCAGTGCCCAGAGTCACACAGCAATCTGTGTGTTCTCACACATACACAGACTAAGCCAGCTCCTCTCTTTTCTTCCCTTTGATTGCCCACCTGCCACTTCAAAGATTGACCAAAAGACAAGAGGCTTCTTGGGAGCTCCCTGAATGTCTGAGTGTGGCTGGTCTGGAGAGGCCCTAAACAGTCATGGAAAGGAGATACAGGATTGGAGCCCTGTAACCTTAGCATGCCCTAGCCCCAGCCTTCTGCTCCACATGAGAGTCACCCCAATATCCCAAGCCTGGAAATCTCCAGTGCTTTCTGCATTTCTGGTGGATTTCTCGTGTCCAGTGACCTCTGCTGAGGCACACTGTTACCACAGACAGAAGAGAGGGAGGAAAAGATAACCCATTCAACAGCTTGCCTTGATTCCTTCCTTCCTTCCTTCCTTCCTTCCTTCCTTCCTTCCTTCCTTCCTTCCTTCCTTCCTTCCTTCCTTCCTTCCTTCCTTCCTTCCT
>CM053601.1:2301861-2323882 GCA_028646575.1 Pseudocheirus occidentalis
CTATGGACTCTGCTTGGAGACAGTCTCCAGAAGTGGGCAGTCTATTCTGAACACCTGGCAAGAACTACAGGGAAATGTCTTCCTGCTAGGCACAAACCAGTTTGGAGGGATTAAGAGAGACAAGCCTGGGCTTCAGGGAGGGTGTAATGGGGCTGGACTGTGTCCTGGGACACAGAACTAGCTTGTAACATTGCCACAAAATGAGAAACTGGTACAGCCCACCGGACTGTACTGTGGACCTAGACAGTCAAGTATCCTAGGGCTTTGAGGCTTCCAGGTAGATGAACCTAGGTTGGAAAAACTTCATGAGAGAGGGCAACAGAAATAGAGGCCTTTGTTGACCCTCTTCTCCTTATAGTTGCCTGTGAAAGCTCCAGTTAGTGACATGTATCGGGAAAGGAAGCTTGGTGTAAGTACCGCCAGCACGGTGACCCATGGTGGGAAGAAGGACAATGGCTGTCCCTTGGTTGATCTGCACACCAGAAACTGATGACCAGTCAGGTTGCGACCAGTCCCAGGAGCCAGTCCTGACCACTCAGAAATAGCCCCTGCCTGTCACGCACAGTGAGCCAATTCTGTCCCAAGTCCCTCAGCCAGGGCTGCCCCTCCACTCTCTCCTGGCTTGCAACAACTCTGGGCAGTCAGACAGAGAATTTGGGAGCAGCTCTCAAATTCAAAGGAGCAATACTCCCATTTTCTTTTACAAAAAATTATCACCCCCTCATTTTCATAAAACAATCTTCACAAATAACTTTTGTCTATATTTTATTCAAATAAAGTGGAGTGTTGTGGAATCAGGTTCTAGGCCACCTAATTTTGCTGTGCTTCTAGAACCTTGGCTTTGCTGCAAAGGGCTATGGGTAAACTAGAGATTGTTACATTGAAGGACTATGGGAAAAAGCTTTCCCGTGGGAAACAGTGATGCCTTCAGGCGGGACAATCGACATGCTTGCAAAACATGCTTGGGCAACTTGGTGTAATCAGCTCTTCATTATGGCTTTACCCTTTTCTCTAAATATTCTGGAGATCCTCATATGGCTCCTGAGCCTCAAGGATTTCACCTTGAATTCCCACCTGATCTTGTCTGCCTAGAAATGCCTCCATTAATCTGTCAGCTTTGCAAAACTTCATTCATCCTCCTTAGCTACGCTGCTCACAATTGGATTTTTTGGTTTGTTTCGTCAGAGTATGGAAATGTTCAGCATTGCCCAGTTTGGGGAGAAATTTCTTCATGGCACTAAGACTCTCTGTTACATGTTTTCTCCCTTCTAGCTACAAAAATAAAGCTGTGCCCTGGCAAAGCAGAAATTCACAGGGTTCGGGGCTAATTCTTTGACAGAGTATATCACAATTTTATAGCAACACGCAAACACATCTTAAACACACAATAAAGTAACATAACATGTATAAGTATTTATTAATTTTATATTATATTTATAATAAAATCATACTTATTTGTAATTTTCACAGTTGTACTTTGCAAATAATAACCATAATATTAATGAGACAGATGGTCTTCTTCCTTGGTATAAAGGTTCCTTTCAAAGCAAGGAGTCATTAATGACTGTTACAAGCTAATCCTTTTATAGAAGGTTATATATTTTGTCTCTATGACAGTTATACAAGAAAACTACATTTCACACAAATAGGCTCTCATGAATGGTAATAAAATGTTCCTCTCATTGATAAATCTGGACCAATAAGATTTTCAGGCCCAACACCTGTTTAAATGTGCTATCACAAGACACTTTCTTGAGATTAAAGGGACAGAGCCAAGATGTTGGAGAGAAGGCAGGGTCTCATCTGAGCTCTCCCCAAATGCTTCAGAACACCTTTAAATGAAATAACGCCCTAAAACAAATCCTGGAGCAGTAGGATTCACAGAAGGATGGGGTGAAATAATTTTCCAGTCAAAGACAACTTAGAAGGTCAGCAGGAAAGGTCTGTCAGATGACGGTGAGAACAGAGCATGGTCCAACCCAGACCATGCCAGTGGAGACCTGGCCCCAGCAAACCAGGAGCAGGCATCATAGGTGACTGAATCAGTAGTGGCAGTGACTGCTTCAGGAGCTTTCAGCTCACAGACAGTGAGGGGGTTGACTCCTAGTCAGAAGGAGATAATAGTGGTCTTTTTGCTGGCACTGGGGGCAGGACTCTGTAGCTTTGCTCATACTTGGATTTGGGTCACAATGCTGGGTGGCAGTCCTAGGGCAAAGGGGAGTACTAGCACACCAGAGTTTGTGGCTGCAGAGAAGCAGGAATGCTCATCACAGTTCCAGGGCAGAAAAGAGTGCTTGAGGTCACTCACAGACCCGAACACAGGCCAGGAGAGTGGATCATACCACCCTGGAAGAGCTGAAAACTTACAGGTCCCTAGAAGTATCTTTGAAAAGATTCACAAAACCCTTGAAGCTTAGTGCAGTGTTGAGGTATTATCTATTGGATTGGTCAAATAGGACAGAAAAGGAATGTTGAAGGGGATGTAGGAAAATGAGACATGAATACCCTGTTAGTGGAGTTGTGAATGGGCTCAACCATTCTGGAGACCAGTTTGGAACTATGACCAAAGAGCTATACAGCATGCGTAGTCCTGTGAATAAGCAAAGCCCCTGCCAGGCCTATAACCCAAAAGAGGTTTTAACAAAGGAAAAAAACCTGTTTGTACAGAAATGTTTTGAGTAGCACTTCTCTGGTGGCAAAGAACTGGAATTTGAGGGGGATGCTCATAAACTGGGGAATGGCTGAACAAGTTGTGGATTTCAAATGTCATGGAATGCTGTTATGCTAGAAGAAATGATGAGTAGGTGGACTTCAGAAAATCCTGGGAAGACTTGAATGAACTGATGTTGAGTGAAGTGAGCAGAACCAAGAAAATATTGTACACAGTAACAGCCACCTTATGTGATGACTGACTTTGATAGATTTAGCTCTTCTCAGCAATGCAAGGATCCAAGACAATTCCAAAGGACTCATGATGGGATATACTATCTACAACCAGAGAAATAACTATGGGGTCTGAATGCAGATGGAAGGATATTATTTGTGCTTGTTTTCTCCCTCTCTCTCTCCCTTTCTCTCTTCTTTCTCCCTGTCTCCCTGTGTCCCTGTCTCTCTCTCTCTCTCTCTCTCTCTCTCTCTCTCTCTCTCTCTCTCTCTCTCTCTCTCATTGGTTCTAATTCTTCTTTACAACATGACTAATGTGAAACTATAAATAGATATGAAGAGCCTATATTAAATTATGTGCCATCTTGGGGTGGGGGAAAGGAGAGATGGGGAGAAAATTTGGAAATCAAAATCTTATGGAAATGAAAAACTAAAAATAAATAAATTTGAGAAATAAAATAATTTTTACATGTAATTGGGGGAAAATAAAATACTAAAACAAAACAAATCATTCTTGTTAAGATAGACAAAGACCAAATGGATAAAAACTTATCAACTTTTTGAAAGGCCAAATGTATAATATTTTTTCTACATCAAACAAGCTTTTTATAGATTTATATCAGGAAATATCAATTTCATTTTAAGACAAATTGAGAATTGCTTATATAGAATGGTCAAGTGATTAATAAGCAAATGTTTTATTTCACTTGCAGGGCAGATTTTTTAAATTTAGAAATATATTAAAAATATAATTTTGCCAATTTATCCACGTTGCTAACTTTCTCATAAATGCAGTAACTTTGGACTTTGTGCTGCATCAGCTCATGAATTTAAGGACTTTACACTGATTTTTTAGATGTCTTAATTTTTTTTTTCAAAAAAGTTCCAAGAGGATACTTTTCTTATAAAGCGAATTTGCTTCCTTTTTATTTCTGTCACTAAGAAAAATGCCAATTTTTTCTGGGTCTGGGATGTTACCAAAGAATGATAACTTGAGGATTGTCTAAGATCTGGGATCCAGGTCCCCAGTATCTTTTGTTAGGAAAAAGTCCTATGTGCATTGGGAACTCCCATCTGAGGGAGAAGCTTTTTGGGGATACCTTTTCCTTTTCTTTAACAACCCCTCATTCTACCTCCTACTGTCTCTCATGTACATCAGAACCACCTTCTCTTCTCTGACACTGCCTCATCACCTGGACTATTGTTATCAGTCTGTTATTGTCAATCCCAAGGTCTCTTTGCTTCAAATTTCTCCCTAAGCCAGTTCCCCTCCAATCAGCTGTCACAAAGCACACATCTGGCCACATCCCAATCCCCCAGTTCAACATCCTCTAGTGAATCTCTGTTCCCTCCAGGATCAAATACAAAATCTTTGGCTTCTGAAGTCCTCCATCACCTGGCTCATCTCACCTTCCCAGTGTCCTTCTACCTTACTCCTTTCCACGTATTCTTTGAATTTTCACTTTTTACCCCCTTCCAGGGTTGCTCTCCTTTCTCATTGCTTGACGTCTGTATCCCCCAGCTTCCTTCAAAATCTTTGCTCAAATCTTATCTTGTGCAAGAATCCTTTTCCAGTCCTTCTCAGCATCTGTGCCTTCCCTCTGAGATGGCTTCCAACTCATCCTGATATGTATACACATCATTCTCATATCTAGGGTTCCAAGAGGCAAACTAAACCATTAGCAACCCCTGAAATGTATTCTTGTTAGGTCTCCCTGTCTGCTTTTCCATCACCAGTCTGCTACTAGGCAGCCACACACATTTTATTTTGTTTCATGGGTTAAGAAGGTTAAAATAAAAGTATCATCATTTGATGGCCAGACAACTAGACAAGTTCCTCTCTGTAATTAGCTAAATTGGTCCTTTGGAAAGCAGGTTCTGGGCTACTTGAAGATTTTCTGGTATGATAGACTCTGTTAAAGTTTGTCCTCTGCTGACAAAGCCTTTGAGAGTCGTGAGTTACCTGGCCCTTGCAATGAGACATCATTCGATGTTCTTGCTATAAAGGAAACCAGAAAAAGACTTACATGAACTGATGTGTAGTGAAACAAGCAGAACCAGGAGAATGCTATGCATGGTAGCAGCAACATTACAAGATGACCAACCTGAATGACCTAGTTCTTCTCAGAAATACAATGATCTAAGACAACTCTGAAGGACTGAGGAAGTAAAATGTTATCCATCCCCAGAGAGAGAACTGATGGAGGCTGAATACAAATCAAAGCTGACTTTTTAAAACTTTATTTTTCTTGGGGAAGGAAAAACACCTTCCTGCCTCAGTTTTCCCATCTGTAAAGAGAAGGGTTGTTTGGGCTGAATGATTTCTAAAGATACTCTCGGGTCTGAAGTCCTTCCCAGGTCTGACATTCTCTGGATGCCCTGAGAGTTCTCTTGGTTCTGGCATTCTATGCTCTGAGGTCCTTACCACCTCCAATATGAACACAAACAGGTGATGCCATTCCCATAACCTTCTCCACTCCAGAAGCGCTATTGCGCCCAAGCCTTGGGACAAGCTTGTGAGGTCTCATTCCGAGTATTCTTGTGTGAGTGTCATTCAGATGACGGGGGATGTGGGAACTTACCAGGTTACAACCTTGGCCACATCTCTTGATTGTTCTTGACCCTCGGTTTTCTCATCTGTAAGATGGGAATAATAATAGCACTTATTTCCAGCAGTTGTTGCTTGGGTCATGTGAGATATTTGTCAAGAGCTTTGTAAGCTTCTAGGACAGCTGGGTGGTACAGTAGCTAGAGCACTGGGCCTGAACATCTGAATTCAAATCTGACCACAGATGCTTATTAGCTCTGTGATCTTGGGCAATTCACTTAACCCTGCGTGCCTCAGTTTCCTCATCTGTAAAAATGAGGGGGAGAAGGCAAATCTCTGCTGTATCTTTGCCAAGAAAACCCCACATGGGGTCAGGAAGAGTTGGACAGGACTGAAATGACTGAAGAACAACATTGCAAGTTTCAAGTCCTAAGTAAATACTTGCTATTCTTACGATAATTTTTTTTTTTACATTTTAAGTATGAGGAAACCAAGGTTCAGCCGTGTTAAGGGACTTGCCCAGTTCCACCCAGATACTAAGTTTTAGAGACCAGACTCAAGTCCAAGTGCCATGAACTGGTTCTGATCCTAAGGGTGGTTCCCTGGTAGTTTAGGTTGGACATTGGAAGAAAATTACATTCATAGACCTACCAACAGTAACGGAGCAGAGGAGTGGTGTCCAACAAGGACGTTCAGTGGGGAGACCATTTCATTTCAGGGAGCTCAGTTTCCTGGGGTTGGTCATGTTGTCAGTCCATGGTCAGAAGTCTCAGAGAGTGAACTGGAGTTCCCCAGGGACTTTCATATTCAAGTGACCAGGAAGCCATATCTACAGTTTGCATTAGCCCCCTGACCTAATTGAGCTTCCATACTGTGTGAACATGTGTGAACATAAGAACTAACCTCCGGTGTGTGGGATGTTGTTGTTCAGGCATAGAGGATTCTGATAGTTATTGTGCAATTTGGCTAAGTAAGTGGTGACTGGGCACAGTGGTGTGTGTGTGTGTGTGTGTGTGTGTGTGTAAGATATATTCCCCCCACATCCACTGACTTGGGTCAACCTGCATCACTCCTAGTCCCAAGTGCTTTCTATTCCTTGCCAATCTCTGAGACTACTTAGGGTTCCCAGCTGTGTTGCTCAATTGTACCATCTGCCATGGTCTGTTATCACTTTTTGAGAAACACCAGGACCAATGTGACCTCAATCTCATTGACTACATGCATAGGTTGGGGTTCCTTCTTCTGGGCTTCTGCTGTCAAAATTCTAATGCTCCCTGGATGAAAGTTGCCTTGGCAGGGGGAAGGAGAAGGGTAACAGAAAACCTCTGGTCTTCTGCACCTAAAAATGCCTCAGTTGCATCAACATGTGTGTTGGCTCATCTTCCATCAATTTCCATGGTATCAGGGTTCCAGTAACTGTCTCTTCCTGTTGCTATCACAACTGTATTCTACTCAAATTATTGAATGAGATGATGTATGTGTAGTGCTTTGCAAACCTTAAAGCTCTATGTAATATCTAGCTACCATCATCGTCATTGTCATCCTCCTCCTCTTCCTCCTCCTCCTCCTCCTCATTGCTCTGAATGTGCTCAATAACTACTCTACACTCCATCACAAGTATCCAGGGACTCACTAATGCCTCTCATTAAGCATTCTGTCCATTTGCTCAGAACTTTGGGAATTGCTACTAATTAAGGCCAGCTTCTCTCTCCTTTCATCTTCCATACCCCCTTGTCTGTCTTTTCAGTTGGGCATCCCCAAAGTCCAATACCAAATGGTGGCCATCAGGTAACAAACAGTCAAGTTTGACACCAGGCACAGTAGCTGTCCATGGTAGGAGTTTAAAGGTACAGAGGAGTAGTAAGATTCAGAAAGGTCTCCAGGATATTAGCTTAGCTCAATTATTTCCAGGTCTTCTCCTTCAACCATTCACATCACCATGGTCTGGGTGTACTTTCCAGGGCATAGGTCCTTTAGCTTGATTTCTGGAAAGATTTTCTTCTCCATCCCCCTCCCTTCTTCTTTAAGAATCTGGGTCTGGTTGCCCAGCTCTGCAGATTCCTGGATTCCGTGGTCTGCTCCCCAAAGCCTGGGGAGGTGAAAGCTGGAAGTAATAGAAATGGCTCAGGCTGCCCAAATTCACAAGCAAAACTGATTTGTGAAACAACCCTCTGGTGAGTAATCACTGTGGGGGTTGGATTTTGTTGTTGTTGTTCTCAGTTATATCCATGTCTTCATGAGCCCATTTGGGATTTTCTTGACAATCTCATATTGGATTGATAACCTCAAAGAAGAAAAGACTCAGTGAACCTTTAAAAATGAGTGACCCAACTACTGCTAGCTGGGTTTTTCTTATTGACTGAAGATCTTGTCGAAACTGTTTTGAGCCTTTTCAAAATACAAACTCACCTGCACACCTTTACATTGGAAGATGGTAAGAAGGGATGAACTCTACCAACTCACAAAGTGGAAATCAGTAGAGAGGAAGCCAAAGTGATAGTGAGCTTAGCATAGGACCCCAAATAAGCCAAACCATCCCAGCAGTCATTACAGATGTCTTCTATGTATAATGGAAGACAATAGGCAGTAGGTATTTCTGCAACACACTGTTCTCTTCATTAATGAGAGTGAAACCATCACATTTGTACCCAAGATTCAGCCCCTGACATACTATCTGAGGAAGAAGAAATGGCACAGAAGGTGAAAAGTGGATCAGAACAAATATACATAGAAGTCCCTGCTGAAGGTAATGTAATTCTGAAAGCATTGAGGGATGAATTTCCAAGATACCTGAAAACAGGAAAGACTAGAAAAGAGAAAGTGGACAGGGTCACATAGAGGATGTTATCTTATGGAATTCTAAGATATTCTTGGCCACAAAAAACTATTTTCTAAGATGCCAGCATTCTTCTGTTGATGGGAAATATGATTGAAAATAATGGGACCCCACAGCCTCCAAAGAATCCAAATGTCATGCTGGACTCAAATTGTGACATAGACATGGTCAACATGAGACTATGTTGAGCTTGACTATGTATGTTGGTTATAAGGGTTTTGTTTTTCTTTTCTTTTTTTCCCAATGGGGAGGGCAAAAGGGAGGGAAAATAAATTTTTGTTAAGTGAAAAACAATTAAATAAAAAAAGAATCCAGATTGCTAGTGGCCTAAAGAACTGAGAGAAATGATTACTAAATAAAAATTATTGGGGAGATCTCTAACCTTACCCCCAAATTTACCCCATCTAGACCATCTTCTTTAGGTGGAGTCATTGTCCTGCCCAACTAGAAAAACCTTGCCAAAAGATTCTGATCTGGTTGCATTTTAGTGAGCCAGGTCTGAGTAGAAGTGGACCCCCTTTTGTCTAGATTGCCTTAGGCAGGGGTACTCTAAATAAAAGATAAATCTCCTTGACCAGTCCCTCATTAGAATAAGCCCACCTCTCATTATAATATTCATTCTTCTCATTAACTGTTAGTCAATCAGAGTTGATTGCCACCTTCAGGGACACCTACTCTTTCAAGGGCATATAAGCATTAAGTGGGTTCTATGAAGGATCTTTGGCATTTGAGAGTGCCACTGACCCCCTTTTATTAATTATCTGCTAGCATAATTAATAAAATTATTAATTATCCAGAAATTATGTCTCTCAAACTTTTTATACATCACAGAACCATGGAAAGATTCAGAAATGACCCCAATATGAGTAACCTATCATTTCCTATCTGGGGAAAGATAGCCAATTAAATTAATTTTGGGGGAAGTTCTGAACTACAAAAGTTAAAATTGGAAAGTTATTCAATATAAAAAATAATTTCAGAAAGGGGGCAATTTCCTCCAACCATGGAGTAAATGAACTTTGGCATATAGCTGATTATTATACATGAAGTAGTGTTAAAAAGGAAATGGCCTGGTAGTGTAGTGGAAGGGAAGGATGACAGAAGGATGGCCCCCTTGCTGCCCTGAAATCTAGGAAAGCCACAGGTCCCAAAGGTGGCTAGAGGAGCTCCAGCTCCCTGGGTAGATTATCTGCAGAGGCTGGATGGGCAGCCCCGCTGAATTTAAAACCTGAATCAGACATGAACAAGCTCTGTGACCCTAGGCAAGTCACTTAACCTTTCTTAGCCTCATTTTTCTCATCCGTAAAATGGGGATAATAATAGTGCTCACCTCATGAAGTTGTCGTGAAGCTCAAATGAAATGATTCACACACAGGGGTTTGTAAACATTAAAGTGACTCATCAATGTCAGCTATAACTGTATGGATGTGCCAGCAAACAAAGCTGAGAAGGCAAGAGAACTGAGGGGTAGTGTCATGGAAACCACAAGAGGAAAGAATATTCAGAAAAGGTGGCTAACAGTTTCAAAAATGCAGCAGAGAGGGCAGGAAGCACTAGGACTGAGGAAAGATCATCAGATGTGGCAATGGAGGGATCACTGGGAACTCTGGCAAGAGCAGTTTCAATTGAGCAACGTGCTTCACTAAGCAGCCGTCCACTTTCTGTTAGAAACACATAATGAGGGGGAACTAAACCAGGCTCTCCACCTCCTCCCCCCCACTTCCTCCTTCCCACACCCAAGCCCCCTGCCCTGAGCATGATTTTCCTGTAGCTATGATTGTCAGGACATTTTCTCCCATGTTCAGGGGAACCTGACTTCCCCCAGACAGTACTGTATTCCTGAGCAGCCCTCTTAGTACTGAGAATCCCTTGTCTCGTCTTCCTGCTGCCCTGGACCAGGAACCATGCTTCTTGCTCCTCTCTGCCACGTCCAGACCCTCTCAGCTTTTGGCATCTGTGACTGCTCCATCCATCTGTCTACATCACCAGATCCCGCTGCAGTCACCTCCAGCCTTCTCTATCCCAGTTCCCATTCTGGTTCATGTTTTTCCTCTTCGGTTCAAGCCAAGCCCTTCATCATATACTCCTTGGTGCCCCTGGGCTTACCCTGAACTCACGGACTATTGATCTCCATTCCCAGGCCTTAGACCTTCACTTCATCTCACCCACCCTCCTTAGCTCTCATGCTCTCACATAATGCCTTTGTGATTCTGACCATAGTACTTACTTTGCAGGGCTTTAGGGGTTGGTGGGTTCAAATGAGCGAGCATATGTAAGATGTTTTGCACATTTTTAAAGCTGTCTAAACCCCGGTTGTTACACCATCATTAGCCTTGTCTCTATTATGGCCATTGGTGCACACTGCTCATCTCCCTCCAAGGGAGGCTCAACCCCTTGATGGGAAGGACCATCTTTTTGTCCTTCTGTTACATGTTTGTTGAAGTTTGGAGATCAGTCGCCTGCAAAAGAAGGGAGAATTTGGCTCCCAGGGTGAGCAATAGTGGGATCATGGCAAAATGTCCTGTGAAGGTTTTTCCATTCCTGCTGTCTATACTAGTCATAAGGGTCTTCATCACTCCCACACCCACATGAGAAGGCTTATGAGTAAGAGGCAGAGTGAGGCTCCCCAAGTGGCTCAGACAATGCTCCCTTGCTCCTCTCCTTTGTGGAGGAGGCAGCCTCACTCCAGATTCCCATGGAGGTATTACATGAGATGCAGAAACAAGGGCAAGTTAAGAATTTCTGCAGTCACACAAAGAATGTCACAGCTCCCTCTCTGGACAAAACACAGGAGTTGGGTCTAGGACTTGGAGTTAGAGAAACCTGATTCCAAATCTTGCCTTACTAGCTGTGTGACCCTGGGCAAGTCTTGTGACGTATCGCAGCCTCAGTTTCCTCTTCTGTACAATGTAAATAAGAACAGCACCTCTCTCTCAGGGGATCAGAGATTTAACATTTGTAAAAGGCTTTGTCAACCTTAAAATGCTATATAAATGCTAGTTATAATAGTCAGCAAAGAAATGAGAAGGTAGAGAAGGGGGAATGACCTCCTTCAGCCAAAATAAACAAATGTCAAAACATGTGCACCAAAGTTCGTGGATTTATGCTTTAATTGACTTTTTTTTTCAATTCATGGAACAGAACAAGCATTTAAAATACAATATTGGTAAGAGAACCTTGGAGGCACTCAGTCAGAGCCTACTCACTCTAAGTTTGCATAGAGTTCTAGTGACTGGTGACGTTTCTTCATCAGATTGGAAGCAGCTCATTGGAATTTGTAGAAGAGAAACAAAAGGAGGGGTTGATAGTGACATGACTGTGGCACAAGGGAAAATGATGAAAACAAGGGGGGAGACCTAAGAACTCAGTGAAAGGAGCTACGAGGGTCCCTTAGAATGGGTTTCCTGATGGCTCCTGAGTGCACACAAGTGGATACATAATAAATACACGTGCACACATCCCCATGGTTGCAGACATGTATGTACACATGAACGTATGTATGTGTGGTCACGTGTCATCATTTACATTTTGTCTTCTCCATTGGACTGTGAAGTCCTTGGGAGCAGGGAGCCATTTTCACTTTCCTTTGTAGTCCCAGCATTAGCGCTCTGCCTGGTATACAGTAGGTGCTTTAAAATGCTTGTGATTGATTGATAGACTAATCATAGAACCACTAGATGGTGCAGATGGAAAGAACATCCATGATCCTTGGATCCCGGGTCCACCATCTTATTGCTAAAGAGACCGAGGTCCCAGAAATGTGCATGAAGAGTAGTCCAGAAAAGCAAAGTTATATTCAGCATTCTCTGCTTTAGGGGGGAGGTGAGAACAGCATCCAATAAAGAAAAAATTTCCCATAGAAAAGTCTAAACTTTGTCTCAAGAGTTTGGCCCTGGCCAATGAGTTCTCTGGAAAATTCATTTGTGTGGAAACATCCATTTTCCCAAAGTGGCAGATTAACCATGTCGCAAGAAAGGAAGGGGCAAAAGGGGGGTGAGGGCAGATGAAGACTGAATTCTTCAGCTTCCCTTCTGGCCTCGTTCCCTTTTCTCACTTCCTTCTCTCGATTAATGATCACATCATCTTCCCAGTGACCCAGACTCAGGAGGTCAGAGTTACCCTTAACACTGCTGGCTCCCTCAACCCCCATCTCCAGCCAGCTAACAAATCCAGTGGATTGTAACGAACTTCTCTCTTAGCTCCTTCCTCTTGATTTGGTCATTACATTTTATCTAGATTATTTGGATGAGCTCACAAAATTGGTCTCATAGTTGGAAGGGCCTTGTAGCCCACAATCCCAGCCGTGCTACAAAATAGACGAAAAGTTAACAGCCCTTAAGATTACAAAACGGGAAAATGACAAGTGGTGGAGAGGATGTGGAAAAATTGGGACACTAATGCATTGTTGGTGGAGTTGTGAACTGATACAACCATTCTGGAGAGCAATCTGGAACTATGCCCAAGGACAATAAATAATTGCATACCTTTTGACCCAGTAATACCACTTCTGGGGTTGTATCCCAAAGAGATCATAGAAGTGGGAGGAAGACCCATATGCACAAAAATATTTATTATAGCTCTCTTTGTGATGGCAAAAAACTGGAAATTAAGGGGATGCCCATCCATTGGGGAATGGCTGAACAAGTTGTGGTATATGAATGTAATGGAATACTATTGTGCTATAAGAAATGGGGAGGAGACGGTCTTCATATTCACCTGGAGGGGCTTATACGAACTGATGCTAAGTGAGAAGAGCAGACCCAGGAGAAATTTGTACACAGTCACAGACACATCGTATGTGTGATGACCAGCCTTGATAAACTGGACTCTTCTCAGCAACACACATAAGACAACTCTACAAGTCTCCGGATGGAAGGAGATTCTACATTCAGAGAAAGCTCTAGAAAGAACAGAGTTTAAACAGAGACTGAAGCAATCTACATTCTATCGTTCTTTTTCACGTTTGGTTCTCTTTTTCTCCCATTGTTCCCTCCATTGGTTACAACCTTTCTACACAACCAGACTAATGTCCAATTTGAAAATATTTGCAGATCCAATACTTGATTGTGCACTGCCATGGGGGAGGGGTGGCGAGAGGGAGGGGAGAAAATTTGAAACTCAAGAGATTATGGAACTGAGTCTTGTAAACTAAAAGTAAATAAACAAATCAAATTTAAAAAAAAGTCAACAGCCTTTACCTGGTGCTCCCCAGTGAAAGGAAGCCCATGACCTCTTGAAGTAGTCCATTATCCTTCTAGCCAATTTGAGTGTTTAAAATGCCTGTCCTGACTTCCATGGGGAATCTCTCTGTGTTCTCCTCACTAAAGACACTTAGGACGGTTTTGGTCTTTTTCCATGGTAGGCATGCAAAGACAAACATGAAGTGATCCCTGCCATCATGGGACTCATGTTTTGTTGGGGAGACCACATGAACACACATTGATTTATATAAAAAGGTACAAATTAGTAAATTAAAATTAGTACAAGGCAATGGAAATTCCTGGTAACTGGAGGAGAGGCTCAGGAAAGTGACCCTTGAGGAGAGCTTTGGAGACACTAAGGATACTGTGCCCAGTGGACACAGGTGAGGGGAGGGGAGAGTGATTCTAGGCAGGAGGCAGCCAGGGCAGAAAATGGAGGGTTATGAGTAAAGAACATTATCAGGGTCAACCCAACGCCAGCCCTGAAAGCTGAGCTCTCTTTGCTCTAATAAGCTGCCTCAGAAAGGTGTGAGGCTGGTGCTCACCTCAGAGCGGGTGGCAGTGGCAGCTGCCTTCCTGCTCCATGGATCAACTGTCACACTCTCCTGATCACAGAAAGAAAAAATAAGGGAATCATGGAGAGGCGAGTTCTGTCTTTCCCCACCCTCCTCCATCCTTATCTCCCTCCCCTTTATTTCCTTCTTTGAAAAATGCTGTAGTTTGGAATATACATCACCCTCCCTGCTGAGTTTCTATTCTCTCCTACCAATGCACCAAAATTTGTTGTGCCCAAAGTAAAAAGAGCTTTGTCCTCATGAAAACTGATATAGGCAGTTTTTGTTTGTTTGTTTTTTAGAGGGCAGTTGGAGTTAAGTGACTTGCCCAAGGTCACACGGCTAGTTTTTTTGTGTTAAGTGTCTGAGGTCGGATTTGAACTCAGATACTCCTTCTCCAGGGCCGGTGCTCTATTCACTGCACCACCTAGCCGCCCCGATATAGGCAGTTTTTGACTGTCTAAATTAAGGCTTGCCAGAATCTAAAATCTGTTAAACAGTCACTTAGCTATGGCAACCGAGATCGTTCTTACTGGAGAGGGATGACCCAGATCCTCCCTGCACATTAGTGATTGAGGAGCTGGTTTGGTTGGTTTCCGTTTCCTCAGCTAAGATCCAGCTAAGGGACTGGGAAAGCCATTAGTCTTAAACTATGCTAACTGATAAATTAGCACTCCTATGGACCACTCCAGCCCCTCCCATCAAAGATTAGTTCCAGATAAAAAGATAAGGTTGAAGGTAGCATTTGGTATTTAGAGGTGAGGTACACACACACACACACACACGCACACACATGCACACAGGAGTGTGTCTGGAAGATAAACAGGACGAGAGGGAAACTCTCCAATGAGGAACACTAATGGAGATTGGGCATCTTCAGCTTGAACAAGACACAGGAGCTGCCTTTGAGGACTGATCCTGTTGTCTGTCATGAGTACGGGAATTCACCAGGTTTGCTCAGCTTGGTCTCAGATAACAGAACCAGGAGTAAGGCATGGAAGTCACAGAGAGGCAGATTCAGGCTTAGGAAACCTTCCCAACTATCTGAGCTGTTACCTAGTAAAATGAGCTGCTTCTGGAGAGGATGAGTTCGCCATCCTTTGTAGCCTTCAAGCAGAGGACTAGTGACCACTGGTTGTGGGATGTTGTACAAGGAATTTTTGCTCAGATTCAGGGATAAGTGCATAACTACCTGCTCCAAACCCGCCAATGGATCCCTTTTCACCTCTAGGAAAAATACCCATACCCCTTTCTGGTTTCAGTTTCCTCTTCTGTGAAATAAGAGAGTCAAACGTGATGGCCTCCAAGACTCCAGCTCTGGTGCTAGCTTCCTATGACCTTCTCTATGCGCCCATCCTACTAGACAGAAAAGTGCCAAGTTAATGCCAACTCTGCATTCCTGGTAGATGACCCATCTGAGACATCACTGTTACCCAGTAGTGCTTTCACTCTTTTTTGACTGATTCGAAACCATTCCAAGTCTTCTGTCTCCTTGAGCCCCCTCCAAAATGCCTCTTTCTCAACAGAGGACCTTCATCATTCTTCTCTTCTTCATTACCTCCTACCTCCTCCTCCAGACCCCCTCTACATCTTTATTGAGCGTCTCCTCCACTGAGCTAATATTTGAAGAAAAGAGGAGAATGACTCTTCTTCCTTCCAAGGCTACTGCTTCTGTTTGTGCCCTGCATTCTATCACTCATTCCCTCTTTTCCTCTGGTAGCAGCCTCACTGATTTCTCTCCCTCATCTTCCATCTCACCTTATTTCCTTGATCCTAACCCACTGCCTACCAACACATTCATTTCCTTCCCCTTCTCTCCCAAATCTTCACCCTGATGTTTTCTCAAACTACCTTCACACACATATCTCTCCTCCCTTTCATGGCCGAATTCTAAGGAAGAACAATCTGTTCTCACTGGATCCATATCATCGTCCCTTCCCTTCTCAATCCCTTGAAACCTGGCATCCAGGCTGGTATCCAGCCTCACCAACCCAGTGAAAGAGGTCTCTCTGAAGTTGCCTATAATGTCATTATGAGAAAATGCAGTGGCCTTTCCTCAGTCCTCATTTGCCTTGATCTCTGCAGCTTCACATATAGCTGATCAGCTGCCCATCCAGAGCACATTCTCTTCTCTCCTGATTCTCCTCCTTCCTCTCTGACTACTCCCACTCAGTTACCTTGGCTGGATTATATGTTTCATTAACTCCCCTCCTGCATCACCAGCTGGTTGTGGTCATCGTCATCTAGATGCCCCCCAGACTCAAACTCACCCTTTCCAAACAGAACTCATTATCTTCCTTCTCATGCCCACACAATTGACACCTCTTTCAAACTTCTCTATTTTTATCAAGGGCAGCAACCCCCTTCTCATCACCCAAATGGGCAAACAGCCATTATGAGTTTTCCACCCGCTTCATCCTCCACTTTGAATGTTTTTGACTCAACTCTATGCCGTGTCTTATCTCCACCCCCTTATCTACACCTATGTGCTCAGTCCCGATGTTCAGATCCCATTACCTCCATCTCTCGTGTTTGCCTTTTAAGGGGACTCTAAACCATAAGAATGATATTATGAGCATTGGGGTGACTGCAACACTCTTGGAAAGGGGTTCACCAGAATGGTAGAGGGTGGCCCTGATGAGGCTGAGTATTTCATGTTTCTACATCTGTTCCTCAGTTCCTGAGAGTCCTTGACAAAAGATTCTGCATTTTCCATTTGATCAAGCCAACTCTATCTCATGCCCAATAGCTAAATAATATATTGAGTGAGAAGAGGACCCGAGGACTCTGCGCCCACATTGGAGAACAGTCTAGATATGACTATACCTAAGTTATGGGTTGGAGATTTTTCAGTCTTAATCCAGGTAGGGACAACGAGACAAAGAAAAGAGACTAATCCTTTGGGGTCAAGCTCCCATCATGTGACCTATTCTGCCTGAGTCCTGGGGGGATTGTGGACTATGTGTTATAGTAAGTTGGGGCTCAAATAATATCATTTTTTACTGCTATGATTTCAACAGTAATACCATCTGAGGATCACCTCAAAACCAGGCATGATAAAAGCCAGCTGTGCACTGTCTTTTGTTCAATTCTCTTAGGAGGCCTGGCCCTAAAACCCACTGATGAACCCTAAAACCCATGTAGTGTGTATGTGTGAGAGAGCCCTATTCATGAGGCTCCTATGAATGCTTCTTGAATTAAAATGAATATGAATTAAGAGAAATGATTTTCAGTGATCTCTCCCAAGGCAATTGAAGGCAATGCCCCTGCTATTGAATCAGAAATATGGTCTCACCATAGGTAAACAATCCTTTTCTTTCACATAGGTAAACAGTCCATTTCTACTGCTGGGAACTGTTCACACATACCCCACCCCCACTGAAACCTCTTCCTCCCACTGCCCACAGTGCTTCCTCCTGTTCATCCCACCTGGCAGCCCTTTACCCCATGTGCCTGTTGTCCCAGAAGTTCATTGCATGCCTATGTGGTATGCCCGGCTGAGGCAGACACAGTGAGATCTGAGTTCTTTTGGGTTATGATCATAAGGATGGAAAAGTCAAAAGACCAGCCTACTGATTCTCCTAATGGGATCCCAGGGAAAGAAGGAGCTTTATGATAATCCTCTTTCTAAACCTGCCCTGGCTTTCTGGAGATTATTTCATTTCTAAATAACATGGTTACAAAACTCTAGAACAAAGCCACTTCTGGGATGTGGGGATGGGGGAGAGGAGGAGGGCTTTATAAAGTTTGAAGCAAAGTCCAGTGACGACTCCACCTTTGTGAGTGACTTGTGGGCTCTCACACCAGGCTCACATGGTCCCAGGGCACTTTTGTCCTTGAGGGACCTGGATTCCTCTACCCAGAGGAAAGAGCATCAGTGACACCTGGCCTTGGTGAGAATTTTCCCAGCCTGCTCGATGAGCATTTGATCCTACCTCCTTCAGCTCACCACTTTGCCCCCTACCCTTCCCATGGACCCACTCACTCCCTAGTTTGCCACAGCATTTTAGCTGTGATGGTGTGGTGACTTATCGGCTACTTCCCACCCCCACCAAACCGTGAGAACCAAGAGGATGCGACTGTCTCCTCTGAATTTTCTGCCCACGTGCTCCCTCCCCTTCCCCCAGGACTCTGGACACAGCAGGCGATTTATCAATGTTGGTGCAAAAGAATGAAGTGAATCAATTAATAAATATTATTTAAGCGCCTACCTAGTGACAGGCACACTATTAAGAGCTGGGAATACAGCAGCAAAAGGTGGTGCCTGCCCTCAAGGAGCTTACAGTGTAATGCGTGAGACCGTGTGAAAATAAATAACAAGCAAACAATCTATATACAGACATGATGAACGAGAGGAGGGCGCTGGGATGAAGAGGGGTTAGGGAAGGCTTCCTGTACGAGGCGCGATTTCAGTGGGACTCAGGAAGCCAGGAAGGTCACCTTCATCCCATCTCGGGGTGCCGGTAGTGTCGGCAACGGGAATGGAGTAGGTTTCATACCAGCACCTGCTCCCTCCGAACCAGAGAGGACTCTTGCTGTAGCTGATAATGCCAGGCCTTCTGAAAACGTGGCAGTCCTTGCCCGATCATCTGCTCTCACCTCTCCTTTTTCTGCCCCTCTCCCACATGCCCATGCACGTATGCACACCCACTCACTTGCTCAGGAGCCGCTCACCAACTGCCCTCCACCTCCGAGAAGAGCGGCTCCCTCCAAGGTGAGCAATGATCTCCTAGGGAACACTTGGGCCTCCCCCGTCATTTCTTTGGGAAAAGCAAGCAGACAGTGCAGTTGATGGAGGAAGCCAAGGTTGCAAGGGTTTAAGGTTGGAAGGGAGACAGAGGCGCGGCTTGATTCTGAAAGCAGGGATCTTTTTTCTCTCTGGCTACCTTGGTAGGACTGGCTTGTATGGGGCGGGGGCTCAGTGACATTGAACCTGAATGGTGCTATGGGGCACAAGCTTAGGGCACTGGGAATCTTGAAGGGGCTGTGAAAAGGAGGCTGTATACCTCCAGGAGACCCTACGGATGCAGACCTGTATGAATAGCCCACATCCGGCACTCCGAGCTCCTCTCTCTCCCCCATCCCCACCCCTCCCCAGGCACTAATCTACTCTGACTTGAGGCTGCCGGTGAAAAACTGGAGAAATCATTCACGCTGGCTGCATCCTAGTGGAGAAGAGCACGCAGTGGATGCATTTCTTTCTGCTCTGGGCCTCCTTTCCCTGGGGTGTGGATGTGAGAGGGGGGAAGGGTCATCCTCTTAGGAATGGGCGCTCTGGCTGATTAGTGCTGGCTTTCGAGCATTTCTAATATACAGATTAAAGACTGAATACAATTATGTCTTTGTAAATCGTTAAAAGGGAAAGTGAGTCTGTGACGGGATAAAGCAGTGGGGGAGAGCTGAGCGCGGATCAGATTGGTGGCAGAACCGAGCTCCATCCCAAAAGACAATGACTGTTTGGAGGAAGGAAGGGGCATTGCCCACCGTATGGGGCGCTGGCAGAAGAGGACGGGACCGTGGCTGGGAAAGCCGCTTTAGCCAGGGAAATGACAGCCCCAGGAGCCCTTCACTCTCTTCATGCCCTCCCTCGCCCGTGGTCTGGCTGCCCTCCGCTTCCTCCCTACTCTGTCTCAGCCCTCTTTCCCTCCGGCTCTGCTACCTTCTTTCTGTCTCTTCTCTTCCATAATTTTTCCCTCCCCTCTTTTCCAGATTTCCCCACTGGATTGTTTCAGGGGAGGAATCTGGGCTTCTACTTTCGTGCACATGGAGAACCTCGAGCAGAAGCTCCTTTCTGTGACAGAGACTGCAACTCTGCCTTCCAGTCTGACCTTAGCGAGTTGGCCAGGGCCAGTGACGTGGCTGGCTGAGACATGGAAGGCAGCCACTTTACCTGGAGACAGCCGCCCGTACCTACGGGTGGCCCCTCCTCTCTGGCGCTGGGGCCAGGTAGTTTGAGCCAACGAGGCAAAGTCATGTCTCCATTTCCTCTGCCCCCACCGCTGGTTTTAATGCTGTAGATGTGTGAGCAGCAAAGCCTGTTGCATTTTGGCCAGTGAAAAGCCTTAATCTCCCTACTCAGGAACCTTCTCACGTGTGCAGGTCTATGGAGGCGACAGTTGGCCGCATACTGCAAGAAGAGGGGTATGGGTTCTGCCCTCCAACACTCTGCTACTCCAAGGGCCTCCTGCACTGCCCAGGGCATCACAGCCCCCACTCCTCAGCCTGTCTCCTATCTAATCTGCTGCCATGTTCTCTCATTTCTGCCTTCATCAGATCCTTCCAGTTTGCCTCCTCTCCTCTGATTCTGCCTCCACCTTGGTGCAGACCTTCATCACCTCCCACCTGGGCTATTCTCATGAGAGGGAGGGGTACCCATCCTCCAGTCCATTCTCCAGTTGGCCACCAAAGTGATTTTCCTAAAATGCAGGTCTGGCCACATCACCCCCTGCACAATAAACCCCTGGGGCTCCCTATCACCTCCAGGACCCAATTCGAATGCTGTGTTTGACTTTCAGAGCCCTTTATAACTGGACCCCTTCTTCCCTCTCTGGACTCCTTATCCCTTGCCCTCTCTCCCTACCCCCCATACTCGGCACACCAATGACCCTGGCCGTGGGGCTGTTCCTCCAAGGAGATGTTGGGTTTCCAGACTCTGGCCATGGAATGATCTCTGACTTCTTCTCCTCCTGGCTTCCTTCAAGTCCCAGCCAAAACCTCTGCTTCTGCAGGAACTTTCCCCTAATTCCCCTTAAAGCTATGGCCTTCTCTCTGTGGATTCCTCTTCAGGCTGGACTTTCTCTACTAAGGTCCCACCTGGGTGCTTCTCCTTTCAAGCGAGCTCTTCCCCAATTAGAAGGTAAACACCTTTTAGACTACTCAGTGGAGAGAATGCTGGGCCTGGAGGCAGGAAGACTCAAGTTCAGATTTGACCTTACTGGCTGGGGTGACCCTGGGCAAGTCACTCAGCCTCTGTTTGCCTTAATCCTCTGGAGAAGAAAATGACAAACCGCCCCAGTACCTTTGCCAAGAAAACCCCAGGGGCATTGTTGGTGTGCTACGGTCCATGGAAATGATTGAACGAGATGGTCAACCTTGAAGGCAGAACCGGCTTCTTGTCCTTCTGTCTGCGTTCCCAAGCTTGGCTTTCACAGTCTGACTTGTCTGCACCTAGTTTGTGCATCAGCTCACAGTCTAAGGGACTCCTGGAGGGCAGCACTGGCTTGCTCCCCTAGTAAACAGCAGGCACTTAATAAATGCTTCCCAGGAAAATGGTGGAGTCAAAGCAGGGACTTACTTGAGGTCTCCCCCCAACACCTCCAAATATCTGTAAAAATGACTAAATAAATGCTTCGCGGGGTTGAAGGAGATCCTCTCTGTAAACAGAGGTTACTTTTATTGAGGGATTGCCGCCTACTTTATATTCACACGAGGCTGGTAGCCCAGTACAGCCATATCACAGTGACCTGCAGAGAGGTCACCAGGTCACCGGAACTGGAGGGGACCAGACAGCAGCCCTCTCAGCTTTCAGACTCGAAAACTGAGGCGAGTAATGAAGAGCAACAGAGGAATTCTAATTCAGTTCCTCAGACCTGACAAGCTGGTAAGGGTTTGCCTAAGATCACACATAGATAGTAATAAGAATTGGAACTCAAGACTCTAAGCCCAAGCCCGATGCCAGGTCCTCAGTCCACAGTGCAGAAGAGGAAGACAGAGGATTTGTGTGACCAGGGCCAAGAGGGTTAAGCCTCAATTTCCTCTTTCCAAAAAGGTGAGCAGCTGGGGGTATGGGGCTGAGGTGGGGGATGGATGGATTAGAAGAGAAATCTTAATCGCTGGGAATCAGCCTGCCCCCTGCCCAGCCCCCCTCCGCTTGTTTTCTGGGGGGAGGCAGACACCAAAGCCTCAGTAATCTCGTTAGCTATTTCCTGTTGGGGGAAGGGGCCTGCCTCAGTCCAGGGCTGGCCAGCTGGCTCTCTCTCTCTTTCTCTCTCTCCCTCCC
>CM053601.1:2329744-2421293 GCA_028646575.1 Pseudocheirus occidentalis
GCTTGGTTTTTTATCTCTGTGGAACTCTGCTTCCTGGGAGGGGAAAGCTCTGTCCCAAATCGCTGGGGCCTTCACAGCTGCTGGAGCTATTAGTGGGGTGCTGCAGCCCCCCCCAACTTTGGCTCACTGAAGGCGTACCCCAGGACCACCACTCAAGACCACGATCCAGATCTAGGCCGCTCAACACAAGAGCCCTTGGCCCCGATGGATCGCGTCAGCCCCCCTGCTATCTGCAGGCCGAGGGCTCTGAAGCAGCCCAGTGGAGGCCGCTGCTGCTCTGTTCCTGCTGCCACAGCCGGCCTCTCGCTGCTTCCTTGCCCTGGGAGCAGTTTGGCCTGACTGCTCTTCTCCTGGAAATTTAGCAAAATCCACTGACCTTTCTCTTAGCCTTCTTTCCTCTGGCCTGATAAATGTGGGAACTGTGCCTCCAGTACCGCCGATCTGCTCTCCTATAGATTTGGCTTGGCCTGACTGCCCTGGGGCCTGGCCAGGTCAGGGTTTCGAGCTGGGCTGCTGCAGCTCCCAGACTGCTGAGATGAGCCCCACCTGCTGAGCTGCCTGCAACAATAGATGCGTTTTCTGTATTTTGGAGAGTCTTGGAGCTCTAAAATCTGATTAGAGTCATATTCTATGGGTGTTTAGGGTGGCTGTGTGGGAGCTGCCAAACTTTGCTGCTTCTACACCGCCATCTTGGCTTTGTGCCCCGCCCCCCTCCCCATGTAGTGTCCTTGAAAGCAGGTGTTGGACTGGCTGTGACTCCAAGCATGGTGGATGGGAATGAGTGCCTGGGTGACTCAGGCTGGAAAGCCCCAGATAGAACCTGAAAACCAGGAGAGGCACCTCCCTGAGGAGTGTGGTGGCCCCCTCTGGGGGCCTTGGCTCATCTCCACCACAATGGCCCCAAAAGTCCATTTCTCCACCGCACTTTCAATTATTGAATATTTGTGATGATCCTAGGATGGTGATCCATGAGGAAATCTGCCCATATATATAAAGTTATGTTGGACTTGGAAGTGAAAGGAGTAGTCAGTATCTGTGCTGACAATCAGACCCCCTTGGGTCCATAACAAGGAAGCTGGCTTTATTCTTTTCATTCTAGTGAAAATCCCTGGGGCCATCTTGGATGGCTTCTCCATGCCAGTGCTTACACTTGGAGAGGTTTCTGCTTGGTCACACAGTGACTTTTTTATTTCTGGAAGCCCCACCTTGTTCCTAATGTGCCCAACTGCCCCTCTCCCCCTGCTGACTCACCCTGGAGTGGATGAGGGTCTAGAGACTGACAGTGAGAAGTTCAGGGTTCGAGTCTCAGCTCCCTCTGCTTCCGAATGCCTGTGACCTTTGATCAAGGCTCTCTGGGCCTCAGTTTCCCTATCTGTAAAGGGGGAGAGCTGAGTACCTTGGAGGTTTCTTTCAGCTCCAGGGTTCTTGATAGTATTAGAAAGTTGGCTCCTTGAGGGCCTCGACTGTCAAACATTTGTCTTTGTATCCCTAGGCCCAGTTCAATTAATGCTAGTGGGATGAATGACCTCCAAGGTCTAGGAGTCTCTTAGAGGGTGTGCTCCCTGAGGGCAGGGCCTGTCGTTTGTCCTCCTTTGGATACCCATTAGCATAGGGCCTGGCAACTAATGGAGTCCCCATAGGCACCCCTTTCCTGATGTCCCAAGGTCCCCAGGGTCTGCCCTAGCCTATCCCTTTGTAATTCTTTGGACTTTTGGAAACTGCCTCAAGCTGGCCGGGATGCCCATCTGGTGGCACCACCTGGGCAGAGAAGCCGCCAGTGAGAAAGCCGTTGTTCTCCCCCTCCTTCACTTCTTGATGCCCTGGACCTTTAGGGTATCCCTCATGACTCCTCTGAATCCTGTTGTTAAATGCATAAAGTAACGCGCCCCCCCCCATTATGAAAGGGACACATTCTACTGAAATACCACCACTGAGCTTTTAAAAAGACTGCAAAGCTGCCAGATTTGAACCCCTCTGTTTTAGAGGTAGGTCACAAACCTAGAGACTGAGCCCCAGGGGTCAATCCCTGGCCTGGGGTGCAGTGAAAAGAGCTCCCAAGATGGTCCCCAAGGACCTGGGTTCAAATCCTGGCTGCTACTAACTGTCTGTGGCTGTTGGCCAGTTTTTCTGGGGTGGCATAGACAGCGACAGGGAAGTGAGAAGAGGAAGAAGGAGGATGAGTCGAGTCTGGGACATGATGAGGTCTCTTGGGAGGGAACAGTGAGGTCCAGTGGAAAGAGACCCAAACTTGGAGTCACAAGATGTGGTTTTGAGTCCCAGGTCTGCTTTCCCTCCCTTTGGATGAATCCCTTCCTTTTCTGGTTTCCAGTTTCCTCATCTGTAAAAGGGGAGAGGGAGGGTTGGACCAGAGAGCCTTGAAGGTCTGTAATATCAGAGTACAGTTTAGTAAGGATGTCCCGTGGGCACCTAGAAAGGCAGGGCTGGGGAGGCCTGGGTTCTTTCCCCAGGCTTTGGGCATCTGCCCCATAACTGTAAAGGACCAGTGAACACCCTTGGCCATTGATGGTCATCGAAGCCCCGAGCCCTAAAGGCCAAAGCTGAGGAGTGAGGAGGGGGCTGCTAGCCCCTGGCAGTGGTCAGTGTCCTGGGTTCTCTGGCTGCTGGAGGCCTGGCTTTAGGATCCCCCCTGGGGACCGTGACCAGCAGGGCTGGGATGGAGCTGTCCATTCCTCTATGCGGGGACCCAGAGTCAAAACCAAAAAGGCCAAGCAGAGTTTGTGCATGGCCCCCAGACCCACTGCCCACCCTCCCCAAGAACAAGGGAAGCACCTCCTCTACAGAAACAGGGAAGCAACAGGACACTTTAGAACTGAACATCACAACTCAGACTAAGACCCAGAGGAGGACTGTGAGCATATTTTTACAGATGAGGAGACTGAAACCCAGGGGGTAGGGGAGAGGAAGGGACTCTCTTGTCCTAATAACCATCAAAGGCCACAAAGCTGGTCCTTGAACATGTTGTCTAGCCCTCAAGCGAGGGCCTCTCCCCAGCACCTGTGCCTAGTTACCCACTAAAGGTGAAGCATTCCTCAAGTCTGAAACCCCCTCCAATGCCCCACCCTGACTCTCCAAGCCCTTTCCCCCCAGAGCACTCACTTGGGATGGTCTTGCTCAGCTGGGGAGGCTCCCCAGGAGGGGCTCAGGGTCAGACTTCATGTGTTTCCTCAGGGTAGGTCAGGATGAGTGGGGATCTTGGCAGCTCTTGAACTCCCCTATTGAGGCAGGAATGGCCTACATGGGAAGGCTCCCGGCCGCCCAGGACTGTTGATATCTGTCTGGTTCACACATACTGCTGGGTTAGGGCAGAACATGGTGCCAGCACCAGAAGATTGACACGCCCCAATCCCTTCCTCCCAGAAGTCTTCAGCGTCGCAGACTCCAGGCCCTGGGCTTTTGATAGGCAGCAGCGGTCGTCGTTCTGCTAGGACTGACCACTTTCCAGCCATTAACACTACCGTAGGTGGAGAGTCCTGGCCAGTCAGTGGCCATCTCTGTGGCTCTGCTGTGCAAAGCACCCCTTCCTGGCTCTGCCCTGCTTGATAAGCGGTTCTCCAGGTAGCAGATCGGAAGTTCCTTGAGGGCAGGGGCTTGCCTGGATATTCAGTGTGCTCTTTTTATTCAGGCAGCTACAGGTGTCAGGGAGGGTCTGTAATCATCAGCCCCATTCCACAGATTAGAAAACTGAGACTCAGAAACTGGCCCACAGTGTGCGAGTCTCTGAACCTAGCCCACACCCCAGTCTGAGAGGCCAGAACGTCCTCCCCTCCACCACCAGTTGGCTCAAGATAGACACTGGAGAGGATCACATTTCCTTTGAATGGGAGGTAGTGTGAGGGTGCTGTCTGGAGGCAGGGAGCACTCATAACCCTTCAGCTTGGGTTCGTTTCTGAACAGCCGTCTCTCAGCATAAGCAAATTTCAGGAGACATCCTTTGTGCTCCTAGCTTGGAGGAAGCAGCTGGCGAGGGCCTGGTGCTGGTCACTAGCCATGCTGGGCAGGCAGGGGCCATGCCAGTATGGAGGGGAGGCACTCATGGATTCTGTGACAGGTGAGTCAGGAGGAGACAAGGAGGCTGAGGAGGCTCTGACACGTCTCTGTGTGGTCCAGAGGAGCTGGGGCTGCCAGGAACAAAGACCCCAAAGAGGTGACCAGAAGGCTGCTGGGGGTATGTGAGTCCCCATGGGTAGGCTGCATGAAGAATGGAGAAGGGGACTGGACACTGCTTCTGAATCCAAAGTCTCCCCAGAATACAGCTCAGAGGCCAGCTAGGCTGACCTGTCCCTCACAGAATCCCTCTGGATGTCCCAGACCCGAGGATGACCTCACACCCTCCTAAGGATGTCCACCCCACTTACCAACATCACCAATCTGGCAAGTCAGAATCTGCCTAGACACAGCTTGCCACCCAAAGCACCAGGCTGAGTCCTCCAGGGACAGGAAGCAGAAGGAACAGCGTCTCCTTCCTGTGTGTCCACTCACTTAAACATAGTTCCCACGTCCTCCACCATGTTTCCTCCTCTCCCGGTTCCTTTAATGAATTCTTTTGGAGTTACCAGACAGCATAGTATAGTGGTTAGAGCACATCGACTGAGGGTCGAGGGAAGTTGAGCATCCAGGAGCATGTCAAGAAGCCTGGGCAGAGAAGCTGGTGTAGCACAGGCCAGGGTGGAGGCCTAGGGCAGCGATGGAGAGGAGGAAGACTGTGGCCTCACCTTTCTGGTACTAAGAGATCAGGGAAGTATTGAGGGGCAATCTGGACTGCATTCTCTCTTCCTGGGCACTGTGAGCCCTGCGGGCTGTCTGGGCCCCCCCGGGGGAGGGCGGATTTCCTACTGGAGCTGTCTGGGCTCATCCAGAAACATCTCTGTGTTCTCCTTGAGTAACCAAGTCCTTTCCCTTGGTTGGCGATTAGCCTGAGTGAGCTCTTGGATTGGCAGAGTCTTAGGCTCACCGTCTCCCACATAGGAAGCATTTAATCTGTTGTTGACTTAGATTCGGGGCTGAGTTGAACCGGTTGAAGTTTACTTGAGGGACAAGAAGCCTGGCATTGCCAGTCCTGGGATTTCCCTGAGGACAGGCGGGAGCCAAGCCAGGATGTGAGAGGGGCCTCCCACACTGTACCTGGGTCTTTGTTCGAGGGGCAGCTTCCACATCAGGCCATCATCCATCTATCTGATCTGGTCATTCTAAAGATGAGAAAATGGAGGCCTAGAGAGAAAGGGACCTTCCCAAGATCCCTTAGCTCAGACATGAAGTCAGGTCTTTTGAATCAAAGCCAGTAGCTTCTGCCCCCGACCTGGACATTCCCACAGCTAAGGGCTCCTTTCTGGACCTCACCTAAACTAGGAATTCATAGGAGATCCTAGAGCTTCCCCAACCTTATCCATGCTCCCAGAGGCTCTGTAACTCCCTCATGACCCTGGGGCACTACCCTGACTGGGAAAGAGCAAAACCAGCCAGCTTCCTTAGCCAGGGCAGCCTCTCCCACTTAGCGCACAGTGCCTGCCTCCCCTGCCCCACCTTGGCACTTCATAAGTGCACATAGACTGCCTGATTGAGAACATCTTTAATTTTTAAGGGTCTGCTTTTCCAGGTGACTCCAGGAGGAGGGCTTCTCCCCAGACTCCCATAGGTCTGGGGGGAGGTGGCAGGCTGCAGTGGGCAGACAGGTCCCCAGGCTTGGGCTGTAGGGCTGAAAGGCCCCTTGGAGATCATCCCATCTCATCCCAAGGAAAGGCCATGTCCCTTGTCACACAGATTATATACCCAAGGGCCTGTCTTCCAGTAGAAATCCAGGAATCTACACTGTCTATGATGTTAAGTTTCCTCCTTTGTCCAATGAGCCTGGCAAAATAGGCATGAAGGACCCCACAGGGGGGTTCAGATAAAGTGATCTTGAATCTCCTTAGGAGGCCGAGCTGGTGTTATAGAGGCAACTCTCTAGTCTTGTCTGGGACCTGCACCAAAGACAGGCTTTAGTCAAAGACAAACGTGTGGTGCCTTGCCTTGACCTGATGGGATGTGGGTGAAGCAGGGTCATTCCAAAGCACCCTAAAGCTCCCAGAGTGCTCTGAGTCAAGGCAAGGCAGCATCCCCAGGGCAGGGCCGGTCTTTCCAGTCTGAGGAAGACCCTTCCTTGACACCATAGCTGCCTGAGAAAGAGGGCTGGCCGTGTAGTCTCTGGGCTGGCAGAGACTGAATTCAGTGAATCTGCTCTCTCCCTAGGAAGCTGCCAGCCTCAGACTCAGAAGTCATCCCGGCTCTGCCTCCTTCTATGTGTGACTGCAGCAGTCAATGCCACTCTCTGGGCCTCAGTTTCTCTATCGGTAAAATGAAGGGATTGGATTTGATGGCCTCTGAATCCCCTTCCAGCACCAGAGATGTAATTCTATGGTCCTAGATGCCACTAAAATGCCTCCAGTGAGGAGAGACGCACTACCTGTTGGGGTTAGCCCACTCTGTGTGGAGTTCCAATTTCCCCACGTACCTAGTCTTGTAACTGCAAACAAGCCCCTTACCCTCTCTCAGTCAGTCAGTCAATAGATATTTATTAAGCAGCTTTTCTGTTACAGGCACCGTGCTCGGTGCCTTCTGGTACTTAGTGAACCCAAGTGTTTCTCTCTGGTCCCCTGAGTTCTCATTCTAGTCCGTTTGCTGTAAAAACAAACCACCAAGCTCAGCTGATTGATGACCTCCCCCAGCAGGGCAGGTACCCTCCCTATGCCCCGCCTGATGCCAGGTACCCGGTACCCAGTGCCAACCCTTCTCTCCCAGCCCTCAAGGCTAGCATCCAGTGCACACACGGAGACTCCAAGGACATTTGACATACATCTACCCACTCCCGTCCTTGCTACACACAGAAAGAAGCAACGGTGCCAGCTCAGAGCAGGCAGGCAGCAGGAAGGAATCCACCTGCCTACCTGGTCATCCCCTTTCAAGGCAGCTGTGGATTTCCTAAATCGCCCCTTCCTCCTCTCTCAGAAGCTGGGTTAGAAAGGATTGGGAACTCCCAAGGAAAGTGGGGGCCGGGTGGCTCCATTGTCTTGGGGCCAGACGGTGTCTTTCCAGGAAGCCAGGAGAAGCTGAGAGCTTCTCCAGGAGGAGAGCTTCCTCGGATCCTGGGGCATCGTGAGGCCCATAGCGTGGCCCTGCCTAGCCGGCCAGCCCAAAGCGGCGCTAGTGCTAAAAAGCTGTTGCTGCTGCCACCCACCCATTGCCAAGAATCACTTCCTCTCGGGGCCCTCCAATGATTTAATTTCACACTCTATTAGGGTTGGAGCAACGCTTCTGTAAAATGAGATGGCCACGCGGGGCCGTGAACCACTAGGGGGTCCCTGGATAGATTTCAGGGAGTCAGTGAATGGGGAGACGAGAAAGCATTCACCTTTGGCTATCATTAGGATCCCATGTCCCGCACCCTTCAGACCCCGCCCCTCCCCCTATATGAATGAAGCGGCCTATCGCGGTGAGGGTCCAAGGCTCCTCCAGATTGACCGGTGCGCGGCCAGGACTCCCCCAAAAGGTAAAGGAACCCTGGATTAGAGATGGATGAGAGCACAAAGAGGGGCCAGCGGACCCGGGAGTGTTGGGCCTGGAGAAGCCTGGGGAAGGGGGACACGAGGCCCGTGTTATGTGTTTGAAACGCTGCCCTCTCCGCCTGCCGCTTATGCTGCCCTGAGTCCTGGAGCGCAGGACTTGGAGCTAAGCTGGGGGAGGCGCCTTCCAGTCCGTGCCACACGCTGACCGCTTCAGAAATGGTGACTGATTGATTATGGATTCACAGACGCTCTCTGGGCCTGGCCGGACCACTTCCTGACAACCAGCCAAGTGGGGAAAGGTCCGGGGCACTGGGAGGGGTGGGGCCCCAAGCGGATCCGCCTGCTCCAGCTGGCAGACCTTTTGGCAGAGATGTCAGGGATTCTCCCTCTTGGACTCAGTCTCGGAGGTCTCTTCCAAGGCAAATTCTGGTCACAAAGTGGAACGGGACGTTCACACCTCTCCCTCCAGCGTGTCTCCATTAAGGGAGTGGGAAAAAGACTGGAAGATTTCTTTCGATTCAGACTTTCTAGGTCCCTTCCTCTCAGTTACATCGGCCCCCGCCCTTTCTGTGTCAGGGCCAAAATGGCCATACTAGTAGCTATGGGTGGCGCTAGGGAGGGGGAAAGGAGAGAAAAGGGGAGAGGACAGGCCAAAGAAAAGAATGGGGGAGAGGGGAAGGAGCGAAGGGTGCTGGCAGTTAGAAACCGCAGTGTTGGGGAGTTGGGGGCGGGCCAACGCAAGAGAAAGCCTGGGGAAGAACAGAATGAGGAGGGGACAGGGCCGATTGGGACAGGCAGGGGAAGAAGGTGAGAGGGCACCGGGGCTGGGCTGGCACACTGGCTCTCCCACCCGCCCCCCAAGGGACCCAACACAACCCGAGCCAAGGAAACTAGGCTTTGTCCCCCTTGCTCCCGGGTCTGGCGAAGGTTCCTGGCACCTGCTCGCTTGAGCCAGCCGCCAAACCGTTGCCCAGACCAGCAGGGGCAAAGGAAAGAGTCCAGCGCTTGTGAAACCCGCCAGACTCTTGGCTGTGAGCCCAGGTCTCTCGCTGTCACAGACAGAGTTAGGGTGGACGGGGGCTGGTCTGTGCCCGGCGCTCGGGTCCTGTGCCCGGCTAGCCCTTCCTTAGTGTTGGCTGAAAGCTGGGCGGGACTGAAAGGAGGAGGCACGGACCGGGTCCCCGCAGTGTCCTCCGGGGCTATCTCCTGGAACTTGGCCCGTCTGAGGCGAGTCGGGGGGCAGCGCACCCCGAGCTAACGGCCAGGCGGGGTCTGCGGCTCAGCCACACAAAGCTCAGGGCTGCAGGGCTCCTCGCCCCAGACCCCCGCCCGCGGCCCGCCCGGATTTATGAATGGCCGCGAGCCGGGGTTCCTCCGGCCCATTGTGACGTCAGCCCCCGCCCCCCGCCCCCACCCCGGCGCAGCTCCATTCACCGAGGGCTGGGCGGGGCCTGGAGGGGGCGGCCCCTACCCCACCCCGACCGCGGGAGCCGGAGGATAAATTCCGGAGCCGCGGGGGAGGGCGCTGGGAGCAGTGCACGGACACGGCGGCAGCTGCCACACGCTCCCGGGGGACTCGGCCTCTGCCAAGGGAGCGACCCGCGGGGGGCCATGGTGACGGCCGGGGAGCTCCGGGAGCTGGAGGGCAGCGTGCTGCTGCGCCTCCTGAGCCGAGACGAGCGCGAGCGCGCCGGCGGACCTGGCGTCGGGCCCGGCGGGGGCACGTGCCTGCTGCTGGACTGCCGGCCCTTCCTGGTCCACAGCGCGGGCTGCATCCGCGGCGCGCTCCCCGTGCGCTGCCACACCATCGCGCGCCGGCGCGCCCCCGACGGCCCGGGTCGGCTGGAGCAGCTGCTGCCGGCCGCGGACGGGCCGGACGCCGAGGCCCGGGGCCACCGCCTGCGCGCCGGCCTCTACCGGGCCGTGGTGCTGTACGACCAGCGCAGCCGGCGCGCGGCCGAGGCCCTGCGCGCCCCCGACGGCGCCCTGGCCTGGGTGGTGCGCGCGCTGCGGAGGGCCGTGCCACGCGCCCCCGCGCCCCTCTACCTGCTGCGAGGTGAGCGCGGGTGGGGCGCGAGTGGGGGCGGGGCGGGACCACGCGTGTCTGTGGGCTCCCTCGAACCCGGGCTGGGCGCGGAGGAGGATCTGGCGACGCGGGCCGCTCTGCTGCCGCCCCCGCTCCCCTTTGTCTGAGAGCCCCGCAGCGCGGCTCGGGACCCCTGAGGTTCTTTCCTCGGGCCCCCGACCCGAAAGTGGGGGGGAACCCCCCAGACCCCAGGTTCAGGGCCACCTCCTACACGCATGGGTTGACAAGGGCTGGGGAACGGGCCATCATCCCCATCCAATGGGAGAGGGGAGGCCCCTTCCAGCCAGGGTCTTTCATCGATAGTACACTTAGACCCGTCTCTTCTGTGGGCCTCCGTGGTCCCATCTGTAAAATGACAGACAGGACTATTGATTTTTCAAGGATCATTTCAGCTCTGTGACTCTTCCCCGCTTTCCAGAAAACCCTTGGCTATCGTGCCGTGTCTCTAAGTACCAGGGCAGGCCCAGAGCTGTCTTCCTGACTGCCTCCCCTTTGTAACCCACTGTCCCCTCCGGAAACGCACCAGCTTCCTTACATTCCGGAATTCAGAGGCCTGGCACCTCCTGGGATTTCCCCTGGCAGACCAAGGCAGGGAAGCAGCACTGAAACCCCACCTGGTCCCAGGGAGCTGCTCCTAGTCTCCCAGCCCAGGCAAGTGGCCCTTGAGCCACAGGGGCTTTTGTTACCACACATGCTTCCGCACCATTTGCCCCATCAGCTGTTGAAAAAGGCCAGTGACCTGTGTTTGAACTACTAGCATCCCCTTTGAGGTTGAAAGTTTTCCTCCCATAACCCTGACTCGCCTTTAGAGTCACCCATTTGCCACCAATGGCCAAAAAAGGAAGCCACACGGTCTTGACCTAATGGAATAAGGTGATGGGAAAAGGGTAGGGTGTTCGTTTGGTACCAGGAATGTCAGAGGTGGAAAGAATCTTAGAACAGAGTTTACAAGAGCTGAGGGCACCTAGAACAGGGAATGTCTTAGAACAGAGTGCCAAAGGTGGAAGGAACCTGAGAACAGAGGTCAGGGCTGGAGGGGGCCTTAGAACAATGCATTGTATGTGGAACGTGAACATGAGAGCAGGAATCATGGTGGCCCCTCAGAACTAGGAGGGCCCTAAATGATCAGGCTCAGCTCCTTTGCTGTAAAGTCACACACAGAGGGGCAGAATCAGGGGAGGCTCTTGTCTCGTTTCCGGCTCCCTTCTACACACACCATGATGGTTGCCTGCTGGCTGCCAACAAGCAGTGAGAAATGTTGCCTTTTTCACTCTCCCCCTCCCCCAGACGGGTTATTCTAGCAAGGCTGGTGAAGACAGTGCCATTCTTTTTCCCTGTATTCAAGTGCTTGGCTCCAATTGAGGTGGATCATCACTTTTTTCAGGGTTCCTGCAATTGACTAGCCCCCAGCAATCTGCATTCTCTCCTGCCTGTGAGGGTATAGAGGCCAGGAGAAAGAGGAGGAATGGAGAGAGGGAGGGAGGAGGGACAGAGGGAGGGACAAAACTAGCTGCTGTTGGCAATGGGGTATTCTTTGGAGCTTTGTCTGGAGACAGCCGCTCAAAGTCCTTCCTAGTTCATTGATGGTTTTAGAGCAGAGGTGTCAATCTCAACAGCCTGCAAAACTCCCAAAGTTGGTCCGGACTGGATTAAAATGTAATTGGGAAATATTTAACGAAATAAATAATACCGTGTGTGGTTTAATGCCCTTTGTTTCTCTTTCGAGTTGGACACCACTGTTCAGAGACCAGCAGTTCCATAGGGGTTTACCGGTGGGGGGCTCTTCCTCACCCCCTCCCTGGAGCTATTGATGGGAACATTAATATTTACAGGATCCAGGATCTATATCGAGCTGGAAAGGGCCTCAGGGGCCATCTAGTCTGACCACTTTTTATAGGTGAGGAAACAGACCCAGAGACTTTCTAGGATGATTTTGTTGTTCAGTCCTGACTCTCGGACTCCATTTGGGGTTTTCTTGGCAAAGATACTGGAGTGATTTGCCATTTACTTCTCCAATTTACTTTTACACAGTTGAGGAACTGAGGCAGACAGGGTGAAATGGCTTGCCCAGGGTCATACAGCTAGTAAGCATGTGAGGCCAGATTTAAACTCAGGAACAGGAGTCTTCCTGACTCCTCCAGTGCTGTGTGCTGTGCCAAGATTTCTAGACCACTTCTCTCCTTTCTTCTGCATAAGAAATGAACTCCTTTATCAAACATTATGCCAAGATGGAGGTATGCTTTTATTACAGAAAGCCCCCTCGTCAACAAGTATAATAACCCTACTAGCAAAGGGAATAAGGTTGGTCTGCTGTGACTGGGCTTGAGAAACCTGGACAATCTCTTTGTCATGACTGCTTCCCTTTCCAGACATTCACCAACCATATCTTTAATCATGTTTGGCATTTTTCCCTAGTATAAGTCTCGGTGACATTTGAAGATGACATTTTTGAAACCACTCTAGCTTGTAAGAGTGAAAGGGCTGCGGACTGATAGAGGCATGGGAGAAAGCCCCAGTTATAGCCCCAGTGGTTACCATGTTACCCAGAAATTGTCTCTTTCCTTGGCTAGAAGAGAAATTTAAAAGACCGGGATGGAGTCTCGAACCTAGCCTTTCCTACTCCTCTCCTTCCCTTCACCCAAGTCTATCACCACCAGCATGATTGACTTGGATCCTGCGTTCACCAGAGCCAAGATCTTGGGGTTGTTTGGTGAGGCTTTCTGCTACCTTCCTGAATGCGGGCAGAGGGAGCTGCCCAAGGTGCTGATCGCTATGGTACCAGGATGATTCCCTCTGTGATTTCTTCCTCTTGCTATGAAACTTGCCCACTTCTTTCTGTCATAAGTACTTCTGATGAGCACATTTTTGGAATGCACCCCCGTTTGTCCATCATGACAGAGTTAGCTTTTACAAGAATGGAAAGATGATGCTCAGATACAGTCAAAATGAAAAGCAAACATGTAAACACTTCTTTTAGGGAATGGCCACAAAGAATATTTTGCCCATTTGTAAAGCATGTGCTGAATGTTGGCTTTATAGAAACCTGTCAGGGCGCCCACTTTCTATGATACAGTTTTGGTTCTGCTAAGACTGGCCACAGCTTGGTTGGGATCTGATGTCATTGTGTCGCTGTCTGGGCTGGCATGACTAGGCATCAAACTACCTGGTGTAGGTAGGAGGCAGTTACTATTGGGGAGCATGAACCAGATCAGGGCTAGCCCTTTTTGTGTCCTGGCCTCTTTTGGGAGTCAGGGTGAAGCCTGTGGGTCCCTTCTTGGAAATAGAACACACAGCACCACAAATGAAAGTTATATTGAAATGAAGAGGCAGTTCCCTCCTTCTGCCTCTTTAAGTTCATGAACCTCCTGAAATTTATCAAAAGACTCCTGGGTCCTTAGGTTAAGAATTGCTGGACCAGATCATACAGTTAAAGGATTCAGGGATGAGCAAAGCCCAAAGACATGTAGACATGGAGGCCCAAATGAGCAGTAAATTTTTAGAACTAAAACTGACTTGTCAAAATCTCTTTCCAAGGCTTCTGGTGTGCTGAGGACGCCAACTTGGATGAGGCTTGGAAAGATAGAATATGGCTGGGAAGGGCAGCTTCTAGAGGGGTATCTAGGCATCTGATCAGCTAGATACTCTCAGATCACAGGTCAAGTTCTCCTGGTCTGTGGTCAGAAGGGGTGATGATGGAGCTACATCTGCTCACCCTCCTCAGCCTCTTGACCTTATGCTGATTGTGACCAACAGTTGCCTTTCATGGTAGTGGGATGGAGTGGTACTCACTGGCTCACCACCACAAAACAGCCACAGCTTCTGGGAGAGAAATCTTGGAAGACAAGCAAGAACTCTCGACAAGTGCTAGATTTGAGAGAACTGTTGGGGGGCTCAGTCCCTTTCCCACTCCAGTCAATTTCCTCAGCTGTCAAATGGGGATAATCTAATTGGCATCGCCAACCACACAGAAGTCTTGTGAGGAAACTGCTTAATGAACTTATGATGAAAAGTGCCATATCAATACCAATCATAGACCATTCAGCCTTCTAACCATCCAGCCATTCATTCAAGAGAATACCCCAACCCTGTTCCATGTGAATTGAGCTTTCTTGGGCCCTGGGGATGATGAGAATACCTGATGTGTGCACCAGCCTTTAGGATTTGCAAAGTGGTTTCCATACAGTATCAAGAATATAGAAGAGAAAGTGGAGACTCAGAAAGGATTGTAGAATTATCAGTAAATAAAACATTAAGTGTTTACTGTGTCTGAGGCACTGGGGATACAAAAGCAGAGGAAATAGTACCTTCCCCCAAGGAACTTACATTTTGTCAGGGCAAACATACACATCAATATTTTGATATATACATGACTGATATAAATTCAAAACAAGGGAACTGTGGACAATCCAGGATATTGGGGGAGGGCTGCACAAGGTGGAGCTTGAGTTAAGACTTGAAGCAAGCCAGGAGGTAGAGATAAGGCAGGAGAACATGCCAGGCACTAGGGGGCAGCTTGGACAATGGCTTGGAGATGAGAGATGGGGCATTGTAGTTGCAAGAACACCGACTGGGTTAATATGGCTGGATCACAGAGCGAGTGTGGGAACTCTAGAAGGGTAATCAGGGGCCAGGTAGTAGTGGTTTAAATGCCAGCTAGACGACTTGTTCTCGAAGGTAATAGGGAGCTAATGGAGTTTGTTGAGAAGAGGAATGACCATCAGACTGCAATTTGGTAGCTGTGTAAAAGATGGAGACTTGAGACAGGAGACCCATTAGGAGCCATGGTGAGAGATGCCAGTGGAGTAGTGGCTATGTGCCATGAAAGGGATGATCTGCAAAAGATTGTGGAGATAGAAACAAGGAGATCTGACAGCCGCTTGTGACTGTGTGGGGTGAGTGAGCACGGCAGTGAGACAAGCATGGCACTCTGTAAATGTGGATGTCTAAAAGAAAGGGGCCTCCCTTGACAGAAATAGAGGAATTCACACAGGGGTGGGAGATAACGAATTCTGCCCTGTTCTAGTCTACCCTCAACGTTCTCCTCCCCACATGCACCAAGTGGGACGCTGCCTGGTCAGACACCCTCATATAAATGGATGACATCCTTGTCAGAGGGAGGCTGTGTGTACCTGGGGGCATCACCATGAGAACTTGGGAGTGCACTGTATGGGCTACTGTTACTTCTTTTCCTGGGTCAAGTCAGAGAATTGTACAACAGCATGGGGCCCCCCTAAGGCTGGGATTTACATGGAGGGGTGCGGCAGGAAGAATGAGGAGCACAGCTCTAAAATTAACTATCACCTCATTCTGCTGAAGTGGAGGCTGAGGCCAAGGGAGGGGCTCTCTAGCCACTACTCAATTCCCTGACCCGAAGCATTGTGGTGTTCGAGGAAATGGTGTTCTGGGAGTAGGCGGAGGCACACAGAGGCCAGGCTTTGCCATCAGGGAGTCATGCCTATGATAGATGAAAAGGGGCTGGAGGAAGAAGGGAAATTGAATGGAGAGGGGACCGAAGAAGATGGAGATTAGGGTGGTGGGGAGCAAGATTGCTTTCTAGGTATGAAGGATGGCATGACCAAACAGATCGAGGGTAGGATGGGAGTAGGAGCAGATGGAGGTCCAGTTTGTCTGGCATGGATTCTCATTCCAGGAGGCTCTCAGATCTCCTACCTCCAGCTGTTCACTGCTGACCTCTTGAATCTCCCTTGCAGGTGGTTATGAGAAGTTTTCTTCTGAGTACCCAGAATTCTGTTCCCAAGCCAAGTCTTTGGCCTCTGTTCCCTCCCCCATTCCCACCACCATCCCAGAGCCTCCTGATCTGGCCTCCAGTTCCTGTGGCACCCCACTGCATGACCAGGTACATTTGGGGGAGTCTAAAAGAGCCCTGTTCTTAGAGAGATCCCTCTCAGGAGGACAGTGGGGTCTGGAATTGACAAGAGGACAACAGCTAAGGATCACCATCCTCTGATTACAATGTCCAGAGCTGGAGAGTGGGGAGAGGTGGGGGCGGGTGGGGAAAGGGGGTACACCTAGAAAGTGGCTGAGAATTGGGCTGCGATGGGCCAGATAAAGTGACTTCTTTTTGGGGTGCCTGACACTGAGTAGATTGGTGTGGTGACTGATTGACTTCACCATTTAAGCAAGGTTGTTCCCTTCCTCTTGAGAGGGTTGGATGGCTCCAGGCACTAAGGTTCCTCCCAGCTCCAAATCTCTTATCTTAGGAGAAGGCCAGCTCAGGAATGGGGATGGGCCAGGTATCAGAGCCTACCATTTCCTCCCTAGGCCCAAGTCTCTCCCCTTTTCTCCCCTTCCCTACTCTCCCTCTGCATAGCCTCTTGAAATCTGTCTCCTGCCTTGCACAGGGCAGGCCTGTGGAGATCCTTCCTTTCCTCTACCTGGGCAGTGCCCAGCACGCGGCCCGGAGGGACACGCTGGATGCTCTAGGGATCACTGCGCTGCTGAATGTCTCCTTGGACTGCCCGAACCATTTTGAGGCCCATTACCAGTATAAGTGCATTCCTGTGGAAGATAACCACAAAGCAGACATTGGTTCCTGGTTCATGGATGCCATCGAGTTCATTGGTATGTTTGGTGACTGGGAGCTGTATGTGTGTGTGAAATCTGTCTGGGAACCCACAGAAAGCCAGAGGAGGAGCTGGGGGGCTCCCCCCATCAGGACAGACCCCCTTCATCATCAGGACATCCCCTCCCACTTAGATCTCCTGTCCCCACTCTGAGGTGACCAGGAGCCGATGGGTGTTTTCCCTCCTCTTTGCTTTGCTGCCCAGGGATGCTTGGTTAGAGAATGAAAAGGTTCTGGGGGCAGAGTTGGAAGACCTGGGCTGTAGTGCCAGCTCTGACCCATCCTGTCCTTATGCAGGGCCCAGACTGGCTGGACTCTGATCCTACCCCTGTCCTAGGTTAGGGGTCAGCAAACTGGCTTGCAGGCCAAAGCCAGCACTCCCCCCCTTGTTTTTGTCTGCTTTCCTGCCTGCCTCTGTTCAGACTGTGAGCTAAAACTGCTTTTTAAACCAAGAAAAGCTTCCAGCCAGCACTTGGAGCTTCCCAGGCTCATTCCAGGATTTGTCTGTGGGCCCAGTTTGCCAGTCTTTGGACTAGATGACAGGGTGGTGGATGTGTGGGCCTAGGGTCAGACAGTCAGTCAGTGTTACTCTGGGCCAGTGCCAGAGATCCAGAGAAAGGTGAAAACCGGAGCCCATGGTGGAGGGGGAAGGGGAAGGGGGCATGCACATAAGTAGGGGCCTCCCAGATGAGGGAGACAGAGGCCGTGGAGCTGACTTTAGCTTGGCTGAACCTCCCTTCCTCCCTCCTTCTCACCTTTTCCTTCCTTCTCCCTCCCTCTCCACCCCTCCTTTGCTTTCTTCCCCCCCTCTCCCTCTTCATCCCTGGTCTTTCTTCTCCTTCCTCTCCTCCTCCCTTCCTTCCTCCCCCTTTCCTTCTCTCCTCCCACTTATTCCCTCTCCCCTCCTCCTACCCTTCTTGCTTCCTCCCCTCCCGTCCCCCTCTGTCCCTCCCCTTTCTCCTCCCCACCTCCATGCCCCATTCTTCCCCCTGCCCCCCTTCCCTTTTTCCTTCCTCCCACAGACTCAGTCCAAGGCCGTCAGGGGCGGGTGCTAGTGCACTGCCAAGCGGGGATCTCGCGCTCTGCCACCATCTGCCTGGCCTACCTGATGATGAAGAAGAAGGTGGGGCTGGAGGTGGCCTTTGAGTTTGTCAAGCGGCGGCGAAGTGTCATCTCACCCAACTTCAGCTTCATGGGGCAGCTGCTGCAATTTGAATCCCAGGTGTTGGCCACCTCCTGCGCCTCGGAGGCTGCCAGCCCCCAGGGGCCCGTGCCCCGCGGGGGGCCGGTGCCTGGCGGGGAACCGCCCAAGGCCTCTCCCTCTTCGGCTCAGCTGGTCTTCAGCTTCCCGGTATCAGCCCCCAGCAGCCTCCCATACCTTCCCAGCCCCATCACCACTTCCCCCAGCTGCTAGGACCCTGTGGGGAGGGCTCTACCCACCCCTGGCCCGGTGCGGGGGCTGCCAGAGTAGGAAGAGACCCCACCAGAGAGCCGGCTTCTGGGCTGGAGTGCTTGCCCAGCAGTCACTATGCATTTATTAGGTGCCTGCTCCGAGACAGGCTCTTCCTAAGTGCGGGGCTGTCACAAGTTACATTTCTGATCCTGGCTCGACTCCTTGACTCCTGTGTGAGCGAGGCGTTGAGGTCCCTTCCCCGACAGAGGCTGCTGCTTCCTCTTCCCCAGTGAAGGGCCTCTGTCCGATGGCCAGGTCCTTGCGACCCTTCTCTTTCCTGCCTGCCCCCCTCCCAGGCTGGTCGGGTCCAACCTGCTGCCTGGAACTAAGATCATGGACCCTCCAACACAGCAATAAAGGCCCGGTGCCCAGCAGCAGAGGTCCTGTCTCAGCTGGCTGGTGGAGCTGGCTGGGCAGCGCAGTCTTCCTTTCCAATGTCTTAAGAACTTCTTTGTCTGTAAAGCTTAGATGGCTGAGAGATGTGCATGTTATAGGTCCCCTTAGTCCCACTAGGGCCGGTGCAGCGCGCTGATGGCCCCTTCCCCCACATGGGCTTGGGCGGCTGCAGTCACTGTGTTTAAAAGTGGCCTAGGAGAGCATCATTTTATTCCAGAAATCACAGAAGGTGAGGTGTGGGAACAACACAAATGTTAAGCAGGAACTTGCTTCCTCAGAGGTTGAAAGTTCAGGCAGCGGAAGCTCAGCAAGGGGGAAGGTGCCTGATGGTTACAGATGGGGAAGGGGAGACCTTGAGCCTTGCAAGCAGGGCCCTTAGAAACCCAGCTTGTATTGGCTCGGTGGTTGGGAGGCTGCTCCCCCTTCCATGTTCCCCAGGTGCTGGCTCCTGGTGGGTGGGCTGGATCAAGTCTTGAGCTCCTTCCCTTCTCAGATCCCATGGAGATGCACTATCCTCTTATGGGCACATCTGACCTTAGGTCACTGAGATGTTCCTCAAGCATCGGGTATAAACCCAAGGTTCCTAAGGGCCAATGTGCCATAATACTGCCTGGTGGACAGACTCTTTGAAAGCCCTTGGCTAGATGAATCGACCCTCCATCTTGCCCTGTGATAACATGGATGGTTAGCATGTGGGCTGGCTCAAAGAGAAGTCCGCCCAGCACTTGTTGCACACACCCAGGTCCTAGGATCCAACACCGGCCCTTGTGAAGTCAGTTCATCTCTTGAAATGGTACCAGCTGTTTGCTCCTGTGCTGTGGACATGTGCTTCTGTGGGTCCTGGTTGGAGGGAGCTGGATTGTCTCAAGATGGGCTTGTTTCTTGTCCCTTCCCGGGAGCAGGCTGAATGATGCACTGGCTAATTAGGCTTGTTCCCATGATGTGTTGTTCTCTCTTTAGAAGGCAACCCCCTCTCCCCGGTACCCCTCCCCCCCGCAAGGTGGCTCTTGCTAGACTCCTGACCTGTGGTGGCCTACTTCTGGTTCTGTGCTGGGCAGCACAACCTTTGGGAGAAGCAATTGGACAGCCAGCCTGCTCTTTCCTCTGATGCCCAGGAGGCAGTTCCATTTTCAGAGGCTTGGGTTCTGGGCTCTTCCTTTGTGTGTTGGGCTCAGCAGCTGGAGAAGCAGCAGCAGGATAGTTGGGGAGAGGAAGGAAAGAAGGAAGCTGCCTGGAGTAGCTGGTGAGGGTGATCATTGGCCAGAGTTGCCTTTCTGCCTGTTCTGGCCAGACATTTCAACTGACTCTAAAGGACTCCCTCATCTATCTCACCATGACACACATGGTGGTCTCTTCCCAATTCCATGAATAAGCTGTCCTGGATGGATCCTTTTGTTCATGCCTGGTTCACAGGGCCACAGAATGAACAAATGAGGACCATCAGAGTTCATTTATTCTGGTCTGACTCTGAAAAGCAATTTTTCCTTGTCACGTCCTAGAAAAATGGCCACTGCAGTCTCTACTTGAAGCCCTTCACCAATGGGAAACACTACTTTCCCAAGCGGCCTGTCCAATCCATTTTTGGAATGAATCCAAGAAGCTCCTGTTAGGGTTAAGATGTTCTCCCTCATATTGAGCAAACAAACCAGCCTCTTCACAGCTCCCCTCCCCAGTTCCTCCTGGTGCTGCCCTTTGGGGCCAAGCAGAATCAGACTAATCTCTTCTACATGACAGATAATTCTGAAGACAACTGACATGTTCTCCCTGAACCTTCTTTTGTCCTGGCTATGAATCCCCAGCTCCCAGCCTGGCCATCTGACCTAGCCTTGCCACTGGCCTTCACATCCACATATAATCTGACTGGGGCAGGGGAGGTAAAACCTCCCTCGTTTGCCCAAAATAGCATTCATTTTCTGGTGGCATTTAGAAGAATTCTCAAGTGAGAAATGCATGACTGTGTATGAGATGAGAATTGCCCAGGGTCACAAAGCCCGGATGTGCCAGGACTTAATCCCAGATCTGGCTGTCCAGGACTAGCCACTATGTCACAAACTCTCAGCATACCTCATGACTCCTGAGATAAGTTGCTGTGCAGATGCTGAAATCTGTATTAATTGTGGGAATTAGCTAAACATCAAAGGAAAGTACTCTCTGTTCTATTATTCCTTTTGGAACATTTTTAAGCCTTCTGGTAAAGGTGCCCTCTAGCAAACCACTGCCCCCACCGGAAGACCACAGGAGTCTGGGTCACTTGGACACCCAGTTTCTGCTCTTACAACTATCTGTGACCCAGACAGCATGACTTGGGCACAGAGGGGCTCTTTCTAGAATGTACTCACCTCTTCAGGTGAAGAGAGAAGAAGTTTCTCCCTGGCTTCTGGGCACTGAGGTGGAGACAGTTCTGTCTGTCCTCAGGAGAAATCCTGTCAGCTTCATTTCCTCTGGGATTTTTGATGGCCAGCCTTTGAATAAAGAATCTCTCCTGGAGAGATACTATGAATCCTTCACTTCTGAGGCCTGCACACCTATGCAGGTAGATGCCTTCATTGGGAGGTGCCAGGCTTTAATTCTCTGGAGCCATAGACAGGGTAACAGCCCTAGGTTGTGTTCTCTTGTCCTGTTTGGAAGGACAGTTTGGCGGGTCAGCTGGCAGGCTCAGGTCCAGTTTCTGGGGAGAAGGGGCTAGAGATTGAGAGCTGAGCAAAGGTAGTCTTTAACTTTGGATGGAACCCAGCCCTGCTAATCCTATTGAACAAGAACCAGAAAGCTCACATTGCTCAAAAGCCTTGATGACCATGAAGCTGGGGCCCAATGAAACTCTATCCCAGGCCCCCAGTTGTCTTCCTCCTGGAGGCCAGGAAGGAAAATGCCTTTCTGGAGAGCTGAGGGAGCAAAGCAATACTTTCCTACTCAGTTTGTAAATAGCCTCCCACTTCTTGCAAAGGAAGACTGTGTCGTGGTGTATCTTGTGTCTGCCATGCCTGTGTGGTGTATATCCTTTGGGTCTTGCTGTTTTCTGCTTGTCATTTCTGTTTCCTCAGTAGTTTTTATTTATTGCTTGAAGACCATTTGAAGAAAAATAAAATGCATTTTCAACAAACAGTGCTGGCTGCTCCTGAACTTTACATCTCCTTCCCCTCCCTCCACCTGCATACAGTAGGTGCTTCTTGAATGACCGGCAAATGGCCTGTACAAACATGTCGCAGTGAGAAAAGGACACTACATTTAAAGCCTTGTAATCTGTGTTCAAATCCTGTCTCTGCTACTGAGTCACTGTGTGAGGTTTGGTAAACTCCTTTCCCTTGCTTTGGGCCTGGATCAAGGACTAGGAGGGGACCTGTACTTGGGCTTTTTGATGTGAACGACTGTCTAGACACATCTCCTCAATCTTGATTCTAGAGCTGTTGTTTTTGGCCCCCCAGTGAGGCTTCCCATTTGTCCTCATTCTGCATCTTTTTAGACTCAAACCTAGTGTTCTGGTCTGGTAACAGAATCTTGGTCCTGCCACTGTGACATAGAAGGCCTGAGTCTTTCCAACTTGCAGGACTGGGCCTCGGTTCCCTAGGATATAAAATAAGAGGAGGGTTGGACCATATGACCTGCTCAGTTCTGCACACATCTAAATCCCATGCTCCTACAAATGGGCCAGAGAAAAGTAGGTGGGACCATGGGCAGAGCTCCACCTGCACTCCCGGCTGGGCAGTTGCCTCACCTCCCTTGGTTCTCCAGCTGTGATAACTACCCCAGCACCCCAGGCTGATTGGCTTTGGAGTTGCAATTTTATAAGATATTTCAACCCCTGCTACTTTTGTCTTAACCCTGTGTGAACATGTGAATGTTTGAATAACCAGATACTTGGGTTTTTAGCCAGAAGATTAGACTTGGTGCTGATTCCAAGTCTGGTGCTTTGCCAATCAAGTGTCTAGGTAATGCCAAGCTGGGAAGGGCAGTTAACACACTGGATACCAGAATCCTTGAGAATTTTGGCAGGCTGGAGCACTGGGCTGAGTATAAGGTGAAATTTAATAGGGATAAGTGGTAAGTCTTGCACCTGGGTCCTAACAATTATCCTTACAAGTGGAAGGTTGAGGATAGACAGCAATTACTCTGAAAAGGATTTGGAGATAGGCTACCAGCCCAATATAAACGATCAGTGCTGAATCAATGAATCAGCAATGTGGTGTTCAAAAAGATGTCGTGGCACTGGGTTGCATTAGGAAGGGCAGACAGCTGCCAGGAACAGGGAGGTGGCGGTCCTCAACCACAGCCATGCCTCAGATTGAATGTTGGGTTTGGTTCTGGGTACCATGGCTTAAGAGGCTACCCAGTGTCCAGAGGAGAGCCACCAGGGTGGTGAGCCTTGAGTGTGTTCCTGGAGGACTGCTGTTTGTCAACAGATGAGCGCATCATTTCATCGAGACTGCGCAGGGTATCTTTTCAAAGCAATATATTCTCAGTAGAAAACATCTGTACAGGGAGGGGCTCTTGCCTTACCTGGTTCCTGTGTTAAGGTCACTCAGGAGCCACGTGGTAGCAAGTGACACTTCTCTGCAATGTGGACACAAACAAAACAGCCCAGCTCCGAGATCTCCCCCATTCCAACTCTCAACAGCCTCATGCTTGTGGTGTCATGAGTCGCCATTTTGAAATGCAGACTGATTAGTACGAGATTCCAACTTTCTCATCCATGTGCACAGCCAGCCATGTGGCTCCCTGAAGAGACATTGGTGACGCTGTCTGGGTGGGGCTGGAGGACATCTTTGTTGCCTGGGTGTAGAGATGCCCAACTCTTCACACTGAATAAATGGGATTCAGGTAAGGAGTCCACCTAGGGCCAAAGGAACTGGGTTCAGATTCTGCTTCACCTATGCACCTATGACTCCATCACTTTTGGGAGCTAACTTTGCTTCAGTTCCTGCTTTTGTATGAAGAGGCTGGGCTCATGGCTTGCTAAGGCCTTCTGAAGCTCTCATGATGTTCCCTTCTGGACTCTTGATCACGTTGGCACGGAAACTCTCCATGAGGCTGGGCCTAGCCGTGAGACTCCCACAGACTGCGTGTGATAGGCCCCGGGGAAACCTTTCTATCTTGGGCTTTTTCTCTGGTCCAGCAGGCTAGAGAAGCCCTAAGGCCTCTCTAAACCTGATATTCTATGTTCTAAGAGTGTTCCAAGCCTGGAAGTGTTTGACTCATAGGAAGTGGGCACAGGTCTGTGTATTTTCTAACCCCCAGGTGATCCTCTCTCCAGATCCTACAGTCGGCCCAGAAACCAGATCTCATTCTCTTAAAAGATTTGTGTGCTGCACCCCAACAGTCAGTCTGTCCTACCTCATGAAGCAAATCTCCCTTTTAACAGAGGCAGTGAAGCAGTGCTATGGACAGAGCACTGCCCCCTCCCCCCCCCCCCCAGAGCTGGGTTCAAGTCCAGCCTCAGATACTAGCTATGACCTTAGATAATCAACCTCTCATCTGTGCAATGGGGATTAACAACCCTGCCTCCAAGGCACTCCATGCCTGTTTCCCTCCCTTCTTATTCATCACTGCGTGGTACAAATACAGACAGCAAGATCCAGGGTAATCTGATAAATAGCCTGGGTCAGCTTGTTTCTAGCCTCCATCCAAGGGCAAGCCAGGAAATAATTTCACTGGCCAGAATTTCTTTGGGGCCCGTTTTTGTATTATTCTATTAAGCCTTCTTGCTTTTCCATCAGCTATGTTTTGGTATTAATGACCCTGGGCCTTGTGTGTCTGAGACTCACTTCCCACCCTCCATCTTCCAGACTCAAAGTTCTTAAGGGAATGGGACAGTTGCTCTGAATGAAGGATGGTGTGGCTGGTCTGGTTGGAAAAGCCTGAGAAGATGGCAGTGGATTAAGCCCATAATCTCCTCGCATCTTTGTGGAAGGGGGACCGATGGGGCCGGTCTGGTCATGGAACCTTCTGTCTCACCATCTCCTTCACCCATAACATGATGGTGCTGTAACAGGGTGAGGGCAGAAGGCAGAAGGGAAGCTAGCAACAGAAGGGAGCCAGGCCTGCCTGTGCATCGGGGTCTGCAGTCCAAGAGCTACTGCACATACTTGAGAACTGGCCAGCCGTGGAGAAGACACCTCCCCCAGCCCCTTGCCTCCCTTAGTGTTATTTCCAACAAGGGCCGAGCATCAAGGAGCAGGACTGCGTCGTTATCTGTCTGGTGGCCTGCGGCTGGTGAAGATGGTAGAGGAGAGTCTAGGGGGCTCCCTGTGTGGGATCTGACCAGAACTTGAGTGATTTCTCAGCTTCCAGAGCCTCTGATATGTTTTCCTACAAACCTGCGCTTCCTGGGTCATCGCTGGCCAGGAGAGGGACCAGCAGGGGCCAGTAAGAAGCAGGAATGAGTCCCACTGACCTTCTGTGGGGGGCTGCTTTGCACCCCCTATCCACAACTGCCCAACCACCCAGCATTTACTGCACACACACACCAGTGCTGCTTCAAAAATGTCTTTATTGGTTATTAAATGATAACAAGTACTGCAGGTTAGACATAAAGCCAAAGCAGTTACAAGTTAAAATCAACACAACCATGTCTGAAATAGAAACCTGCCAGGCAGAGAGGTTACCTTGGCAGATACCCTCTTTGAGCAAGAAGGAAGGGGGTGGGGAGGGGAAAAAATAAAAAAGAAGGTGGCTGTTTGCAGCAGCTCCAAGTGACAAGACTGCATGCCCGTGAAGTATCCCTCCACGGCATCAATGGCCAAGGGCCAGCAGGGCAAAACCAAAACCACCAGGGAGTCAGGACAGACGGAATACATAGACAACAAAAAACCCCCAGGCCAGGCCCCGGGGCATACCGAGACAAATACCACCACTGGGCACGTAAGGCAACTCAATGAGCCGCTGCCACCGAGGAAAAGCCAGTCTCTGCCTAACATGCCACCTTCTTCTAATAATACATCATTTAGCTAAAAGGTAAACAAGTACAAATGTGGCCACCCAAACAGCGGGACATGAGTCACAAGAAGAGCTCAAAGGGACAAACGACTTCACAGATGAATGCAGAGGAGGTCGCACAGCACTTTTTGGACACTCAACCGTGGGTGCTGCCCACACCAACTTCTGAGCTGTTCTACGGCTGTGAATCAATCATTTACCACCATGGTTCTGGAAGAACCACCGTGACTAGCGACCCGACGGCACAGTGTGTGGCAAGCAGCCTGCAACATGTTACCCAGGACAACTTGTCCTGAGTAAGAAATGGTGTCAAAGACGTGACAGAGAACAGGGATGGGGGAACGGCGGGCTGGTCACGGGACAAGCATCTGAGACAACAGATGGACAGCTACAGGGCCACACTGGGAGCCACCGAGGAAAGAAGGAGGGGAACGTCTATGGAGGGGCTGCTGCTTGTACCCACTCACGCTGATGAAACCATGGGTCCAGCCATGGAGCGGAGTACAGAGCCATTCAGTGTGTATGCATCCCTCTAGCTTCCAGAGCCCTGGTCTCAGGAAGAGGGGGAGGGAAGGTGTCTTTCTTGCAAACTGAGGTTAAGCAACGGTGCCTTATGCTAAAACTTCCCGGGGTACATGGGGAGACCCTTGCCCTTGGTTTTACTGCCCTTTATCTACAAGGAAATGACCCTTGGTCTTGGGGAGATGGTTCAAAAATGCAAAATATTTGGAGTCCAACAAAAATGTTTTGTAAAAGGCATCCTTTGTCTTCAAAATCCCTTCCAAATCGGCCTTCACACAGCTCTACTGGCCCTAGCAACGCCTCAAGTTTGTATAGCTCTCTTCTGGCTCCAACTTCACCTCTGGGAACCCATTTTAACTTAGTCAAAACAAAACGGCCCAGTCTAAGCCTTACCTCCTCCAGGGTTTCCTTCTGAGATTAGGTTTTGGGCCCCATGGAGGTCTATACAGGCTGTTTTGGTCACCTTCCTACCATTTTTTTCAAACCCTGAGTATGGCCAGATGACAAACACACTGCCCCCAGCCCCAAAAAATGCCCAATCATCTCACTGGATTTAGAATCTTCAATGTGGATGAGACCAGAGAGGTCATCTTGGCCAATCCCGTCTGACAGACGGACGGATCCTTTCCATCACCCTCCCCTCCCCCCAAGTTAGTCCTCAGTGTGAAAGGGAATGAACAAGGAGCCGCCTCACCAGACAGAAGAGCTTCCTCTACGGCTGGGCTGATGACAACCTCCTGGAATAGCTCCCAGCTGGTACCAACTCTACCAGAACAAATGTTTCCTCTTTTAAAATTTAAAGAGAGCGATCCTATCCAATATGTAAATGAATGTATCCATTTACTTCCTTCTGAGTGAGCGGGAGGCCAATGGCAAACCACGAGATGATGGGGAGATACCGAACCTATTTCTTTCCTCACAAGCTGAGGTCTCATCCTGAGGAGACACAGGCCTAGCTAGGGAGGCCGTCCGCTGCTTTATTAGGCTATAGAAGGGTCTGTTCTACAAGACCAAGAAGAACGATAAGAACTGGCATGAGATGAGATGAAACAGGGCCACAGCAGAGGGGACGCTCTCGAGGACGACCTTCTAGCTCAACGGAGCACAGCGACCAAGTTTTTGTCCTAATTAGAGCTTTCTATAGCATTCCAAAACGAGCAAGACACGCAGCAATCCTTCTACTGATGACACTCTCAGGAGTTCATTTTAAAAATCGGGCACACTTAACCTAAGTGCTGCCCACTGATATGACCCACAACTCCATTCCCTTTCCTTATGCTGGGACCAATGGGACATCTCAAAGATGATGTCAGTCAAGGGAGTTGGTCCAAAAGGCCAGAAAGATTCTGTTTCTACACAGTCTTCTTTGGCCTAATGAAGAGCAAAGATGGTAGGTAGGTGTCGTGGCTGGCTGGAGAGGACTGGGGTCTGGATAGACTAGAGAAAGCTCTTAGAAGAAATCATTGCTGCTTTCAAGGCAGATTACGGGAATCCTGACACTGGGGACCGCGGAGACTCTACACAGGGTGTCCACAGTCTCCATGGAAGTGGTGAGATGAGACGGAATCCAAGAGGACGCTGACAAGAATAACAGGACCTCTCTTTTGTTTTTTTACCCCCCTCTTTTAGGCACTTTCTTCCACGTTCCAAAGCATGAAGCCGTTCTTGGATGTCCTGGAGCCAGAGCTGCTGATGTTTCCCTGCGGTTCCTGCATAAGGTCTCTCGGCCCAAGAAAATTCCCTGCCTAGAGCAATTATTCTATTTCTCTTGCTTGGAAGGCCAAATATCCGGGAATGTTGAACTGAAATAAGAGAATGTGAAGAGCTGCGGTTGGCAGTCTATGAGGAAGGCCAATCCTCTGGCTAAGCTGCTGCCAAGTCCCTGGGTGAGGCCAAGACGGCAACAGCCCAGGTGGGGCTGCAGGGTGCCGACAAAGGGGGGAGCAGGTTAATGCCCTTATCCTGGGCTAGGGGAGGAGAGTGGGGAGGTGAGCAGGGTCAAAGGAGAAGGCAAGAGAGAGGAATCCAGGCCAGTGAGGCCACATTCCTCAGATCCACTGTGGCTGGGCCTCAGTTGGCACAAGAGTTTTGCATTTCCTGTCATTCTTTTCTGCTTGCCTTAGAAGACAAACAGAGGCAGTTTTAGATGGATTACAGCCATGACCTCTGGATGGCTCACTTTTCTTCAAAGAAAAGGGACATTTACTTGACTGCAGTTTAACACGTGACTTGTAATCATTTTGAGGGTCTTTCCCCTGCTGTAAATTCTAAGCATGTCACATTCGTCCTAAGCTTTGAGTACAAAGGTCTGAACCTGAGAGTGGTCCAAGCGGCCCCCACCCTTCCAAAGCCCTCTCCTGTTCCTCTGTTCTGCAGACTCCAACCAGCACCAGACAAGAGCTAGTCCAAGGGCCTTCCTCGCTGCCCCTTCCCTTCTTCTAAGGAGTTGATCCGAACCTGCACCCCCAATAATGCCATCAGCACAGGGAAACCCATAAACAGTAACAGACTCTGAGGTTGGCTTTCCCCTGGAATCCCTTCCCAGAGACACTAGGCTAATGAACTCCGTGGTCACTGAGGTCTACAGCTGTGTTTAATGTGGGAAACTAGACCGACACAGGGAGGGCAGGTAACGGCACCTCTCACTACTACACACCAAAGCTTTCCCCTCGTTTACTGAACGTTCCTATCGGAAGGCGCAAAATGAAAAGTCAAATTTTGACTTCTGTGGCCCGAGACTTTCATGCTTTAGGCCCAGAGTAGCCAAGACCCAACCACTTCCGCTGATGAAACCACTCCCTCTTTGGGGGAAGCTGCCCCAGTGCTCCCTCCTGCCCCAAATGCCCAGGCTTAGCCAGCAGTGGGCTCAGGCTGCCCTAAGTGACCATCAGGGGGAATCAGCTGCCAGGCTCTTAGGCTCCAAGTCTGCTTTGGATGGCTACTCTAGCCGCCTCATGCAAGATTGGCCATTCCTGCTTCAAGGTCAGTGAAAGGATGAAGCCCAGGGTGTGATAAGCCATGGGCAAACACAAGGCAAAGAAGGGACCCGGAACCACGGACTGAACAGCTGAGCCACTAATATCAGTTCATACCAGTGACATCTCTACTGAGTGAGGCTTAGGGTGTCCACACTTTTGATTAAGAAAATGTGGGGCATATTCCAAACTGCCCGAACCAGTGAACTGAGATGAACCTCAAACTCGAGGGCAAAAAATGGGAAGGGAAACATGCCCTGCCTCCTGTGCTGGCTTAAAGTTTGGTGTTCATCGCAGTTCACTGGTTCGGGGGCTTTAGAATGTGCTTTTCCTCCACCCGCCATGTCTCCTGGTGAAGAAGGGTGACTCCCCTCCCCGTTAATGCAGAAGGCCCTCCACCTACTCTGTCAGCTGCTTGTATGGATTTTGTTTTGGCAAGGAGGCCTCTGCACACCTTGGGTACACTGCCTTCTACTGCTGGATAGCCCGCCCCCTCCCCAGACACAGTGGCACTTGGACTAGCAAGGGGTAGTCACCCGCTTTTCACCCCCCTGGGGAGGCTGTAAACTCAGGTCAGGCTCCTGAAGCCTACAGATTTTGGTACCTTCCTTGGAAAACAGGCCAGATCGAAAAGAAAATGCTCATTTTGTTTTTTACAGCAAAGCACTCTATGCCAAGCATAAACATCAAAACAAAAACCCGAGAAGAATCGGACCCAAACCCTTCTTGGTGAGGACACAAGTTGGTCTTGCACTGTGGAGGATTTTAGGCATTTGGACTGTGCAAAATATTCTCAAGAAGGTCCTGGCTCATTTTACAATAGTGCCCCCCACCCCCCAAAACAATAAATAGCGGATGGTGCGTCTCTACCAAAGTGTGCTCCGTGGCCGTGGGCTACACGGAGTTTGTATGTGAATGAAACAGCCCGAGCAGGTCCGCCTAGACTCGAGCAGGCTGGTTCTTCACCGAGCTGGCTGCGCATCGTGCAGGGAGGGTGAGCCCGCCCGAGCCCCGGAGAGAGGCTGGCCTGTGCAGTGTTTTCCACAAAGGGGCAGGAGCAGCTGAGCACGGACCAGGCACTCTGACCAGTCATCACTAGAGCAATGCTTTAGAAAAGACAAACGGCTGTTTTCTGGGCTGTCGGGATTTTTATAGGGTGTCTTGGTTCTGGGAAACAATCTCATGTAACCAGTCCCATGTGGCCTCAGTCCGGGTGTCCCTAGGTCTTCTGCTCCGCCGCGCTGGCTGTCTGGGCAGGGGCGTCCGGCTTCATGATCTGATATGTGATCAGGTACTCCGGGTAGGCCTAAGGAGAAGCACACACACACAGACACACACACACACACACACACACACACACACACATACACATGTCAGGGCCGGAGCTGGTGCCTGTCTGGGCGCTGCACTCTTGGAGGAGCCATGGTGGGCCCCGCTAGGCTTTTCTGAGGTTTGTCACAACCCTCTTGGACACTTCTGTACAAGTACCGCACAGAGAAGGCGAGATTTCTCTTCTAATCATCATAAGTAATTAATCCTCACTCTCCTTTAGTTAGCTTGAGCTCACCTATTATTACTGGGCCAGATGCTCCAGACTGGACATTATGGAAGAAACAGAGGGAGCCCTACAGAGCTGGAGGAGGGTGGGAGGCTTCCAAACCAGTGGCCCAAGAACGGCAGCCATTGGGGTATCTCCCACAGCAAGCGTGATAGCTCAAATTTGAGTTTCCTTTCCAAAAAGCCCTCCTATGAGCCTTTTTTGTTTATTTAATCTTTTAAAGTGCAAGGGCTTTAAAAATCCTTTCCGCCCTAGTTCCAAATTCTCTCCCTCCCCCACCAAACACATTACCAATGTGGACAGTCACACAAAACCCCCTCATTGCCAGAACTACAAAGGAAAAAGCTTGCATCTGTGCGTAGAGGCTGTCCCTTTCTCTCTGGAGGTGGATGACATTGTTCATCCCAGAGTCCTTCAAAACTGTCACGGATCCAGGCTTTCCCAGCTGACCATCGAGCAGTTGTGCCACTAGCGTCTACGGTGTTCTGCTTCTGCTCCCTTCCCTCTGCATCAGGTGCTCTGGAAGCATGCCCTTCGTCATCCCGTCACATTCAGAGGCCACTCCCCAGCTGACAGGCATCCTCTCCCTTCCAATAATGTGCCACCACAAAAAGAGCGGCCACACAGTTTTCTTTTCTTTTCTTTTTTTTGCTATATCTTTTAATTTTTTGCTTTTTGGAGGGGGGAGGCAGGGCAGTTGGGGTTAAGTGACTTGCCCAAGGTCACACGGCTAGTTTTTGTGTTGAGTGTCTGAGGCTGGATTTGAACTCAGGTCCTCCTGACTGCAGGGCCGGTGCTCTGTTCGCCGCGCCACCCAGCCACCCCACACAAAGTTTTCCATATGTGGGTTTGCTTTCTCTTTCTCTGGCATCTCTGAGGAATAGTTTGGGTACGTATTGCTGGGCCAAAGGGGATGCAGTTTTACAGCATGCCCCTACTTCCTAGCCAGCCACTCCGTCCGTGGCCTCCCCCAATGGAATCCGGCTTCCCTCATTGCCAATGGTCTCTTACTTGCCAATCCCAACAGCTTTTTCATCCTGTCCTTGTCGTCCTTCCTCGACAGGCCACTTTGACATTTTGGTCCCTATCTCTTTGGAAGCTCTGTTTTTGCTGAGTTGGCTGGTTTTTTGCATTTCCCACCCCTAAGTCTGAGAAGAGCTCCTCGGTCCTCTCTACTCTTCATCTGCTACCATGGTTTCAATGATCATCTATCCTTTCTCTCATGCACTAGGGTTTCCCATATCTATACTTGTAGGTCTCACGTGTCTTCTAAGGGCCAATAGCACAGCTCCAGCAGCCTGCTAGGCATCTCCACTGGCATACTCAGCATCTCTCCCCACGTCCCCGTTTTATAAAGAGCATGACCCTTCCCCGTCCCCCCAAAAGAAAGAAATTCTCCCTCAATATTGCCCCACATCACCTTCACCAGATGGCCGGGCGCCTCTAGGCACGCCTTCCCTTCCAAGTCTAGTCCAGGTGCGGCCTTATTCATAAAGCTTTGCCTGTCCCCCAGGGAAGGGACCTCCCCTTTCGCCTCATGCTGGGCACTCAATCCCCTCCACCTGCACATACACATTCTTAGGTGGCAGTCGGCTCCCTGAGCACAGGGCCTTGGTCACTGCTCTTCTGGTCTATCCTGCTGCCTTCCAGAGTCCTGAGGCAGCAGGGGCCCGGTAGGCATACTTCAACAATCTCTGCTCAACAAGTGAATTTCTTTCAAGACCAGCAGAACCTATACAACCAACTCCAGTGAAAAGCTCAGGCAAGTGGAACTACACTGAACCCATTCCAAGACAGACAAAAACGGAGCCTATTTTGGGAAAACTTACCCCATAATTAAAGTTATCCCACTCCTGGGTAACTCCCTTCAGTGCTGAATTCCTGTCATTCCCCTCCAGCCTTCACGCTGCAGCCCAGCTCAGCTGCTCGGTCTGTCCTCAGCAGACACGTCTGGGAGCAGGAAGGGTCCTGACCTGCTCAAGAGCCTAGTGTAGCCCTTGACCCTCTGCGCCTGCCTCCTCTTCACCAGGCTCAAGACTCCTGCCAGAGCCTGGGATCAGTGCCCGGTGGGTCAGCTTCTTCCTTTGGGTGACTTGGATCAGAAGCTTCTCATGTTGTGGGTTTTGATTCTTCTTCAAAACATTTCCAACATGAAGTCAGACCCACTTGGCCTTTCTAAGAGAGCTGGATGGATGGATGTTCAACGAATCTCAAGCCCTGCCCTGGCTCCTGCTGACCCACCCTCAGCCTTGCTCCAGCCTCCTGTGAGAGCAGAAGCCCCCACTTCTCAACTCCAGCACAGGTCACTTGGTCTCCCTTTGACTGCCATGCCCACACCCCAAAATGGTAGTGACCTCCAAGTGCCCTTCAGTAGTCTCCTCTACGTGGCTCTGCCTGATTACAACAGGTGGCCCAGAGCAGTGGGAAGGGAGCTGATTTTAGGGCCACCGAGTCCTGGGTTCCAGGCTTGCCTCTGTGACCTGAGCTGTCGAGACACCACCTTTCTCTAGGAAGCTGACCTTTCCTTTGTCTTGGACCCCTCTGGCAGTAGGGTGGAGCCTGGGGGCCCCTTCTTTGGAGAATGCTTCCAAGGGCACAAAAACACAAGATTATAGCGAAATCAAGGCCACGGAAATGCCATGAGGGAGTCAGTGCCCTATGCCAGGGCAGTCCTGTGGGAAGGGCCCGACATACCTGTTCCCCTCTGTAGATCACATACTCCGCATATGCGAGACCATTGACGCTGGGTCTGCCAATAACAGAGTGATGGCCAGGCGGCGCGTGGGCCATTTTCATGGTGCTGAATTGGAGAAAGGACTTCCCGAGAGTCACTCGACAGAACAGCATTTGCCTGTAGAAAAAAGAATGGGACGCGGTTTTATCACTGATTGCTGTCATGGAGGCAGATGGCTGCACGATGGAAGGAACACCAGGCTTGGCTTCAGGAAGACCTACTTCTGGCCTAGTCTCAGACACTTCCCAGCAATGTGCTCCTGGGCTCGTCACAATCTCTGCAGCCCATCTGCTCAAATGCCCAATGGGCCAAGAACCCCACCAGGCTCGCCAGACCCGATAACAAGTCCTTTACTGGCAGCGCCTGGCACACAGGAGGTGCTCTGTAAGTGCCCACCCCCTTCCCTTCTCCAAGGCATTTTCTCTGGCTGTGCTCTGTGCTTAGAACTCTTTCCCTCCTAGATTCCTTCAAGTCTGCAAGAAGCCTATCCTGGCCCCAAACGCCAGGGCCCTCCCGCTCCCTTTCTCTCTCCCATCTCTATCTGGTTTGCACAAAGCTGTCTGCCTGCTGCTTCTTCTGCACCTTCAGCACTGGCACAGATGAGGTTCTTAATAACATTAGCTAACTGAATGATTTCACAGACACTGTCTCATGTATGTTTTTGGATAATCTTATGAGGCAGGTATTAGAGGGATAATTATACCCATGTATGATGAGGAACCTGAGATTCTTGGATGTTAGACGGGCTGCCCAGGGTTAGACAGTGGCAGATCTGGGATATGGTCCCAGGTTTCTGCCATCTCCAGGTCCTGAGCTTCTCCCCCCAGTTCATGAAGAAGACGCCTCTACTTCCCCCTCCTTGTTCAGAACCTGCCTGGGCAGCTGCAGAGCCTTTCAGAAAATCACTGATTCTTAGGAATCAATGAAAGCAGACACTCACCTGTGACAGATATAACAGGACCTGTCTTTGTGTGTGGGACAGCCAGTACCACCTCCAATGCCGTAAACATACTGGTTACTTTTGGAAGAATTCTCTGCAAAATAAATCCCGGCACCAAACATGCCCCCTATATATGCGTGTCTCTCATCGAAGCCTTTGTGAATAATGGCATTAATGAAAGGAGAGCCTAGAAGAGAGGGAGACAAAAGGAGCTTTTGTGAGCCTGGACTGGTGATAGAATATTTGGCTGGGCTGCTGGACAATTCCATTTCTCAGTGAGTTACTAGTGTGTTACAAGTGTGTGGCAGACTTACCTGGTAAGATGTTCTGTTAGTGGAGATTATAATCATGGGAGAAAATCCCATCCCTCCAAGGTCGTTTTGGGGCTTGACAAAGAAGGTTGTTAAAAAGATTTCACACACCCTAAAACCCTTAGACGCCTCTGAGTATGTCTTCCCAAAATACAAACACTCTGTGGGCCAGTACACAAGTCATTACCCTGGAGTGATTGTCTTTTTCTACAGCCCAATGTGTAATGTATATGGTGCACAATGCCAGACAGAAAAGCTGCAGTGAAGCATAATTCATCACCCCTTCCAGTGCAGCTACAGTAGGTAGTGGTTTGGTCTGGAAGACCTTGTCTACTCTGCAGACTTCTCTCGTCAGCAATGAGAGCTGGCACATGAGAAGCCATTATTTTCATGGTGGATTCCCAGACCTAACACACAAGGAGAAGTGACCAAGCATACCATTTAATACTGTTTCCTTTGGGGAAAGGATGGACTCACCTCTAATACCCACTTCACTGGCCGCCCAGAAATGCACATTCCTTGAAAGATACAACTACTGACAAAATTTTGCTCAACTACTAGCTGTTCAGTAATACCAAGTCAGGCATACAAACAGGAAATGTGAGTTTTGGAAAGGGGCTGCCACTCTCACAGAGGATGCCCTGTGCAGACTCTGACTGTAAGAAGAAAGACGGAGAGCTCTCCTGACAAAACACCCCCAAAGAGATCTAGAAGATGTACCAGCCCAAATCTTGATTGGGAAATCCAAGAAAAAAAATGATAGTGAGTCATTTTTCTAGGCCAGGGTAGAAAAGGAAGACAGACATGGAGTTGTGTGGGCACTGGGGACAAGGTCTAGCCAGAAGTGTATGGCACAGACAATCCTAGTGCAGGGAAAGGCTGTGTATCAGAGCGAGAAAAGGACCCAGATCTACCACAGAGGATCAGAACTTGCACAGGGTGCAGAGACACACACCCGCTGCAGTTGGTGGCTCAGTTTCTCTTTTGCCAGCTCTAGATCCCACATCCAAGGTGGACTGAGGACTGGCATTCAAGGGTGAGGAACGGTCTTTGGCCTTGGGCTGTGTCCTGAACAAGCCTAGAAGCAAGCAGTAGCTGTGTGACCCCGGGAGTGGGGCAGAGACTCTGCTCGAGCTTCCGGCCCAGCCTGAAGCCTCAGACCTAGTGGGAAGGTGCGGTTCTGCCACTCTGACCGACAGTGACTGGAACTCCAAAGAGGGCAAGTCCGCAGACCTATCCCCAAACCCAGCTCGCATCCTTGCTGAGCTGGAGCCCACGGGGATGGTGATCAGACTTAGCCCTGGATCCCTTCACTTTGGGGCACCCATCTGAGTGACTGTGGCTGTCCCCAGGCTGTTCCTCTCCAGGAGTATGCAGAAGGAAACCCTCCAGTCGGGAAGCAGTTGGAAGAATGGGCACCAAAGGACAAAACCCAACGCCATAAAAAGCTATTATGGCAACCAGGACTCAAGCCCAGAGGAAGAGAATGACTTCAAAACATCAGTAAGAAAAGCCTCATGAACAATACAGGTTGGGCACAATTTCAACCATCATTCCTGCAAAAGATGAAAAGCCATTAAAAAAAAAAGATATAAAAATGTCTTTTTAATGAAATAAGAGCTCCAGAAGAAAAAAAAATTAAAGAAATGAGAGTTAAGGAAGCAATGGAAAGGGTTTTAACAGTGTGACATAAGAAACACAAAACTCGGCTCAAGAAATAAATTCCCTGAAAATGAGAAGAGACCAAACAGATGCTAATGACTTCATGAGAAAAGAAATGTTAAAGAAAAGTCAAAACACTGAGGAAAACAGAAGGAAAGGTAAGACGTTTCTCATAGTAAAAAACAAATGATGTGGAATTGAGATTGAGTAAAATTAAAAAAAAATCAATCTATCAATATAAGTGCTAGGGATACACAAAAAGGGGTAAAAAAAAGAAAACCTCCCCGCCCTCAAGGAGTTTGTAATCACTGGACTACCTGAAAGTCACCACCAAAACACAGCTAAGACACATTCAAGAAACGAGCAGAGAAAACTACGTAGATCTCTTATAGCCACAAAGACAAAAGCAGAAGGAGAAAGAATCCAATAGCTACCTGACCTAAGAAATCCTAAAATGAAAATTCCTAGGAACATTATAGCCTAGATCTAGAGTTTCCCATACTGCTAAGCAGCCAGAAAGATACCAAGCACTGATGAGCCGCGGTGAGGCTCACACAAGATCTGGCAGTCACTACGTCAAAGAGCAGAGAGCTTGGAATCTGACACTCCAGAAAGCAAAGGATCTGGGCTCACCAGGGCAAAACTGACGGTGGTTCCATGGGGAAAAAATAAATGCTTCATGAAATGAGTATTCTTCTAAGCACTACTGATGAAAAGAGCAGAAATGCAAAGAAACGGAGGTGCAAACATAGCAGCCACGAGTAACAAAAAAGCTAAATAATCCTAAGAGATTAAACAAGGATAAACTCCTTGTGTTCTAATGCAGGCATGCGACACACGTGTCCCTTCTAAATTCTGTTCTCACCAACAGTCGCACAGGGAGTTTAATCAGCAGAAGGCTCAGGAGTAGTTCTGCTGTGTGGATCATTTTTGTTTGTTTGTTTGTTTGTTTTTTGCTTTTTGGAGGGCAGTTGGGGTTAAGTGACTTGCCCAAAGTCACACGGCTAGGTTTTTTTTTTTTGTGTTAAGTGTCTGAGGCCGGATTTGAACTCAGGTACTCCTGACTCCAGGGCTGGTGCTCTATTCACTGCGCCACCTAGCTGCCCCTGTGCGGATAATTTTAAAAGAAGGATGGAAAGGAGGGGAGGTGGACAAACTGGGGAGGGACAGAAGGGGGACAGCAGGCACCAGACAAAGGAGAGAAGAGCGCACAGAGATCTGTGTCCAGAAGCATATCTACTCAACAGAGAAATAGAACCTAAAGGGAGCACAGCAAGGGTGAGTTACAGGAGGGTGCTAAGTGAAACAAACTCCTAAGTGTGCAGAGATGCTTGTGGCTCTTTGTGAAGCAGCAGCGAGTGGGAAGATGAGGGCGTGTGCATCCATGGGGGAATGGCACACACAGACACACAACCATCTGTGCTGTAAGAAATAGGGAGGGAGGGCAGATTCTCACAAGCTTGGAGAGACCACACACAGTCAAGTGAATCAACCTAGAGAACCTTTTACACAAAGACAATAACACTGTAAAGTCGAACAACTTTGAAAGACTTAGGAAGTGATCAGTGTGATGGCCAAGCATTGTTCTAAAGGACTTGGGGGAAACAAGTCTTCCTGGTCGAAGACTCATGGGCTCCCAGCTCCCCCTTTCCTTTCCCTTTCCTTTCCTTCCCTTTTCCCTTTCCTTTCCTTTCCTTTCCTTCCATTATCCATCCATCCATCTAATGTATAGGTATGTATGCACATGTGTATATGTACACACATGTATGTATATGTGATGTTTATACATATTTGGACACAGCACTTGTTTTGCTTGACAACACATGCTTATCACAGGAATCCTGCTTTTCTTTCTTGCTCAAAGTCGGGGTAGGGGCTGGGAGGGACGGAGAGACGCTGGATTTTTGCAGATTGGAAAGAAAACTTATCTTAGAAAAGAATCATTCCCTGCAGAAGGTGGAGTTGCGCAGACCCTTGTGTGTGTAAACGACTCGGTGCTGATCACAGCTATCTCCAGACTAGCTGCGTTAAAGGCAGCCCACGCCGCTGAGCATGCAGGGCTGGGTGTGGAGCTTCTTAGACTGTGCAAGAACCTGAAGCTGAGCTTCAGTTAGACTGTTTGAGCAGCTGCAGGGGTCTCAGAGGACAACAGGTAGTAAACAAGGTGCGGAGGAGTCTGCGAGGGCAGCTACAGAGAAACTGTAGGGATGGGCTGAACCTAGAAGAGCTCACTAACCACCCACGCTGCTTCCTGGAACTAAAGAGCACCTTTTCAATCCCTGTATTTTCCTAGTGAAACCACAGCATGGAATGCGACAACTTGTCAAGAATCTGAAAAGGTGCCAAGAGACACCGAGGCAGGCGATCCAAAGGCTGCGGCATAGAGAGGAGGGACGGAGACCTCTTCAGGACGTTGTAGGACCAGAGCCTGCGGCGTGCTGGCCGGGCAAATGAAAGCTAACAACCAGGCTCCAGGAGACTGAGGACAAGAGGGCCTTGGGCCGCGACCCGGGAGCTGGGGCGCTGACAGCCCGTGACATCTGCATACTCTGAGCCCAGCTGCTTGGCTGAAGTTTTACTTCAGACACTCACTAGCTAAGGGACTTTGGCAAATCAATGTTTCCTACTCAGCAAAAAAGATGGGAGTTCTCTCTATGGCCTCTAAAGTTTCTTCTAGCTCTGAATCTGGGATACTATTTATGGAGCTTAGGAAATCCCTGATAAAAACGCCAAAGTAAAAAAAAAAAACTAAACTCAAACTACAAATCAGTTTCTGTGCAGAAAAATGAACAGAATTACCATGCACAGTATCCCAATATTTACTTATCTATTGACTGAGATCAAGGGTTCTTAACTTGGGGTCTCTGAACTTGGTTCTCAATGAACTGTCTTTCTTTGTGACTCTCTCTCTCTTCTCTTAGGCATTTACAAACACGGTTCTGAGAATGGTTCATCCACAGCTTTACCAGACACCCAAAGGACCCTTGAGACTCAAAGGTGACGAGCTCCCAGTTTCTGTGCTGCTGGCACGGAGCCCGAAGCCCCGTGTGCGCCAGCGAGGTGCCGGTGCCAGGGACTTCTCCTGACCTCTCCCTGCCCTGGCACCACACAGCTCCCCCACTCCAAAGCCCTTGCCAAGGCTCTCACCATGGAACAGCATGCGCTCATTGTGGTGGTTGTGGTTCTCCTCTGACACCTCCTTCTGTCGGTGACAGAACCGTTCTCGTAACTTCTTGTTCACGACCTTCTGAATCTGCAGTGGGGAGACAACGTCAGGCACGGACGGTGAGTCACGTAGGTCTGCTGATTGACAGTCAGACTAAGAAAGAGAGAGAATTAGCCGAACGTTCTGCTACTTAGTGAAGTCGTTTTTGATCCAATAACAACATCTTTATGTCAACACATAAGTGTAACCTGGTAAGTCCTAGGTACAAATCCTACCGCAGACACTTATTAGCTGTATGACCAGTGGCAAGTCATAACTGCACCATGTGTCTCAAGCAGCTCCCTTGTCTGCCCCGACCATGATGCCATGGCTTTGTAGGTGATATGAGCCAGTGGAGGAAATGCCCACACTTGGTCCTGGCTCATGGCAGCTACTGTATGCCCAGATCCCTCCCCAGGTCCTGCCCTCTCATTCTGGAGGTCCCCCACGCCTCTGACAAGGGGCCCTCCCATGGGGCTTCTACAGCTCCAGGGAGGAGGGGGGAACCTGTCAAACGCCCTGCGGTCGGCAGTCCCTTGCCCTCTTGTACCGCTGGGCCAGGAAGCTTTTCCTTCCTCTGCCTCTGTTGGGTCGTGGTGACAGCACACCCTCCTTGCTTCAAGGACCTGCTCAGACTGTTACTGTAAGCGGCAGCAGACAGACACAGACAGACAGACAGACAAGAGAGGTCCTCCCTGCACCCCACTCCACCAGCGGCAGCCAAGGCGATCACAGCTGCTCTCCATGGTGCTAGACTGGCCTGCGCTCAGCAGACACCTCGGGCTTCTTATCAGGCTTGCCCCTGGAGCCCGTGCTGCCAGAAGCACAGCCACCCCCCAGTCAGGCAGGAAGGTGCTTCCACTCAATGGAAGGAACCTGTTTTGCATAGTTTTTAAGCACCTTCTCTCTATTCTGCCTTCTATAAACAAAATAGGAAACATAGTCTCATGCTGTAGATTAGAAGAAACCACAGTGAGAGTCAGAACTGTCCCGGGAGCCTTCTCTGCCTGAGCTCCTCCATCTATACCTGTCATCGTCATTGGTACAAACCTGGGGGTACACTAGTGGAGGACACCCCTGTGACTATTGCCCTGGGGGGAGCACTACTGCTCCCAAGGTGTCTCTATGCCCTTCCAGCCCTTGGTAAGGTTCCTCCCAGCCATACTGGGACATGGGAGGAGGGAGAGGGAGGCCTTGTCTAATGTCCAAAGAAGGCACCTGGCTTCAGGGGGCAGCCCACGTGGGATGCACCATCAAGGGCCAACCTTATCAAACTTACCCTGATAACGTTGTATCGGCTGAAGACCCCTCCGGCATTACCTCCATCCCTGTGTTCTCTGATTGTACTCTGCATCTGTATAAAAGAACGGAATGGCCAAAGTAACGGTATTGCCCAAAGGACCAATAACTCCAGGAGGCGGCATGTTAGGGTCCATGGGAGACCAGGCCAGTCACTTCTTGTGTGCCCCCGCTCCACGTGTGAAGATGTCCTCCTAGACCACTGGGCCTCCTCTCATCCCTTCCAACACTGTTCTTCTACCCTATGGCTTTCCATGGTGTCACAAAAGCATCTACATTTTTATAATATTATTTATCTACAAAACCTTCACTAAGTCCAGGAGGAAGGAAGAGAGGAGGGAGCAAACAGTCATTGGAAAGATGCTTGAATTTTAAACACTGCTACCGTTCTGCGCGCACACACGCACACGCGCATGCGTGCACACATACCCCCACACCCACCCACACCCACATAGACTCCAAAGACAAAGGTCAAATGGAGGAATAAGAACCAGGCTGGACCACAAGTTTCTCCATCCCTTGTGGCTAGTCTGAGCCAGCCAGCACATTCTAGTTTTTATTTCACAAAACAAATTCCCTGGAAATCTTTGTTCTTTATGTGACTCTGAGGTCACTCATCAGAGTCATCACCAGAAATGCCAATGCCGGGCTCACTGCATCCATCTTCGTCTAGATTCCGTCCATCATCTTTGTTGCATAACCTGTCCAGGGTCTCTGCCTGCAAGGCCTGTGACTCCTAGCCCCCCACAGAATTCCTCTTGTGGCCAGTGAGTGGGGGCCTGAGGAAAACAGCTACAGCACTCTGAGGAGATAATGCATTTGCTGGACTCCTCTGAATGCAGCCTCCCCAGAGTCTGACTCTTGGGGAGTGCCCACAGATGACGGAATCGCTGCCCTATCACTCACTGGGTAGACCACAGCCTCTGCTGTCCCCGCCTCCTTGAGGAATATGCTCCTGTTACAGAGTTCATAAACATGCCAGCTGTGGGAAGGACTGGACTTGCCAGACTGAACACATGGTGGCAAAGCTGGCACAGAATGCTACAGGGCTGAGGATGCGAGGAATATGGCTCAATGTGAGCACGGACAGTGTCTGTAAGAGGAAGTGAGGTCCCCACAGTCCCCAGGATGCACCTCGTTCAGAAGCACCTGGTGACTCCTGAGCTAACACCTCCTACAACCCCCTCCTCTCCCTCCATGTGCCCAGAGGGCTATAAAACCATAACCTTAGTTTCCTGGGGCTGATCTGCGGTTCTGGTGCCGAGATGGCTGTGCAGGGCCATGGGGGCAGGCTGCTAGCCCTGTCCCTTTCACTGGGCCCAGTTTCCTTCTCTACAAAGCGAGGAGTTCCCATGACCACTCCCATCCCTCCCAGCTCCAAATCTCTACCTGCTGGGCTGTTTTTGGGGGATCTTCATGTCTGCCTGTCTGCTAAAGGTGTCAGTGGCCTCCCTGAGGTGAAGGGCTCTAGAGTCTCCCCACTCAGGCCGGCACAATCTCTCCTGCAGCTTTCACCTGCGTTCTTCACATTGCCGCCAGTGCTGGCAAGGTTCTTTCCCAAAGTAATGCTATGGGAAGCTGAGACTCTGCTAGCTTCCCTTGCTGTTGGTTGAACCTAAGATGGTCTGAATCGAGTATATGGCATTTCTTGGGTAGGAAAGTAACATTTCTCCATTAGGGTCCTTCCTTTTCTGCATTCCATATTCTCAGCCTCTTTCCCTGATACCAGGAATAATCCCTACTGACCCCCGAACACAAGAGCTGGCATACCTTGTGCTCTTTAGTGCCGCTACAAGACAGTCCCTTGGAAATCACTCAGCAACTGTGCCAGCCTTGAGATGGACTCTATCTGGCTACTTAGCACGTGGTCCAAATCCCCAGCCCCTACCACCTCCTTTACCAAGCTGCACCCCAACCTGGCTCACTGCCTTCCTCTTCATCTGACCCAGATCTACAGTCAAGTCATTCACAAGTATCTAAATGTATGTCTATCTGCCTCCCCCCACCCTGGGGCCTCCCAGGGCACTGACTCCCCTAATTCCTAGGGCCAGACCTTTCTACTCTACCTCGGTCCACTCCCCTCTTCCTAACCCCCTTCATGGTGAGCATGGCTTTTCCCTTTCCCTGTTCTCCTTGTACAGCACCCCTGCTCTGGCCTGATTCTTTTCCCTTCACAAACCTGATCCATGGTTAAACAACTCAAGGAAATGCTACCCTGGGGCAGACTCCAAGCCCTGTCTCTGACATGCCCCCCAGTCCCCTTCACTCCCATGTCCCAGATACCTCCAAACCATAAACTGCCAAACAGCAACTGCCTCCCCCTGGGAACAACAGCGTCTTCCCTGGTTTTCCCTGCACAGAGCGTGGCCCCACCACCTCCCTAGGCCCTCAACATGGCTTCACCTTCTAGACCTTCTCTTCTCTCCCAGAGGCCCCTATAGAACACTCTCCCTCTCCCTTGTCCTCACAATTAGAAATGCTCTCTTTAGCTATTTTTTTTTTTTTTGCTTTTTTGGAGGGGGAGGCAGGGCAATTGGGATTAAATGACTCGCCCAAGGTCATACTGCTAGTGTTAAGTGTCGGAGGTCATATTTGAACTCGGGTTCTCCCGACTCCAGGGCTGGTGCTCTATTCACTGCGCCACCCAGCTGCTCCCTCTTATCTCTTCTGAAAGCAGTTGTCATCCTCGAGCCAGCTTCCTTTTCTCTCCTACCCCCCACAGACTTCAACAGTGGTGCTGGGCAAGCAACCCCGCTCCAACTGACCCTCCCCACACTGCTGTGTCTTCAAGGTCCTCTGATCCGCACACCAGCCTCCATGGCAAGTGTGGATAGCCCCCGAGGCCGTGCTGGGTCCTCCCCACCATGATCTCAAGAGCTCAACGGGTTTATTAATTTTTTTTTTCTTTATGGAAATGACTCCCAGGTCTATCTATCTGGTCCTAATCTGTCTCCTGAGCCCACAGTCCCACCTCAGCACCTGGATGAGCCTCTACCTGGAGCTCCCCTCAGCATCTCAAACTCAACATGTCTACAAGGGCACTTGTGGATTCTCCCAAACCCACCCTCCATTCTTCCTTATCTCTACAGAGGGGAATACCATCCACCCATTCCCCTTGGGATCTTCTCATCAGTTTTACCCAGACCGTTTCACTTCTGAATGACCTGCTTCCTCCAGGTAGCCTCTAACAGGTTAGGACCCTGACACCCCTTCACTTGCTGGAGCCTCTTAGCTTGTCTCCAAACTACCCTCCATAGCTCTGATCTTCACTGTCTTAACTGAGCCCTCCACACCAAGCTCATCTCCACCTGCCAGGCCCTGCTACACTTTGATGACATCTCCATTCAAGACTTGGCGTTGCTGAGGTCTAGGAGTCATTCCCAGTTCTCATACAAGTGATGTGCATACAGGTCCCTCTGGGGTCTTTCCTCTCCCTGGGGTGGGTGCTCCTCTGGGGCCCTGCCCTCCCCCCGGGTGGTCCCCTGCTCACGGGCTCTCTTTCTGAGCATCCATTCCCTGAAAAGGCTATTTTAGGGTACTTCAGGCACCCAATTCACCATCCTTTGAGCTACCCCCAATGTGGATTCCCCAGAAAAATCTTCAGCACCCCAGAGGCGCGGGCAACTTTCTGACTGTTCCCTTCCCCGTTCCCTCCTGGGCCCATCAGTAGCACCTCCAGCAGACACACTAAACAAAACCCCATCGGACAGCGGGTCAGGTCCCCGCGGCAAGCTCGGCATCATCTCTGCGCAGCACAGAGACGCTCGTCGATCGATCGATCGATTAGCACATTCTCAGAAATACATCACCTCTTCTTCTACTGACTGATACTCCTTGTCGTCCGGAGCAAGGTCTAACAGGATCGTTCCCTGATTAACACAGTGAAAAGTCAAGTAAGGATTGGTGCCTACAAAGGGAAAAGAAACAGAGACTGTCACTGTTCCGATATCACTGGAACTTGCTCTTTAGGCAAAACCCAACACATCAAGTAAAAAAACACCCCAAAACCAGAACCCACAGCCCAAACACCCAGAATGGAACCTCAGGCTACAAACAGCCCCCGACGAGGTGAGACAATGCGAGTGCCTTCCACTGGAGCTGGGTTCAAGTTACTGATGGTATTTGATTTTGTAAAGTTAGGAGAAACTGTCTGGCTGTATGGTGGCTCGGCAACGCGGCCACCCTGCGGCTGGCTGGCCACGAGGATGGGAAGCCGTGTTTCCCTCTGCAGGAGCCCCCCGTGGCCTCCTCCCCAGGGACGTGGCCTCGGCTCTACCTGCGCTCTCCTGACCTCCTTATGTGGGTCAGTCCCCTTGCCTTTCAGCTTCTGGTTAGCAGGACTGCCTTCCCACGGAGGGGAGGCTCTGGTCAAAGGGCATGAAACTTTTCCTACAGAGGGAATCTCATGCTTGTTGCTGGAACACGGAGCCGGCATGGAAGGAGAAGGCCTCGTTTCCTATCTTTACTATCTGTGCTCATGTCACGGCTGCAAAGGCACAGTTCGTGGCGGTCTGCAGCTGCCCTGTCCTGATCATCAGTAATTTGGAACCGCTGCTCAGGCTCAGGCGGGGTTGGGGAAGATCGGTTTATTACGGCTGACCACTTGTCTCTCGCTCTCAGACAGCTGACCGTTTTCTGTGTTTGCTCTCCGTTTGGCGTGTACTCACTGAAAACGCTGCCACCTGGGCTGCTTCCTCCTTCGCTAGCTAGCTGATCGGGATGAGGTAATGGGAAGAGGGCTAGATTTGAAGTCAAAGGACCTGGGTGCGAATCCCAGCTCTGCCACTTCTTGGTAGACCTTGGGTAAGTCACTTTCACCCTCTGGGCCTCAGTTTCCTCATCTGTAAAATGAAGAGGCCCCTGAGGTCCCTTCTAGCTCTAGAACACGGGTGATACGACCCTACCGTGACAACGGGACACCAGAGAGAAGCTGAGTGAGGCTCCTGGGAATGACCCGGACCCAGGGGCTGCTTCTCACAGGCACCAGCCCCCAGCCCTGGCAGTGGCAGCCGCTGCCTCTCCTTTTCCATGTGGGGGGGCAGAATCACAGGATTGAGGTCAGTGGTGAGGACGGGAGACCCAGGGAGCACGCAGTTGAGCGAGAACCTAAGCGGAGGACCTCTGCACCCCCTGGCAATGCTCGCCCTAAAACCCACCCTCTTCTTCGTGGGGCACCACGGGGTGTCTCAGGAGCCTGGAATCCTAGAGAGGTGACGTCTCTGGGGTCATGCAATCTCGTCCTTTCACTTTATAGGTGAGGGGACTCAGGCCCGGAGCAGGGAAGGGATTGGCCCAAGGTCCTACAAGCTGTAAGTGGCAGAGTCGGAACCTGAACCCTGGTCCTCAGACTCCAAACCCAGTGATCTTTCCAGCGCACCGTGCTAACATCGGCATACGCATCAGAAAAGAGCTAATATTCCTCAACAACTGTTGGACAACAGACTTCAGAGTCCTCAAAATGGACTGTTTCCAGAAGAGGAGGCGGCTACTCCTACTCAAGGCCACATGGCTGAGAAGAAGAAAACATTGAGCTCTTGAACCCCTGATCCCCAACTTGGTGAGCTTTCTAACAGGCTGTGCTGGCCCAGGCCCCATAGACATGTTTCCTAGAAATGAAATCTAGCTCCCAACAGCAGCTCAGTGGTGATGGGGCTGGACCATAAGCCTGGAGTCAGGCAGGAAGGTTGGAGGGAGTTCAAATTCAGCCTTGGACCCTGATCTGCCTGGGAATGCTGGCCACTGCACACACGCCAAATCATGGGATTCTCCTAACGGAGCCCCGGCAGGCAGAGGCCACACAGCCAGCCTGTGTCTGAGGGTGGGTTTAAATGTAGGTCTTCCTGACCCTGAATCCTGCACTAATCAGAGGGGACCCAGAGAGGGGAAAAAGAATTTTTTTGTTCTCTCCCCGACCTCCACCCCTTTCTGCTTCTTGCTCGGATGCTCCTCTGACTCGGCCGTTTCTGCATTTCCCTGAACAAGAACACTCAGCCAGAGCCGGCAATCTCCATGACAGCGGAAGCTCTGTGAAGGCAGGGCTTGTCTAGTGTCTGTACTGGTATCCTCTCTGCAGCACGGGGCTGGGCACACAGGAACTGTTTAGTGAGTGTGTTTCCATTGGTTCTTCAGTAATAAGAACAATCAATGTGGCACAGGTTCTGGACATCCACACGTCATGAAGATCTTACCTTGCTGCCCTCCTAAAAGTCTTTCCACCCCCTTGATTAATTTGTGACGATGCCCATATGCATTGATGCCTATTTCTTTCAATTCTTCATGACCCATATCTGCCAATACATCTAGGGTTATCTGAAAAATGCAAATGCAAATCAGGAATTAGGACGTCACCAGTGACTTAGGACACACCACAGCTTCACAGCCTAGTCTGATAACTGTTCTCACTTTCTGATGTTTGCCTTTAATGCACTCCTCTTAAAAATGCAGTGAAATGTGTCAAAATCATGGAATGATATTTTCTTCAACCATCCTTGAGTTAAAAATGTAGAGAATGAAGGAAGCCTGGCCATAAAGCCAAGCTCCCTCTGGGAGAAGGAAGGTGGGGGAGATTCAAAGCAGACACAAGCTCGGTACAGACCAATGCATCTTGGCAGACCAATAAATGTTAGTTAGTTAGGCTTCAGGATGCCTCACAGAAGGGCTCGCCCACCAGACCACATCTAGGAGAGGACACGGCCCAGAGGAAGCCAAGCAGCAAAGATACCTCAAACTATGACTTAACAGGAGCAGCTGGTGAAAGAAGGGCCCGCTGGCGCCCGCTACCCAAAGGATACTGGGACTAGGACCAATGGACACAAGCTAGATAGAAATGTTTCTGCTCAGAAGCTGTCTCATAATGAGAACTCTCTAAAGCTGGAAAGAGCTGTCATGTAAAGGGAAACATCCTCCGGGTGGGAGCAGGCTCAGGGAAATGGCTGCGTCTGGAGATAGATGTTGGGGGCTCAGAAGGCAGGGGAGGCCGTACAGGGGACAGCTTCTTCTAGACTCCTATTTCTTTGTTATATTAAAGACTCTCTTTTACTGACTGACTTATTCACTGTCTCTACTGGCATTTCTGCATGCCAAGATGTCCTTTTCTTGCCTTCCTTTCATTCAGTGGCTTCTTGCTATAAAGAAGGGAGCTGGGCTCCGTCAGCCATCACACTGGAAGCCCTGCTGGACAACTGTCCATTGCCCTAGAACTTAGGCTCCTCGCCCCCATCCCTGTCTTTAAGCCCTACTTTAAGCAGCTGCTAAGGTGATTCATAACCAGAAAGCAAAGGAAAGAGCTGGAATATGCTAGTCCCAAACCAGATCTGTCTATATTCTCCAAATAGCACATTCTGCAAAACTGAGCTGATTATCAAGAGAAAAGAGATGGCAGAACAGCCCAGAGGCATTTCTCTAAAGCAGTGGTTCTCAACCTGTGGGTTATGTTCAATTTGTAACAATGAAAATACATCCTGCATATCAGATAGATTCATAACAGTAGCAAAATTACAGTTATGAAGTACCAATGGAAATAATTTAATGGTTGGGGGGTCACCGCAACATGAACAGTATTAAAGGGTCGTGGCATTAGGAAGGTTGAGAACCAGTGCTCTAAAGGAAACCAGGTAAGACAATCATCCAGCAAAAGAAATCAAGGTAAATGCAGACAGCGAGGCAAGATTCAGCAGTGAAGATGAACTGGGCTAAGATATGGCAATCACGATTCTACAAAAAGCTCTCTTTTTGGAGGATGCTACAGTGGAGCAGCCTGGACCACACTTCAGAGGCATCAAAAGAGCGGAGGCCATCAAGGCTCATTCCCATTCCATGGCTCACTGGCTCCTGAGCGTGGCTGAGAAGCCACACTTACTCCTTCTTCCTGAGCAGCTTCACCTTCCACAAACCCTGGAGCAGAGATGTGTAGAGAGGGAAGCAAAGCTAAGCACCAGTGAGCCTGGGGCCTAATTACAATACCAAAAATGTGGGAAGGAGGAGGTGCCAACCCGGAGGAGCCTCTATGAGAAGGACCGATGGCAACTCTGGCCCGCTACATCATGGGAGAATTCTGAGACAACCCAAGGCACCAAACAAAGTCATTCAGGACATTCTTGTAGACAAGATGGATGGAACTGTTAAGGTTCCGTCAGAGGCACATAGGGCTGGATAGTTAGCGATGTATGCTAGAGCCCTACTCCAGGACTCCATCGTGGTTGGAAGGTGATCCACAAACTCTGTAGGAAGGTGCCAAGCTGGCTCAGGGGCAGGTCATACCCGGCCTGTGCCTAGCTGTATTCACAATGTATCATCACCAAGAGACTCTATGGTTACATTTTTCTGGCCACAGCAAGAGAGACCACTGTGTACTAAAATGCCAAGGAGGTCTGATCAGTACCAGTGGAGAGAAGACCGCACACCATTGTAATGATGGTTCTTCTGACAGTCACCCCTTGACCTGAGCAGGTTCCCTACTGGTGCCACAAAGGGCTTTTTCTATGCTACCCTCCTTAGAGGCATGTCTGCATGAATGGGTCAAGCTCTGGGTGCCACACCTTTTAGGAAGGGCACTACTGAGTGGGACTGCATTGAGAGGAAGCTCAATGAGGGAGGGGGTAGTGAGTACCTTTGGATGCTGGCACAGAAAGGGGGCCTCACCCCCCTGATTTCTAAACACATTTGCCAGCATTTTAGATCGAAATAGCAATCTGCCTGCCTGTTAACTGTGGAGATACATTTATACAGGAAGCTGCCTGAGGCCCATTAACTTGTTTTAGTATTCTGAATGGGTCACTTGGGGAGAATGAAATCCAAAATGAAAGATGGCGCCCAGGAGAAAACCTCTCCTCAACCCTACATGGCAGTGCTTCTTACCTGCTCCGTTTCAAATATATCCCTGAGGTGTTCAAGGCCCAGGCTTTTGAGGAACTGGCTGATATTCATGTCAAGACCCGTCACTGTAAAGACACAAGCAGGAAGGTCTCAGCAAGGACTGGCCATTCTGAGCACACACTACAGCTCCACTCTCAGATGTGCAGTTTGGACACTTTGGGCGTTCTCTACTCTGCCCAGCCAATTTCAGCAGGCCCAAGGGAACCAAACACACGTGAGGGTCTCTGTGACAAACTCTCCAGCAGTGAGTGGGCATTCTCCTTTCTCCAGAACTGTTGGTTTTTATCCACGTCACACAGCCTGACTGCACAAATACACATTTTGTAAGTGGCTCAGGTTCCCACTATTGCTGCCCCTCCCTGGAAATCCTTCCTGAGCTAACTTTAAAACAGCAACGATTGCTTGGCAGGTCAATGAACTGCCAGGACTGGCTTCTGAATTACTGGGAGAGAGAAGAGTAGAGTCCCCAAGAGCCTTGGCCACTGAGGATGCTCAAGAAGCAGCTTATGAGGTATGTCCTGCTTGCGGCTACTCCACAGACAGGCCGCCTTCGAGCGACCTTTCCACACTTCTCACCAGGACGATAATATCATTTGTGCCATTTTCACGAGTGCCCGCCCCTGACGTCAGCTCACCTTCCCCTTCTTTCCTCTGCGTCCCTGCTGCTCCATCCCCAGCATTGGAAGTCCCTCCTACAGCTAATTCTGCCAAAGGACCAGCAAGGTTGTCTAGGCTGCTCGCAGCAGAAAGACAGGATGGGGTGGAGGCTGGAGAGATGACAGAGGCACTCACGACAGTAGCTTGAGGCTTGAAACACGTCGGCAAAGCCTCTGGAGGCATGGCATCGATCAGCAGAGCTCGGATGTCATCAGCCTACAAAACAGCAGACATGCAGGGGCTCAGGAGCCTCTCTGCCTTCAGCAGGATGCTCCTCGCAGCTTGCGGCTGGCCTGGTGCCTGCCCCACTCGCCTGCCCCTGCCTGCCTTCCCCCACTTCTCTGCTTCTGGCTTCTGTGATCTCAGTGGAAGAAAAGCTCTCCCAGGGATCCTGATGAGCACCTCAGGTTTCAAGGACTTTCCACTGGCCAGTAAGAACATCTATAACTAACAAGTTTTTGTTTTCAAAGGGGACACAAGAATTTGAGTTTTGATTTCAGTTTTAGTAATTAAATGTATCACTCAAACCAGACCTTTAAATACAAGCTCTTTTGTTTGGTCAGTTTCTTTTTTAAATTGAAAAGGAAATACGCCCTCAAAGACCATTAGTTACTTTGGTCAGCACCCATGATCATAGAGTGAAAATGATGAATCCAACAGAAAACTTTTACAACGTTTATTTAATGCCTCAGTGTCCCTTCCTGTCTTATTAACAGTACAGATTACCAAACTGAGTCTGCCTTTCTTTAATGACTAAAGGTCTTAGCAGGGGTCAGCGGCAGTGATGTGACTCTCCCACATCACCAATGTAATTGTGCAAATGACACAGAATCTTATGGGAATTGTGGGGGCCAGACTAACTCCCTCTTGTCAAACTGACTTCATCTGGCTACTCCTTTCCCAGCTGTGGGAACCGAATGACACCCTGCTTCACATCTGGCGAAGTCCCCAAACCCGCTCTCTTCCTAAGTCAGAAAGCTCCTCATCTTTCTGACAACAAGAAGGCGGGTTCCGAATCTTAATGCCCTGGTTTAGATCCTGCATCAGATGAATGCGTACATGTTGCATGTGTTAAGCCCTTTACATATGTTCTGCATGAAATCGAGAATCCACGGCCTGCTGGACATGCCCTGCTAATAAACTGCAAACTCTTGCTTCTTTGGTTATTGTGGGTTTCACTCACCCCCAGGTGCACGGCTCACACAACACAGGTGTAAATGGATGTCTGGGGGCAATGAACTGTTACTAGCCTCTTTCTGTGATTCGCCTTAGAGTCTTAGAAAAACTCCCATTAAGTATCATTAATTAGTCACAGGTTTACTGCTCTTACTGACAAATTTTAATGTTAACAAAACAGAAATGATCAAAGGATGGTGGTCTCTGCTCTAAATGGCCCCTGCTAACCCACCACACTTGGACTGTGGACATCCAGAAAGCCCCAAATAAAGAGTGACTATCTGAGGCTTTAAGGGGAGCACAGCCCCTCCCCCCCATCTGCAATAGCTTTCAGGTGTGGCTGTGCAACTTTAGAGTAGAGTCCCTTTGCCTCTCGGGGCTTGGCCCCTGCTCTCTGAGGTCCCTCCCACCTCTGAACTAGACAGCCCAGTGGACTGGGAACTTGCCGTTGCGAGGTCTAAAGGCGTCTGTCCCTCTTGGTTCTTCATGGTCGGATCTGCGCCGTGGGCTAACAGCAGGGCACACAGCTGTGTTCTGCCTTTTTGGGCCGCTTCGTGTAACGGAGTGAAGGCCCACTTATCCGTAGCGTTCACACACGTATTGTATTTGATTAGCAAGGCCGCAATGTCCACGTGCTGCAGAGACAAAAGGAATGCAGCCAGTGACAGCACTGAGCCCCTGTGTGTAGGCCGTCTCTCCCCCTCCCCCTCCTCCCTCTCCCCTCTGGGTGTTCCCCAGTAGACGCACTCAAGCCCGGCTGCTTCTAACACACTCAGGCCTCCTGCTTCTTCAGTCTGCTCCCTCACCCACACACCTAACTTGGTGCTTTGACCTACAAACGATGCCCGTTCATTACTCCTTCAGCAGCTGGGACACCCTGAAGGTATTGCTTGTAACTATTGCTCACAAAATCACAGCACGTCAAAGTGGAAGAGACCTACCAGGCCAGGAGTCTAAGCCGTCCGTGAAAAGAAGCCCCGCTCTAAACATGTGAGTGGCTGCTTGGAGATCTCCAAGGAGGCCTGACTCATGCCCATGACAGCCCTTTCTCCTGAGACCTCTAAGAGGGAGGTCAGGCTTTCCTGACATCCAGCTGCCATCAGCATCATGACCACTTTATCCGCTGCTCCTGGCTCTGCCCAAAGCAAAGTCTTCTTCCACACATGGACCCTTCAAATGCTGGAAATGACCAATCCTGTCATTTCCTGAGGCCCCGGGGTCACGACCCTTTCCCTGCTTCTCATACACACTCCATCCTCTTGTCGCTCAATCACTCCAAATCTTCAGTTAGAACAGGTCAGTGCCTCGAATCCAGCCGGGAACAAGAACTGCCCACGCAGCCCTCAGACCTTGGAAGGCAGCCTGCCACTCTGGAAGACCTGACTGCTCGGTGGCTGGCTTCTACCGAGACTCCTTTTGGCTCCTGCCAGGACCTCAGGGTCTCCCCTTCGGGGACATTTCCCCATCTGCTTCTCCCTGGCCTTGGGCCTCCAGAGACCACGCACTCCTTTCCCTCCCCAGGGAAAACAGCCGGATTCCTGTCTAAGCAGATGTAGTCTGTGCTCCATCCTCTCTAGCCATCCACCAGGAAGGTAGGGCCTACCTAGGAGGGGCATCCTGCCACCTACTCTGGTACCTACAGGGAGGGACCTTTCAACAACAATCCTATCAGCATAACTGCTACTACCAGACAGGGTCTCCTGACCACTCACCACCTCTGTGACTGCCCAGGTCACAGCTCCTATAGTATCTGTGGTGTCCTCATGGCAGAGTGAATGTCAGCTCCTTGAGAAGAACTTGGCCTCCATGCCCAGCTCCTAGCGCACAGGAGGGGCTCAATAAAGGCCTACTGGTGACTTTCCCCTGGCCCTCTGGGGCCAGTACATGGTCACCATGCCCTGCGTCTTGTACCCTTCAGGTTCAATATCCCTAGTTCCTGTAAATGCTTTTCATACAGGTGTTTCCTAGCTGGCCCACACCGCATCCTTTATACTTCTGGCCGACTGCACTGCCCACCAGCAGGCAGAGGTGGATGGTGCTGGCATAACTATGTTCCTGTAACTAGGAGTGGGACGTATATGACCCTGTCAGGCTCTTCCTCACTGCTTACCAACCTGTCCACTTTTCCTTCATCCTCAAAACCCCACAAAAACCCAAACCACTGAATCCATCTGTCTTGTACCTCTCCCTCCACCCTTTTGTGAGAAGGCCAGCTTCAAAAGATGCCTCCACTTCCTTCCTCTCACTGCTCTTAACTCTGAAGTCTGGTTTCCAACTTCATCATTGAAGCAAAGCCACTTTCCCCAGTTACTACCATCTCTGAACTGTCAAATGCAATGGCCTTTTCTCAGTCTTTGCTGATCCTTCTCACCCCCTTTGCGGCCTTTGACACTACCACCATCTCCTCGGCACTAATTTTCCATGACACTTCTCTCTCCTGGCTCTTTCCTTCCTTCTCAGAAGACTCCTGGGTATGTTTACCCAGGTCCCACTCACTAACTGGATGCTCCCAAGGCTTTGTCCTGAACCCCCTTCTCCCGCTGTATGCTATTTCGCTTGGTGATCTCATTAGCTCCCATGGGCTGAGGTCATCTCCGTGCTGGTGATTCTCAGATCTACGGGGCCAGTCCTAGCCTCTCTGCCGGCTTCCATTCTTCATTTCCACATGTTGACTGGATGCCTTGTTCTGGATGTCCTGGAGACATCTGAAATTAGTACATCCCAAACCAAACTCATCATCTTACAGTCCCCAACCTCCCCCCTCTTCCAACTTCTGTATGACTGCTATGGGTACCACGGCCTTCACAGTCATGACAACCTGGGAGTTATCTTCAACTCCCTAACTTCTCTTGCTCCTTTGAAACCATTTCTGCCTCTGTAGCACGCCTCCTGCGTCTGCCCCCTTCTCTGCATAGACACTCACCAACCTGGGGCAGGACTCTATCTATCACTTCACCCTATATCACTATCACCCTCTATCACTACACCCTACATAGCTGCTGGTCGGCTCCCTGTCACTGACCTGCGCTGTTACACCTCTGATTCCCTGCTGTAGAAGCAGGAGCTATTATTACTGCTCTGTCCTGCGATAAATTATATACTTGCATTCCTAGCTTCTCAACAGTGAGAGAGGGACGGTGACACGATGGTCTCTGTTTCAGAGAAGTGTCAGGATGGAGATGGGCCTATGCAACACGAGTCTTTCAGGGGGGAGAGAAAAGTCTTCCCCACCATCTCACCCCTCCGTCTGCCAGGAAGGACCTTTCTTACTGAAGGGAATCTAGTCTATGACTCGAACAGCTTCTGGGCTGCCCAGACATGGCTGCTGTATCACGCTGTCGGGCCCTCTGATACTGAAGGTGAAAAGACCTATTTCAGTTTCAGGTCATTTCCAACACTTCCACCTCCAGGCCCAAGTTTACTCTGCTCCAGTCAGGCCTTAGGGATCCTCATAATGAGGGTACCTCGATGATCCTGAAGCCAGACTTTCCCTCTTTCTTCACTTCTCCCTCTGACTAATCTACTCTGCACCCTCACCACGACTGTAAATGTCTCTCTCAATGCTGGCCATTTCCACTGTCTATTTAGGGCTCAGCGCATGGTAGACGTTTAATAAATGTTTACTGGATGGACTGTCTAGGCTTAGAAAAATGTCATCAGGTGAAATGAATGGAAGGGAGAGGTCATGTGGCAAGGCCAAGGGCTGAGAGGTAAACAGGGAGCCGGGAGCCACTGGTGTCCCTGCAACATCAGGAGACAAAGGCCTTCATTCAGCATGCTGGGAGGATCCCCTCCGGCAGATCAGCTCAGAGTAAGACAGGACAAGAGCTGCGCATGGGCAGGCATGAGCGGTGGCCATTGGTATGGTGGAGAGGTCACATCAAAGTGATGAATAAGCCCCAGATGCCTTGTGTCCAGAGACTTGTTGTCACCCAAATGCTGCCTTCTCCCCCCGGGGGCACATGCCCAGCAGCCATCTCTTTAATAAACAGTCCTGACATTTCAGTCATTTCTTAGCTTAACTCAGTGTCATCTGGGGCAAGTCATTTAACGGTCCTCATTTCTACAATGAGAGGGTGGGACCTGCTGAGCTCGGCTCTTCCCCTCCTGGTCAGTTCAACAGCCAGCTCGACCACCCGAGTCCATCCAAGTATATATCAAAGTGCAAACAAATACCACACTTCATCTAGTAGGGCTTCAGGACGTGGATTCTTAGGCTGAACTCCAGAAAATGGTGGCTGTCCTGCTGAAAGTTAATGACTTTCAATCCAGTGGTTCTTAATCCTCTGGCTTTCTTACAAAGAGAGCTCTAAAGTATATCTCTCTGGAGGGATAAGCAATGAGTATTGGTATGCCGGCTGATTTGGGAGAAGCCTGAGCAGAGAATCTCCTAGTGAGAGGGGTCCCCAAAGAAATCATCTAGCTCAAACCAAGCAGGAACCCCAAACCTTGCCACAACCCTTGTCACCACAAAAACACTTTGCCTGAAGGCCTCCGTGAGGAAGAATGAAACCCTTCTTCTTTGGGAGCTTTCTCCCTCAACTCAAGCCAAAACCTGCCTTTCTGCATTTCGGACCCAGCTTCCGAGTTCTGCCCCTGGTGCCTTTGAGCCCTAAGAAGGTGCTGGCTCTGTACCAGGACAAAAGAGGGAGGAACTGCAGATCAAACGGAGGTGCTTCAGCTTCCTTGCCTTCGATCCTCTCTTCCCCAGTCCCTCTACCTCACCTGGACATGGTACTGCCAGCAGTCTCTTTCCCATGCTGCTTTCCCTCCTCTACATGCTCTAACTCAAACCCTTGGGCTGTGGTTTGACCCAGAAGCACTGGAGTGAACCTGCCATTTCCTGAACCCCGGCCAGCACACCCTGCCATGCCCTCTCCATGCAGGTCAAGACCACTTTGGCTGTCCTGACAACCACAGCCTGCTGCCGTTTCATAATGAACCATCAGGCCGCTCCAATGCCACCACGTTTAGATGAATGGCTGTCTAGCCATAATGCCTGAGGTAGGTGATATGTCCTCTCGGGAGCTTAACCAGCCCTGCCCCACAGCACAAATCCATCTAACGGCGCTATCATCGAGCTCTGTCATCTCAGCGTGTGAGAGACTTGTCACAGAATGGTGACATCACATGGTGGGCATTTCCATTCTCTGCCATCTGGTAACCACACCAATAAAACCAAAGCCAGGGGTCCAGCATGACCTTTATTGGATGAAGATGCCCCACACCCTTCTCTGGACATTTTCTAACCAGCCCATCAATAAGAGGTTCCAGAATGTTACCAGGAGCCCAAGTTAAGTTTCCTGGGCCACGAATATCCTGCCTGCTCAAGTATTCCCTTCTCCATTACCCCCAAACTGGGGTACGTGTCTTCCAGGGCCTGGCAGCTTTCAGGGATCCAGCCCAGCGGCTGTCCACGCCACTTCTTTCAGAACTCACTGCATTGGATCAAGTGGGGTTGGGTGGGGTTCTATTTCCTTACTTGGCCTCAAGATCAACCCCCTATTAGTCACCTTTATCTTTGGATTATTCTCTACAGTGGGAAAAAAAAAAGCAAGATCTGAGCTGGGCAACTTCTCCCCACTGTCATTCGCCACGTGACACATTCACTGCAGAAGATTCCATGAGGAAGAACTGCTTTTCTTCCTCAAAACAGCTAAAAAACCCAAGCCTTTTGGCTTTCCAAAGTCTTCCTCCATTGACTATGAGCAGGAACTTCCCAAGTGGCCCTCCCTGATGCTGACTGAGGAAGCCTTAAAAGAAAAGGGCCCCTCTGAAAGCACTCACTCAAAGTCCCTTCCAGCCCCAGTCTCTCAGCCAAGGAGTGGAATGACAAGACCAGGCACTCACTTCTCTGATCAAAAATTCTCTTTGCTTTTTGCTAAAGAGAGTGAAGGGACAGGAGGAAGACCATTCCAGGAGGGAATCTGCTTCAGGTTGGAACCTTCCCAAAGTGACCATGCCTCAGAAGAGTTGAGGTGCCAGGCCACTGGACCAAGCAGTTCCACACTCCTCACATACCTTGCTCATCGGCAGACTCAAGGTGCAATCGAGTCTGGCGCTGCTGCTCACTGCTTAGTTTAAAGCTTCAAATGATGAACTCCTTGTTCTAAGGAAGAAGTGGGATCAGGGACCCTATCCCTGGGCAGATGAAGACTGAGGAGCAGAGAAATATAGTGTGTGTATGTATACACACATACCTATGCGACAGCAGACACACAGCGTTTTAGGGAACCCTGGTAGGGTGGCTCAGTGGCTACTTAGCAAACCATTAAAAACATGATTCACCATGAATAACATGGTGGGTTAGCTTTGCTACAGAACTGCCTGCTTGCTGTGGTCAGTGAAAGCTGCCCTGCCATTGCTTCCTGAGGCCCTCTGGACCCTGCCTTGTGTGCTGAGCCCATGCCATTGTTGGTGTATCACTTCCAGGGTAACCCTGGAAGATGCTGGGCACTCGCCATCTCTCAGCACTTGACCTTTCTTTTATGTGTTGTTCCCTAATGACAAACTCCTTGATAACAGGGAGCGTTTCACTTTCTTAAGTTCTGTTCCAGCACTTGGCATAGGGCTTAGCATAGAACACATATTTAATAATAAGCGCTTATTCATCCATTCGTAGACAATTAAAAGGAAAAGGTTGCCAGTCATCGTTCTAAGAGCAAAAGGAGCACAAGGGATTCCTGAAGGGAGAGAACTTTTCTTGTTTGCCATGTAAACTCTGCTGTCTACACTTGAATCTCTTCAGAGCCCTGCCACTCCAACGACAGCCTGGCCTTGGCTCTGACTCTCTGGGCCTCCACATCAGGCCTTCTCTCCTTCCTGATGGCTCAGCCTCTGGGGCACCCTTGCAAGGCCCAGGCCTGTTCTCTCCTTGGTGAAGGTCTGAGTTGGCCTGACTTCATTCTCTTCTGGCCCTGTTCCAGACTTTTTGGAGGCTCTCTCCCCATTCCCCAAAGACATGTGATTTCAGAGGTGTGAGGGGACACTCATTAGAATGTACCTGTGGATGTACTCTAGCCTCAAGTAACTGTCTGGTTCCCAGAACGGGATGGCCCATAGGTGGGAGTGCTGGAGCTTCTGCCCTGGTCTTCCTGACCAGGGCCAGGAGAGGCAAGTGCTAACAAGCAGCAAGGAGGCATTCATCTCATAGACATGGACATGAATGTAAGTTACTGACTTACAAAGGTGAGAGAAGCTTTGGGCTTTCATGGAATTTTAGCCTGACCTGCCAAGCTGGAGCCACAGTGTGGTGAGGTCACTGTGCATGTCAAAGGTATGGGAGAAGCGGATGCCCTGATGTCTTTTGTGACCCATTTGAACTGATAAAAGGCATGAAGCAACTTCTCAAATGACAGATGATTAAGATAAAAAACCCACAATGATTGAGGAATGCTCACTATTTAATCAAACCCTTAAACACTTCTTTACTGAGCATTTAAATGCATTATTCACCACACATGTGGAGAGGCACAGAGGACTTGTCCTCCAGGGAAGGCCTGGAGTCCTGGGATAGGCCAACTCAGGATCCCTGTGCAGAGTCAGGGTGCAGTTTGAGGAGAAGGTGCACACACCAAACCCTTCTTGGTGTCCCCAGGGGCTAGTGCAGAGAAAGCAATGGCTGAACAGACCTTTATGTGAAAAATTCAATGCTGCCAATTCTAAATGAAAAGTGTCAGTCACAGAAGAAGCCGTTGTAAGGGGCCTCCAGGGATGTAGGAAAACAGAAGTGAGTGGCTCTCTGTAGAACAGCTCCCACCCCCCCTGCACCCACACTTACCTTCCAGAGCCAGAGCCTCCCACCCTTAGAAGCACAGCCACACACAAGGCCACTGCTCCTGGAGAGAGAGGGCCTGTCCACTGCCCGATCCAATGTCCCTGACCAGAATGAAAGCTCGACTGCCAGTAAACCCATGTCGAACGCCCATCCATTCATCCACTCACACGCAATAAAGACTCCAGCGATGAACGACCATGACCTTTCCTATGCTTACCCCATATGATGCAGCGTTATGTAAAGGGATAAGGCCTCCTTTGTCTTGAGCATTAACGTCCGCTCCATGTTCTAAAAGATACTCAGCTACTTCCAGGTTATTGTAACCTGCTGTAGGAACAAAAAGGAAGAGACTTCAGAAGAGCACTCAACTGGTGGGCATGGGCATGGGGGTACATTTCAAGGAGAGAACAAGCATCGCGGCCTTTCAACATGTTTATGGTCTCCTGGCCTGCTCCTTCTTTCAGGGAGAGGCAGTACTGTCCAAGCTGATAACTCGCCACTGCCATTCTTCTGTGCCAAGGTGGGTACTGTCCTAGTGGTCTAGCTCAGGCCCCCAGTCCTCTCCTCTGCAGTCAGTCAACAAACTCCTTTACCACATGCCAGCCAAGAGACAACATGTGCAAGATATATACATGGTGGCTGGAGGAAAATCCTGGGGCTGACGGGAGACATGAGCAACTGTGGAGGGGCAGGAAAAGGCCTCTGACAGAACCTGGTGTTTGAGGCATGAAGGAAGCTAGGGAGTCTAAGAAACAGAGGGGGGCGGGGAGGGCATTCCAGGCAGTGGGGACAGGCCAAGGCCAAGAGCTGGGAGAGATGTAGAGTGTTCTGTGCAAGGAACAACAAGCAGAGGGTGCCAAGTGGATCACAGAGCACAAGCAGTGGGCTAAAGGGTAAGACTGGCAAAGGAGGGGAGTGTCAAATTACAAAGGTTTAAACGCCAAACAGGGAGCTTGAGGCTTGATCCTAGCGGTCCAAGGAAGTCATCAGACACTGACTGCGCTGAGAAGAAGGGTGACATGGGAAGCCCTACAGACTCATCCTTCAGGAAAATCCCTTTGGCAGCTTAGTGGAAGACCGGAACAGGAAAGACTTGATTCTGGGAGACAAATTCAGAGGCTGCTGGGCCAGCGTGGGAGAGAGAAGATGAGGACCTGAACTGCGGAGCTGGGTGGAGACAAGGGGCATAGACTCGGGATGTTACACAGGCAGGAATGACGAGGTGCGGCACAGCAGAGAGTTAAACACGGAGGGTGAGAGGAAGAGCTGAGGACGACGCAGGCAGCAAGCCTGGGTGTCTAAGAGGACAGAAGTTATGGAGAAACCTGGAGAGGGGAGGATCGGGGGGGCGGAGGCAGTTTACTATAAAAATGGCGAAAGAAGCGGTTTCAGCAGAACATAGAGACTTGTCTGAACTGATGCAAGGCAAGGTGAGCAGAAACAGGCCAGCCTGCACAGCGATGGTGGCCCACCGCCAAAGGCGTTCTGATCAACCCCAGGAGTCTGATTCCAGACAGAAAGTGGATGCTTGGCATCGCTGCATACGTATACCAAGTATCAGATCTGCTACCTTCTCAATGGGTTGGGGAAGTGGAAGGAGGCACAGAGTCTAAACTAAAAGTAAAAACGGAAAAAGGGGAGACACAAGGGTCTGCTTGTAGACCCAGAAGAGAGTGGGGAGACACAAGAGGAGGGGGGATTTGTCAGAGAAGACAGGAAGGGCCTGGACCAAGGGCACCCAGAGGGACGCTGACTGTGGTAAGGAGAAGGTCAAGCTCCCAACCTGAGATGAAAGTGAAAAAGGAAGGAGAGGGTGGGGGAAGAAATCTAAGTTACATGGGATAAGAAGGGAGAAGCAGCAGCTTTCAGCAAACGGACTCAACCTCAGGATGAAGGATGGGGCCTCAGCCGAGCACATAGGGGAAGCAGGTGCTGTGGGGCGCCAGAGAAGAGATGATGTGGTCTAACAATGGTCCTAGGGTGGAGAGGGGGACGCTGGACAGACAGAACAGAATGACAACCCTACGGAATTCATCTCATCGGCTGACTTCATGCTTCTTCCAGCTCACAGGAGGGGAACTGCAGGAGGAACACAGGGTGAGGCTGTGCCAAGACATTACTGGTGGAAGCTGAGAGTGGAGGGTAGGACAGAGTCCAGTTTGCTCAATAAGGGGCTGAGACAGGAGAGGGGAGGAGGAGATGGCAGGCTGGGAAAGAACTGAAGGGAGGGACCAGTTAGGGATCCTAAGGTTTAGGGAAATGCAGAATGATAAAGCTCATGATCAGATAAACAAATTCTGGGGCTCTTAAACACAGACGGAGTAAACTCCTAGGTGATGACCGGGGGCAGCCTGAAGTCCCTAAGGCGGACTGATTTGGGACTTTGGGGAAGGAGACTTCAGGACATTGTCAGAGGACTCCAGGGGCCTGAGGGAAACTTTCTGGGGACCATTATCCATTTTTGTGCCTAGTTTTATGTTCCTGGGCTGCTTATAACTGGGGATACATGAAAATGTTTTTCTTAAAGAGAATGCTTATTTCAGCCATCAGTCTCTGAGTGGGAATAACTGGAAAACAGGGCAAGGAAGACAGTACCATCAGGAAGGAGCCAGAATATGGAAGCAGGGAGAAAAGGAAAAGGTGGAGATGAAAAGAAGTCTGTCCTTCTGGAGCAGACATTCACATTGCAGAGGGCTCCATGCAAGGAGTGTGGCATTTTGGGGTAGGGTTGAGACAGACAGGAGGCTGAAAAGGCGAATAGGGCCGGGGGTTTGAAATCATAGGAAGAGAGAGGAGAGCACACTAACCACCAATAAATGAGTCCAAGCAGTTGGCACTGGCTAGACATATGTGACTGGACCGATTGAGATCCGTCCACATGCCAAGGGGCTGGCCGTGTGGACAGCCTTCCTCACGGCAAAAGGGGCAGGATGAAGAGCCCAAGAAAAGGGTAGTGGAGGTGGAGCTTAGGCAGGACAGGATATCCCATCTGGCCCAGCCCCGGAGGTGGGAGGGCTGCTTGGCACCGGAGGGGGCCTTGGGGCATCGGCAACAGCCTCCTCCCTGGCTTCTCTCCTTCTTTCTACCACTCAGCTTCCAAAGAGATTTTTCTCAGGCACTGCTCTATGTCACTTCTCTGCTCAAAAGCTTTCAGAGCTCTCCCACAGCTGCTGGAATCAAATCCCATTCCCATGGTCCAGCACCAACAGTCCTGCCCCTTTCTCTCCAAGCTGCCTTTCTGCCTACAGTATTTGTGGGACCGCTCTGCTGAATGGTGAGCTCTTTCCCCAGTTCTACAGCTGGTCCTGCCTTGCCTGTCCTGTCCTCTCCACATCCTCTGAAAAAGTGGGCCCAACACTCTTCGTTCTTTGTACTCTTGCCTTCATCTGAAGAAGGGCTGCTTCATTCTGTCTTTGGGTCCTGAGTGAGGGTCTAGCACAGGACCATGGATAAACACGTATATGAAATGAAAGCAAAGCCTTCCTAAGGGTCTGTTGAATTCAAGTATTTACTGAGGAGTGGCAGGTTATTATGGCTAGAGAGCTAGCTTTGGAGGTGGGAAGGAAGCCCTGGGATCCAACCCTGCCTCCTCTGGCACTGCCATCCTGGCTGGGCAAGGCACTTCCTGTTGGGGACCCCTACCCTGTCTTGGTACGCACGAGTTTACCCTGTACCAAAAAAAAATCCCAAACCAAACCAAAACAAGGCAACTGGAAGGGCTACCCAGGAAGTCTGGTCCGGGCAAGGCAAGCTTCGCTTGGTCAATCAGACTGGGCCCAAGGAGAAAGGGAAGGAGCAGGCATGGAGGGGTGTGGCCTGCCCGTGGGTGGGAGGCCCACCTGCCAGGTGCAGCGGGGTGGAGTTCCTGCCTTGGGTGTCTCTGCAGTTGATGTTGTCAGGCGTGCACAGCTTCTGCACCCGGGCCAGGCAGCCCTTCTTGGCAGCGTCCAACAAGGCCGCGTCTCCTCGGAGCAGGTCCTGGATGTCAGTGTCCCCTTCCTTCACCAGGTCCAAAGGTGTGTTACCATCTCTGTTCTTCTTTGTTGGGTCTGCTCCGTGCTATCAAGGGAGAAGGAAACACAAACCTGCTGAACCCGGCTCACCAACACTCCTGGCTTGGGGGCTTTGTTTCCATCCCAGACCATAAAGCCCTTTTATACACATCTTATTGGAAAACCACTCATTCTAAGTCCCCTCTGCAGCCTGTAGGAAAACTGGGAATGCCCTCTGGGGGCCTGCCACTCCCTGGACTCAAGCTCAAACTTCTCAATCAACCTAAAGGTCCAGGGATGCACTTGGGGTTTAGCAAGGTCTGAGTTCAAATCTCTTAGCCCTTCCTTCCCAGCTGGGTGACTGACCATAGACAGGTCCCTCATCTGTAAAATGGGAACAGTAACAGGGCCTCCCAAGGCTGATGTGAGGAGCAAGTGAGAGGTCACTGTCAAGTGCTTTGCAGACTTTCCCTGGAACATGAATGGGAGATTAGGACTACTAGCATCAGCCCTCTGCCCCCCCCCGGGCATCAAGGCTTCCCTACAGCTTCTGTCCTCCTAAGGCAGCCCCAACTGCCCACCACAAGAGCCAGACCAAAAGAAGGGATGACGGTTCCCAGAGCTGAGGTCAAAGGACCCTGGCCCAAGAGTTTCCTCAGTGGCTCCCCCTTCACTTGAGCTCCTTTAATGGAGATTCTTATGCTTTGTTTTGGTTGAAATCCACACGACAGTGAAGGGGCTCAGGGACCCCCAATAAGCAGGCACCCTAATTCTCTTCCTCCCCTTCCCCCTCACGGGGCCAAGAGTCTTGGGTACTATGGAAACAAAAAGCTGACCACGAAGCTTCTGATGCCCAAAGAGTTTGACGGTCACTCCTTGTGAGAGCCCAGACCCAGAGGAATGTATCCAGCCCCAGCCCAAATCTGCTTTCACAGAGCTGTAAACACTTTCCCCAAACCAGAGAAGAGCTAAGGCCAGGGCTCTGTGTAAGAAGTCTTCATTTGAGAGGGGCCGTTTCATCTCATTTCAAGTTTCTTCTTAGACACCTGTGCATTTTCTCAACTTCTCATTCCAAAACAAATTCATGGAAAATCCACAAGAATCTATGGTTTGTAAATATCACGCTTCCTAATACGAAGCCATGAAAGCAAACTCAATGAGAGCTCAGCCACTCAGTAAGAAAGCTCAATCGGACTTTGTCGGGCACTTGCTGGTCACTGCTTTCTTCATCTGTGACTAGTAATTTACTGGTATTTCTATTGGAGACACAGAAGACGGGGGAGCCAAGAGCATGTCTCACTGTAATGAATCCTACTAAGGTCAACACACTCAAATTCTGGCCTGGAAAGATAACTCAGATAACAAGGAACACAAGGCCACAGGAAGACAGGCTTCTATAATAGTAAATGGAAGCAAATGTCACAGAAAAAAAAAACTTCAGAAGACCAAAATACATACATAGCATCTGAAAGTGCTGCTATGCCCCAACTGGGGGGGAGGGGCTGCTGCACCCTGACGATGGGGGGCAGGGGCTGCTGTGCCCTGGGGATGGGGGCAGGGGCTGTTGCGCCCCGACTGGGGGGCAGGGGCTGCTGTGCCCTGGGGATGGGGGCAGGGGCTGCTGTGCTCCAGGGATGGGGGCAGGGGATGCTGTGCCCCAAGGATGGGGAGAAAGGGTGGGGGGCAGGCATGGGGCAGCATACCTTTAGGAGAAGTTTACAGATCTCATATTTCCCTTTCGCAGCTGCTTCATGCAGAGGCGTGAACTTCCACAGGTCAGCCACATTGACAGACGCGCCGTGTCTCACTAGGAGCTCTGCCACCTCATAGTGCCCATAGGAGCAGGCGTTGTGGAGAGGCACCAAGCCACTGATTGGGGGGAAAAGCGTTTTCAGATTCCCAGAACTAAAAGCAAGCTCCTAAATACTATATAAATACACATAAAATGAACATATACAGAGGAGTCAGAAGGGCTCTCAGTGACAGTGCCCCTCATTCTGCAGACAGGGAAGCAGGTCCAGGAAGGGAAAGGGACCCAAGTCACACAGCCAGTCTGAGGCAGGATTCACACCCCAGTCCTCAGAATCTGCTGCCAGGGCTCTTTCCACCATACTGGGGCAGATCTGTTTTTTCTGATCCTCTCTACTCCAGATATATTCAAAGTACAGTTCATTCATTACTATATTCATTGACTTCAGAAGCTAACATCTAAAAAAATCCTCTTTGGTTCTCCAAGTTTCCAAGGAAAGGTTATATTACTCTTGTTAAACAATAATGTGCTCAATAGTGGAACCTAGGGAGATCCATCCGCCACCACCATGGCTAGAAGACTGGCCACAGTCACTGTCACTAGCCCTTTCCCCAGCCCCGCTCTGCAGGCTTCTCCTGGAGAACTCAATGGCTACTGTGTGGCGGGAACCCCACTTCCACCTGCCAGCTGCCTCATCGCCCCTTGGTTTGGGTGAACTGCAACTTATTTCTTTGGACCCTGGCACTTCTTGCCTTGGACCACGTGATAAACAGGATGGGGAGGGGGGTTTCAGTGAGAAACTTTGGGTCACTGAGAGAACTCTGAAATTTCCCACAGAGAAGCCAACCCACTCTCCTCCTCTTCCCTTCTGGGTCTGGAGCACCAGCTGCTTGGACAGTGGGTCCCAGAAACACACACTGATGGCTGATGTTCCAGAGGATGTCAGCAAACACCAGATCTGCTTCTGCTGGTGGTTTTTTTCTGCCTCTGGTTCTCTCTCTGTCTCTCTCTCTCCTACAGTACAGCTAAATTCTTCTGAGCAGTTATGGACCTCATCTGGAAGGTTCCACAATATTCCAGGGATGGATGCAATCAACATAGGGTCTGCTCATGCAGTCAAGGTGCATGGGGAAGATCTCACATTTTATAGGGACTCTATAACACAGAGGTTCTCAACCTGTGGGTCACAGCCCCTTTGGGGTTCGAATGACCCTTTCACAGGGGTCACATAAGACCATCAGAAAACACATATTTCCAATGGTTTTAGGAAGCGAGACACACCGCTCCTCTATCATCTCCAGGTGGGTCTGTCTACATACTAGTATTAAAGGGTCAGTCGCGGCATTAGGAAGGTTGAGAACCACTGCTCTAACAGCTTCAACAAAATGAAAATGTTGGCGTGGGGGAAATGACCCGATCCCTACAGGCCTTCAAGTGGAGGCTGGATGACCAGCCAGTCAGTTATGCTCAAATCAGGAAAGCCCACGTTCCAATTTGGCCTCAGACATGCTCATCAATAAAATGGGAATGATAGTGACACCAGCCTCTTGTGTTCTGATGAAGGAAGCGAATGGCGAGCACAATGGTACGTAACTCCTTGTTGGCTTCACTGAGGATTGCATCAAGCATAGCTCGCAGCAGGAGGGTCCTGCCAAAGAGCAGAGCAGGAAGGAGCTGAGATATAAAGGCACCGAGCAGAACTGGGAGAATGGAGGCCTGTCTGCTGACAGAGGACGCTGCTGCTGTGACCAAAGCCCTGGGGCCTGGGCTGCTGGTGCAGGAGCCCTGACACAGGCATTTCCAGCTGTCTGTTTACAGAAGTCCTGGGGAGGGTGTGACTGATGCTTTCAGAGGTCCTGGGACTTTACTTATGATTTTTTTTGGTGTCTTAGAACAGTGCCGGGGCAACGTGTGTGGATGCTGTTGTGGTTTGACTTAGCTTCATGTGTGTAGATACTGCTGTGGCTCGGCCAAGCTTTGTCTTCCCAGAAACACAAACTAGGAAGGGCTTGAGGTGGACATGAAGCAGACTAAGAGCTGGAAGCACGGAAGAGGAGCCAGGAGTTTGGAAGTTAGCCTGTCAAGATGAAAGGGTCTTCATTCGGCTATTTAGTGCGGCGAGAGCTTCATATAACGAGACCAATGTGGGGGGGGGAAACCTTTGGATGACTGGAAGGATGACTGGAAGCCAGTCTCCAAATCAAGAGGAAAGAGGACTTTCGATGGTACTTTATATTGATTGATTCACACTGTGACTTACTGAATGAAACCTTTTGTTTGAGATGAGGCGGCCACTTTAGTAACAAATCGTCTCGTCCTAAAGTGAATGTTTTGCTTTAGTATACTGCTAAATAAAGGGCTCCCTACGCTGCGTGATCAGACGCTTAACGCTGTCCTCAGGAGAGCTGCTTGTGCTTGGCTCTACAGGAAGCAACATGGAAATAAATATGCACATCAAATCAACATTTTATTACATGCCTACTCTGTGCCAGGCATTGGGTGAACCACTGGGGACACAACGAGAGGCAAAAGGCACTCCCTGCCCTCGAGGAGCTCATGATCCACAGGGAGAGGATGCGCAGACTAAGAGGCACAAAGCAAGCTCTAGAAAGGAGAATCAGGAAGCAGGAAAGAGAGGGAAGGCACTGGGAGGAAGAGGGCTTAGGGAAGGCTTCCTTAGAGGATGGTGGGATTCTCTCTGGCACCTACAGGAAGCCAGGGAGGTCAGTGATCAGGGCAGAGACAGGAGAGCAGGAGACAGCCAGAGAGACCACCAGAAGGTGAGGCAGGGGAGGGTCCAGTGGGCTGCGCCACACGTTCTCCCCAACCATAACTCCATTTTCTCCAAGAAGAAATTCCTTTATCAACTTTTACCTCTTTTTGTATTCGCGTGTTTATTAATGGATTAGCAGAGGCAGCTGGCTGGCCCAGTGGCTAAAGCCTGGGCCTGGATCCCGGCAGAAAGGTCCTGGCAGAGCCACTTGACCTGTCTGCCTCATTCTCCTCAACCTTTGTCTCTGCGTCTCTCCCAGGTGAACTGTGTCACATCTCATTTCTTTAGCCCATGTGTTGCAATGAAAAGTTACAAGCCAAAGGAATTGAGACCCACCCAGAAGCAAGCCAAAAACACATAGTCTGAGGTTCAGGGCCATCTCTTTTCTGCTTGCCTTGGAGTTCTTAACCCGTACAATGGAGTGTTCTGACCAACAGCTGTGGCACATCCATCACAGAAGATGGTTCATTTTGGCACCAATTCGGACTACACCCTCTTTGGCAGCGGTGGAGAAAATAGGGAAGAGTTAAGTTTTGCAGATTTATACCAACGAAGCTATGCCAGCGTCTCTGGAAGGTGTCCAAGCCGAGGAAGCAAACAGCTTTTCATTAAAAGATGCTCACAAGCGGTAATCTTGTTTCCAAATGAAGATGACCAACTGGGCAGCTCCCATTCCAATCAGCAGCAAACCAGTGTTGGGTGCTCTCTCAGACACGAGGCACCTAGGGCACCCAGGGCATCATGCCGGCTACATGAAATAGGCTTGTTATGCTTCAGTCTGAGGCAAGAATGGAAAAAGAAGAACCCCAAACCCCATAGCCTCTCCTCCTCCTCCTCTTCTCAGAAGACAAGTCAGGGACTGTGGACGGGGAATACTGAGCATGTCCGGATCTTGTCACAACAAATCACTCCACTCACTGGCAGTGGAGATGAAGGTAATATGGGAAATCATTCTGACAAATAAGACGTTAATTATGGAGGAAAAGTGTCTGCTCACCTCAGAGGTAAAGAAATGAAAAGTAATTTCAGTTAAGATTACCCCCCAAATGTTCTGAGGCACAGCTTATCGACTTGGATCATGTTATGTATGGTCCTATAGTTTATCATATTAACATTAGAGGGAAAATCAAGAATATTCACCTAGAAAACAGTCACACTGTGTCCAGAGAACAGAAAGTGTGCTGTCTGAACGCCACAATTAAGACGTTATCGTTTCTCGGACACGAGGGACAGATCTGCCATTTTGCTGGCACAGGAGCTCCCAGGTGAAGACTCTCCCTCCACCAAAGCAGAAGCCCTAACATGTCAGTAACTCGGCCAGGAAGCAGGTCTCAGAGCCAGGGCCTTCCCCCACGGCCTCCACCGTGTCAGAGTACGTTGGCACGATGCTAGTCTATAGCATCCGTGTGGACGCTTCATCTCTTCCCTTCCATTAGAAAGATGGTACTTGTGTGAAAGAGGTTTAGAAAACAAATATACATTGACAACTTGACACGAGCAGCTAGCCTCTGGGGGATTAACAATGGGAATACGGTTTCTAAACTGATAGAGAAAGATGCCTAGCCAATTCTCAAGTTACCCAGCGAGGCGTAGGCCACATGCTGCACGTGACACCTACCCCTTGTCTTTGGCGTGAACGTCTGCTCCGTGATGGAGGAGGAACTCGACCACAGACACCCGGTTGTAGCCAGCAGCGAAGTGAAGGGGGGTCGAGTGGCGGCCTTCTAAGTCTCGGCAGTTCACATTCTGAGGGCTACAGAGTTGCTTGAGGGAGAAGAAGGGAAGGAAATGGAGCAGAGACATGAAAACATGGACATTTCAATTCCAGTTCCAGATTTACCTCTACAACACTGCAGAGTTTTGGAAGAGATTATTATATTTCCTAGCTCCTCCCCTCAAAAATAAGTTAATAAGCTCAACATTTAAAAACTGACCCCTTGAATCATCACAATTCCTAGAGAATCTTTCCTCTTTCTCTGGCAGCTCTTTACCTAACCTAACCCCTTCCTGGTCCAAGCACCCACCCCCAGTGCAGACCCAACCACCCCAGGCCATCTTGACCTGGCTCGGACCCACCCTGGCCACCTAGGGATGGTTTGGCAGGCTAGGCTGACCCCAGCACTGTCTGTGCAAGGACATATTTTGAGGTATACCATTTTTAGATGTTAAGAACTCCATTTTGTAACTTGGGCAAAGGGCTTAAGAAGCTAAGGATTGAGAGGAGTTTATTTCTACTGGGATCCTACAATTGGCTAGAACAGAACTAAGCAAGATGACCTACCTAACTCTGTGTTTGGTGCTTTCTTAAATTTCAGGGGAAATTTTCTGGAAATTTTCATGGGTCTTGATTGGTTCTACATATGCCCTCCCTTTCCTCCTGTTCTATTCGCTACTTCTTTTGACCTTTGTAAAATATAGGTCAAATGACTGGAGGAATACAGTAACTAAAGTCTATCTAAAGTTTAAAATGCACATTGGTGAATCCTGTCTCCATGCAGCTAAAACAAAATGGTCTGAAGGGCCCTTCCAGATCACAAGCCACACTATACACAGCAACCATCAAAACTGACCGATGCTGGTTCAATGAAGGGAACAGATTAGATAAGGAATAGCCAGAAACAACTGAATCCAACAACCCAGCAATCTGTAAACCTGCAGACATAAATTATTTCTGTGAAGAGTTCTGTGTATGATAGGAATTGCTGGGACAACAGGAAAATAGTCCAGCAAAAATCATATTGAGACCAACCTATTAAACCACATGCCATAATAAACTCCAAATGGACACAAGACCCGAAAACTAAGACATACTGTAAAAAAAGGTGAGAACAGAGCCCGAGCAGGCCCCTTTCACCAAGCTGCGTAGCAGGGGCTTCTTAACGAAACAAGGGATGGTGGCGCTCACAAATGATAAAGCGCGTGAAACTGAGAAGCTTTTTTCTAGAACCAAATCAGTACAAGCAGGACAAAAATGGAAAACAACATTTCTATCCCAGGTACCTGTATCCCATGAAGAATATAGGCAACTTGAGAGAACCCATTAGGTATAGAAGTAGTTCAAAAGAGATGACAAGATTAGGCTTCAAAAGAAGCATTTCAAACCATCTAAGACAGCTCCAAAGCATAAATAATAAGAGATGCAAATCAAGACGCCCCAAAGGTTTGGCTTTAGACTGGAAAACCGGCAAAGCTGATGAGAGATGCCAACTGTGGATGCTGAGCGGGCTACAGAGGGACAGCCCCCTTCACATGCTGCAGAGCAGTCGCAGTCTCCAAAGCCTTCCACCCCAAGGACAAAGAGAGAAGGAAGGGCTCCTGGACGAAGAGAGCAGCATGCTTGGGAAACCAAGCCAACGTACGCTGGCTGGGAAACAAGCACACAAGCCGTTGCCCAAGAACGGGGGTGCACCGTGAGGAATCCTATCGGCTACCTCAGGCCTGCTGAAGGACGCGGGACAGCTTGCAGAAATATAGCGGAAAGCAGCCTTTGCTTGTAGAGGAAATCCTGAGTGAAGCAGTAAGTCCAATGAGGACAGCAACAGACACAATGTCACCAAAAATCTGAATACACAGGACAAAGGGTAGTTTCAATGAATCTCCCTTTCCTCCTTCCCTAGCTTCCTTTTTTATTCTTTGCTACAAGAGACAGCTTCCTGGGTAGAGGGAGGGCTCCTGAACACATTTGGAGACAAAGGCGTCAACCCCGATACACAGCCTGGCACGGGGGCCCAAAGACAAAACTAGGAAAGGACAGCTCACAGGCAGGTGTCTGTGTGTGTGTGGGGGCAGGAGGAGCAGCACTGCTTGCAACCCCCTCTGTGCCCTCTTCAGAAGAAAGGGAAAGGGCGGGGACAAATGAAGGAAGAAATGCCATTGGAGGACAATGAAATTCAACCCCTCAAATACATACAAGGGAAGAGGAAAGAGAAGTGTCTCTTTTATGGGCCAGGCACTGTATGCTGCTCAGAGGGTCCCTCGGCTGACCATGTAAAGGTAACGGGAAGAGGGGCACGAGCCTCTGGGCTTCCCGAAGTGGTGGAGAAAGGAGCAGAGCTGGCCACAGACAAGAGAGACATGCTGTGGTAGATAATCAATACCAACTGGGGAAACAATCCAGGCACATGAAGCTCTCGAGTCCTTTCTGATCCCCTCCCCCAGGACCGCCACCAACTCCATCTTGGGGCTCCATTCTGGACCCGGCTCCATTCCCTTTCTATTCAACTATGGATCTTGTGAGAAAACTTTCCCATTCTAGAAGTGCTCCATGTGGGTGGGAAGTCAGACCGCCTCTCCCTGCTGCTCATAGACCCTTAATGAGGGACCATGTTATGCTGCCAGACACTCAATGGGATCTGAACATCGATGCCAGGAGTTTTCTCACAATTACACATCTCAAGCAGCTCATATGTCTCATCTGGAAACTGGCTCCAGACTGGTCAGTCGGTTACTGTTTCCATGTTCCTGTGACTGAATACAGATACTTGGAGAGACTGGGACACCTCTTTTTCTCATTTTAGGGAAAACTGTACTTGCTCCCTCTCCCTCTCCTGACCTGCAAAGTCTCTAATCTTTCCTCTAATCAGAAATCAGATCACCTCATCTCATAGCCTGCCTTACAGTCTACTTACTGTTATCTTTTAATGCATAGAAATCTGTCTCACCTTATATTCAGGGCCCAGCATCAAAGCTGAGGAGGCCTGGTCCTAATCGGTTAGGCAACTGGCACACACTGCCTAACCAAATGACACACTCAGAACTTCAAACCTTTGCTTCCTCAGTCATTTCAGATTCTACCCAACACAAGACTGGAGAAGTGTCTGTGATGGGAGAAGCACAGCCCAAATGTCAACTGGAAAAGATCAGAGAGTACGTCTAAAGGGGATTCACGCATGAAGCTGCAAGAGCAGGTTGGCTGAAAGGCAGTCAAGGCTTTAAATGCCAAATGCGTCCGTTTGCATTTGATTCCAGAGGCAAGAGGGGGCCACTAGGGCTCTCTGAGCAGGCAGTGATCTGGGCGAGAGGAGGGGGACTGAGTGGAGTCGGGCTGTTGTGGTGACAAGAGCAGTGGCCATATGACTGTATGTCCTTCTACCCAACAATGCCACAGCCAGGTCTGTCACCCAAAGAGACCAAAGAAAAGGGAGAAGCACCTATGTGTACAAAGATCTGTACAGCAGTTCTTCTTGTGGCAGCCAGGAGCTGCGGAACGACTGGATGAGGTCAGTGTGTGAGTGTGACAGAATGCTGCCGTGCTCTCCTGCTACTGCGCTTTAGTGCGCTACACTACATTACCATCAGAAACGGTGGAGGGGCTGGTTTCAGAAAACCCTGGGAAGTCTTCTATGAGCTGATGTAAAGTGAAGCAAGCAGAACCAGGGGAGCATTATACACAGTAACAGCAATATTGTAACTACGGTCAACCAAAGACCTGGCTCGCTCTGATCACTGCAATGGCCCATAACAACTCCTAAAGACTTATGACGGAAAATGCCATCCAGAGAGAACAAGGGATTCCGAGTGCCAACTGGACATGTTTCACACAATGATAAATGTGTGATGATTATCTTATTTCTTTTCTCAATGAGTAGGGGAAGGGTAGGCAGCAGAGAGAAAACGTGCAACTGCAAACGAAGGGAAAAAACATCAGATGTGAGGGAAGGCGTCACTCTGGGGAGAACCAGGGCTTCCACGTCTCCTGTTTTCTCCAGGGTTGTGTTTCTGCTGTAGTGATTATGAGAGTGCACAGATCAGTGAGAGGAGCTTCTGTGCACTGATGAGGGCTGAAGCGAGGAGGCGATGACGAGTGTAGCCGGCTTTTCTACAAGTTGGGCTAAGAAAAGAAGGGCAGAAGGCACAAAAGCTTGAGGGGATGGCAGGGCCTGGTGAAGGGTTTTACGGATAGGGGAGAACCGGGCATTCTGCAGGCTGCCGGGAAGCAGACGGGGAGGGTCTGACGGGGAGAGTCTGACGGGGAGAGAAAGGCAGCAGATGGCGGTGGAGGTGACAATCCTGAGCAGACAGAAGCAAAAGGATTGCAGGGTACAGAAAGAGGGGGGCCAGAACGGTGCAGCGCAGGGGGCGACCCAGCTGAGCTCTTACAACACGCCCCCGCAAACAGCGTGCCTTGAGTCAAGCTCTGGAATGGCAGAAATCAATAAAAAGTCACTGACACATCTTTGCAGCCTAAAATAAATTAGGTTGTCACAAGAGCTTTGTGACCCTGGGGTTTGCAGGCCTGGAGCAGTTTGGGGAGACTCAGCCCAGAAATGGTACGGGGATCAGATAACTGGTTAGCAAAAGATTACAGGGAACCATCCGCTGGCTATGGATGCAGCTGGCACCGAATGGCCACTCCACTATCCGTATGAATTTCTGGGTCGTGGTTCCAGGGCCAAGAGGAACACTGGGGGTCAGTCTCCCCCAACCAAGGACAAGGGCAATGCAGGACAGCAGGGGCCCATTCTGGATAAAGACCAGAGTGCAGACCAGGAAAGCAGCGACCACACCCCTCTCAGGATCATTTTACCCTGAAAGCACTGAAAACTTGCAAAAAAACCCCCATCCCCCAGAACTATCTTTGAAAATATAAGTGTGAAAGATCCTGAAGCTTGGGATAGTGCCCCCTGACCCAAAATGAGCAGAACCCAACGTTAACCTAAAGTTCAAAGTTAAGAAGTAGGCTGGAAAAAAACTGACAAAACAACAAAAAAAAGAACTTGACCATCAAAAATTACTAAGCTGGCAGGGAAGACCAAGACACAAATTCAGAAAATAATCACGTGAAAAAGCTGTGACCAAAGCCTTAAAAGAAAACCGCTAAGAGTTGACAAGCCCAACAAAAATTCCTGTAATAGTCAAAGAAGAGATGAGAGTAGTAGAGGAAAAGTTGGGAAAAGGAGTGAGAGCGATACAAGGAAATTATGAAAAGAGAATCAACAGCTTGATAAAAGAGCACCCTCACCCCAAATTGAAGAAAATGACATCTTAAAGAACAGAATCAACCAAATGGTAAAAGCATGAAATTCCACTGAAGAGCAGAACTGGCCAAATAAAGAAGGAGGTACCACAGTGTGTGTAAGAAACTAATCCTTAAAAATTAGAATTGGGCAGGTGGAGGCTAATAACCGTATGAGACAGCCAGAAACAATAAAACATAATTGAAAGAATGAAAAAAAAAATAGAAGAAAATATGAAATATCTCCGGAAAATAGATTCAGTGGAGGCAGTTTAATTATTATTGAGTTATCTGAAAGCATTATGATCATAAAAAGAGCTTGGACATCATATTTCAAGAAATTATAAAGAAAAACTGCCTCAGCGTCTTAGATCCAGAATCTGTGGATCTGCGGATCACTTCCTGTAACAGATTCCAAAATGAAAATTCCCAGAAATACGGTAGCCAAATTTCAGAGAATAACTGATTGGCAAGACAAGTACATAGAATTGAAAGACAGTCTGAGCAAGAATCAATAATGTCAGAAAGCAGGCTGGGTCCACAAAGCAGACAAAAAGGGCGCCATTTGGTGTTGGAAGGACTGTACGAAGAGAGGCTGATGCACGGTTGGTGGAGCTATAAAGTGGCACAACCAATCTGGAATCATGCCAATACTGTGGCTAAAATGTTCCATGACCTCTGACCCAGAAATTCCATTTTTATAGGAGCATTTTTCATGATAAGCAAAGATACTAAAGGATGGGAACAGTTAATTTTGGAGGGACGGTGGAAAGATAGTCATACGGTTGAGGTCAAAGAAAAACTATTGTAAAGGGCCAGAAACGAACAATTGAAATGTTGAGGACCACAACAGACATTATATTTCACAAGAGGATCACATGAAATTTGCATCACATTAAAGGAGCAGAGGGCTTAGAATATGATGTGCTAGGAAGTAAAGGAGCCAGGACGACAATCTAGAATTACCTATACAGCAAAACTGAGTATAATCCTTCAAGGGAAAAAACTGACCTTTAATGAAATAGAGGACTTTCAAGCATTCCTGATGAAAAGATCAGAGCTGAATAGAAAATCTGACTTCCAAATACAAGACTCATGAGAAGCATAAAACGATAAACATTAAAAAGAGGAATCATAAGGGACTCAATAAAATTAAACTGTTTAAACTCCTATGTGGGAAGACAATACATGTAACTACTAAAAACTTTAGCATTATTAGGGCAGTTAGGAAGTTAGAGAGAGAGAAGGCAAGTTAAGTCAATTATGTTGGGATAATCGCAAAAAAAAAAAAGGGTATGAAAGAGGAAAACACTGGGAGAAAGGGGGAGGAGATGGAGAATGAGGAAATTTTTCTCACATAAAAGACGTGTGCAAGGAAGAGCTTTTATAGTGGAGGGGAAAATGGTAGGGATAGCAGGCAATGCTTAAACCTCATTCTCATTGGAATTAGTTTAAAGAGAGAAGAATATATATATATATGTGTGTATACACACTTGATCGGATATAGAAATCCATCTTAACCAATAAGGAAATAGAAGGGGAAGGGGAATAAGAGATATGGGCTGGGATGGGGGGGAGGGGAAGATGCTAAAAGGGAAGGTAATTTAAGGGAGGCAGTGGTCAGAAGCAAAACACACTTCTGAGGAAAGAATAAAAAGAGAAAAAGGTAAGTAGAAGAAAATAGGATGGAGGGAAAAACACAGTAATCATAACTATGAATGTGAATGGGATGAACTCACCCATAAAATGGAAGAGGATAGAAGAATGGATTAGAAGCCAGAATCCAACAATATGTCGTTTACAAGAAACACTTCGAATAGAAAGAAACACACATGGTTAAAATAAAGGGCTAGAGCAGAATCTATTATGCTCCAGAAGAATTAAAAAACAGAGGGGTAGCAATCAATGATCTCAGACAAAGCAGAAGCAAAGAAAGAGATAATGAGGAAAACTACACTTTGCTCAAAGATACAATAGACAATAAAGTCATATCAAAGTTTTTTACAGCAAGTTTCTCTGCTAAAGGCCTCATTTCTTAACTACAAAGGGCACTGGGTCAAATAAAAAAAAAACAACACTCCCCAATGGATAGTCAAAGGTTATAAATGGGCAGTTTTCAGAAGAAACCAAAGCCCACTACAGTCATATGAAAAAACACTCCAAATCACTGCTCATTAGAGAAACACAAATTAGAACAACTCTGAGATGCCACCTCATGTCTATTAGAACGAATACATGCTGGAGGGGGTGAGTAAAAATAGGTGCACTAATCTACTGTTTGGGATAGCTAGGTGGCAAAGTAAATAGAACCCTAGCCCGGGAATCAGAAGGCTCTGAATGCAAATCCAGGTACAGACACTCACTGGCTGTGTGACCTTGGACAAGTCACTTCACCCTGGTTGCCTCAGTGTCCTCATCTGTAAAATAAGCTGGAAAGGGAAATGGCAAACCAGTCCAGTATCTTTGCCAAGAAAACCCAAATGGAGCCACAAAGACAGGTGGACAACAACTAATAAACAAAGAGGGTGTGGTTTCACACAGCAAGAACTATGATGAACTGATGTAAGGTGAGGTTAGAAGGACCAGGAAATCACGGCGCCTGATGCTGTAATAACGATCAAGACAGTGACAAGAGCTAACGATGAAAGAACGCTGTCTGCCTCCAGAGAAACAACTGAAGACTCGTGAGCACAGACTCAAGTAAGACTTTCGCACCTTCGTCTCACTTCTCTTTTTGGTGTGATGTGGCTAATATGGAAACATGTCTTTTATAATTTCACATACATCATTAACATAATTTTGCTTGCCTTCAAAGTGGGTGGGGGAAGGGTGGCCCAAAATTAAAAAAAAAAAGCGTATTAAAAATAAGTAACAAATCTGAATGAACAAAAAGAGCAAAAGGAGAGGTGCCGGCCTTCACAAAATGAAAGGGCTCTTTATCAGAGGCCAGCGTAAACACGAGAGACGAGGGGCTGACGCCGAGGGTTCTGAGATCCCTGGTAAAGTGGGACGGCAGAAGAAAGCAGCAGTGTGGAAGGCTTAGGGAGATGGTCCAAGGGCTGGAATAGCCCCTGGGGGATGTGACAGAAAACCAAAAGGGAGGAGTCAAAATGCCCAGAGACGCCCTACATCAGTGGTGTCAGATCTGAAGAGAAGCAGTGCACAGTGCAATGATCTGTAGGTAAGGATCCCTAGAGGACACACGCTGACTTAGCTGTACAATGTAACATTCACTTTATTTTCATTAATTTTATAAAATCATTGCCAATTCCATTTTAATCTAGTTCAAGCTATACTTGGGAGTGCTGTGGGCCGCACGTCTGGTGCTTCTGTTCTTGATTTGGGAGGGCCTTACAACTCGCTCTAGTACTGGTGTTTGCCAGGAAATAAGCAAGAGCAGAACAAGGGGGAGAGGGATTCAAGAGCAGAGAATGATGGAACATGGACATGGTTAACTCTAGGCTTCAGACTGGGACGGAAGGAAAGTGGAATTATCAGAACAATGGTGGAAGCCTGGGAGAGGATGGAGGAGCGAAGGAGCTCTAGGTCCTAGTAGGGGATGAAAGACAGGCACAGGAAGGCTGTGGGGGACTCCTGCCTGTCAGCCCACGGGTGCAAGAGGAGCCCACGGGATTTGGGTGTCTGAAGCCGAAGGCCCCGTGTTAAAAGCAGGGATCAGAGGGAAGAGGATGGCTGTGAGAAAGGAGGGGAGGCAATGACAAGCTCCGTGGTGGCTTGCCTGAGCGAGGCTCCAGGGCCTCTCCACCTTACCTTCACAGTTTCCAAGTCTCCTGCTTTGGATGCCTCTAGGAGCCGGTAGTCGACATCTGAGGTACGCACAGGGGTACTTTCTGTAAGACAGACGGGAACAAGGTAGAGATAAGGGACACTGAGAGAAGGAGGGTCAGGGAGGACACAACCCCCATGGAGACCTTGAGAGGGGTGGCCCAGGCCCAAGCAGGCCCTTGCTTTCCCACCAGGTCACATACCAGACCACAGATACCATTCCTTTCTCTGTGATCTCACCTCTGCTCTCAGCTCTCCTGGATATGGCCTTGTGATAGTGAAGGTTATATTTGTAACGCGTTGTTTGGACAAGAACATTTTAATGCAAGTTTTGACTGATCTGTCATTCAACGCTGGAGACATCATTCACATTTCCTAGTGATTTATCATGTAACTCCTCACCCAGCATTTGTTTTTAAATTACTCAATGATGAAATAGAGAAATTGCTGCTAACAAGAGCTAGTGACAGGACGTCACTGTTTGGTGCCAGAGAAATGAGATAGTCCCTGCCTTCAAGGGGCTCCTGTGGTATTGGAGGAAAGACACCTGCTCATAGGTAAGTCAATATAGAATGTATTTTTAAAAATTAATCAGCAATGACTGGAGAGGGGAGAAGGGCACCATGATGCAAGGGAATTCAGAAAAGCCAGTTTGAAGGGGCTGGCATTTGAGGTGAAACCCAAACCAGTGAGAACATGGCTGCTAACAGTCCAGATCAGAGAGGGGAAAGCACAGAGAAAGGGGAGCAGATGAAGAGATGCTGAGGAGGGGGACTCAGGAGCCTCCTCGGACACAGGGGGGCCTGTGAGTGTAAGCCACACAGAGCTGGAGAGCCTGAAGAACTGAGAACTCTTAAAAATAGTGATTCTGGGTGTGTCTAGGTAAATGATGGGCAAGTTTGGAGAAGGGACAGCTTTAGGAGGAAAGATGCCCAGGGCCACCCTGGATATACTGGGCAGAGATGGCAGCTAAGCTGGCAGCTGGAGAGACAGGTCTTGGGTTCCAGAAACCAAAGAAGGCTATACCTCTATCCACATAGAGGTGTGGACCATGGATGACAGATGAAGTTGCAGTGGAGCCTGGAAGGACAGCTCCAACAAGTAGGAAACGCATGGTATTCCAGTCGCTTTTCTTAGCCATCTATGCTATATATGCAAGGCACCAGGGCTTCAAAAACAAACGTGAAGACAGTTCATCCACATGTCCACTCATCAGCACATACCAAATAAACACAAGCTCATTCGGATGAGCAAACTCTTGAAGCCTGGGGCATGAGGACTGGGAATAGCCTCCCAGGGAGCAGCCCCCATAGGGCTTTGAAGGGCTGCTAAGAGGCAGCAGGCAGATGCAGTGTCCCGAGGGGTAACAGCAAGCAGGTGTGAAGAGAAATGCTGGGTAAAAAGTCTGGCAGGGAGGGGACTGCAGCTCTGGAAGCCTGTCCTGCCCCCTTCTGCTTTCTGAAACTCCAGGAAGCCTCTTCCAATTCCCCCCAGCTGCTGGGGCCAAGGTTATGCTGTAGCTTGTCTGTCTGCATTGTGCATATAGCTGTCTGTGGAGTTATAATCTCACCCATGAGAGCGCAGGCCAGCAGCACACATGTACTAAGTGAAGAACAGGTGTCTGCTGACGGATTCACCCTAAAAGTGGTAGGGAGCCACAGAAGGTTTGTGAGCAGGTCTGTGATGTGGTCAGACTAGAGCTTCAGCACTTTGATTAGGGGACTGATGTAATAATAGTTATGGTGGTGCCACAGGCAGAAAAGGGGGTGGCTTTATGCAGCTAACAAAGAGTTCTATTGTGATTCTAAGTTGAGTTAAATATGTTTACGGGACCTAGACTAGCTGGCTGGTGATGCAAGACTGGGGTTGAACGTACAGACCATAGGGAGTGATATTTATGAAGGCAATTAGACCCATGGGAGCTGATTAAGTCATCAAGAAGAAAATAGAGAGAGGACAGAGCCCAAGACAAAGTATCGGAGTACTCACAATCAGAGAAGACAAGGATGGGAAGAAATGGGACCCTGGAAGGAAAGAGTTGGTGGGGTCAACAGGGGCAAATTCTGGAAAGACTGAAAAACCATGAAAGATTTGGCAATAAAGAGTGCTGACAGCTCTGAAGAGAGAAGCTTCAGTTGAGTGGTGAGGCTGGAACAACAAGGGCAAGGGCTGAGAATTGAGACAAGTGGAGGTGACCCAAGACAGAGCTTTCTCCAAGAGACTGGTTGCGTGCAAAGGGAGGACCAAGGGAAGGTCTCTGAATGGTGGCCAACACATGGGCATGGTTTTGCGGGCATAGAAGAGGTCAGCAGAATGGGAGAGGTACAGGAACGGGGGAATAACGTCATGGAATCTGAAGATGAAGAGGACCAAAGGGTTCACAGCGAATGACTTCCTTTGCTAAGGGGAGAGGAGGGGAAGGAGGAGGAGGAGAGCAGAAGGGAAGGTGACAAAGAATCAGTAAGGGAGGGAGGAACAAAAGGGGCATCCAAATGACTCCCCCCTTCCAGCAGTGCTGAGCAAAAAGTCAGTACAAGCTGGCAATGTCTGAACGGGCCATTTGCATCTGATTTGAAATGCTGGCTCCTGTTGAAATGACAAATTAAGAACGCTGAAAATGCCCCTTGTCTAAGTTTCAAGGTGTCCTATCCTGAGTATAATACTTGTTAGAGTAGATAACTACCATAAAGGGAAATTTCAATATTTCAAGGATCCATGAACTCGTGGGAATGGGTGTCTCTTCCACCAATGCACAATGTCACCCCTCCATATCTCAGGAGATGGGATGTGTATGTGCTCGTGTGCTTACTGAAACAGCCTCTAAAACTGTGGCATTCTCTGACGGTGTTACTGGAGGGCTACACTGATCATGTGGCTCTGATTTCTGAAGTTTGTGGGTAACTTTTTATATTGAGGCACATTCAGTTGATGCCCAAGGGCATTTGTCTTAGAGATCAGAGAGTTCTATGTAGAGCTACCAATGTCTCTGAAACCCATCCCACATCCTGATCAACAGGTCTGAGATCAGGAATTTAGAATTGGTTATGGATGAATTGCTATAAAAGGCATGAGGCTACGGGTCAAGTACAAAGCCTGAAGGATTTTGGGAAAAGGAGACCCAGAGTGATACCTTCCTGTCACTAAGGTTGCAAGGATGACTTTGTTCTGAGTCTATTCTCAGGCAGGGAAGAGGTCACTAATGCACAAGTTCTCCGCTGTGTTCTAATGTTAATATCAAGAGGGAAATAAATACACATGGATATCATGGTGTGTGCGTGTGCATGCGCGCACATGTAGACACATACCAAAACAGATGGCCTGGGGGTTCTGAGTGTGACAATGATTCCCATGGGTTCCTTCAGTACTTTCAGACGGTGCGACGTGGGAGCTCCAGTGCTGACCTTGAGGTCAGGAAGACTGCTATAGTTCAGCACGGAGTCTTTGAGAGTTGTGGTGGTGTAAAAAATTAATTTAACTACACATCTGGCCATGAATCTCTCTCCCCTCTCACAAAATCTTTCTGCTAAGACTTTCCTTACCTGGTTTTAATGGGAATACTTCTATTGTTTCTCCACTGAACATTAACTCATGATTTCTAAGGCATACTTTACATCATATTATGGTACATTTCCATGTTAGTTTTTTCTTAAACTCAAAGTTCTTTATTCTTTAGTGCGCTGACAAGGTTTATCACACTGTCTGCTTCCTTGGTACTCAAGATGACAATAGAGAAATGGAAGACCAAGTGACAGAGGGAGGCACTTATGGCACCATTACCATCCAACTGCACTGCCGCGGTGGATGTCAGGAGCACCAATGGGAGTGGAAAAGGTGACAATACCTCCTAAGACTCACCACTCAGAATCTGCTGCACAGCTTCATTTCCCATCTGGGCAGCCGTGAAACCCTGGAGGGAGATGATGGCGGGATCCGAGCCGTAACTCAGCAGGAGGCGGCAAGTCTGCAAGTGGCCGGCCAAGGCGGCTCTGTGCAAAGCCGTCTGACCAAGTGTGTCCAGGGCATTCATCTGGAAAAGCATTCAGATAAAGCATCTCTTATGTTCTCGCCTTTATATTTTCTTTTCAAAAAGTCTTTTATTGAAAAGAAGTAACAAAGGCTCTCTGAAAGTCACCACAGAAATATTTTCACAAACAACTACAGTTCTAGTGTCCAGACCAAAGAAAATGGGATCAATTAATCTTTAACTACCTGGAAGCACTTGATACTTCTAGGATTATTGTGCATTACGAGAGAGTCATAATGAACAATCATGATGCTTTACAAAAGCATTTGGAAAAAAAAGGAAAGTCCAGCCCACTGAACTGGAAATGACCAACTCCTCATGAGCTGTTTTGTGATTCCTTCTCTGAAGACCTGTACAGGACAGGACAACGTGGCTGGTTTTGAGCCATCCCTGTAAGGACGTACTCTGTGGAGAGCGCCTACCTACACGTGCTGTTCCAGCTCTTCAGATTTCTTCCCGGCAGCCCACATAAGGTCCAATCCTGCCCCGGCACCACCAGACTCCTGTGGCTTTTCCCCACTACCTTTCTCAAAAAGACTCATTCTAAGGCCCAGGTTTGGGGCCTCCTGCTTTGTCCTACTGCCTTCAGAGACGTGACGGCTTCACCAATGTGCGAGGAACGGCCGGCACTGCCACCTCAGAAACGAGGACGCTGTCCAGAGGACGTACAAGTTGGATTGTTCAAGCTCTAGCCGCCACGTGCAGCTGCTCTTCCTACATCAATTCGAGAAGCTGGATTTGGAGGTACATGGGCCACTTTCCTTATAATACGCCTGAGAAATTGTTTCTGGAGCTCCGGCTGAAGGCTGGCAGGAAGCCTTTCCTGGCATCAAATCGGAGTGGGTCTATGATGTCTGCAGGCTGACTCTGGGGACAAACAGGATGGGCCCACTGCCGTGCCCTGTCTCTTCTTCAAGGAACACATCCACAATTCCTTCAGCGGGGCTCCATCCTGACATTGTTCTCATACCTCAAGAACCTCCTAGAATTCCCTTCTGCCTCCAGGATCAAGTACAACTTTTCTGTTTAGTTTTTAAAGCTCTTCTCACCTTCTTTGGCTCCACCCAATGTCTCTGGCTTCCCTGCCCACATTCTATGGTCGTCTCAATGTTACACACACACACACACACACACACACGCACACACACACACGCACACGCACACGCACGCGTGTGCGCATGCCCTTCCATCTCTTGTGTCTTTGCCTTTGTTGTTAGCTGACCCAGGCCTGAAGGACCCTCCTTTTCCTCTTTGAAGACTCAGTTCAAGCAACAGCTACTATGTGAAGCTTTCTGTGGGGCCTCCCACTCGCTACAGGGTGCTCAGATTCAAGCACCTGGGGTACCGGACAACAACTGTGGCTGGACAGCAGGCTAGCCTGGGAGTGAGGAAGATGTGGGTTCAGGTTCTGCTTCAGATGCAAATGGCCCTTGGACCAGAGTCCAAGGGAAGGCGCCTAATCTGTTGGTGAACACTTCAAGAGGACAGGCTGATCTGGGTAGGTACGGGCCACACCAGGATGACCTCAAACCTACAAAATCATAGGGCTGTATATGTCACAGACCACTGTCCTCCAACCCCCAGAATGTGATAAAAGAGCTCAGAGTTTATTAAAAACCCTCAGCTCTTTTGAAAAAGAATCGCTTATCTCCAATGTGGAACTTGACATGCCAATATATTTTTTTTAATGTGCAAAAGTATTTACAGCCACTCCCTTGTGGTGGCAAAGAACTAGAAACCAAGGCAATGCCCTCAATCAGAGAAGGGCTGAACCAACCACGGTATCTGAATGCGCAGGCTCCTACTACATTGGAGAAATAAGGAAGGGGCACTTCCAGACAACCCCAAACTGATTCAGAGTGAACCAATCAGAACCAGGAGACAATACGGTAAAGATAAACAACTCTCTTAAAGTCTTCTTAAAGACTTAAGAATGTGAAAACCCCTGCCACTTATGTCCTGCCACAGAGGCCATGATGCTAAGAGCACACATGGGACCCATCTGTTCTGGGCGTAGGCTAGTGCATTCCAATAAACACTCACTAAATGCCCAGTGTGTGCCAGGCACTGTGCTAAGCACGCAGGATACAGGTAAGAGAAAGCGAGCCAGTGGCTGCCCTCCAGGGGCCTCCGATCTGACAGGGGAGACTGCCACACAAAATGCTGCCCATACAGGTGTGTCAAACCTGACCCGATCAGATCAGCAGCATCTTTTCAAATTGTTTGTTATCTCGGCCCCACCTCCTCCATCCACTAATAGGCAGGGGGCCTGGTGCCCAGTTGGTGCCTAATAAATGCTTACTCCCTAGCCCTTCTCCTCTATCTCATAAAGTCCCTCATTCATGTTAGAGGGTGGGGAAAAGAAGCCAACTGACTGAGAATGCAGGCAGGGCAAAATCCCCCAGAGCCTGCACGTGCCAACCTTGCCCACTTAGTAACTTCCAGGAAAATGCCCCTCTTCTGGCCCAGTCCGAGTGCTACTCCCTACGGGCTCCAATAAAGCCCATGTAGTTTTGCTTCGTCTCTTCTGCCCTGAAGGAACATCCAGGCTCCAGACATGTGTGTCCTACACAACCCGATGACCCGAGAGCCTGGAGGCCAAGCCTAGGTGCCTCCTTGTCCAAAGAGGCTCCTGTCTCTGCTGAGCCTCCTCTCTGCCCTGTTCCCTCCTAGGGTCATTGACATTCTTGGTTCTTACAGAGTCCCTTTACTTCTTTCTCAAGAGAAACCTGAGGGCAGTCAGCCCCTGGGGGTGGTAGGAAGACAAACATCATACCCCTGGTTCAGGTCTCCTCCTGCCTGCCAGCATGTGCTGGCAAGGACCATCCCCTCGGAGAGAGGACATTCTGAGCCCACAAAAGACCAGAACACAGCACAACTCATGCCCCGGCAGGTCCTACAAAGGGGGAAGACCTTGGACGCAGGCCCAGGGAGGACACCTCATCTGGGAAGGTCACTGCCAAAGTGGTGTCTGCTAGGTAAGCCTTTGCTTGGGGACAGCAGCTCGTGCAGGGAGGGATCAGTCAGGGGAATGCCCACCACTAGAATCCTTCAAACGTAAGCATCCCTGTGTCAGTCCTGAACTACTGCCCACGTGTGACTAGCACTTCTTACCTTGGCTCCGTGCTTGTGGAGGACCTCGATAACATCATTGTGAGCTCTTTCTGCCGCCACGTGCAAGGGAGTCATAAAGCTAAAAGGGAAAAGGAAGCAGCAAAGTAAATAAGTAGAGCAGGGACCTGGTGCTTAAAAGCCAACAGACACAGTTTACAAGGAAGCGAACGTACTCTTTGTTCTTCTCATTCACGTTTGCTCCTTTCCGCAGCAAGAGCTCTGCCACCTGCTTACGTTTGGGGTGCAAGGAGGCCACAGCACAATGCTGGGAGATAAAAAAGACAGAAGCAAAGAGGGAATCAAGGTTAATGCTCGTCTTCCTTTCAAATGCCCAGATTTTCACCACTGTCCGGCCCTAGCTAGAGCCTTGGCCACACTCCAAATGCCATGAAAATGCGACCTGAATGCTCACAGGGGTGAGTGACATTTTAGGCTCCTGTAAAAATGTAAACCTCAGATACAAAGGTTTTAGAGCAAAAAGGGGGATCTAGGCTCAGCCAGGCACTGTCTTCGAGCCTGTGATACAAGTGTTTTCTCCATTTTAGAGATGAAGCCACTGGGGCCCAAGCAAGTATACAAAATGAGGTTAACTCCAGAAAATAAACAGTATAACTGACTATCTTAGGCTCAGAGGTTAACAGATTTAGGGCTGGAAGGAACCTTAGAGCCTTCGATTTCAACCTTCTTGCCTTGAGGTTGGAGGACTTGGCCAAGGCAGTGCGGGGTCAGTGGCAGGAGCCGGGCTGAAAGCCAGACATTGTCACTCCAAGTCTACAGATACTTTCCAGGATCTCGTGCTGCTCTTCTTCTTCCAGAAGAGCAATCACAACGACACAAGAGCTGTTTAGAGAAAATACAACGCTCCCTGGCTTTGGTAACATAGCCGGCTAATGTCTGTCCTGCCAAGGCCATCTTGAGAGGCTGAAAGCCCCACTCAGCTCAACAGTCCCACCAAGAAGCTTCTGTTGTCCAATTCCACAAGCCTCCCAAGGGGCCAGCTTTTCCACCATCTCTGGGGTGGCTTTCATCGGGAGCTTGCCTATTGGAAGGCTTCTATCAATGGAGCTACCTGGGTCAGTGGTACAAGAAGGCTAACTGATGCTCTGACACCACGTCAGCCTCCTTCTCCATGGAGGGCACTGATTCTTAAAAGCTACTACACAAGACCTGCAACAAAGCTTCTGATGATGGGGTGAGTGAATGGAAAGAAAACCAACACAACAAGTCGCTGAAACGGAAATGGAACTAATTTACTCAGGTTAAAAGAAATAGCCAGATACCTACTGTCTAAGTAATTGAATCAGCTAATTAAAAAATTCACACGGATCCTCGATTTGAAGCAAGCCTATTCTGCACATGTATGAAAACACTAGATTACAAAAGAAAAAGCTAACACGAGACACGCCTGCTCCGGACACCGCACTGGCCTGACAAAGCCAAGAGGAGCAGCGTGGCACGGAGCCAGTGCGTGGCCTTGGGAGGGCCTGGGCCCGATGCCCGTCCCAGGAACCAAGGAGCCGTTAGCTCTCACCAGGGCCGTCTCGTGAGACTGTGGCTGCTTGAAGTTGATGACCTCCAGAGCCAGCGTCTTCTTGACTTTGGCCAGGTCTGCTTCTCGGGCGGCTTGGAGTAAAGAGTGGCCTTTAAATTCATCTGTTAACAAAACAGCGGTTTACAAAAACCAGGATTAAAGCAAGGCACAAAACTGTTGATCACTATTGACAAGCAGGAACAGTTTACCCCACCCCCACTCTGTGTCGGTTGGTGGGGGGGGGCTGAGGGGCTCACGGGGACAAAGATGAACAACCCCCGTTCCTAAAAAAGCTGTTTACATTCTAAGGATGAATGTTAACAAGGTGTGGAGACAAGGGGCACCAGTGATGAGTTCCAATTAAACAGGAATGCTCTCATTTGAGAGGTATGGGGCAATTCCATAAAACTGATCATTTCCAAAAGAGTTTAAGGGTCCCACAGAAAAGGATATTTACGTAGCAGAAGCAAAAATCATTCTATGTGTATATATGTGTATGCACACACACATGCACACGAGCACACGCACACACACACACGCACGCACACACACTTTGTAAAATTAGAGAACACACTGAGTACAACACACAGCTGACCAACCGCTGCCTGAAACGTGGTCACTGGACCCGAAGGGCACTTTCTCTGGGTCCGAGGAAGTTTATCTTAAATCTGCCTCTTCAGGACCTGACGGTTTCCCAGATTTGGCACTAGAGGGCACAGGGCCCTGTTGCCAAGGGAACAGAGGGAGTAAATGGTAGAGCCAGGACCTGACCCATGGCCTGTGGTTCTAGGTGGCCCTGGCCATGACAGCTTCCTTGCTGGACACCTGCCAGCCAAGGCCCCCCCGTGAAGGGCGTAGCCTGGCTCCAAAAGCATCTCACATAAACAGCAGCAGTTATTCACAAAATCACAAGGCCTGTAGCTTCTCCTTCCCTGTGGGAAAGTGCCTGGCCTTTGGGGCCTCAGCAGGCTGCTCCAGACCCTGGGACCCTCGTCCTTCTCCCATGGCCACCGCTCTACTACAGACTCTCTCACTTGGCCAGTGACCTCCCTATTCTCGTGTGTGGGTCTTGTTTTCTCTTCTACAACCAACCACACAACCGGGCTCAGGACATGAAGGAGGACAGATCGGGCCCATGGGCCCATTCGGTAGCTCTGGAGCCTGGTGCCCAAGTGCTTGGAAAACATGTGGCTGCTTGTTCTATTGGCTCTCATGCAAGCAGCTATTCCCTCAAATGGAAGTGCTCCTTGCCTATTTCACCACAAATGTTTGTGTGGAGAAAAGATTTCAACAACCACAGGCTCATCAATCAAGAAGGGACCTGAAAGGCCATCAGTTCCAAACCTCTCATTTTACAGGTGAGGAACTGAGGCAGACCAAGGTGAAGTCAGCTATCCTGGATCATGTCTGAGGCCGGACCTGAGCCCAGGGCGCCCTGCTTTCCCATCCAGCCCCGGAGGAACAGTGACCCAATTGGCAAGGGTCACCATGCTGACCTGACAACTGGGGTAAAGGAGCCAATCTCCCACAGGTTAAACACAGGCCATCCCAGGACAAGGGGCAAAGGCAGGCCTGGGGAGGGGTGGTTGAGTGGGGTGTAGGCGGGGGGAGGGAGATGGGGCTGATGGGCCTGTGCTGATGCTGGGCAGCAAAAAAAACACAAGAGTGAGTGAGTGAGTGAGGCATCATACACCAGAAGGACAGACAAAGAAGGGGTGAAATGAGCCGCTCCAAACTGCTGAGACTGATTCAGGCTCTGGGGGCAAGGTGGGGGAGAAGCTGGGACCTGAGGGGACTCAGGGGAGCCCACCTGGGGAGCTGGGACTCACTGTTCTGGGACTCAGCAAAAGCTTCCCACGTTGGGCCTTACTTGGCAGGGGCTCAGGGGACTCTGTCTGATAGGGGGCTGCAGAGGCGCCTCTCCTCCTTAGGGAGCCAAAACAGCCCATAGGCTTTTTCACTGCCATAAATAATTTCAAAAAGGGTCAGTGGAACTGACAAAGCCTTCCTCCACATTTTGTTTTTTGTGAAGGGAAAAAAAATCACTACCTGGAAACTAAATTGACCGTGAGATTTGTAACCAATTAAGATCTCACGCACAAAAGGCACTTTATACACCTCAGAAGCAAGTACATCCTGCTGAAATAAGTCTGACAACTAACATCTAATAATAACACCTTACTGTATTAAATACATCCCACACCTTGTACCGACTGATACAGATGAGGCCTTTGACAAAGCACAGCACTCATTTGTTTGGGAAAACCTACAAAGTATAGGCATGGTAAGACTTTTGTTTCTGGAATACAACAAAGGGGATATCTCTAAAACAAAAGCTAGCTTTACATGAGTATGAAAAGAACAGAACCCTTCACCACAAAGCCAGAAACAAAGCAGGGATGTCGCCTTTTCCCTCTGCTATTTGATGAAGCTCTAGAAATACTAGCAATGATGTAAGAAAAAGAAACGAAAGGGGCAAAAACAGGCAAAAACACAAAACTATCCCTGTTTGTTGGCAACATGATGTTTTACTTCAAAAATTCTAAAGAATCAGTAAGAAAAAAACCCCTCATGCACTAACAGCTTTAGTAAAACAGCATGACACAAAAACATGCCCTGAAAAATCAGGCGCATCCTAAATAATATAAAACAAAATCCTAGAGGGAACAACCTGAAGGAGGAGTCCTATTCAAAAGAATGACAAAACTCAAGACATGCCCAGGAGTTAATGGAACAAGGCACACGGGAGGCCTGTGCAAATCCACGTACAAAGCCCTGCCTCAAGAATAAAGAACTTCTTAGTTCTGCAAGTCTGTTTGGTGGTCAAGGATGGGTCATGCCAACACAAAAAAATGACAGGACGCTACCTTATCAATTTTCAGATTTAATCTTGTAATGATTAAATTACCAAAAAATACTTTACAAAGCTAGAGAAAACAGTCAAGAGCCCCTCACACGAAGGACCGGAAGGCCTAGAGAAGGAGTACAAAGGGGGAATGGCTCTAGTAACTGGAATCAGAATGCTATGATATTGGTTAAACAGTCAATCGGTGGAATGGGCTGGACAAGGAAAAGTCGGGGCACAACCCTCAAAATGTAAATCACCCGGCAAAAATGAGGGTTAAAGCGGGGCAAAGAGATCCTGCTTTTTGTGTTCCAGACTTCTCTGTCAGTCTGGTGAATCTTGGGGACCCCATTCATAACTGAAGAACATGTCACATATTTCAGACAGAAGTTCATGAAAATAAACTTAAATGGAGAAACAAAACTGTAATTTTTCCCCCCTGAAAGCTGTCCCCAGCCTGCCAAATAAGTGCCCCTGGTTTAGGCTGGCATCACATACCATATATCATATAGTATGGGGAGGGAAGTCCAAGACTGCTGCTAAATGTGAAGCAATAGAAAAGTGGGTGGTGTTTAGGGCCCTCCATGCTCAGTTACACCATCACACCATTCTAAAACACCACCACATAAATTCACTCAATCAGTATGATCTGGATCAATAGCTCTCATTCCACTTATACTTTGTTTCATGAATGTCAGGTGGAGATGTAAAGAGACAAAAATAAACAGTCAAGATTAAAAGTGACTTGAATCTTCCTAAAAATCAACAGCTTGAGCTCCAAAACCTATGCAAAACAGAGCCTAAAAGGTGTGGACTCTAAATGCCCCCTTTCAGAGGTGCTCCCAAGCTCTCCCTGCGGAGTGTTACTAGGCATGGGTAAAGGGAGGGCAGATAGGAGGTGGGGTGAGGTGTGTGAGGTGCCCAGACCTAACCCCACCCTGACGCTGGCTCCCAGAACCGATACGCACAGGTCAGCCTCTCCCGCAGCTCAGGTGTGGGAGCCATGTCCACAGCGCTCTTGCCATGACAGTTGACCAAGGTGGGATCCGCTCCGTGACTAAGCAGCAAAGAACAAACTTCCACGCGGTTCTTGGAGGCAGCCTCATGGAGAGGGGTGAACTGCCAGAGGTCCATAGCGTTGACACAAGCTCCATGCTGAGAACAGGGGAGAGGCTGCAGGTTAGTGAGCAGGTCAGGGACACACATTCACTTCCCTGTAAATGACAACTCTGAAATGTTACCTTGAGGAGAACTGTGAATACAATTGTCCCTGCACGGGTAAGCCAAATCAAAAGCTCCAATCAATGCAATGACCAGCCACGAGTACGACAATAAAACATCGTATTGATCCTCCCGACAGATGGCAGGCTCTGGGCATGGCTAGTGTGGGAATGTGTGCTGCTCAATTCTGCAATGGGCTTTCCCCCCCTCCCTTTTTTTTAAATGGAGAGGAAAGGCAGCAGAAGAGGAAAATAAATACTTTTTTGTGGAAAAAAGCTACTGAAAAGCTTCCATTCCTTTACCCAGAGACCTAAAAAGCACCAAGTAATGTGAGGTTATGTTTTAAAATACACCGCTGATGGTTAGAACTTCAAATACAAGGGCATAGTACGTACGTGTAATATACTGCTTTATGAACCTTCTTCAAGCTCTCAATTAAACAACAAGGACAAATGAGCAGCAGTCCAGTCTAGCTCTCTTACCTTTAAAAGCAATTCGGTGACTTCATAATGTCCATAGGAACATGCGTTATGCAGAGGCACAAGCCCCCTGAGGGAAGAGAGTAGATGAGGAGAACAGTTAAGAGACTGGTCAGCCACAGTCTGACCTCATGACACCGTGAGCCAGTCCATGAAGGCAGTGGCATTTCACCGGCTGAGGCCCTGACAATCCCGTTCAAACCTGCTGGCCCAGTGTGGTGCCCTGAAGCACTCAACAAAGAGGGCTTTCCCCTGTCTGGGTGCTCTGGTACCCCGGTGCTCCTCCACACAGAGCCTGGCACATGGTCAGAGTCTTCTCACAGCTCGCTTGATGCTGGCCAAAGGCCTGCAAGGGAAGGTGCTTGTGTGTGTGTCGGGGCGG
>CM053601.1:2439639-2463344 GCA_028646575.1 Pseudocheirus occidentalis
CCCCCTTTTGAGCTCTCCTTGAATCTTTGAGGTACATACTCTGGGAAACCTCTTCAAGTCTGACTGAATCTTCAGGAGGCATTTGCAGAGGCCATAAGTATTTCCTTGTGGCTGGGCCCAAACTTGTTACTAGCCTGGCTCTTGATCTGCTTCCCACCCCGGAGCCCATCAAGATATCAATCCACTCTTGCATTGATCTCGTTAACTCCACCTGAAGTCCCTCCCCAAACTCAGTACTGAAGTCTGGGCTCATTGACTCTTCCTGAAGACCCTTCCCAGGCTCCTCTGAACTACCCCTAGATTCCTCTGTATATAAGACCCCATCTTCCCTACATCTTCATGAGAGTGCCATGAAATGGCCTAGCACAGACTTCCTCTGTGAGAGTGCCATAGGATAGCTTAGCACAGACTTGCTCTGTGTGAGAGCACCACAGAACAACCTAGCATAGACTGGTTCCTTAAGAGGCTGCTACCTATGGCGAACTTGAACTTTCAATAAACTTTACTTTTTCTTTGGCTGAGAAAAAAAAAAAGAAAGAAGAAAAAAGGACCTTAGTAAATTTTAGTGATGAGTCGCCAGAATAGGCTTCTCTTTACATCACCATGTGCTTTGCTGGTGGTGTGTGAAGGCCCTGCCCCTCCCTCCAAGGCTCCCGGGAGAGCCTGCTCAGCTGTCAGCGGACCGGCTCACTGAGGCTCTCCACTGTCCAAGGTGCCAACCACGGGGATCCTGGATACCCTAGCAATTTCTTTTTAAATTCTCAAAGGAGGGAGGCAGCCCAGCAATCTATCAGTCAACATTTAATAAGAACCTACTATGTACTGAGCACCGGGTTAAGGGCTCAGGATATGAAAACTCAAAAGACAAGAAGCTTAAGGTCTAATGGGGTGGACAAAACACATGTACCAACAAGCTACAGCCAGGATGAACAGGAAATAAAGAACAGATGGAAGACAATGGAATTAAGAGAGAGTTCCTGCAGAAGGACTTAAAGGATGCCGAGGAGGTCAGTGGTCAGAGCAGAGGAGGGAGAGCTTGCCTGCTAACGGGGGACGGCCAGAGGAAATGTCTAGAATTGGAAGACAAAGCATCTTGTTAGTGTGATGGCACATTAGCCAGCGCCGCTGCACCGAAGACCATGTGTCAGGGAGCATGGTATTAAGAAGACTGAAAAGGTTGGGGGGGCAGCGAAGAAGGGTTTGAATGGCAACACAGCCTTTTGTATTCCCACATGGAGGTAAGAGGGAGCCACAGGGGTTATAGAGTACGGGGTGATGTGGTCAGACCTACATTTTAGGAAAATCACTTTGGGAGCTGAATGGAGGATGGACAGATGCTCCCCCACCCCCACCCCTGGTAGCTCCTATAATAATCCAGGCCTGAGGTGACAGCACCAGGTGAGGAAGGGGAATGTGGCAAGAGAAGTCTGGGAGCCCGAGAAGGCAGCACCATTACCCAAGAGGCTCCATTCTGGGCCAGCTATCGGTTTTGTTCCTTAAGACACATGTGAATATGTACATGAAGTCACAGATAATTCAGTTACCTGTCACAAGCTGGGCAGTTTGCACTCTTTTGGTGGTCTTGGTGGCTAAACAATGGCTCCCCACCCTCAGCCCTGCCCAATCCTCCCTCCTGCTATTGTGGACACTAACACCAGGCCTGAGTCCTTCACCATCTCTCATCACCCCCAAATCCAAGTCATGACAAAAGCTTTTGTGATATGCCCCCTCCTCTCATGACACACCACCCTGCCCCCCCCAGCCTCCAGACCACTTCACCTCGCCCTGGTCCTACTGCCATAGCTAAGGGGTGGGAGGTGGGGAAGAACCTGCCTGCCTCAAGTCTCTCCCCAGCCCAAGCCATCTTCCACTCCACTGTTGATGTCAGGTCAGACCATGTCGCCCCCTTACTCAATAAACTCTACTGGTTCCCTAGTACCTACAGGATCAAGCATAAAGGCCTGCTGGGCAGTGAAAGCCCTTTCTAGCCTGTCATCCTCCCCCGAGTCTTCCCGCCAGGTACTCTCTGATCCATTGACACCAGCCTCCCTGCAATTCCTCAAACAAAGCTCTCTACCCACAAGAGTGTCGATGTCTTGGCTCTAGACATTTCTCTGGCCTCCCTCTATATCTCTGCCTCCTGCCCACCTCTTGGGGCAGAGGGCAAATCGGAGACCTGAGGAGAAAATGCATCATAAGAAATGAACAACAAGCTTGCCATTTATTACATGAGTCTGGGTGAGAATTTCTGTTTCTGTTCAAGGTGGATCAGAAATGCCTGTTCTACTAAATTACAAAACCACCTCAAAATTTTTGCTGATGTGGTGTGTGTATGTGTATTGGAGCAGATACATGGAATGATCAAGTTACTGTGTGTCAAATCTCATTATTAAAGAAAAAAAAAATCACAGAAGGCAGGGACCTGTCTCATTTATACTTAGTACATTCCTTAGCTTTGCATACGGTAGGTGCTCGATAAATGTTTGCTGAATAAAAACCCCAAATCCCACCTTCTGCAGGCAGTCTTTCCCAATCCTTGTAATTCCGGTGCCAGCCTTCTGTTTGCTTCCCATGTGTCCTGCACAGAACTTGTGCATTTATTGGTAGCTGCATTGGCACAACCTCTGTCTTAGTGGAGGATGAACCCCTGTGAAGCAGGGGCTGGCTTTAGCAAAGGTACTGCTTGGCACTGCACCTCACATGGGTCATAAATGTAGATGCTCCATAAATGTTTACTGACTGACTTCCCACGCGCTGTACATTTCTTAAAGTGTCTTTGTAATGTTCTGAGTCTCTTTGGCCTGGAACATGCCATACACACCTTAATCCTGGGCGGAGTCAGCCTGAAAGACACATCTCCAGGTGAGGCCCTTTAGTTAGAAAAGTACATGAAACAGTCAAGTAGAAGAGGAAGCACAAGATATTAAAGACGTCATCAGGCGAGGAAGGGGAATGTGGCCATAACCTAGGAGGATCTCCATTCATAAAACACCAGGCAGCTCGGCTGAGTGGCACTAACCAGAAAAGGAGATGCTGCAGCCTTGGAACGTTGGAACAAATAATGCAGGAAGGGACAGCAACCATTCCGGACACACCTCTGGGGGTAGCCACGTGCCTGAAGAGCAGGAGACGGATAAGAAGGCTGGCAATGCCCTCAGAAGGCATAAGGAAGCCTGCAGGGTGGAGAGTTTAGGGGAAAAGAGAAGGAGTTCTGTTCTGGACATTCACTTTGAGATATCTAGAAGGCAGCTGGAGATGCAAGATTGGAGGGCAGCAGAGAGGTTGGGGCAGGACATGCACGTTCTCAAATCATTGGCAGAGAGACGGAAAATAAATCCATGGGAGCTGATACGATCACCAAGTAAATAACTATAGGGTGAGAAGAGGCCTAGTACAGAACTCTGAGGGACACTACAGGTATGATCTGGAGACAAAAGAGGAGTGATCAGACAGGTAGGAGAACCAAGAGAGTCATGTCCTAAAAACCTAGAAAGAAGAGAGGGGATCAACAGTGTCAAAGGCTGCAGAGAGTTTCAGCAGAATGAAGGTCGAGAAAAGGCAACTGGATTTGGCAACCACGAGATAATCAGTAACTGGAGGGAACAGTCTAAGTGGAATGATAAGGTCATAAACGAGACTGTAAGGGGTTAAGAAGAAACTGGAAGCTCTGACAGTAGATGGTCTTCTTAAAGAGCTTCATTACAAAAGGAAGAAGAGAAATGAGATGAGAATTAGTAGGGATGGAAGGGTCAGGATGAGGGAGACACGGACATGTGTGTAAGGAGTAGGGAAGAAGCCAGCAGAGGAAGAGATTGAAATTAAGAGGGGATGATGACAAGGGTGGGGTGGTGATCTGTTGGAGGAGACCGATCTCCATGATGCACAAATCCATTTAGGACATTCTGACCTTGCTCACTATGCCTGCAATCTGACTCTAACTAAGCTCATTCCTAGCTAGACGATGTCTGCTACGAGGGAGGGCTGATGACCTCTCCCAGAATTAGAGGCTGATCCTGGCCTCCTCAGCCGCATGATCCAGACAGAGATAATTCCCCCATCGATGCTGATCAGTTGTGGTAAGACTGGATACCTACTGGGACTTACTGATTGCGGTATAACTATGGGGGCTTACTGACTGTGGCATACCTGTTAAGTCTTACTGATTGTGACAGAACTATTGAGATTTACTGACTGTGACTTAGCGACTGAGACCTTTATCATCAACATCATCGTTATTAAATATTAGTACTATACATATATATATATGTGTGTGTGTGTATGTATAAAACTTGAGACTGAGTCATTTCTGAACCAATCTGAACTGAAACTAAATTAAGCCACAGCAAATAAGGTGGCTTCACATTACAGAGATGGGACTGAATGGGATCACTTGCACAGGCAGAGGGATTAACTTTGGTAAGGAGTAAGGACAACTCATCATGTGAAATGGGGTAAAGGCAAAAGTGGAAGAAGGTATGAGTGATGGAAGATGAAGGTGGGAGAAGACAGAGTTTATGGTGAATGGTCTTGATTCTTTTCTGTAAGAATGAGGCAAGGCTCTCAGCTAAGAGAGTAAGGGGAGGCTTAAGGAGGGATAAGAAGGTCTGGAAGAGCCAAGGTGGGCAGTAGCTTAGTGATTTGATAAGGGAAGTGGAGAAGAACTGCCAGGGGACCTGGTCAGAACGGCTGTATGATTTAACCACACATGATGCAGGAAAAAAAGAAAGGTGGCTAATGGTAACAAAGAGGCACATCACCATAAGCAGGGTATTTCAAGAAGGATGATGACAGTGTCTTTAAAAGTAAAAGACAAACTAGTAATGATGGCAGAATCTGCGAGCTTGAAGGGACTGCAGTGGCTGTCCCACGGTAAAACAGAGGACAAGTCTCTATTAAGGCTGCCCTCCGTGGCCAGCCTCATGCTAACTGGATCAGCCAGTCTCTGCTTGGAGATGGCCAAGAAGGGGCATTCTCCCCCTCAGAGGCCAGCCTACTGCACCCGTTAGGAGACTTCTCCTGACATCAAGCCTCAGCGTCTCCCTAAACCTTCTCCTCACTGCTCCTATGCCTTCTGGTCTCTTCTCCACACCTGAACACGACTGTCGTGTTTCTGTTTACCCTCAGTCTTCACTTCATAGGAGAAGCCTGTTTAGTTTCTTTACCTGATGCTCCTGTGCCTTTTCTCATCCTGGCCATGCCCTGCCCGATCAGTGGCTTTCTCAAACCATGCTGCCCTGACCTGAACACTACACTCTAGATCAGGTCTGGCTGGGGCAGAGGATAGTGACCCATGTCCTAAGGCAACCCAACCCAGCCATCAGCCACGCAGCTGCCTCCGTCTGAGTCTGCAGATCCTTTCTGAGCCCCTGCTGCCCAGGTCGGCCTCCCCCACCTCACTGGCATGGAGTGACTTTTTGTACCCAAGTTACCTCTAGAAGATATTTTATCTTGGAAGCCACCGTCCAATGCTTTGGCCTAAAATCCCTTGGGACACCGATGCAGCAAATGTGCTAGCACTCCCTCTCAGCCCCTCTCTGGGGTCATCTGCAGATGTGAGGAGCATAGCAAGTGACATCGGAGTTAGCAAAGGCGTTTTTCCCTGGCCCAAGGGACACGCCGCTTAGTGGTGTCTCATGGAAAAGAACAGAGAGACTTCTGTTTCATGGCAGCCCAGCAGCACCGTGGGCATCTCTTTGTACAAACAGCTTTTTCTTGTACCTAAATCTACAAAAAAAGCAAATTACCAGTGATTGGGGGGTGAGGGGAGGGCGGGAGAACTGGGGCAGGATGAGGTCTCTAAGAAACAATCACAGTCATTGTTTCTGTTCCTAACCCAGTCTTCCGTCTTCATTAAATGTAACTCACACATGCGCACAAAGTACACTTCTTTGGCTTTATCCCAATTATTTACTTCAAAATTCCTATGCAGTAGAATGGGAAGACTGCTGAAACTGGAATCCACAGGACTCGAGTTCAAATCCCTACTCAGTCACTTTCTGCCTATGTGATATGTCCCACTTCTGGCTCTTAGTCTCCCCATGTGTAAAACAAGATGGCTGGTCTAGAAGGCCTGGGAGGGGACCCCTCTGGCTCTCTATCAATAATTCAAACAGAGGAGGGGGGAGAAGAATGCAGAGAAGATAGCCTCTGCTTCCTCCTGTCCTTCATAAATGAGGTTTTTAAAGGCTCTTCCCCTTTTTTAAAAGCCTTTATATATTTTCAGACTAAGATAGCTTGTCCAAATACAGGACATTAATATATAAACCAGCAGTGGGTTAGGTGCTGGTAAAACAAAACCAGAAGAAGACATAAACAGATTGCTAAGTCTCAGGTTTGGATCCCACTGAATAATTTTCCTTTATTTTCATATACAATGTTAATTGTTCAAAACTGCTTCAGCATTGTTCCAAGCCCTAGCTACACAAGTAGATTAGGTGTGCTACCCACAGAAGCAAATCAACACGGTAGTACAGCACTCAATAAACCCAAAGACTCAGCTCCAGCTCCTACACGAAGGTCTCCCAATTTGCAAAAACTGCTAGGATGACCAGAAAGAGGCCTGGCAGAAACAAGGTACCGACTAACACTTCATACCATATTCCAAGGACAGGGTTCAACGGGATCCGTGGCTTAGGTCTCCTAGGTCATATCATTACCCAATTTGAGCAGTAAGATGTATGTCTACAACTATAAAAAGGGGAAAAGTTCCTAATCAGACAAGGAATGGAGGATCATACAAGAGAAAATGAACAACTTTGTTTACATAAATTAAGAAGAATTTGTGCAAACAAACCAAGCAGTTAAAATTAGAAGGCAAACAGCTAAGTGGGAAAAATTCTTTGCACAAAGCTCTTCCAATAAAAGACAGAAATTTATGAGAACATGACACAAAGAGACATAAATAAGAAATATTCCTCAGTAGATAAATGGTCAAAGGATATTAATAGGCAGTTTTCAAAGGAGGAAATTCTAGCCATCAATAACCATAGCAAAAAACCAACTAAATAAAAATCCTCTAAATCATGATCAGAGAAATGCAAATTGAAACCCTAATCTCACAAACTCTATCTCATATCCATCAGACTGGCAAAGATGAGAACAAAATAAAAGCAGTTGTTGGAAGGGCTGTGGGAAGACAGGTACAGTAGAACCGTGCTTCCCAAACTATGGATCGAGACCCACGGTTTAACAAGTGCTGAATGGGCTGCAAGGGAACACTGCTGGGGCTCTGAACCAATCCAGTCATTCTGGAAAGCAGTCACCCAACTGTATATACCCTCTGAAACCTCAAAGACGTGAAAGAAGGAGGAAAAAGTTGAAACATTTACTAAGCACTTAACACAAACAGAAAAAAAAGCAGAGCTGGCCCCTCTTCTCAAGGAAGCTCTAGTGGAAGGGGTCCCCTCCCAGGCCTTCTAGTGAGAGGAAAGGTCCCACGGTCCTGAAGGTGTAGTTGGCCAATCAGTGGGTAATCAGCAAATGAGAGGGTAATGCATCATGCTTCTTTAATTGCATTTTCATTTAAAAAACCAAACCAGTTTCCTATACTGAACCACTTCCAAATTTCAAGGACTTCAATGTTGAGAACATTCATTTTTTTCTTGGTCTTCAGAAGCTGTGGCTGCTGAAGAGATAGTTACCAGGAAATGTCTGCACAGGGACTGCTTCCCCAGATGACACCTGCAGGGGCAGGGCTGGAGGTAGGGCAGGTGGTCTGGGGAGCACAGCCATTCCCTAGGCTAGAGGAGATTCACATTAAAAATCACCTTCTTAAACATCTAAACAGAAATCCTCAACTCTCTCTCTGTCTCTCTCTCTGTCTCTCTCTCTTTCTCTCTCTCTTTCTCTCTCTCTCTCTCCCCCTCTGTCTCTCTCTGTCTCTGTCTCTCTCTCCTTCCAGTACAGGTGGGTGTTAAGTTTTCTTAAGGTGGTGCATACAAATAATAATCACCCAAGCAGAAATATTTTGAAATCCAGTTAGATGCTGTAAAATGTCAATATAAACACCTCCCTTTTAACACTGTTACCATACATGAAGGAATCATATAAATGCATCATAGCTTCATGACTGAGCAGGTAGTATAACAACAGTCAATGACGACATGGATATGTGGAGAAGGATGGAGAGAGAAAGGCAGGGACAGGAGAGAGAGAGAGAGAACACAAGTGCTCAGTCAGTCATCCTGAAATCCTAATGAGAGACCTCTAGGGCTTGTGGGGAGTGGGAGGGGCCTTGAAGAAAGATTCATAGAAAGACATGGCCAAGAAACACACAGCACAGGCCCATCTCTGGGATTTGACACTCCCTGAGGGCAGGGTGCCACACAGAGCCCAGTACGCAGCTGGTGCAGCACCTGGTGGCTCTCAATAACCAGCTAATTTGTCAAATAAAAGAGTGAATGAAAAGGGCAAAAAGGAGGGATGCACATAAGCAAGCTGAGCCAGAATATTAGAAAAATTTCATTGATCCCTGGTTAAGAAATCAGAAGGTCCTTTCTAATTCAGACCATCTGGAAAGTGTGGACAATCATCATAAGGGTCTGGGACAGTTCAAGGAACTTTTAAGGACCAGAAATATGAAATTTCTGATGAGTAAAATGTATTAAGAGCCTACTGTGTGCGAAGGTACAGAGGGACAGCAACAAAGGCAAGGCAGGAAGGGTCTATGCAGCTCTTGGCACATGTGCCTGGCACTCTGTTAATCGGTGGGGGCGCAGATCCAAGCAATGAAGCCTGGAGAAGGCGCAGAAATGCGTCTTTTTACGTTCCTTCTCTCCAGGTGTTCAGCTCCCCATTTCCCACCTAGCTGCTCTCCCAGACTTCAGGATTCCCTGATTCCCTAACATGGAACCCTCAGCCTTCCCTCCCTCTGTGTGGAGGCTCATCTCAGGCCGTCTGTTGAAGGGACTTATTTGATCATTTCTTACCCAGCAACTTTCCTGGACCAAATCAGTTCTGACACCTTCACTTCCTCAGATCACTTGGCACCAGCTGCGGGTCTTCATGTCAGGTAGCCTCCTCTCCTTCCTACCCCCCCCCCCCATTTCACCCTCTTTTCATGTGTTGTCTTCTCTGATTAGGCTCTAAGCTCTGTGAGGGCAGAGACTGTTTCATATCATTCTTTGTAAGCCCAGAACTTCACACCGTGCCTGGAACACAGTAGGCACTTTAATAAATGTTTGTCGACTAACTCTGAAATTGGTTATAATGAAGCAAAGTGAGATGAATTTGGGTCCCCTGCTCCAATGCACAGCAGGTTAGGAGAGAGGAGAGGGAGGTGGGCACACAGGAGTCAACAAAAGCTGGCATCTAATCATTTCATTTCACTTGCTTAAGAGCTGTGCCTACTACCCTCAAGAAAATCAAAACTGAAAAACACACGGTAGCAAATGAATTCTGGGTTCAGAAAACAGAAGAGCAGGCCTCTTGAGCTTATGGACAGAAAGACTGCCAAGCAGAACAGAGGCCACCCCAGGGTCTGATGAGTGTGGACTCGGTGGGGAGACAGCCCTGGGAGGCACGAGGTGCCCTCCAGGTTCTCGAGCGCTCAGCCCACAGCATCCCTACTTTGCATGAGAGGCGTCCATTTTCATACAGAACACCCAGCAAAAAGCATATCTTCACTTGCACTGGAGTGCCTTAAAAGACGAAAATGGTGAGGAATGTGAAGGTATCGGGCTCTGCCTCTGCTGTGCATGGATAGGGCTTTTCATGCAGAGCTACTGAGAAAAACATTAGAAATGGCAGCAAGTTAAAAGAATGAATAGCTCTTAGTCATTATCTTTAGAACATTAAAGGTAAGACAACAAATGTCTATGGGGGACAAAGAGTAGAATAGTTCATATTATCTAATTAGATAATCACCAAGTTGAAGAGACAGAATTAGAGACTATTTAAAACTTATCCTGTCACTATGTAATCCCGCTTTATTACATAAAAAGGGATTTGAAAAACAAAAAAGCCCACACAACACCACACAATTTCCTTGCCTACTATTCAATGCTGAAGGTGCACTTTGGGTCTATACCACTGAGAAATTGAAATTTATGCAGGTCTTTGTTATTTATCGAGCTCTGAGTCTGAGAACAGCCCAGAGACTGATGGTGTTGTCGAGCAAAGGAGCCAGAAACATGGGCATGGCCTCAGCAAAACATTCACCCCAACTGTCTGAGAGGAAACACAGAAAACTAAGTAGGTTCCATGCCACATCCTGAAAATGCACAAGTGTATGCTAAGTGAAGCATATTTCCATTTCGATGCACAGCCTGTATCCCTAAACGCAGGGTCTGAAAAAGCTTTGCAGTCAGATGATGCTCAATTCGGTGACCGCCATCACTCGTCTCTATCTGTGTGGCAGTTTCGTGCCACGCACAGATAACAATGAACCAAAGGGGCCACGGTCCAAATGATGATGGATATGGCCCATGTCTCTCCCAGGATCCAGGACTGAGTAACTGGGGAGCTCAGAAGACTGGGCAGTAATATACAAACCAGAGGAGCATCCAGCTGTCACTGTTATCCAATTAAAACTGTCAAATGCTGTTTGACCTTTGGATATAGAGGGATGCTTCTGAACGATCTCCACATCATGTGAATGGCAATAAAGCTCACTTAATGTTTGGATTTGATTTCTTTTCTATTCAATTTTAATTTTAGAAAAAATAATAAGCAGGGTCCATTTCCAGAGCACTGCGCTAGGATCCGAATTCTAAAACCTGCCATGCACTCTTCAGCATTGTATTAATACTCGAGGCATGCTGGGAAATCAGACCAGCCATACATGCCATCTTCCGCTATGATATGGAAAACTGAACAGAAAACATTCTTAACAATACACACCTGCCTAAATGCTCTAGATTGTAAATTCTGTTAAGAGGAAGGCTATTTTCTTACACATGAATAATTCTTGTTTCTCAAGGAGGAAAACTTACTCATCTGACAAATTCTGAGTGCTTGAGACACGCAGGATACAACAATCAGTAAGCTGCAGTCCTGCCTGTGAGGGGTTTCCAGTCTACTACAGAGGGAGAGAGGAAGTTTCGCAAGTAACCATGACCCAGGGTGGAACAAGCGCCACCCATGGAGTGATCTGGCCAAGGAGGTGTGAGCAGTCTCAGTCTAGGGGGGTCAGGAAAGGTTATCTTTTGGTGGGTGGTACATGTATGTGCATGTAACAGTAAGGGCATCGTGATGGGGAGGGATGGGAAGCACGGGGCTGGTGATCTACAAATCCTGTAAGCCACAGGTCTTCAGCCAGCTTGGGAAGCCTTGCGGCCAACCCCAAGCCTGGCGATGGCTGCCACTCAAACATTCTCATTTTGGGGGGTGGAAGGAGATTATCTTTGAAAACAAACCCTTTATATAAATACTTTGATCACACTTGGTTGTGAGAAGACCCCTCACTCTCCTCCTTTCAGAATGAACCCACTTTTTGTGTTATACTTTGTCTGACAGCTGCCCCAGTCTGCTCAGCTCAGCTGCCTCCACTCCTTGTGGGGAAGGACCATGTCTTACTGAATGCTGTGCATTTCTCCCAGGCCTCAAAGAGTAGCACAGCACTCTCCAAAAGCTGACACTTAGCAAAATTCGTCCCCACCCCTCCCCTGCACATGGCATCTGAAGGTTTGTAAAGCACTGTACCCTCATTTAAGCCTCACAACAGCTCTATGAACCTGATGCTTATTGAGGTATTATTATCTTTAGTCCCATTTTATAGAGGAGGAAAAAACTAAGACTCAGAGAAGTGAGCAGACCTGCCCAGAGTCACACACCTCATCTCCACTAGAGGCAGCATTCAAGGCCAGCATTCCCTGTCTACTCAAACCACACAGCCTCTGAAGTGGATCAAGGGCCCAGCCATCAGTGAAACTCCCAGTGTTCTGAGAGGGTCTAGGAGCCAATCTGACTCCCCAAAGAACCCCCGCTCCCCCCTGACCCCAGAGAGCAACCAGAAGCTTCAAGGATGGAAACGGAAATGTGCCAATGGGTCAGTAGGAGAAAAAAAACACTAGGCCCGGCAGCAGAAGAGCTGTGTTCCTGCAGAACTTCTCTGGGCCTTAGGGAGTCAAACCCAATGATTTCAAGCATCCTTCTGCCTCAGTTCAAACTCCTGGAAACAGGCCCAACTCACCATCCTGAGAATGTGTGGAGACCACTTCCTTCCCCCTCCCAGGCTCGGCAGGGAGTGGCTCATGAATGGTGGTGCCTCTGTCCTGACCCGGCATGGCACCATTACTGTCAATGAAGACCCCGAATGTGTGCCAGCGCCTGAGGAGATGGCCTCTTTAAGTTCAGACTCTGCTCAGACCATACTTTCATAAGAATCAACTGAAAGGTGATCAAGAAAAATTGACTATGGCTAATCTAGAAAATGCCAATATCCATGGCCCTTTTAGAAACAAGAGGATTATTTTCTGTAAATAACTGCTTATCATTTTAAGTGGATGCTATTCATTATAAGATCAAAATGAGAAGGTCCTACAGGCATCTTTTCACCAATGAAGTAATTTCTCAGGAAAGGCACATCATGATTTAAGTGTTTCTTTTAAAATATGTAAAAGTTAACAATGAAAATTCTTTCTTTTAACCTTTGATACATGAGTATCAGTTATCTCCGAAATCCTCACAGGCCAGGGCACTGTGCTCTTGATGTCTACTATGTAAATCTTCGGAAAAACTTTGCAAATGTGGTCCCAACCACTAGGATGGAATAAAACAACGTCAAAGTGGCAGACTGGGCAGCAGTCAAAGGCAAATTATCTGTATTACCATACCATTAGAACAAGCACCTGTAAGGAACCTATGTAGCAGATGCTGGTGGCGGTGGTGTTTTGCTTTTTTAAATTCAACACATCAACACTAAATCTTAGTCAAAGAAAATAAGAATATGTAAAAGCAGGGAAAATGTGTAAGTCTCAAAAAATCTCATAAATATCCTCTCAATGTGAAAAATCAAAGTCTTAACATCTGAAAACAAACCCTCCTTCCGCTGCCAATTAGTAGAAAGATGAATAAAGCCTACCAAAGGGTAAACAATGAAGCATTTACTTTCTAAATCCCATCAGTCCATGTGGAGCTAGTGTGGACTTCATTACTGACAAGCCCAGAGGCTCTAGGTAAGGAACAGTTCTAGAGGCTTGACATTTCAAAGAAATGACTTCCTTGAAATCTACTTTAGCAGCTCCCCAAATCTGTCATAACTGCCAATAATATTTATACATGGAATGCTGTGGTAAAAAGATGCAAGTTTAGATTTTCCTTTTTAATAAACAAAATATTCTATTTTTACCAACTTACCTTCCGCCCATCGCTTGCATGGCAATTCACATTGAGAGGCGTCAGTAAAGCCATCAGTTTCTCTTCATTACCACTCCTAGAAAAGGAAATCAATTAATCCACAAAAAAATTAGTTTTATATGGCCATGAACTGGCATTCTTCAGACCAGAAAATCAAGCAGCTCTCTTTGCTAGGACTGTTTTCTCAGGGATCTGGATTATTGGTATTTTCCAATGTCATCAGTATTTTTCCAAATAACCCCTCTCGTTCCTCCCATTCTAGGATGTCCTAGAGCTCCAGGCTCCGGGCACCTCCGTCACAGAGCTGCACAAAGCCATTTTCTTGACGATCAAAATGAACTTCATACTGCTATCACGTGACCAATAGCATTAGAATTGGAAAAATAAATAAAATGCTATGAAAAGAAAAAAGCTAGTGGTTAAATTTTCAAAGCTCAAAGAACAAAAGAGAGGAATAAGATTTTTTTTCTGACTATGAATATTTGCCATATACTCGCTACTCAGGCTTTCCTTGGAAAAATCTCAAAGAAAAACATCTTGAAAATAAAGCTTTAAGACCCAGGAATTGACAAAAACATATTCTTAATATGCCATTTGGTTCTAAAAAGCTAAGCATCTAAGAAGCAGAAGGCTTCCTGGCACCTTATGAGCCAATCGAATTAATAATGCTTATAACCAACACCATATTGAAAGATAATTTCATTCACCATCCTTACTCATTTATAACAAAGACAAAGTCTACGGAGCCGTACTGGCCAATCTAACCACATCACCTTACGCGGTCAAAGCAAGACGGTGAGAACAGAAAATGTACACAGCTCGACCACCCCCTTTTTCCTTTCAAACCCCTTGTACTCACTGGAATTGAATGAAATCACTTACCTAGCAGCTTCTAGGAGCTCGTCCTTCTTGTATTCACCTAGATGATTGCAAAATATCATGCTGTTAGCATTTGGCAAAAGACAGATGAAGAAATGCAGCAGGCAGCAAATACAGAATTAAACAGAGGAAGAAAGGGAGGAAAAAAAGAGTCCACACCCCGCTGGGTGATGGAGCCGTGACGCCAGCCAGCTTGTGAAGCAGGCAGCATCACCAGGGCCTTGGAGACCGGCAGCAAATTGACGCAGCTTCTTGTCCAATCCTCCCATGAAATGGCTTGCTTCAGACAACCAATGAATGTGCAATCTTGGATCCAGAAACACATTCCCCTCTGCTAACAGCAGGCCAGCGGAAGACAATGTCCCTTCCCCCCCTATTCAGGCAGTCACACCAGACTCATGGAGCATAATCAATTCCGAGGCAAAAGCCAAACAGTGCGGCTCTTTACAGGGACAAATTACAACCGTCTCCCAAACTCTCCCTTCCTTGCCTTCTCTCCCTTCTTCGCCTCCCCCCAAAACACACTCCTGATTTATTTGGAAGGACAAAGAAAGTTTGTTGAACGTGGTTACACTGTAACTGACCATCCTGAGGCTTCAGAGTCCCTAAGTAAACTGTAAACAGCAGAAGCAGAGAAGTCTTTGCTTCCACAGAGAGGCTGGGTCTGTGGCACAAAAACCCAGGGAGACACGCACAGAAGGGGAAGACCCTGCTATAAGGCAGAGTTTCCCTCCGGCAAACACAGGGAATGCTTGTGTATGGCACCAAATGTCCTCCTTCCCTTCCCGGGTTCCAATGGAAGCCCTAGCACAGTCTAGGGGTGGCTGTGGGTGAGCCTTTAATGAACCCAAGCCAACAGAAAGCAGGGTGCTGTTACCTGGGCAGGCGCCACAGCCTTCCCGCTGAGAGATTCTGCTCCAGTGATTTTTTTCATTACATAGAGGAATGGATTTGTGAATTTGTTATAATCATTTTAGCACCTCAACAGCCAAACTGTTAGGGGACTCAAACCACCAGGTTTCTTTTGTGATGTCAAATGAAGGACAAAGGATTTTTATAGATGCATCACTCGAGAAATGAGAAGGACTGGCCTATGACTCAGCAGTAAGACACTGCCTCAGTTTGTTATATTATTAAAACAAAAATGACCCTGCAAAAGACAAGAAATATGTGGAAGCATGTTCAAAGCTCACTTTATAAACAAAGAAAACATCAGCAAAAGCAAAGGCTGTTTTATTCCAAAAAAAAAAAAAAATCAATAGCATTGAGAGATTTTGTCCAACATTTGTCACCATTTCCCTCCAGGCTCACTCCACGTTTTGCTCTAGGACCACAGCAAATGAGCTGCCCACCCATGTGGCCAACGTCCAGCAATCCCTGGGCAGGTGTCCGGGCGTCTGTCTGCACCTGGCCTTGTGCTGCCACAAGACTGACTACTTTAAGACCGTGGTACTCTAACCGGGCTTTCATATTTTTTAAAGAGCCATTACTCATCATTTAAATCAATGTAAGGCCCAGACTAACTAGATGTGGTATGCCCAGACAGATCTGAGTGCAACAGCCATGGGCCACATGGATTAGGGAGATTTCATGGACAGACCAGCTGTTTTTTCAAATTCCTTCGACATGGTACAAAAGTTTTAAGTCTAGCCACTAGTTGAAAGTCTACCTACTAGCTGGGTTCAAAATGCAGAGCAGCCTTGTGAAAGGGACACAAATACACAATCACAACATCTAAAGCTGAAGCTACTAGGTTCAGGTATTCTTGATTTGGGTCTACAGATGGATTTTAGGGCATCAAAGAACATGGATGGGAAAAAATTTTTGAACTATTTCAATATAAACTGTTTTTTTTTAATCATATGTTTTATTTTATGCATTTAAAACCATCAGTCTGAGAAGGGCTCCATATGCCTCACCAAACTGAAGAGGGTCTCGACAGAAAAAGATTAAGAATGCTTGATGCAGCCCAATTTCATCATTCTACAGATGAAGAACCTTGGATCCCCAAAAGAGATACGGGCTCTGTTAAGACAGCAGAATTGGAACTCATCTGTTCTGATTGCTAAGCCCAGCGCTCTAAATCACATAAATTAAAAGGCCCTTCCTGAAAAGCAGACACGATGTTAATGCAGCAATCAGCTCTGTTTTAAGAGTCCGAACGTTTCAGCTGACCAGCGCTCGAGGACAACAGTTACCGCCTTCATAACTGTCAGGGTACAATAAAGCAAAATTACAAATACTTCCATGCAGCATGTGACACAGTATACACATCTGCACGTGCGGCTGCTTGCATCTGTTCTGCAGTAAGGAGATTTCCAAGGCCCTCTGAGCTTAACTCTTCTTGAGCTATATGCCAGTTATGAGGTCACTAGATATGAGGCAGGTCCCAGACAGTGAATGGGAGGGAATCAGGGGGCATACTTCTAGATGCTGCCATCATCTGGGATCTTAGGATACCAATTCACGCAGTCTCCTCTACAAACTCCATCCAAAGTACCCATCACAATATGGGGATCTAGTCCATAAGCAATGCACAAGTATACAGTTGCTGTTTAAAGAGCAAGCTGGACCCCCTAAGCTTTCAGAGAGAGACCCACCCCTGTGGGCATGCAGGCTCAGCACGGGTGTTCAAACGGCTCTTTGTTCACTGCCTTCCATGCTGAGCATCTCTGCAATACATTCCAAGATGCACTGCCTGGTGCCCAAGGACCACCACCTACAAATGGCAAGAACTATTTTTCACATATCACATCTCAGGAACCAGGGACATAATGAATGCAAAGCTTCTCACACAGTGACAACAAATCTGAACAACTTATTTTAATCATTCAACCTCCAGCTTTTTCCTGTTTGCTGAGGATCTGAAACTATTCTGGCTACAACTATGATGCTCGACGGAGCATTTATATTCTGCAATAACACCCAGATAAAGCCTCGCCAATAGATCAGCCAGGGAGGAAACTAGGCAATTACAGTCAAGATAATAGCATCCAGGAATGGCAAAAATAAAGGCTCAAAATATTTGTATTTGATGAGAGGAAACTAAGTGGGATTACAAAATGAGCAAGTAGCCCAAAAAAAGAGGTTACAAATTCCTATGCTAACTCTCCCAAAAGTTTAAACTGTGTTTATTGCTCAAAGAGATGACGAGACAGATGTGAAAGGAAACACATATTGATTTGTTCTTCAATCCAACAAGGAGGGCTGGGGACACACAAATCCCATGGTCTGTCCTCAAGGAATCTCTGTTCTGTGTGGACACATGCACAGAGACGTGCATACACAACGTACACCAAAGGCAGGCAAGGTAACGCAAGGGAGCGGGGAGCTGAAGGAAGGACCTGAACAACCAGGGCCTACAGGCCGGGGCCCAGAGCTAGGCACTAAAGGAAGCCAGATGGGAAAGCCTTCCAGAAATGGGAGGCAGCTGGTGAGAAGAAACATGAAAACAAGCAGACATGTTAAACTGAACTCTATGCGTGTGTACGTGTGAAAGAGCCAGAGACACAGAGAGACAGAGACAGAATGTGCATTTGTCTCTGTGGGAGCGCCAAGCGCGCGCACATACACACGCACACACACAGACACAGACACACACACACGCACACGCACACACACACACCTGTGTTTGAGGGAAGTCAGCATGGGCAATGTGTCTGTAAAGATGAACTGCCAGACTTTCTTTGATCCTCTATACATTTGGGAGCCACCGAAGTTTAAACAAGGGAGTGACATGGTCAGACTTGGGATATAAGGAGAATTTTGTGATGAAGTGGAGGCCAGCTTAGAGAAAGGAGGCAGGAAGCCTGACTGGGGGTAACAGTCCAGACAAGAGGTGATCAGAGACTGAATGAGGGGGCTGGTATTGTAGGAGAAGGAAGAATGCCCAAGATGCTGCAGCAGTAGAACCAGGAAACTCATTGGATATAGGGGTTTGAGGAGAAGGACAGAGAGGGAAGAGTGGACAATGGACCTGAGCAAAGAGTGACCTGAATAATTATTAGAGTAATATGGAGGCACAGTAGCTAGAGCCCTGGGCCCAAAGTCAGATCCACCCTAGGCACTCACTGCTTAGCAGTGTGATTCTGGACAAGCTAATTAACCTCAGGCTGCCTCCATGTCCACATCTATAAAACTGGGATAATAATAGCATCTATTTGTAAAATGTTTTACAAACCTTAACGTTACACAGAAATGCTAGAGCCTGTTATGATCATCTCGGTGCTCTCAAAGACACAGGGGGGGAATTACCATTCCCCCACACTATCATTCATTTTCCCTCTCTCCTCCCGGCCACAGTCAAAGTCTCAGGAATTATTTACGGTCCCTGCTTCTGTTTTCTCTTCCTTAGGTCACTTCTCCCACCAACAAACTACATTCTCCAAAGTTACTGAAGATCTACTGGCCTTTCCTTAATCCTCTTCCTTCTTGCAGCATCCGCCACCACAGACCACCCTCAACATAGCCACCTGTGGCACAGGGAAGAGAAAGTTGGGCCTCAGAACCCAACACACAAATGGTGGCTGCGTCCTTGAGCTAAATCACTTAACTTCTCTTTGTTCTAGGCAACTCTATAGAATTACAAGCTGCAAAAAAAGTACTGACTTGGTAGAACCTTTCCTTATCCAGGTAGGTCCTTCTATCAATGAAATGACAAGTTCAGTTCCTGATGAGATCTGAACCTGTGGGAGCTGATGAGCTCACTTAAGAAAGGAAAAAAAAAACAGGGCGGGGGGGGGTGGGGGTGGTGTGGAGACAGGGAAAAATCCCTATGTATGCCACACAAAGAAGTAAGAGAGGGATAATAACATAGAAAGAAACGGAACAACAGTCAAACAGACATAGGAAAACTGAGACCATTATGTAAATACAGCCAATCTATCAGGCTACAAATAAATAAAACCAAGAGCCATTCCCCCAAAGATAAATGGTCAAAGGATATGAAGAGTTCTCAAAAGAATTATGAACTAGTAACAACCATATGAAAGATTGTCCCAGATTACTAATAAGAAGAAAAATACAGGTCAAAACAACTTGGAGGTTTGACAGCATCTCACACTCAGCACAGACTGTCAAAGGTGAAAAGAGATGAGGGTAGCCCAGTGGGCTGCAGGACCACACTTCCTGCTTGGAGCTATGGAGCCAGCTCATGTATTCTGGGAAGCGGTCTAGAATTATCAACGTAAGGAAAAACTGTTGCATGATAAGAAAATATGAATACGAAGAACACAGAGGGGCAAGGGGGAACGTAGGAAGAAGCAATGAGTAAGTCAAGCAGAATCAGTAAAGTCATGGGCACAGCGATCACAGAAACTTAAAGAACCAGAAAACAAACTCTCAGCATCAAGAAATCAAAGGGAGAAGAAAAGAGGCAAAGAGGATATAAGATGGATGTTCAGCAGCAGATAAAGGGCGGGTGTGGAGGCGGGTGCAACGTTCACCAGCCATGTGAGAGCCCTGGCAAGTCACGGAGCGTCTCACCCTCAGCAACAGCTCCCTGACGGGTTAAGGGAGAAGATGTATGGAATAAGCTTTGCCAGCCTTATGGGGCCATCTACGTTTTATTATTATTCCTCCCCTTGTCTTCCATGCTTTGTTAGGAGTTATCCCATTATGTGTGTAAGGGAGTGGGTGAGATACATTCAGAAATGAAGGTGAGAGAATAACAAAATAATAAACCCTTTTAAGACCTAACTCTAAACGCTTCAATTTTCTGAACTATGTCAAAAACAAAATAACTTATTAAATATAATTTTTAAAGTCTCAAGCTGAAGAGACTGAATGCAAATTAGCACTTAGGTCAGCAAACAGAAAATGGAACTACCGGCCTCATTTTCTAAAGTTTTTCACCCTTTCTTTGAGCATCTTCCATTATTCTCCTGGTCAAAAACAACAGTTCTGACTCCTTAATTTAGACAGCATGGAGTAAGGCAAAAAACCAAACCAGAACAGAACAAAGCTGTACTTAAGAACTGGTGGACAGTGGGTCAAACCAAGGCTCTCACCCAGGTCCATGAGCTTGGGCAGGGCAGGTCCCTAATTTTATTTTTTTCATCACACATACACCCCTGTAAAACAGAGCTAACCCTGTCTCAGAGCTCAAGTCTTGACAGGTAGGAAGGAGCTAGTTATAAACTCCAAACAGATGATTCTATATTTGATCCTAGAGGTGACAGGGCCATTCGGAGTTTACTGAGTAGGGGAGTAACACTGTAGAAATTGTTGGGAAAATCACTTTGGTGGTCAAGTGGAGCATGGCCTGGAGTGGGTGGAGACTTGAGGCAGGCTAACCCACATGCAGCTATAACAGCAGTCCAGGTATAAGGTAGTGAAGGCCTACACCTGAGTGATGACTGTGTGCGTGCGTGTGGGGGGTGTATTCAAGAGATGCTGCAGAGGTGAAATGGAAAGGTCTTGGCACCATATTGGATACAGGAAGTAAGGAATCTAAGATGATGTCTAGATCATGAGTCTGAAGGTCTAGGAAGATGACGATATTTCACTAGCAATAAGGCAGGTAGGAAGATTCAGGGAGGGTTTAGGGGAAAGAGAAGGAGTTCTGCTTTGGACATGTTATATTTAAGATGTCCACTAGACATCCAGTTGGAGATGAGAGACTAGGACAGGACAGGCAGATTTCAGAATGATCAGCATAAAGATAATCAAATCCACGGGAACCGATGAGATCAAGTGAAACAGTAGAGAGGACGAAGAGCAGAGGGCCCAGGACAGGACCTGAGAGAAGCTTAGGCTTAAGGCAGCATGCGCTAGAGAAGGAGCCAGAAGGAAACAGAGAAGGAGCAGTCCGGCAGCGAGGAGAACCAAGAAAGAGGGGAGTGTCTTGAAAACCTAAAGAGACGAGAGGATCGAGGAGGAGGGGGTGATCAATAGGGTGGACGTCTGCAGAAAGTTCAAGGACGCCTCAAGGGTCGAGAAAAGGCCACTGAATTTGGCAACAAGGAGAGCCCTAGCAACTTTATGAGTGAGATACGCTGGTCATGAACTCTGGCTCTGATATTGTGGCTGAGTTCCATTAGGACGTCATTTCTTCAACTCCAAAATGAGGGTGTTGGTAGAAACAGGACTTCCCCACAGCTCTCGCTTCTACCTTCTCCAATACATGTAAAAAATGACTCTAAACAAATTTTAAGCTTTTTTTTTTTCGGGCTTTTTGGTGGGATGGAAGGTAGGCCAACTGGGGTTAGGTGACTTGTCCAAGGTCACAAGGCTAGTAAGTGTTAAGTGTCTGAGGCTGGGTTTGAACTCAGGTCTTCCTGACTCCAGGGCTGGTGCTCTATTCACTGCACCACCTAGCCAACTCTAAACAAATTTTAGAGCTACAGAACCCACAAAGTGACAGAAAGAAACAAATCTCCTGCTGAAGGCAGCCCGGCAGCCTCACAGGAAGGGTCTATCACAGCAAGCTGGGACCCCAGCCCAGTCCCACGTGAGCTGTGTGGTTTTGGCCCCAGGGCAGCCCTGACCAGCAGCGGCCAGAGCAGACTTCAGGAGAATGCATCACCAGCAGCTGTGGCAGTTTCCATAAACTCCAAAGACAAAGTAAAGGGTCAGTGGGGAACTCTGTTGGAACAGGGATGGACGGAAGAGCACCATCTGGCCCCTGCCCCTGGAGTGAGAAGTGGTGGAGCTGGGCAGTTGCTATGCATGGCTTCCTCAGCAGCTCCCAGCCTGCAGACTGTAGGGGAACCAAGCGACCATTCAGAGGGTAATCACTCTTGCTTTAATCTGCTTGGATGTGGATTTCTATCTTGGGTGGAGGTCCTAGGGTGCGTGGCAAGGTGCCAGAGCCTGTGGGTGCTGCTGAGAGGTGCCCTCCTAATTGCTCTAGCGGCTGTGAAAAAACCCAAAGATTTGGGACAAAGCTCTCTCCATTCTGAAAGCAGAGTTCTACCATGGCAAAGAGTTCAAAAGTCAAGTAACTGACTAGCAACTGAGCAAGCAGAGGAAGCACAATCCTGCCATAGATTGCTTTTTCAGGGACAAAAAGGATCAAAGCATGGAACGGCAGGAAGACAACGAAGTCAGAACTCCTGAATCAAAAGCCTTCAAGAAAAATATGAAATGGTTACAGGCCATGGAGGAGCGCAAGAAGGATTATGAAAACCAAGTAAGAGAAGTAGAGAAAAAATTGGGAAGAGAAATGAGAATGATGCAAGAAAATCAAGAAAAGCGAGTCAATAGCCTGCTAAAGGAGACTCTAAAATACACTGAAGAAAATAACACCTTAAAAAATAGACTAGCTCAAATGGCAAAAGAGGCCCAAAAAGCCGGTGAGGAGAAGAATGCCTTAAAAAGCCAAATTTGCCAAATGGAAAAGAAATTTCAAAAACTCACTGAAGAGAATAATTCCTTCAGAATTAGACTGGAGTAGTTGGAAGCTGATGACTTTATGAGAAATCAAGACACTATAAAAGAGATCCAAACAAATAAAGAATAGAAGGCAATGTGAAATATCTCATGGGGGTGGGGGGGCAGCTAGGTGGTGCAGTGAATAGAGCACCAGACCTGGAGTCAGGAGGACCTGAGTTCAATCTGGTCTCAGACACTTCACACTTACTAGCTGTGTGACCTTGGCCAAGTCACTTAACCCCAATTGCCCTGCCCTGCACCCCACCCCCCCAAAAAAAGCAAAAAAAAAATCTCAATGGAAAAACCACTGACCTGGAGAACAGATTCAGGAGAAATAATTTTTAAAATTATTGGACTACCAGAAAGCCATGATCAAAAAAGAAGCTTAGACACCATCTTTCAAGAAACTATCAAGCAAAATTGCCCTGACATTCTAGAACCAGAGGGGAAAATAGAAACTGAAAGAATTCACTGATAGTGTCTTGAAAAAGGTCCCAAAAAGAAAACTCCTAGGAATATCATAACCAAATCCCAGAGTTCCCAGGTCAAGGAGAAAATACTGCAAGCAGTCAGGAAGAAACAATTTGAATACTGTGGAAACACAATCAGGATAACCCAGGATCTAGTAGCTTCTACATTAAGGGATTGAAGGGCTTGGAATATGATATTCTGGAGGTCAAGGGAGCTAGGATTAAAACCAAGAATCACCTACCCAGCAAAACTGAGTATACTGTTCCAGGGGAAAATATGGTCATTCAGTGAGGTGGAAGACTTTCAAGCATTCTTGATGGAAAAAACAGAGCTGAACAGACAATCTGACTTTCAAATACAAGAAGCAAGAGAAACATGAGAAAACAGAAAAAAGAAATCATAAGGAACTTATTCAAGTTGAATTATTTACATTCCTACATAGAAAAAACGTTAATTGTAACTCATGAGACTTTTCTTCAGTATGAGGACATTGTATGTGTATTTGTATGCGTATGTGTATGTATACACACATATATATGTATAGGAAGGTGTAGGTTTGTATAAATATATATATTAGTATGTGCATATGTATGTACATGTATACACAGACAGAGGGCACAGGACCAGGTGAATATGAAGGGATCATGTCTAAAAAATAATAGAGGTGAGAGAGGAATTTATTGGGA
>CM053601.1:2463444-2481210 GCA_028646575.1 Pseudocheirus occidentalis
AAGGTAAAAGGGAATGAGACAACCTTATTCTCATTGAATTTGGCTTAAGGAGGGAATAAAATACACACTCAATTGGGTATCTTACACTACAGGAAAATAGGGGGGTAGGGGATAAGAGGAGGGATGACAGAAGGGAGGGCAGATTGGAGGGGGGTTAGTTAGAAGTAAACACTTTTGAAAAGGAACAGGGTCAAAGGAAAAAACAGAGTGAGGGGCAGGACAGGATGGAGGGAAATAGAGTTAATCTTTCACCATATAATTACTATGGAAATGATGTGGGTAACTGCATATGTTCAACCTCTATTGAATTGCTTATCTTCCCAGTGGGGGTGGGTGAGGAGGGAAGAAGGAAAAAAATCTGGAACTCAAAAGTTTTAAAAACAAATGTATATTTAAAAAACTGTGTTTGATTTTTTTTTTTGGAACATGCAACTAGAAAATAAGATATATATAGGCACAAGGGTATAGAAATCCATCTTGCCCTACTAGAAAGTTAGTGGGGGTTGGGGGTAGAAGTAGGATATAAGAGAATAGATTGGGGGAAGGGGTATTCAGTAGGCTTGCTATTTGGGGATGGGGGCAGGGGAAAGACAGGGAGAAAAATTTGTAACTCAAAATCTTGTGGAAATGAATGTTGAAAACTAAAAATAAATAAAAACATAAATTGAAAACTTTCCCTCAAAAAAAATTAAATTTTAAAAATAAATAAAACAAGGGTGTTGGACTCAAGTCCCAGCCTGACCTATAAGCAGTGTGCCTTGACCAGTCTCGCTCACTCACACTCCCTCCCCTATCCATCTGTCCAGGACCAGGAGGCTGCCTCTGCTCAGCCCTGCCAGGACAGAATTCAGAACGTAATTTGGGGGTTAATCAGTGACTTGACCTTGAGAAAGGCAATCTCTGTGGGTTCCAATTTCCTCATCTGTAAAAGAGTAAACAAGAGATCTCTAAGATTCATTCTGGCTCCAATTTCATAGATCTAAGCCATGGACTTAGAGAACTTCCCTACAGTATCCCCAGCCGGTGGTCATCCAGCATTTGCTTGAAGACCACCAAAAGAGGCTCTAAGACAGCCCAGTCCAGGCTGGGGAAGTTCTCAATCATTCCTGGGAAGTTGGTTTGGCCTCAATCTGCCTCTTCCCAACTTGGACCCACTGCTCTTAGCCTGGCCCACTTAAATCAAGCAGAATCACTGTATTTTGCCTGTCCATAACAACTGTTCAAATATTAGAAGACAGCTCCAATCTCCCTCCTCCTAGTCTTGTATTCTCCAGACTAATGCCTCTAGCTGCTCGCCTTGCACCACATCCCCAGTCAAAACCAACCACAACAAAAGCCCAACCAAAACTTCAACCCTGGAATGATTTCTGTCTATACTTACTTATGCACACATCTCCCTGACAGAGAATGGAAGCTCCTGGAAGGCAGGGAGTGCTTAATAAAGCCTTGATGACTGACTGAGGACAGATCACAGGGCTTCAGATGTAGTCAAACCGTGGCACTGAGAGCCTTCGAGCACGTGCTAAGGCACAGCTGCCTCTAAGGTGGAGCGCCAGCCAGACTCCAGGGGAGTCCGGGGCCTCTCAAGACTCCACAGGCATTCTGCACCTGTTACCCTTTGCACAACAATTAGGAACCAGAGACTCATTTTTCACAATGAACAAATTCCCACCACTCAACTCTCCCTTCCCAGTGATGGCGAATCCCTGGCTGCCGAGAGAAATCCCAGCTCCCTCCCCAGCCCTGCTTCTCTCCCCTCCATACACCTCAAGCCAACTCTCTCTCTTTCCCATTTCCTGCTCCAGCTTTGCAATGTGGCCACTAAAATCGACCCAACTTCTGTTGACCTTAGCAGCCTGCCACCTTTGGTGCTCACGGCCACCTGGATTTCACAGAAGATGGGCCACATTCTTGGCATTCCTTCCAATATGGGCCTCCTCTCTCAAACACAATGACCTTGGTCGAGGAATAGACACATTCCTTGCCCCTATGACCATTTCCAGATCCTGTGTCTGCCACACATTTAGCAGCCTCTCCTCCTCTCCTCTCAAAGTCACTTATTCAAACATGTCACACAATCCAAACCCTAGTGACTGGTGCCTACCAGCCCTACCTCCTCTCCCTGGTTCACAGTCCTGTCTTTCATTCAAACCCTGGACATTAGAGGATGACATATAAGTCCTTCAAATACTCTAGGATCATGGTTTCCCAGTCTGCTGGCACTCTGGTGATCTATTCACTCCACCAAAGACACAGGCAGGGACCATCACACACTTACCCAAATATGTCCTACTTCCATGATCACACACTATGAATTCCTTTTCTTTTAAGACTAGCCTCCCAACGTTCCATCTCTCCCTAAACCCATTCTTTGTCCTCACCAAGATCTCAACTCCTTCCTTCCCCTAGTACCCACATACCTGTTCTTATGACCCAAGTCACCCTGGCTGGGAGCACTTCTCTGTACTTTCTAGGTCGGCTAAACGGTGCTACACCAGTAGTGTCTTGAAGCACTGACTGAAGAAATCAGTGCATTGGTCAGGCACACCATGACTTTCATGGCCTGTCAAGTTCATGTTCATGGATTGCTTTAAGCTGCTGGATAAATTCACATAGTCTAAAACACATGATTTTTAGATATGGTTTGGATCTGGAGGGGCCTGGCTCTGTCACATTCTCTCTGTGTTCCTGGACAAAGCATTAACCCCTCTAAGCTTCAATTTTCTCGTCTATAAGACAAGGGGTTTGGACTAGAAGAAATGTTTGCCCTTCTAATGACCTTCCCTGCTATCTAAATATACTCGGCAGGTTTCCCATCCTTCACAAACTGTCCCCTGACCCAACCCTCCTCTTAAGCTCTCCTCCCTCTCAGAAACTCCCTGAAAAGGCCATCCTCTTCCTGCTGACGTGCATCTCCTCTCTTCACCTTTCTTCTGCCATGTGTGACTTCCAATCTCACCTTTCAACTGAAATCGCTCTCCCCAAAGCCACCCATGATCAAATAACTTCCAATTCAGATGTTTTCTTCACGCTCCTTCTTGACCTATCTGACAGTGCAGCACCTAACACAGACCAGGATTTCTCACCCTGGGTCAGTGATGATAGGTACAGAAAGTAGACAGACGGACGGACGGACGGACAGACAGACTGTATTTCAATGTAACTAGCTTCCTTTGTGGTACCACGTACTTTATTTTAGGCATTCAAAGCCGCTATTCTTCTGAAGAGTCTACAGGCTGTACTAGAGTGACAAAGGGGCCTGTGACACCAGAAATGTTAAGGATGTCGGTGGGGTTTTCCCAAAGCGTCTCTACGGGCTCTTGCACCTGTTTTGGCTGCTCCTTCTCAGCACCCGTGGGCACAAGTGTCACCACGCAGAAGACTCCACATCCCCACAGCTAATCCTTGCCACTCAACTCAAACATACCACTTATTGGTTCTGACATCAAATTAATCTGGGGACATTTTAAACAATGTCCTGAAGGCACCTCAGAGTCACAATGTCTGAAACTGAATTCATTATCTTTTCCCCAAACCCATGCTTCTCTCTTTTTGAAGGCGCCACCATCCTTCCATTTACCCAAGTTCAAAATTCTCACCACACTCAGCTCACATACACAATCAGGGCCAAATCTTTTTGAATCCACCTCTACAACTAGTAAAGATACTGTTAGCTAAGCAAGCGGAAAAGCTGTAGAGCCTTATCCTACACTCCATTTTGTGTCAAGCTGTCTCTTGGACCCTCCAACTGCTCAATATTTAAAATGTATTCTTCATTTATCCCCTCTGTTTTCCACTGACACAGTCACCACCCAATTCATCTCCTGAATGGACCACTGACGTAGTCTCAAAATCGGATTTCCTGCCTCTAGTCCTTCACTTTTCCAACCCAGTCTTCAAACAGCTACCCAAATGCTATCTGGCCACATACAGGTCTGGCCGTCCCGTTTTCCTGCTCAATAAACTCCTGTGGCTCTGTCTCTGTTACTTCCTGGATCCAACAAAAACTGCTCTGCTTAGTTGAAAACCCCATTCAGAAACTGACTCCAATCTATCTTTCCAGAATCCTCATTACTTCCCCTCGCACACTTTGGGGCCCACACCATCAGCCTTTGTGCTACTTCACATATAACACTCCGCATCTGCCCTCTCTGTGAGGGCCATTCTCCTAGACCCAGAATGCTCTCCCTCCAAATCCCCCTCATTTCTTTCACAGTGAGTGAGCTGCAGGAGGCCTTTCTGGACCTTCTCTCATCCTCCTCACCACAATTATCCAGCATTCTGTTTGTTCCTGTTCTGCAGATGCTCTCAGGGACGGTCTTCCTGCTTCCTGACTGACAGAACAAAGGAGAGCATGGACTAGCAACATCCCTGTTCTGGACAGGGATGTGGCTTGGCCCAAATCCCATTAGCTTTCCAGGTGGTTCAGTGGCACCGCTGGCCCATGTTGAACTTACAACTTGGTCTCATCTGTTTTGGAGCTACCTGGGAGTTCCAGTGTGGAAACTCATCCTCAAAGCAAACCAGCACCTTCCTTGTAACTTACAGTCTTTAGAGAATGACCGAGGGCACTGAGGGGCACTGAGTCATGCCAGGCTTGCTGGAGTCCTCAACCCTCTACTCCTTACACCAGGGGCTTCAAACTCCCAACCTGCTCCAAGCACTGCCCACCCATGTAATTGTGAAAGGTTCAACAAAATGAGGGTACAATACAACACAGAGAATGTCACGGCTTTCTAGGTCAATATGCAGCCAACAGGGGTCACTTTGTTTGAATGTGACACCAATGTGACACTACATTGCTTCTCATTGTGTTTCCTCGTTGGTTAGGAGTAATAATTTCCACAAACTAACATTTCCACAGCATCGATCACACCTGCATCCACCCTAGGACATAGGTGAGACCCTTAACCTCATGTTCAAGGTTAAGGAAACAACAAAGAGGTCAAGTCCAGTTAGTGAATAAATATTATTTAACTACCTACTATGGGTCAGGCGTCACGCTCAGCACCAGAGACCCAGAAAGAAGTAGAAGCCAGGCCCTGCCCTGCCCAGGGGAGCTCACAGTCTAACCGGGGAGCCACCAGTGACTCCCCTTACTTATGGGAGAAGGCACTCGGCTCTCAAAGATGGGATCTTAGCTGGGACTTTAAAGGAAGCCAGGGAGGACAGCGGGCATGGTGAGAATGGGGAGCATCCCAGGCACGAGGGCTGCCAGAGAAAATGCCTGAAGCTGAGAGGTGGAGTGGCTTGTCGAGGAAAGAGCCGTAAGGCCGGAGCTGCTGGATCAAAGGGAGCAAAGATGTGCCTTTAGTATCTGATCCTGGGGGCAACGGAGCAAATGGAGCATATCGAGTACAGTGGGTGGGGGTGACAGATGGACATGTGCTTTAGGAAGAATCCTGTTGGGGGCTGAATCTTGAGGCAGGCAGCCCCCCCACAATAGTCTAGGTGTGAGGTAACGAGGCCTGTGGTGACAGTGACAGAGGAGAGACGGGCACATCTGAGATGCTGCCATGGGGAATCAATAAGCCTTGGCCACAGCTTGGATCCAAAGGCTACAGACAGAGTGAGGAGTCGGGGACGAGTCCTGGGGGACGTGAAGGGGATCCAGGGGTAGAACGGGATCGTCGCTGCTATAATATGGCACCCACTCACAGCTCTGGACTGACACCCTAACGCCATCATCCAGGGTGTCAGGCTCCCAGCTCTAGCTGCACATAATAAATGACACCCACACCTTTCCCCAGTTCCTGGTAGAAATGTTAACTTCCCCAGGGCCAAAGACCAATCCCAGGTCTTTGGAACCCTCCGGATTAGAGACTTCCTTCCTTTGAACACTTAAGTGCATCCTGTTTCTCCTTCTCAGGAGACTTACTGCACACTGATTTTTAGTAAAACTGTGTATAGGCACTCTTTCTCATACCAGACTGTCAGCTCCTTGAGGGAAGGGCATCCACCTGGTTTATCTTTGTATTTTCCAAAGCACCTCGAACAAAGTTGACTTTCAATGAGTTGAATAAATAATCCATTCTATGGTGACTGACTCAAGCAGCTGGGGAGGAGCCTGGGTAACAAGGGCCAAGATGAAATGGAGATAATGCTCATGACCAAACTGCTCAGAGCACCTGAAAAGTTACAGCCAATCCAGAGACAGCCTTCAGAGATACTTCAGAGGTAATTTAAATGGAAAGAATCAAATATATCTCACTCAAGAAGCAAAGTGCTAGAGCAGCGGTTCCCAACCTGTGGGTCGTCATCCCTTTGGGGGCTGAACGACCCTTTCAGGGGTCACAGGGGTCGCCTAAGACCATGAGAAAACACATATTTCAGATGGTCTTAGGAACCGAGACACGGCTCTTCTATCCATCTCCAGGCGGGTTCATCCACATGCAGATACGACCACATACGAGTATTAAAGGGTCTCAGCATTAGGAAGGTTGAGAACCACTGTGCTGGAGGATTAAGAGGGCCCAGGTCACGGATGTGCCCCTGCCAGGAGGCCTTCTATCTCACAGAGAACAAGAGATATCTAGCTGGACTAGAAACACCATAGTACTAAGAGCAGCAGACAGTCCTTATTAAGCCAACCCAAACAGAGTCACATCTCCCGTCCTAGGGGAGCCTCCTATCCTGAGGATGGCACAGGCTCCATCACAGGCTGGCGAGTCTACAAACAGGGGCTGCACAGAACGACAGAGTCTCCGTGGGCTGATTCAGGGAGGGGCTACAATGCCTTGATAAGAGCAAGAACTGCAGGCAAGCAATTTTCTCTGGACAGATAAGAGCAAAGCAACCATAAATCACTATGTGAATCATTTATATAAATGCCTAGACTGAAAGATGGTGTGCAAAAGCACTATTTGGAGAAGTTTTGTAAATCAAAAAATCAAAAATGTGCTAGCAATCTGTGGGTGGTGCTAACATTCGAGTCATTGTTCTAAGCCTCTATGAAAAATTCATGGGCATCTCATACTCCACCTGAACATCAAAGGAGAAGGCTCTGGAAAGAAGGGGGAGCCCTTCTCTTTTTCCACTGCCTCACATACCCAGAGTTCAGCAGAGCAGGCAGGTTTTTTGCTTCCTGTTACTGCATCCTCGGTGCCCCAGGCAGAGACAGAGGAACATGCAGACATTTAAGAGATGTTTATGGAACTGGTTCCGAAAGAAACAAGTTTGTAGACTCGGTGTGTCAGAACTGGCCTCTTGGTTGTTCCTTCATTTTACAGATGAATAAACTAAAATCTTAGGGAAATGAGAGAAGCAGCTGGAGGGAGGACACATGACTACCAGTAGACACTGGGGTCTGAACCCCAAAGCTAGAGGAGGGAGCGGACTCCCCACTCCCTCACATGACCTCTTTTTTTTAAGCAAATATGCTTTTTGTCAAGAGCTCCATGCTATTTACTAGGCACTGAGGATACAGAAGGGCATTCTTGCCCTCAAGAAGCTCACACTTTAAGAGAGGGAATCAGAACCAAGGGTCTAATGGTATTTAAAACAATCAGCAGGTAATGACTATAAACTACTTCCCTTGGGTTAAAATCATACAAGCAAGGCAACCAGTCAGCTTTCAATTCTCAGGATGATAAGACAAATGCTGCTTCGATTATAGGGTGCAATCTGATTATATAGTGAGACTGATTTCTGCCCATGACTGGGAGCCAGGTGCCATTGGTCTGGGTTAACTTAGATGAGAATTTCCGTAGGATGTCCATCAGCTGACCGTGGAACATCACCAAGAGAAAGGGGGTGTCTGGCCCTTGTCCCCCGGGGCCCCCGATCGCCCTCAGCTGCTTCTTCCAAGAAGCCAGACCCTCTCTACAAGGACGCAAAGGCTGCTGTTACTCAGGCACACAGCCTCAAAAATCACTTCCCTTTGAAACTGAAGGACTCTTGGGACAGACCAGCAGAAAGATGCCCGAAATAGGAGAGGAGGCTTTCTACCATTTTATTTTCTTCAAAGTTGGAAAAAAAATAATCTGTATCCACAAATTGTTACTGGCATATTTTTTGTAGCAGAGCTTTTCCTAATGAATTACAATTTTTTAAAAAGTTTCCCTAGGTTTTAACACCATCCTAATGCCAAATCTATTCATCTTACTCTCAGTACCCCTGAAAATTTTAAAAGGGAAAAAAAACCCCAACCAACCTTTTCACAGAAATGCTCTCCTTATATAAAAACCACATGCTGACCTCACTGGCTAACTCTCACAGACGCCACAAGAGTATAAATCCACGCAAAGTCAAAATTCATCCACATCAGCTCACCAGATAATAAGCAAAGAGCTGTAAAACCAGAGTTCTTGATCTGGCTCTTCCACTGCAGTGGACAGCCCCCTGGAGTGGAACTCTGGGCCTCAACGTCCTCACACACAGATGGGAATCCCAGCTGCCAAGTCTGTGGTGCAAGGCTAAGACAAGACCGCTGATGAAAGTAACAAGCATTACCTGAATGCAAAGCGTTATTCAACAACTTGACTCTAATCCCCTGTCCCATAACCTGTGAGGGCAAGGAGAAGCTGCTGCCCACCCCCCCCTTCCAAGCCTCCTCACAAGCAATGACAGTGAGCTTCTCTGGGATGGTGTTTGGGATGGGGCAGCCCAGACTGTCAGAACTGAAAGAGCTCTCAAAGACACTCAGGACAAGCCAGACCCTCCCCCCCCCCAAGTGTGCCATCAAGCTCCAACGTCCCAAAAGATCTGGAGGCAGCAGCAGCACTCTCCTTGTTGGGCAGTCAGCAAAGATGTATTTAATGGAAAAGACACCGGTATTATTTATCACTATTCCTCTGCTCAAAACATGTCCAGTTCCTCCAACTAATTCTCCTGTGGCCCTCTGCCAAACTGGCACCCTCCTCTAGAGCTCCTGCACCTTAGCTCAGAACTCTGAACCACCATCCACCCGCTGGGTGACCAAGGAAAAGACTCATCACCAGCTCCCTCTACCTTACCACCAGGCCTCTTAGCAGAGCTGGAGCCTCCCCTCCTTTTCTCCACATGGCAGCTCAAAGTCAGCCTTCTTTCAGTCCACAGAAAACCCAGCACCTACTTCAGGCTATTGCTCTCTGGGTTCCCTCACCTCTGACTTTGTGAGGCCAATTTTTTACACTTAAGTGTAAGGACTCTGACTTAATCAACCAATACACATTTACTAAGGACCTACTCTGCACCAGGCACTAAGTACTGGGGATAACCTCACACCCAATGCTCTAGCCTACCAAAATAACTCTTTAAAACATCCCATTTCTGTCATCTAGTGCATTGCTTATCCTTTCCAGTTTTGTGTCTCCTGAACTTCTGAGGAGCATGCCACCTGCCGATCTCACCCCAGAAAAGGGGGTGAAACAACCCACGGCGAAGAAGAGATCTCCACTAGAAAACATTTCCCTTCCTTACAAGATGAAGCCAAATGAATGATTATTGCTCTCTGGGCCTAGACTTCCAAGTACAGTTATTCCTTTCACATTGTGTGTGGGGGGGGGGCAGGGGGCAACACCCTGAGATCTGGAAAATCCACAAAAGATTTTTTTGGCTCTCTTTGTACCAACAAAAAGCTGGAGTTTTTTTTTCTTTTATGGGGCATTTACAGTACCTTATTGTAATATGTGGGTTAAGGATTTGGTCATAGGCTCTGTGTCATCTGCTGGCCTTCACGTATTTTTTGCAGCTTCCGCAAAACTCTCCAAAAATTCCCATTTAATTTCCTGTGCCAACCCACAATATATGGAAACCGTGCTGAGGAAAAGTCGCAATGTGGGAGGGGTAACTGTACTCCCAAACTTCCTAGCTGTCAGAGAGTTTAGACCACATCTCTCCATGGGCTCCATGGGAAAAGCAGGAGAGCGTTTGTCAAACCTGTCCCAAGATCTTGGTAGACTTGTATCTACAGCATTCCCCCTGTTCCTAAGTTTAAGCCATCTGGGCAGCAAAAGAAATAAAGTAAGCCTAGCACATCTGAAAAATGAAGCGATAATCTTGAATGGAGCAAGGGGCAGGAGAACCTGGTAGGACCAGTTCATACAGCAAAAGCACTGGAGCTGAAATTACATGGTCCAGGCTCAAATCCTGGCTCTGCTGCTCATGTGACTGATTAAGTCACAATCTTGAGGCCTCAGTGTCATAACCTATAAAATGAAGATATGCGTCTAAACGACCTAGAAAGAAAGCGCAGGTCAGAACTGGAGTTTGCTTTCCAATCCATTCTGCTGCTCTCTTCGGTTTTGTAGGAGAGTTCACCATCACGGTCCATCGGCTCTCCTGGGCTCTTCCAACCCCCTCTACAAAGGAGGAGGCCCTAAAAGAGGAGCATGCTTAACAGCAGTGACCTACAATTGAAGACACCTGCTCGACCGCTTCTCTTAGCCTCTGCCCTAATGCAATGGCACATTTTCATTCTTCTTTCACGGATGGTGTGATTTACCGATAAGTGATTCTTTCATGGGCCCTATTCTCCCTCTCAAACCCTCTCCCCCATCCACACCCGCTTCCCCATTGGGTTTAATGTATTTCTAAACAAAGTTTAAAAGTGACACAAGAGTCCAACGCCCTTTTGTGTGGTTCAGATCAAAGTCAAGGGTCGTGGGGCTCCCACTCTCCCAACCCTTGCTCTGTGGCTGCTCACTCATCATCTGCTATGCTTCATCCCACATTTTTAAGATCGTCTTCTCCTTCCTCTTCCTCTTTTTCTTGCTAAATTCTCTTTTCTTTTGACTCTTAAGATCATCAAAAGAAAACAAAATCACTCCAGGACCTTTGTTAACCTTATTTATCTTTTCCTTTAGCCTTTTCTAACCTTAAAACATGAGAGTTCTGGAGGGATACTTGTCTATTCTCTCCCATTAGAATGTACACACGTAGTCAGATATGTCCCTTCCAAATGCAACACGTGTGCATATACATAGGTGTGTGTATGTATGTATATGTGTATATATGTAATATGCATATATGTACATGTGTATATATATGTACAAGTCTTGTTTTCTGTCCACTCTCCTGATTCCTTTCTCTCAGTCTGGGACCTTTCATCAAGAATGCCTCAAAGACCCTCTACTCTATTAAAGGTCCATTTTCCCCCTGCTGGTACATACCCAGTTTTGCTGTTATTCTGGGTTTAAAACATGTATATTTTGCCTTTGGGAATACCATATTCAGATATTTTCTTTTCTTTATTGTGGAAAATGTTGAGTTTTGAGAGATCCTGACTCTGGTTTCTTAATTCAGTATTTTTTCTTTCATCTGGAGTCTCTGGGTTCAGATGTTTCTAAGGGTTTTCAATTGAGGGTTCCAGCAGATGACCAACCACTTCTTGATGTTTTTACTTTGCCCTAGGATTCTATCAGAGTAATTTCATTCAGGCCTTCTTAGATTACTTCTCCTGGTCTGCCATGTTACTTTGGATGGTGGGCATACCTGTATTTCCTTCTCTTTTAAAAACCTTTTCAATATTTCTGGTAGTCTCACAGAGTTGTTGCTTTCTGTTTAGCCCATTCTGATTGTCAGATTTACCACCCTCTGCTTTAAGCTCTTAATTCTCCTTCAGATCACACTTTTTCCCCCCCTATCTCTCATTTCACTTACCGTTACAGCTCTGATTATTCTCAAAGGCTTAATGACCCGGTTACTCTAGTCTCTAAAGCACTGCCTAGTCTTTCTCCTCCTTGGCCTTTTTGCTATTTCTTAATTGTGCTGGGCATTTTCTTCTATTGATTCCTATCTCCAGCCTCAATCTCTGGTTGGTAGCTTTCTGCTCTCTCCTTTGTTTCTGGATAGTCAGGCACTGTTTGGCAGCCCCTGGAGCTGGAGGTGTTAGCTAAGACCAGGTCCTGCCCTTTACTGGAATATGCAGGTTTGGTCTCAGTCTCCTGGCAGTTCCCTTTCTTCCCATCACCAGGGCTTAGCATGGTGCCTGCACACAACGGGCATCTAATAAATGTTCGACTGCCTGGCTGGATTTCTGTTCTGGCTTCTCTCCTGTCTGCTTCTCCTTACATAGTCTCCAACCCAGGGGACAGCTCCAGCTCTGTTCCTTGCTATGGCCCAGACAGATTCAATCAGGTGCTGATGATTATTGTGGCAGCAGGCCTCCAACAAGCCTTTAGTGCTTGGCTTCCAGGTGCCCCCCCCCCCCCCATTGCTCTGTTATGGCTGCCTATGTGCTGGCCTGGCCCTGTCTCCTACTGGGGGCAATTTCTAGCTTGCAAACTGCCCGTCTATCCTGACTGATGTCACTTTGGACTGCACACTGCTGGCGATACTGCAAGGCAAGCCTAGACTGAAGAGAGGATGTGGGGTTGTTTCTCCTTAGTTTTCTTGCTGTTCCGTGAGGGAGATTACTGAGTTCTGCCTTCCTTCCTTCCTCTTTTCTCTCTCTGTCTCTCTCTCTGTCTGTCTGTCTCTCTGTCTCTGTCTCCCACCCCCCCCCCCCCCCCCGGTCCCCTCAGCCTGTAGGAATATTTTGTCCCCAGTAGATGGCTCTTCTACATCAGTTACACTAACACTGGTCTATTTGACTCTTTTTGCATTTCTTGACTACTGTGGAAAATAGATGAGGGAACCACAAAGTAGGGTTTTGTTTGTTTTTCTGATATTATAGTTTCAAGGCAGAGTCAATGGCCAGGACAATAAAATGCAAAGTAACCAATCCCTATGTTGGTTCAACTTGTATTGCTTGTCTGATGACCTCAGTTCAGGGAGCTGGCCAATCATTTGGTGTTAATAACTAGCTTTGATAGAGCCTTGAAGGTTTTCCGTGTGCTTTCTTGACAGTATTTCTTGTGACTCTCACAAGACAGCTCTGTGACATATCATCACTCTCATTTTGTAGATAAGGAAACCCAAGACCGACATGACCAATGTACAGCGACACAAGCTAGTTACCAGTAGCGGACACAGAGGACTGGCCCTGGAATCAGGAAAATCTGAGTCTTCCTCAGTGTTGTGGAACGCAGGACCTGGGGCACAGGAGGCACTTCATCAATATTTGCTCCCTTTCCCATTTATCAAGTGAGCCTCCAAGGCAGGATTTCAGGTCAGGTCCTCCTGGTTCCAAGGCCAGTCCTCTATCAGCTAGGCCTGGGGGCCCCTCCCATGTGGCTTCACGATATCTTTGATAGCAGTAGCTCACAGACTCTCAGAGTGGGAAGGGATCTTGGGGGGCCTTCTAGTTCAACAAGTACCTGAAAACCCACCCCCAACACCTGGCCATTCGCCTCTCCTGCATGCTCAGAACTAAGCTATCAGTTCTCTTTTCATCATTTCATAAAAGAGGATGGTCAAATCTGGAACAACACCAACATCCTAAGACATTACTTGTTTGTAAGCAGGTTAAGGAGTCTAAATAATATAATTCAAGGAAGAAGAAGGGAATATTAGAAAGGATATTGGATATCGTTGTTAGACACAGAGAGGGACTACACGAGCAAAGTATATCTTTCATAAGAGTAAGTCCCGAGTCCCAGGGGGAATGCCTTACACAAAGCAGGCTTTCAATAAAACGTAAAGATCGAGTAAGTAAACTAGAACAAAAGAGAGAGCTAGGCCTCAGATAAATGCTTCTCCCCCCCCCCCCCGTTTTTTTTTTTGTTAAAAAAAAAAAGGCAAGATGGATAAAGCAAGAAAACCATACTTCAGTGTACACTCAGAGCTCACCCGTTCCTGCTCTGGAAGCTGGTAACCATTTCTATCCTGAGCCCTTCTGAGCTGTCTCGGATCACTGCTAGGTCTTTCATGGTGCATCACGCTACTGCTGGGCACAATGATCTGCTGGCTCTGCTCACTTGGCTCTGCATCAGGTTCATTATGGGTCTTCCCAGGCTTTTCTGAGAACATCCCCACCATTTCTTATAACAAAACAGTATTCTATCATAGTCAAATACAGAACTCGTTCATTCATTCCCCACTCGATTGACATATCCCCTCCGTTACTAATTCTTTGCTACCATAAAAAGAATTGCTATAATTTTTTTGTACATATAGAGCCTTTCCATTTTTCTCTGATCTCTCTGGGATACAGAGCTAATAGCAGTTTTGCTGGGTCAAAGGGAACACACCCGTAATATTCTGGCCATAATTTCAAATTGTTTTTCAGAAAAGCTGGACGTTCACAACTCTACCAACTAACCCTAACCCCAACCGTAACCCTTTGGCGTAATTTTTCCCTCACCCACTCCAGCACAGGTCATTTCTGATAGGTGTTGGACACTATCTCCTCTAGAGTTGTTTTAATGTGCATTTCTCTTATCAATAGTTATCTAGCACAGTTTCCAAAAGACTATACAGTTTAATGTATTCTTCAGAAAAATGCCTGTTCATGTTCCTTAGCCTTCTGACAACTGGGGAATGGCTCTCACTTTTATAAATATGACCCAGTTCACTAAATATCTGAGAAATGAGGTCTTTATCAGAGAAGTCTGCTGTAAAATTTTTTTGCTATTATTTCATTGTCTATGATACCTTTAAGCAAAATGTAGCTTTCCTGATTATCTCTTTTAAGCAGGTCTGTTTTTGTTTTGTCTGAAATCATGACTGTTAACCCTGCCTTTTGTCTGCGCTGAAATATAAGATTCTGCTCCAGTTGTATTTTTTTAAAAACTGTGTGTGTGTGTGTGTGTCTTTCTGCTTCAAGTGTGTCTCTTTTATAAACAACATATTGCTGGATTCTGGTTTCTAATCCATTCTGCTCTCTGCTTTCATTTTAGGAGTTCATCTCATTCACTTTCACAGTTGTGATCTCTCTGTATTTCTCTCTACCCTACTTCCTTCTATGGATCCTTCTCTCTCTTTATTCTTTCCCCCTTCAAGAGTCTCTTTGTTTCTGACCACGGCCCCCCTCAATCCATCTTCCCTTTTATCATCACTCTATCCTCTCTCTTATCCCCTTTTCCTCCTCTTCCTTGGACAGTAAGAGATTTTTTTTTTAACACCAATTCACTTTATTGGGATGTAAATGGTGGCAGTTTTTTGGTACAGATTATGAAAGGTCAGATAACCAAAATATGCATGCACTGAAAGACAATAAGAGTGGTGCCCACAATTCCCAGGTGTGGGGGAAGCCAGGGGTGGCTTAGCACTCGTTGTCACTGTCTCCAAGGGTGTGCTTGTCACAAAGATATTCTGCCATGCCATAATCAGGGGTCTCCATCTCGCACAGGTTGGTTACATGAACACTCAGCTGTCTGATGGACTTGACCTGTTTGTCCAGGTAGTGGGTTTCGACGAAATCGCATAAGTGGGGGTCATTCTTGTCAATTGCCAGCTTGTACAATTCCAGTAACGACTGATTGACATTTTTTTCCAAGTGCAGAGCAGACTCCATTGCGTTCAGCCCACTCTCCCAGTAGTTGTGGTTGGGTTTCTTGATGTCCTGCAGGAAGATGTGGCCACCACGCTGGTTCTGCACCTTCATCAGCTTCTCTGCATGCTCATGCTCCTCATGTGACTGGTGCAGGAAGTACTTGGCGAAGTTCTTGAGCGCCATGTCGGCACGGTCAAAGTAGTAGGACATGGACAGGTAGACGTAGGAGGTGTAGAGCTCCAGGTTGATCTGCCAGTTGATGGCGGCCTCCAAGTCCTGGTGGTAGTTTTGTTGAACCTGAGAGGGGGACGAGGTGGTCATGGCAGTGGAGGAGGCGGAGGCAGTGGATGCGACCGAGGCTGGGCAGAGGCGGCGGCAGCTGAGCGGGTGGCTGCTGCTCAACGGTAGGATGGAAGAAGTGTTGATTAGTGGAGGTCAAGGTGGAGAGGTAGCTTAAGGCGGCTCCGGCCAGGTATCAAGCAGCAGGTTCCATCAAGCCCTGTTGAAGCAGGAAACTGCAGTGATTCCTCTTCCCTGCACTTCTGGCCCAGTAAGAGATTTTTATACCCAGCTTCCCTCTTTCAATCAATTCTGATGATCCTGTGGTTCAACCACTGCCACCCACACATTCTCCCCTCCATTATAAAAACTATTCCTTGAAAGTCTCTTTTTTGGTGAGGTAATATTCCTCATTCTTCCTTTCTCTTCCCCATTCTCCCTGTGCTCCCTTCTTTCTCAATCCTTCAATTTTTCTTTTTTGTGGTAATCAGGGTTAAGTGACTTGTCCAGAGTCACAGAGCTAATGTCTGAAGCCAGATTTAAATTTAGGTTCTCCTGACTCCAGGGCCAGTACTCTATCCACCCCACCCCCTTCATTTAAAAAAAAATTATTTTAACAACTGACTCATACTCATGCCCTTCTAACTGCCCTAATAATGATAAACTTCTTAGGAGTTAGATGCATCATCTTTCTATAAAGGATGGTAAAGAGTTTACCTTCACCGAATCCTTCCTGATTCCTCTGTCGTGTATGCTTCTCCTGAGTCAAGTCTGAGTGTCACATTTTCCATTCAGCTCTGGTCTTTTTCAACACAACTGTTTTAAAGTCCTCCATTTCATGAGATATCCATTTTCCCCCTGAATGATTATACTTAGTATTGCTGGGAAGGTGATTCTTGGTTGTAATCCTCGCTCCTCTGCTTTCCAGAATATCATATTCCTAGCACTTCCACTCTTTTTAACTTGAAATTCACTAAATCTTGTGTGATCTTGACTGGCTCCATGATATCTAAATGTTTTCTACCTGGTTGCTTGCATTATTTCCCCTTTGACCTGGAAGCTCTAGAATTTGGCTATAACATTTCTAGGAGCTTTCATTTCAGAATCTCTTTCAGGATGTGATGAATGAATTCTTTCATTTCTATTTTGCCCTCTGGACCCTGAGGGTTTTCCTTATATACACACAGCATTAGCTTCCATTTCAGCCAACCCCTTCCTGTGACTTCAGCAACAGGACAGAGGAGTTCATCTTCTGATTCTTTGACAGACTGAGGCTTAATCTGAACTAGGTGCTAAATACCTCTTGGCTTAGCAATACTCATTACTGTTACACTCCACTCCTCCAGGATCCTTGGCCTTACAATTTCAATCTGAATGGCCATGGATCCTAGAACAGATAGAGGCACTATGTATTTTGTAATCCTGCCAACTACACCTTAATGTAAAGCCAAGGACTAGCAGCTTTTCAAAAGAATACTACTATGAACAGCTTTTAAGGTTCTGATTACACAGGATAGAGAACATTATATTTATTCCATAACAAATCAAAGCAAAACATTCACAATAAATCAAAGTACAGCATTCACAATGTTACAACTTGTCATAGAAAACAAAAATACAGCATTCACAACAACTTATCACAGAAAATGGCCACATAGTTTCCACCACAATGGTCACAAAGTTTTCAACAAAGAACAATCATTTAATAACTCTATCATTCAATCATCCTTAAGGAGGTTTGCCTCCTCAAAGGACACAAAGTACAATAGTCAAAATTCTCAACTCATGGGGCACCCTAAGTTAACTCGATCAGTCACTTATTCAGTCCAGTCACTAAGTACAATCACTTAGTCAATCAATCATTATATCAACTTGGATCATTCAATCACCCTTCATCATTTATTAATCAATTATTAGAAAATACAGACCCTCCACCCCTAGGTCACTAGTAAATTTACAATTTACAATTTCTCAGTCAGTACAAGTATCCAAGTAAAGTCTTCTTTCAGCTTGACTCAGGACGGTCTCTCAGATTCCCTGGATCCCCTTTCATGGTCTCTGATCCTACAAGGATTCACCAAACTGTCACCTGGGTTCAAAGGCAGATAGCTACCAGGTCCTTGTCCATTTCTCTGTGCGGTTCCTGCTCCACAATGGAGCTCACAGTGTCCATTCCATCTCAAATCCTTCAA
>CM053601.1:2490110-2514288 GCA_028646575.1 Pseudocheirus occidentalis
GGCACTCTGAGAGAGTATAAGGTAGTTGGGCGCTGCCTGCCCACTCCCAAGAGCCCGGTGCCACCTCTTTATCGCATGCGGATCTTTGCTCCTAATCATGTCGTAGCAAAGTCCCGATTCTGGTACTTCGTTTCCCAGCTGAAAAAGATGAAGAAGTCTTCTGGAGAAATTGTATACTGTGGACAGGTCTTTGAAAAGTCCCCTCTCAGAGTGAAAAACTTTGGCATCTGGCTGCGCTACAATTCCAGGAGTGGGACCCACAACATGTACAGGGAGTACAGGAACCTGACCACTGCTGGTGCTGTCACTCAGTGCTACCAAGATATGGGAGCCCGTCACCGTGCCCAGGCCCACTCCATTCAGATCATGAAAGTGGAAGAAATTCCTGCCAGCAAATGCCGCCGGCCTGCAGTCAAGCAGTTTCACGACTCCAAAATCAAGTTCCCTCTGCCCCACAGAGTTCTGCATCGCCAGCACAAGCCACGCTTCACTACCAAGAGGCCCAACACCTTCTTCTAAGTTTGGAGACAAGGAGACACCTGTTCTATTTGATCTGTTTAAATAAATTTCTCAATTGGAAACCCCCCCCCCCAAAAAAAAACTAAATTAATTTAAAACTAGAATTTTAAAATACTTAAAAATAAAACTTTAGATACCTAAGCTTTAAAAATTACTGTTTGGGGGCGGCTAGGTGGCGCAGTGAATAGAGCACCGGCCCTGGAGTCAGGAGGACCCGAGTTCAAATCCGGCCTCAGACACTTAACACAAAAAACTAGCCGTGTGACCTTGGGCAAGTTACTTAACCCCAACTGCCCTCCAAAAAGTAAAAATTACTGTTTGACTCAATACAGCAGGTAGCCAAACACTGATAACTGTTACGATGCACCAGGTGCTCTGCTAAGCGCTTCACACAATCTCTCACTTGTCCTCACAATGAGCCTGGGAGCCGGCTGTCATCATTATCCCTGCTTCCCAATTAAGGAAACTGAGACAGCGTTCCAGTGACTTGTCCAAAGTCACACAGCTAATGAGAGCTGGAGACTGAATTCAAATTCCAGTGTGGCTAGTGCCCAACACTGCAGGCCTCCAGCACCCTGGGCAGACTCCACAGGACAAACCTGGGATAAAGCGTGGACCGGAGTGGATGGGCTCACCTCACTGGGAGGAATTCCCAAATCCAGGCCTGCATAAGGTACGGCCCACGGGTCACTTGTGGCATGAAAAATGGAGGGCCGCCACTGTGCGTGCGCTCTCCTGTTTGGCACGACGGTCTGTCTCTGGCCGAATCTATCTGCGGCCCCAAGTCTGGCTTTCTTTAATTCTGGCTCCTACCTAGCAGCAAGTTGGGCAGGTCTGCCCCAATAAATGAGCGTCAGGGAATTCAAAGCACCCTTAAGAGATTAAACAGTCTTAACTAAAGGAAGGTGCTCGATATGGAAATGTCCTTAACTGGACCCAAAAGCCAACTACATAGATACAGGATGGGAAAAGCCCTGTGGAAAGGACAGGCCACCACACCCACAAGTCTTCTTAGTAAAGAAAACACAGTTTGAGCAGGCACTGCACACACTCCTTAAGAACAAGGCCAAGGCCTGACTTCAGCTTTCTGGTCCCTTGAATCCTGAGCATAGAGCATGGTACTACATGGAAGGGGTCCTAGTGTCCCAACTCCTGCTCCAGAGGCCACCGGGCACAGCCTACGTAGAGAGATGTCAGGAGCACTGGTGGCTACAAGTATTTATCAAAGGCAAGACCCAAAGCTGTCTTCCTGACTCCAAGGCCAAGCCTCTAGCTTTCCTACACACATGCCACACGCAGCAGATGGCCCATAAATGTTTGAATATAGGCACATAGGAGTGTGATATAAAATCTGAGAAAATCAGTCAGCCCTCCGCCCCCTGTGGATCTCTACATGTTTAGATACATGAAAGAACCACGAAGAGCTGAAAACAACTGCAACAATTAGAGAGATAAATACCAAGTTTATCCTGGATTGTCATCTCAGCTAAAGATGCTAGAAACGGACGTCTTCTTGAGGTGTTTTCTTTAAAAACGTTCTAGACAGCATGAAGCTATCTCCCTTTGTAATTTCAGTATAATTGACAATTATGTATTTTCTCCAATTGTCTTTTTCTCTCAACTGTGTGCTCCATGGAAAATTCTTCCATGAAACTCTGCAGGCTTCTCTAGTTTGATGTGAACATGTACGGCTGAGGCCAAAAGAAATGTCCTCAGTGCAGCCTCCCAAAGTAGACAAACTGCACAGCGCCAACAAGTGACTGGCAAATCTGCAGGCGTGATTTAGACCCGACTCTTCCAAAGGGCAGTTACAGCAAGATACGACACAATTTCTAGTTCAGCTTTTTTTTAAATTCCAGCTTATATGTAGAATTTCATATATTTAGAGACTGACCCTGCAGCATGTGATAATAATTTAAACTTGACTAAATGCGCAGCTTCTTAATCTTTAAATTCATTCAAAATAGCATTTCCAACCTTTACTACTACTATTCATTTTCAGTAAGGACATTCAGTGAGTACATGTCTTTCTACCTCAGTATCTGTACGTGACTTGTCCAGGGTCACACAGCCAGTAAGTGTCTGAGGCCAGATTTGAACTCAGGAAGATGATCTGGCCTGGCACACTCTCCACGGTGCCACCTCGCTGCCCCATCACAGAAATACGGAGACACAAGCCCTCCCGCGTTCATGTCTCCATCTTCTCCTTCTCCATCCCAGCCCCCACCCATTATCCCATGGATGAATGCAGCTCTCCCATTCTCTTAGATGTGTCTCTTTTGAACACAACTTACCCTGTCAATGCTTTATTTCAGCCATGTGTACTTTCTCATCTAGGTTCAATAATAAGATTAGCTCCCCCCCGGACCCCAAAATAGATATTCTAAGTTAATCTGCCTTTTAGCCATACTGCAGGGACTAGTTTTGGGCTCTCTGAGGGCAGAATGGCTCCTCATTTTCTTTGCTACTGCTTTCTCTAAATCACTATCAAGAACCTCCCATAATTCTAAGGTTTGCCTTTCTACAGCAACACCTATGACACTCCACAATCTAGAGTTGTACACATTTTATCCGTGACCTTTCTAGTTCTCAGTCCCAATGAGCTTCTCTTTGCAACACAAAAGCATTTAAAAAACCAAACAAAATTCAGTGTTCTGCTGACTCCACGTGCCTGTGAATCATGCTCTACAGTGTCCAAAAAGCTGCAGAGGCTCTCAACTGGCTGGGCAGGACTCAGGACAGTCCCTTGGTAGTTTATATTCAATGTGGGAATGAAATGAGAAACTCCTCGGTTAGTTAATTAAAGGAATTTACTCAGCCCTAGCACCAAAAAGGGACATTCAACCAGGATCTGCAACGGTGTGCTTCACCAACATCCCAGGCTACTTCACTGGAGCAAAGTTTCCTTGCTTCTGAGCTGCCCAGAGGGGAACACCAGCCAAACACCAGAAAGTTTCCAGAGCTCACATGGATGGTTATGTTATACTCGGGGGGATGTTTCCTAGAATAATGGTCAGAAACTATACGGACTGAGATGGAGACCAGGCTGGTGGCCTGGAGGGGCCTGCTCTTCCCTGGCTGCCTGGGCTTATCTGCCTGACCACGGCAGCTGATAAGTGGCTGGTGCTGGGGGTGAGAAGGATGATAGACCCCTTCTTCAGAGGGGTTTGCTTTTCTCCAGGATGGCTACAAGCCAGTAGTCTGGGGCTACCGCTATGCCCAAGGTCCCTGGGATCAAGGTCAAGAGGTCCATCAGGGTCAGAAGTGGTGGTGTTCTCCTGGTCTCCCTCCAGACTCCTCACTTCTTCCATTAGGCTGGCATGCTTGCCCCCTAGATACTACTTGGCATCTTCCCATTGCCCTTACGGGACCCACACAGTTTTGATTCCTCAGAAGCTGTAGCCTTCCCTAATGCACAGTCATGTACTATTAGCACCAGAAGAATAAGACTATTTTCTAACAATGGCTTTTGAGGAGAAGGTTGGCATCATTAAAAGTATGCATTTGGGACATTTTGCCAATGCTGGCCACTCACTTCCTCCTACTAAATTTTGGAACCTGTTCATTTTCAACCAGAAGTGTGTTTCCTAGTGATCAGGACAGACAGATTAGTTCTAAGCATTGTCCATTCGAAGGCCTAACCTAGTCTGGCTTCCGTGGAGGCCATTTTCACTTGCTGAGTTTGTCCTGTGCCCATTCAGTTCAATTCCAAGAAATACTTACCAAGGACCAACTGCATGCCAACTGCCCCATGAAATGATATTTCTTGGTGCCTCTACAAGAACAATAGAAACAACTCCACTGGCTCCTTTATTTACATCTGCCTTCTAGTTAGCAGCAACTTCCTTATTTCATTGGATAAAGATTTCCCATCGTGAGGAACAACAGTTAGATGAATGTTTATAGACAGTTTAAAAACCATGATTCTTCACAAGCACTAGCCTCTTTTTCACCATTCTAAAAAAAATCTCAATGCAGAAGCACAAAAAGCCCATGCAGGACTGGGGACCATTGGCCTCTGTCTCTGTCTCACAGATTACAACGGCCAAACATTCATGCCCAAGCCTTTGTGTCCTACGTAAGACTGGCCCTCAGGGAGCTGAGTCACTGCCTCCAGACTGGATTGCATGCCAGCAAGGTAGGATCTCTAAAGGCTTATGCTCTACTGGCAAAACCTTCAAGAACCAAGTCACCTCCACACCAGGAGGGGCATCACAGCGAGATTTCTACAGAAGTCCCCTTTAAATATTTGTTTTTGTTTAAGTGTTAACAGAGGATGTTAGAGCAATGTCTTTCTGTCTGACAGACTTCATTCCCATTCTTTCTAAACTATAGCACGATGCTTAGTGTCCTAGTCCAGCAGCTCTCAACCTGTGGGTCGTGACCCCTTTGGGGACTGAACGACCCTTTCACACACATATTTCCGATGGTCTTAGGAACCGAGACACAGCTCCTCTATCTGTCTCCAGGCAGGTCTACCCACATGCAGATACACCCACATACAAGTATTAAAGGGTCGCGGCTTTAGGAAGGTTGAGAACCACTGCTCTAGTCCATACTCCACTCAGCTGCAAAACGATCCCTCACCCCGCTGAACGAGACCCAATGGCTCCCTGTTAGCTCCAGGATCAGATAGGAAGCCTTTTCCAGCAGGAGCTGGAAAGCCCCCCGTAACCACACTCCCTCCCACGTCCCCAGTCTGACACCTGGCTCTTTTCCATCTACTCAACAATCTGCTGGTCCTCACAGAAGACAATCAGCTTCCTGACCCTGGGCATGCACAGGCTCCTGCTCCTATCACACCTCCCCCTTCCCCCGTCCTAAGAAGCCTTTCCTGACCCCCCCCTTTGAAGCTTACCCCCCCCAGATGGTCTCATTTACTGTAAACAGCTTGTCTGCATGCTGCCTTCCCCAAGAGACTGAAGCTCCTTAAGAACAGAACCTCTCTGCCCTTCTGCGCATCCCGGTTATCCGCATCTGGTGTGGAGCAGGCGCATGACAGATGCCAGCCAGACATGCACTGGGATTGCCTTGAAGGAGAGCATACTCACTACCATGCACATTGTTAGCTAATGCAAAAATAAACAAAATAAATCAGCCCTCCGAAGAACGGTGAAATATTATTAGGAATCAAGCATTTATTATGAGCCTCTTTTGGTCCTCACGACAACCAGAGATAGGTGGCACTATCACCCCCATTTCATAGATGAAAAAACTGAAGCAAACAGAGGGTTAAGGGACTTGTCCAAGGCTACACATCTAATAAGTGCCTGAGGTCACTAGGCCACCCAGCTGCCTGATCACTGAAGCATTAAAATATCTAAGTAAACTCCCAGCAGGGTTGGCACTGTAAATCAGAAGTGTCAGAATTATGACTGACACCAAAAACAATTATAAAACTTTAAAGGTAAATTACCCTAAACCAAGTCATGCTGCTCACAGGTCGGAAAATTCCTATCTCTGAGTGTTTCTGGTTGAGTCTTAGCAATGGTACTTGTGCAACAATGAAGAATAAAGAGACAAAATGCTATGGAAAAAGATGAGCTGATGAGAGAAACCATAGACATTCCCAGATATTCTGGGCTTACTTAGCCACAAACCCATCACCGGTCACAGGACTACGCAGCTCATTATTGGGATACCTCCCACTAGAATAAACTCTTTCTACACATAGAATTTCTCTCATCCTGTAACCCGTTCTTTGAAGTACCCTGCATGGGCCTAAAGGAAGAAATGGAGGCCGTCACTGTCTTGACATGAGCGTTTACCATCGCTGCCAAAGAGAAATCTCCCCATGGCAGTGCCAGCCCCCCATGAGCCATCCATAAGAATCCTTGTGGGCCACATCTGGACTTAGTTTGAAAATGCCACGGTATCTACGCTGATCGTATTTTCGCTCCCTTTGTTAACTATTTCCCAACGACATCCCAGTCTGGGTCGGGCTGCGGTGGAGGCTGCGTGTCTGACACCTCTGCTTCAGGACACAAGTTTCAGAAGCGCGGCTTCTGGCTGTGATAAGGTTCCCCTCTCTCGGAGCCATTCCTGCCACAGCACATCCTCGATTTCCCACCAACCCTACTCTCTGCTTAAGGAGGAGCCACAAAAACAAAAGCACAAAGCTCAGGAAAACAGGAACAACTCTAAAGAACTGGCATAAATGAATTTCACGTGGGGGCAGATGAAGGAGGGCGGGAAGGAGAGGTGAAGGAGATGGAGGGAGACATGGGAAATGGCCAAACATGGCAGAAAGCCAGGGTCAGTAGTGAAAGCAAGATCTGTAACTCTGGAATACTGTTCTCCCTTTGCAAGACAACAGTCCAAACCCCTTGGACTTCTTTTAATATTAGCACCTAACAGAGGCCAGGGTTTTAAATCTCTTGACTTAAAAGTTTATATTTTGATTAAAATCATTCCTACCTCACTACCATTAAGCATCCTTATTTCTCCAGCAGGCACCAGCTCTGAATGAGCAGCCGTTAGAAGAACTTTGTCCCAGCAGGAGGCGAGGCTTTCGTGGAAGGCCTCAAACTTCTGTACCTCCAGAACTCTGTACACAGACTGTGCCAGTCAGGGGGGGCATCTCCGTTAATGTTCAACTTTTCACAAACGGAAAAGTTTTTTCCAAAAGGATGAAACGTTTAATTTCATGCCGCCTGCTGGCGCTGAACGGGCACAGCAGCCACATGAAAAGTCTCCTACAAGCGCAAGTGGACAGAGGCAGGAGGAGCAGGTCTGAAGTGAAGGAGGACAACAAAGACAGAGCCAATGCAGCATCTGGGGAAGGAAACCGCTGCTTGGACTTCAGCGGCTGATTCCACATCTGACTATCAGTTCAACTGAAGCTGTATTTTCTTCCCTAGTTAACTGTTTCTCTTAATACAACTGCTGTTTTAAGCCTTCATTTTTATTAACTCAGAGCATATAATCTCATGCCTGAACTAAAATAAAAGTTTAGAGACAATGATAAAAGTACAAAGATATGGGGGAGAAGGGGTGGGGGACCCAGACAAGGGGTGACATTTTTCTACCTCACTCACTTAGGGGGAGGGGGGGAGCAGGCTGTTTTCCCAATGAAACTACTTCTCTAGTAATACAAATATCCTTGCTTGTTCAACAGTGAAAGTCTTAAAAAGACTCAAGGAGGAAGAGGGCCAGGCAGTTGGAAATCCCAACCATACTGAATGACATTGCTGCCTGATGCCACCCTGCGCAGAAATAAGGGGCAGAAGCAATCTGTGCCTGCAGCATCACAGCAACTAATGACCGGTCACTCTTCAAAAGTATAATAAAAAACTAGCCGACGGATGAGCATCCATCTTAAATGAAATCCGACCAAGGAGCTGGATGAGCACGCACAGCAGGCCCCCCCACAAGGCAGCCGCTCGGCCCAAAACACTCTTACCTGTGAGGACAGCTTTGGCTGAAGGGTCCGCCAGGTCCAGGGCCGATTTCCCGTCAGTGTTGCGAATGTTTGGATCGGCTCCGTGCTGCAGCAGAACTGTGCAGGGAAAGCAGAAACAGTCTCTTACCTCGGGGACACACACATCACGGACTGGTAAGTGTCTCTGTGGCATGGTTCGGCCAAACGCATACATCGCACAATCTTCTGCTCTCCCTCTTTCTTTCTGTTTTACAAAAAGCACTACAGCACAGACTCCTCTCTAGAGTAAAGCTAAGCTGGCAACTTTGGGTCTGGAGAGATCATGTGACTTGCCCCAGCAAACACCAAAGCAGGAGATGCTGCTATGCCGGCCCCCCATCTCTCACCTCCAGGGGCCGTACCATACAGCACCGTTTAGCCTGCCTCACAATGGGAAGGGTTTTCCCAGATTTTTTTACTAGCTCTGTTGAGGCTGCTGCTCCATTAGTGATCAGTTCCCAAACTCTTCCTCCCTCTCTCCCCTCCAACAGCCGGAACGTGCAAGCAGCTTCTTAGTGGTTCACAGTTCGCACACGGAACTTGACATAACGCGCTGGCCTGTGTCCAAGTTTAACAGACAGAACGAGACGCTGCTCAGGTCCCTGCAGCCTGGTCGCCTTCTCAAGCCTTCTTTCCTTCAAAAATGTCTGTGTACAGAAATTCAACGACTGGAATGAAGGCTAAAGAAGAGCCTGCTGCTTAACTGCACATCCAGCGGGAAGCAGCCACGGGAGATGGTTAGACATGCAGGGTTCCCTAAAAGCAAGTCAAGGAAAATTCAGACAGGCCCCTTCATTCCTCACCAAGCAACAGTACTGTCTGTCCAAAAAGAAGCTCTCATGGGCTGCCATAAGGAAGCCGTAGTTCAATGACAAGGAGCAGACAGGCAGATGAATCATTACTACTAATAGTAGGAGTACAAACACCTCCCTTCTAGGACTGGTCAAGCACCTTGCTGACACTCCTCTGATCCTCACAACAGCCTAGGCTGGCAGATCACTGCCCCCATGTGAGAGGTGAGGAACCTAACAGTCACAGTGCAGGTGTCTTACAGCAAGCATCGCGGTCCAAATCCACACTTCACGCTCTGTTATTCTACAGTGCTCTCTCGTTTGGGCCAGCTTGATCAGGTAAAACAAAATGAGCGTGGCCATCATTTGGAAGAGAAACAGAATTTACCGTTTCTACTGTGCTTTCAAGTGTTAAATTCAAACAAAGCAGAAAGCTGACTACCTACTGACAAATTCAACCAATAATAAAAGGATGAAATTTTGGTCCATCCCTAATACCCAAGAACCCCTGAGCCAGAGCTACCCCAAGTTTTTTTCCTCAACATCACTATGCCAAAACACCACCTCCCTTCTAAGGGTATCCGGAGAATTCCAGGCTTATCAAACGTCAGGGATTTAGGCATCAATGAAAAACGGCTCCCTTCCTTAAACATTACAGGGCTCACTGTGTATGTTGTATGTGTATGTTCACAGACAGACCTGAACATAGCTTAAGTCTGACTACACAAATACTCATTTCAAACATCTGTCCTTGTATTGAAATGAAAAAGGATGTTGAGCTAGGACAGTAAGCTCTTTTGTAGGGGACGTGAAACCTAATGGCAAAGTAACTTTGATCAGCATCACCCATGAGAGATGGCCAGGTCAGGCACTGGGAGAGTGCCATCCCGCTCTTGCCAAAGCTTAGCAGTACCCTTTTCCAGCAATATCCTCCAGACAGGAAATGTAAGTAAACCCAACACTCAATGAAGAACTTAAGAAGGACCCACATATACAAAAAGTCTTTCTAGCAGGCAGCTCTTTGTATGGCAACAAAGAACTGAGACTTGAGGAGAGGCCCATCTATTGGGGAAAGGCTGAACAAGTCAGGGTGTGACTGTGATAGAAGGCTGACCTCTATGAACTGATGAAAGTGAAGTGAGCACAACCAGGAGAACAATGAATACAGTGACAGCAACACTGTAACTATAATCTGTGAAAGACTCCCAGTGACTGTGATCCACACAATGATCTGCCACAACTCCAAAAGACTCCACCCTCTGTTTCCCCATGGAGAACTCGGCCTTACGCTGCAAACTTGAGTTTCTCTGTCCTTTATTTCTCTCGCTCTCTTTCCTCTAAACACAGCTAATAAAGAGATGCTTTGTATGACTTCATGCGCCTAACAGGCACCATATTTCTTGACTTCTCAATGGATCAAGGAAGGGTAGAGAAAGAGAGAGAATTTGTACCTGAAAATAAGTTATCTTTTTAAAATAACTTCAGAAAAGTTTTTTAAATGACTTAGATAAATCATATCAAATGTCTGAATAAGAATGCATATAACTAGGATAAGTTGATAATGAAGTTAATATTGTTAACCAGTCTTGTACTTGAGTTCAACAAAATCAACTCTGCAACTGTAAGATGAGGAAAGCCTGGGTGGACAGCGGCTATTCGTAAAAGGATCTGGGGGTCTGGGTGGACTGTAAGCAGGTGATCTAAGCCAACAAAGCTCATGCAAACATAAAGAAACACAGGTGCCAAGAACAGGGGTTCCTTCTCTGCTCTGCCCTTGTCGCACCTCAGCTAGAGGACTGAGCTCAGTTCTGGATACCTTGGACATGAAATGAAGGACAGTGATCAGTGAGTGGGAGAGTGTCCAGGAGAACAATCACAATGGTGAAGGGCCTTAAATTCTTCCCATATTAGGACTAGTTGAAGGAATTGTACCTTCTACTGAGCCTGTAGAAGAGAAGACAGGGGGAAGTTCATTAAGTGAAGACTTGTGGAGCATGTGGATTTGAAGGACTCCAGGAAGAGGCTCCAAGGGCAGAATGAGAAGTAGCGAGCACAGACTGCAGAAAGGCCAAAGTGGGCTTGATGCCAGCAATGATGCCCTGACCATGAGAGCTGTATGCATGTGGCCTGGGCTGCCCTCAGGCGCTGGTGGACTCCATCAGCACACCCAGGCTGTTGTGGCTGGGGGATTCCTCTGCAAACAAGTTGGACTGGATTGCTCCAAAGTCCTCTCTAACTCTCCAATCCTGTCATTCTTGTGACAAAACAAAAGGCAAGGGATCCAAAGGAATCTGCAAACACTTTCAATTCCTTATCAGTAAAGACCAAGGCAACATTTAAGTAATTTGCTATCTCTCAGAATTCTATCTATTTAGCACAGACTGACCAGGTAGAAATAACCTTTCTGATGTAGACTTTTTCTCCATTCTTCTGTTTAGCAAATGCTCCCCTCCAGTGCATTAAACTCTGCCCCCCAACACCTCTGCTATTGGGAAGCAACCCCCTCCCCATCCCCACCTGAGCCAAGTGTCCTGGAGGGCACTTCCTGCAAAAGGGGAGGCATCTCACTGAAAACACCTGCTCCTAGGACACTCTTAGAAAGTCCCCACAGCTCAGGCTAACAGACACAAAAGCACGCTGTGCCTCGACCTTTTCTAACACCAAATCGATGCCACAATGGGGCAGGAAGTGAAACTGAAACCTGTTCCACTTTAGTACCGTTTTAAAACCCAAACCAAGAGGAGCTGAAGCAGACAAGATCCAGAGCAGGACAGAACAGTTCAATGAAATCTTGCTGGAGGATCACATGAGAAGAGATACTTCAGGCACCTTACTTCTCTCCATCCCCATCTCCCAAGAGCCACAGAAGGAGCAACTGTGCCCAAACCCTTCCCCATCACAGCAGCAAGCAAGCACTGAGGGACAGAAAGGTGCACCTGCCTTCTGTTTAGGCATATGAAAAACAGACACTGATTTGACTCTCTTGAGCCTGGAGAGCGAGAAAATGACAGCGGCTAACTATTCATCACTGCTGCCTAAAAACACAATTCAGCCACTATCTAATCAGTCCCACAAACTAGGCACATGGCTTTGGAGACCTGGCACTTCATCTCTGCAAGACCCAGTTATAAGGCCCACTGCACCCTCAAGATCTGCTAATGTTCTAAGACACCAAAGAAGCCCAGAAAGTCACATTTACAGGATAGAGACAAGGGTCTCAAAGCTGGGACTTCTGAGGCCGTCTAGTCTAATCCCTCCCCCACCCCACAAAGAACAGAAAACCCCAAGGACACAGTCCAGACCAAATGGCCAGCAAATCTCTGCTAAATGGCCTCACAGTGAAGGGAAAGCCAGGACTTTCCCTTTTGCCTTTGGGGACAGCTCTAATTATTACAATTTTTTTTTCCTAGCATTAAGATGAAACTGGTTTCTGCAATTTCTACCCATTGCCCCTTTTTCTCTCCTCAAGGATCAAAAAAAACCCCAAGACAACCCCTTTAATACTAGAAGACAGCTATCAAGCTCCTGCCCCCCCCCCGCCAAGTCCCCAAAATGTTCTTTTCCTTAGTAAATATTCTCCTTTTCTTCAACTGCTCCACTTATGGCCTATGCCTTCCACACAGACTCTATGGAAAGCTGAGTGCAGCAGGATCAATGCTTTCGGACTGTGGTGCTAGAGAAGGCTTCTGAGAGTCCTTGGACAGCAGGGAGTTCAGATCAGTCAATACTTAAAGAAATTAACTCAGACTACTCATTGGAAGGACAAAAACTGAAGCTTTAATACTTTGGTCACATAATAAAAGGAGCCTCATTGATGCTTGGAAAGACTGATGGCCAAAGGAGAAAGGAACAACGATGGAAGAGATGGATAGAGAGGGTCATGGAAGCAACGCACATGAGTCTGGAGCTTCGAAAGATTTGGGAACGCTGATCAGTGCAATGCCCGAGCGCGAGTCCAGGACTCGTGAGGAAACACGCTAGCCCCACCCCTGGCTAATTAAGGACTCAATGCAGACAAAAACGTTTTTTCTTTTTAAACATGGCCAGTGAAGGAATTTGTTCTGCTTGGACTACACACGTCTGTTATGGGTTTTGTTTCTCAAAGGGGGCTGAGCAGGTGCAGGACGAAGACAAGCTTTATTTTCATTGCCTAAAAGCAGTAAGATTGAATTTTTTTTTAAAGTGCTCATATCTTCAGTCCATTTCATGTGCTCATCATTTGTCCACATTAGTGGTCAGTGCCATCTGCACTGAAAACCTTCCAGAAGGCGGTGCACTCTGTCACCTCCTTACCTCCTTCTGGTAGCAGAGTTATAATATAAAGGAGTTCCCCAGGTACTCCAAGCCCCTACATAAAGCCAATCCTCCTGACAAGGTTCCAAGTAGAGCAAGCCTTCCTCACCACACCATCCTGGCCACCTCTCTGAGCCACAGAAAAGCCGTACAATGGAGTGGCTGGCATCGCCTTACTTTGTGGGTCTACACACACACACACACACACACACACACACACACACACACACACACACACACACACACACATGCACGCACATGGCTGGGAGTCTGGAAGTGTTATTATTGAGAATCTTTCTTTCTGATTATGTTCAGTGTAGTTAAGGAAATAAAGGTCCTGGGCCCAGTCCCTATCCTACCACAGTGACTATTCTCTGTAGAGTACTGTGCAGGTGAACTGCTTTTCTATAACTGAATAAAAGTATTAGGATATAAGCTCATCAGTAAGCTCAGTGAAAATAGGGCAACAGCCACTACCTGCACAGCAGGGACGGCCTGTATTTCTTCCACAAGGGCTCAGCATTTTGAAAGGTTTTTGCTGCGTGTGGTTGGCAGAATGAGCACTTGTACGGTGACATCTACTCAAACTGCTGCTAAATCATTCACAGATCAGTCTTCATGGACCTGAATGTTTGGGAGGGACAGTGGTGCCCTTCTCTGAAAAAGGGAAGTCTGGGAAAAGGGCGGATTTAGGGGAGTGCTAAGTTCCATTTTGGACCCACTGAGTTTGAGATTCTTCCAGCGGATAATATCGAACAGGAGATAATGCGGGGCTGGATATCAGGAAGGAGACTAGTCTTGTTATCTAGGCCTAGGAATCATATAAAGATAATAACTGACCTCATGAAAGCTGGCAGTCATTAAGAATGCAGAGAATAAAAAGGGAAGAGGTCCCAGAGCAGAGCCGGGGCATTTACTCACTGAGAGGCAGGGATACAGATAATGATCCAGCAAAGGAGACCAGAAGAGTCAGACAGAAAGGAGGCCTGTCTGGAGGCTTTCCAAAGCGCCAGAGAAGACAGAAAGGGCTGCCCCAAGAGGCCAGATGCCTGGGGCTTTTACTGGGGGGAGCGTGCACAGAGCACGGTCGCGTCTTCCCTTTTTTTAAACTAAGGGATGGTTTGGGGACATGGTAAAAAAAGGTAGCAGGCTGTGTAGAAACAAAGTATGTCAATGAAAATGTACTGAAATCAATAACAAAAGCAGAGAAGGGGGGGGGGGTGAGAAATGGAGAGAAGGTGGGCAAGAGGAAGAACAGGAAGGGAGAAAAAGGCCAGAAATGCCTGAAGAAGAGATGGAAGCCAACCCAAGGGGACATGGGGCTCGGGGAGTAAGATCTGGAGGATCTGTTCTGACTAAAATCACCCCGGATCAGAAGGGGCAGAGTCAGAACTGGGACCTGTCAACACAAAAAAAGGAAAGCAGCATCTGTTTGCTACTAGTCAGGGCAACTAACATTTGTTAAGGGTCTACTACGCGCTGAGCCCCGGGGAGTTCCCAGACCACCAGCTCGCACCGGGGCTGGCCTCCCTCTAAGGATCTCTGGCTCTAGCCTGGGAATCCTGTGGATCACACCTTTCCATTCTCATCAGCTCAGTAATCAATCCTGTCATCTGATAGAAGAGCACACCACTACAGACCACATACTTCACACTGCTCCCTTAGTCCAGAAGTGCCTTCACACTCCGATGACCTTTGGGCCTGCTTTGCCAGCGGAGGCCCCGCAAGCAGCCAAGCTCAGAGCTCGTCCTCCTTCCCCTTCACCGCCCCTGCACCCAACACTCCCCAGCACTTTCCCAGACCCTCAGGCTCCCAACCTAGGAGCAATCATTGTCTCTACCCCCAGATCCAAGCTGTTGCCAAGGCCTCCTGATTTTCCCCAGCAACCTCTCTTTTCTGATACTGCCCTCCCACCACCCTCACCCCCAGGCCCTCATCACCCCTTGCCTGGGTGGGGGAGCTGCCTACCCCGAGGCTCTCCCCACTCTAACCCCTCCTCCATTCAGTCACTAAAGTCATTTTCCTAAAATGCAGGTTCAACCATGGACCTTCTCCCCCCCCCCCCCCCCACATACATTCATACATACACACAGATTCAATTCTGAAGGGTTAGGGAAGGCTTCCCGTAGACGGTGGGCTTTTCATAGGGACTTGAAGGAAGCCAAGGCGGTCAGGAGAGAGGAAGAGGGAGGATATTCCAGGCCAGAGAGAATGGCTGGAGCAAGATAGGAAGGCTTGTTCATGGGACAGGCAGGAGGCTGATGTGTCAGGGAGCAAAGGAGAAGGAGCCAGAGAAGGGAGAGTGCAGAGATTATGAGGAGCTATGTAGAGCAGAGAGGAGGAGGAGCACTTGGAGCCCAGGTGGGAGGGGAGCAGGGCCTGGCCCAGGGTGGGGCAGCGCCAGAGGAAAGATGAGGTCAGTTTGTGAGATATTACAAAGGTGAACTTGACAGGCCTCGGGCCTTACAACAACCTGCAAAGTAGGTGCTATTGTTACGTCCAAAGGCTAGGCGGCCTGGGCGATCCCATCTGAATGCAGCGCTCTACCCACTGCACCACCTAGCCCAGCAGAGGAGTTACTGATTCTGGACAGCTGTGCCCATCAGCCAGCTGCCCCAACCAATGATCCTAAGTGCTTCCTAGATTCTGCCCTGGACTGTGGTGGGCACGGCCCGGGGATTACAAATACAGTAAATGGCCCACCCCCTCCTTCCAAGGAGCTCTGACCAATGGGGAAACAGGGCATACAGAACCAACCCAGAGAATCCCATGAAGCAGCTAAAGCCAAGGCATCTCCCTGCCTAGGACCTGAGGGCTGAAAAGGGCCTTAGGCAGGGTCCCTTCTCCCTGAGGGGCCCCAACAGGCCAAGACCCCCGTTAGCCAAGCGTGAGCATCGAGTTAAAGATTATCTCTTCTGGGCCTGGGATCATACTAAAGCACCAGGGATATAAGGGGAGGCAAAAGACAACCCCCAGCCCTCAAGGGTCAAGCAACTGGGCCAACATGCAAACAGTTCTGTACAAGAGGGAAAATGAGGTCCTCAAGAGGGGAAGGCTCCGTCACATGCCAGAGGTATCCAAGCTTCCCTCAGGGACAGACCCCAAGCCCTAGAACATCCTGGACCACCTCTTTCTTGCTCCCGCAGAAGACCACAGTGCCCAAGGCGCTCTCTCGGCAACGCCTTCCCATCCTGGAGGTTCTAGGTCCCACCTGCTGTATGAGGCAGAGAAGGTGGGCTACCGGGGCTATCCCAGGCCTGAGGCCGTAGCTCCAGCCCCATGACAGGAGCCGATGGCCGTCCTGCTCTGAAGGGAATGATTTACAGATCCACGTGCATATTTTTGTTCAGCCTCGAGTATATATTAAGCATCTATCATAAGCCAAACACCATTAGACTTCTGTGGATACAAATTCCATTCATGAAGCAGTCCCTATCTGAAAGGAGCTTATGTTCAGATTAGTTCAGCAGAATTTGAATAAAACTTGTGGCCCCTCCAAGGATAGGGACAGACTACATCCTCCTCTTCCCCTTTCCCCCGCCCCCCCGTGAAGAATGCCCCTGCTGCAGTGGGACATCTGGAGACCTTTACTCTCAGAGGCTCAGTTATCAGGGGCAGAATTCACTGGCACAGACAGCTACTTGGGTGAGGGTGAGGGGGGACGTTTTGCTTTCTTTTTTCCTGCTTGAATAGTATTTACATTGGTGCCCACCAAATATCACCAGGCTTGGATTTACAAAGGCAGATAAATTATGGGGGGATGGGAGGAGGATTCCATTTTACAGAAGGACTGATACCATGTTCCACTAAACAGCAGTCCTTCTTCTCAGAGGGACTAATCTTTAGGAACATGCCTATTCTAAGACAGGAGGGAACAGAGCACCTGAAGCAGTTACAGGGACAGGAGGCCAGTGCCACCTGAGATGCTCTGGGATGGAGGCCTTTCACCCCCCTCCCAACAACAGGCTGTCCTTTCTGGTTGGGCCTTCATATCAGGGAGTATCGTCATCACACAGCTGGAGTTGGAGCCCAGGCCATAGATGAGGTCTTATAAGAAAATTGGGCCCAGTTAAAGTGGCCAAGGAGCCACAAGCTGGCCTGTGCCATGGCTCTTGGACAGCACCGGTTAAATAACATAGAAGCTCCTGAAGAGCCAGCTGATACAGATGGGCCCAAGATGCAGAAAAGATGAGCCGGTCAGAAGAATCCTGACCACGTAGGCTGGCACCATCTCTGAGACACTGACAGATGAAAAGGTTTGCCCCGGGTGGCACGGCCGTTACTGGGGAGCCTTGGTGCTCAGGACAGCTCCCCAGCTCTCACACCATACTGCCCCTCCAACCGAAGGGATCCTTGGACAGTGTCCTGGCATAGCACCGCCTCTGGACTTTAGGGAGGAGCACAGAAGCAGGGGACTGGCTGACAGACACATTCTTCTAGCAACAACGTCAACTTCCATGAGATGTCTTCCTTCATTGCTGGAGAGAAGATTTTCCAGTTGTATACCTGTGTCCTAACTATGTTTTGGTAGGTTAATGCTTAAATGTTGTTTGCCTTTTGCAGTTATTTTGAATGGAATTCCTCATCATTCCTTCCCAGTAAGAGCCTAACTTCCAACTCCTTCTCATCATGACTTCTTTCCTCCACAGGAGGATGACTTTGGTTTCAGAGACACACTCGAGATCGATGACATCCTCCCTTAAGGATGTGCTCGCACTGACCACAGCTGGCCCTTCCGGAGAAGTGTGGCCCAACAGCTCTCTGCCTGTAGGGATGAATTATTTATTCTTCCTACATATCCTTCCTGAGAACTAAACAGATCAGGCTTGATGGATTCCCAGTATTCTGACCTACTCTCTGCAAGGTAATTTGGCATTTCACAGACAGAAACAATGAGATTTTTGAGGACCGTGTGTCTGATATTCCAGAACTCCCACCTCTTTTCTTTGGAGATATTCACACTGTAGTTTGCTTTTCCTGGAAATCTGCCTAAGATGAAACAAACTGAAGAGAAAAGGCTACAATAACTCATAAGAATGCATGTTCCTTCTGAATCTAATCTAATCTATTCGGAGTCTCATATTTAAAACATATGGAAATAGACTAAAAATTTTACACTTAGATTTTTACTTTTCAGGCAGTCAATAAACATTTGTTAAATGCCTATTATATGGGCAAGACACTGTGCAAAGCAGTGGAAATTTTTCTAGTTTCTTTTCCAAATAATTGTGCAGTAAAAAAGCTATATATTCTCCATGGAGCCATGACTACCCCTCTCTTTGAGCTAAAAAGCCCAAGACGCTTCTCCTCTATGTCCTCTTATATAGTCTTCTAACAATAATACTCCATTCACTGGACTCTTCCTTCACTTACAAGCTGCTGTGGAAAAGAACAGAGCTTTTCTCCCATCTTTCCCCTGGCTCCCTGAAGGAGCTACATCAGTCCCATCCTTCAATAGAGGATTCAATATGACCTAAGCCCTTTGAAAAACGTTTTTTCTACCCTTGCCTTTTCCTGTCCAATCGGCTATCTATTCCTTAGCCATGGTCTGCTTCCCGTCTCATCTCCCCTCCCTTCCACTTTGCCCTGTCTCTGGAACCTCCACCCACAGCTCCCATGTGGAAACGTCTATATTGGAGACATTCCATGATACACTTCCTGAGTCCTTCCTCACTGCCTGGTAGCCAACCCTCCCCTAAACTTCAGGGGTGGCAAGTAAATGGCAAGATCCTGTCATCTGATCACATTAGAGATTCTGAGATTCACCAGAGCCCTTCCAGGAGCTACCGGAACTGCCATCAAGCCAGGACCCAAAGTCCTACATCAGCCTGGATGCCACCTGCCCTTTGTGTTCTGAGAATGCAGGAGATGGAAGACGCCATGCACACGGCACTTTGCCACCCTCAAAGCACCAGGAAGATGGCAGCCGTTACCCGTCTCCCAACCCTGCAAGCTAGGCTGGATTCTCCATAAATGAAATGGAGGCCGTCCTTGCAGGCCTACAGGAAGGCTCCTGCTGCTGACAGCCCTTTCTGCTTATCCTGAGCAGCTCCAGGCTCAATCTGATGAAAAACCAGGAGCAAATCAGGTCACTGAATCAGCTTGATTCATCCTCAGGGCCTACCTACAATGACTAAAATCCTACAGTCATGGCTAAGTAAATAAAAGGCTGACTGTTACTGCTGAAGGACCTACAAGTATCTCATTTTGTTCTAATGTGAAACCTAAACTGCCTGGTAAATGGTCTGAGTCAGGCCTCGGCCAGACAAACAGTGCAGGAGTAGAGGACTGGAAAACAGGGCACTCACTCAGTGAACTGGGGTCCACAGAGCATGCGGAAGGAGGCGAGCCTGGACAGCCTTCATGTTCTCAGGGGTGGCCTGGGGAAGGCTCCAGAGAGGGCGGTCAGTCTCTGTGGGGAGTGCCTCGAACCCATCATGGGGGAGCACACACTGCCTGTGGCCATCCAGCAAGAAGAGATGGGAGGGGTGGCTAGGTGGTGCAGTGAATAGAGCACTGGCCATGGAGTCAGGAGAACCCGAGTTCAAATCTGGCCTCAGACACTTGACACATTTACTAGCCGTGTAACTTTGGGCAAGTCACTTAACCCCAACTGCCCTCCAAAAAGCCAAAAGGCCAAAAAAAAAAAAAAAAAAAAAAAAAAAAAAAAAAGAAGAGATAAGAGGGAGAAGGCTCTGCATCACTGAGATCCAGCAGGCCCAGATGGTCAGCCTGCTCATCCAGGCTTCTTCCAAATCCCACTCAGTTGACCCTCAAAGCAGCCCAGAGGGACCTCATTTGGAGGAATTAAGAGCCCTCTCCTCCCTGTGGCGCTCTGCTCACTAGCCATCCCAGAAGATAAACAACCTGAACACTAATCACACCTCACAGGAGACAGACCTTGTTGGACGTGGGAGCCAGGGCAGGCCACTGGAATTTAGCCTCAGTTTCTCATGTGTAAAAAGGACATAATCCCAGCATCTTCTTCTTAGGATTGCTATGAGGATCAAACGGCCTAACATATGTGAAGTGCTGTGCAAACTTGACCACATAAATGCTAAATATCATTGCTGGGACCAGACGCCTGTGTCTTAACAGCAGCTGGGGAAAGGGCCAGGGAGGCCTAGCCCCTCTGGAGAAGGGTAACACGGGCGGCTCCAAGAAGCTGAAGCACACACACGCACACAGCAGCCATGGCCACCTTGCAGAGGGCCTAAATTGGGCCGAAGGTGACCACCAGTGAGCTAAGGGGATGCCGATCCCAAGCATGTGAAAGCTTTCCCCAGGAGAGGGATGAGGGAGAAGGATCCACGTTACAACAGGCACTGGTGCTTACAGCATGGTCAGATGCCAAGGCCAGTCACTGACTCTTGCTGTTCTGTCACCTGACTTCACAACTCAGTACCATAGCGAGGCTTACGACCGTGCAACTCTGCCTCACTTAAACCCCAAGGCAAGAACGTAACCACCCAGCGGTCATCAGTCCTCTTCAAGAACAAAGGACATGCGAGAAAGGGCTGGGCACCGGGCCACACACTTTACAGATACCACTACCACACTGGATCCTCCCCACAGCCCTGTGAGGTGCCATTAGAATCCCCATTTCACAGCTGAAGAAACTGAGGCAAACAGAGTTTAAGTGACTTGCTCAGGGTCACAAAGGCAATAAGTGCCCCAGGTCTTCCTCGATATCTTTCCTCTACCAACTGAGCGACTGCCCAGTGATACCAGTGATGGTCATCGCCATCCAGCCACCTCAGGGAAGCCTCATGGAAGAAGAACTTCCCCAGGCTGCAGAAATCCCACCTGGGAGTGAGGCAGGAGGGTTCCTGCTGAATCAGCCAATTGGAACTGGTATAAAAAGGGAGAAGGGACCATTGTGGGACCTCAGCAGCAAGAGAAGACAAACCACGGCAGGGCCCTCGAACTGCAGGACGAGTCAGCAGTTGTGCTGAAAATGAAGAAGGCAAGTTCTGGGGGTGGCTCAGTGGTGCAGTGAATAGAGCCCTGGCCCTGGAGTCGGGAGGACCTACATTCAGATCTGGCCGCAGACGCTTGAAACTTACTAGTCGTGTGACCTTGGGCAAGTCACTTAACCCCATCTGCCCTGCCTTCCCCCCTCCAAAAAGAAAGAAAGAAAAAAAGGAAAAGAACACAAGTTCTGTTTCTCTCTCAACTTTGGAATCAAAGAAGCCCACGTTTATCTTTGTTGCAAATCCCCGGAGGGAGGCTAAATTCAGCCCAGAAGCCTGGAGACATTTCCAAAATGGAGGACACAGTTGCCACTAGCACCCCAGCATTTAGTTAAAGGCAGGCATTTTTAAAAAGGTCCCTTCCACGCACACCCCTTCTGAAGCCTCATTGCTGGGACCGGACCGGCCACTGGGAACGTGGCTCCAAGGGATACTTCCCCAATCCCATCAGAGACAGTGAATGTATAGGCCTAGGAGTCTGCGGCTTCCTGCTTCCACTGTTACCTAGTGTCCTTATCCCCAACACAGTAAAGTGGCCAGGACCCAGCAGCAGAGGCACCCACGTGACTCCTGCAGATTACAGGAGGAACTCACAGCAACCTTCTGCGCAGGGTGGCACTAGGTCTCCCTAGCAATGCCCAGGCCTATGACAACACTGTTCCAGAACAGAGGCGAGCGGCAGCAGACATCACAGCCCTGGCGTGAGCCGTGACAACAAGCAACAGGGAGAGTCAGGGTCCCGGCAGCATAAGATGCGAGCAGGCAACAGCTGACACAAACAGAGGGCCCTGGAGCGGAGGCCGGCTCAACAGCACCCAATGGCAACAGCAGCCCAAGGCATGAGTGGGCATGGGAATGCGCATGGGGTGAAACTAACTGGCTCCTTCATAATGCTGCTAGCACAATACCAATGTTTTCCCGGATCTTACACAGAGACGGCCTGGAGGACCAGGCCAGGTAGTGCTGCTAGTTTTGGTAGCAGTAGGCTGGCTTTTTAAAAGCAACACCTCCCCGCCCAAAAGGAACAGTTGTTCTGAAGTCTATCATGGGGCAAAGCTTTTCTGTGACCCCCTTCCCTACCCTAGCACCCTACACAATGCACTCAGAGCTCAGAGGAAGATGGAGGCCGTTGCTGGTAAGCCGAGGGGAACCTCCTGCACCTGTGATATGGCTCAGGGAAGACGCTAGAAGGGTGGCTGTCGCAGCTGTAGCCCTCATGTTCCTACTACCTTGTCACGGTGAAAGATCTAAAGGGATGGCCAAGATCATTCAGAACCTTAGAAGCAGCACATGGTCTTTCTTCCTAGGATTTTCATTTCATCTTCTGATAGCAGGTTTCAACTTCCAGGTCACACGATGAATGAGATGCAGACATTTTCTATGATCCCTTCAGCCTAGGACTCTCCAAAACAGAAATTCTGGACCAAAGAAAGAAATTTTGTGTCCGTGCCTCAGGTCACCGAAAACCCAAAAGAAGGCTAGAAAACAACCAGGAATTGACGTCTATCCTGACACCTATCCTCTGCGTCCCTCTCCTCCCCCCGACCCCCGCCCTGCCCCTGCAGGCAAAGGGCTCAGACAAAGCCCAAGCCCAAACCCTGCCTCTGTCCAGCGCCAGGCTGCACAAGTCTGCTTCTGCCAGGACAGAGAGTGCTCTGGGGGCAGAGCAAGGAAAACGTCTGCACTGCAAAAGGCGGGGGAGCCGAGGCTGGTGGGAAAGGGGCAGGATGTGTGCCTGGCCGTGGAACGGGGCCCTCCCCACTCCAAAAACCACGCCTGGAGCAGCCTGGAAGCTCTCTGAGCTGCCACAGCTGGGACGGAGGAGCAAGGAACTGAGGGGCCAGGGCAAGACACAGCAGATGTGCGTCCAGGGGTCAGAAGGATGGCCATGTGGCACACATTCCACCAAGTCTGAGAGGAAAAGCACAGCATCCACTTGGGGCTAGCTAGCTCTGTCCCCTCCAAAATCACCTGGGGAAGAGACCTCGACTGGTGAGCCCTGAACTGTCCAGCCTGGGAAGAAGTGAAGACATCTTGAGACCCCAGCCTCGAAGGAAAGCACCATCAGAGAGCACAGGCTCAGTGAGTAGAGCACTGAGCCTGGAGTTAGGCAGACCCAAATTCAAATCTCATTTCAGATGCTTACTAGCTGTGTGATCCTGGGCAAGTCACTTAACCTCTGTTTGCCTTAATGCACCTGAGAAGGAAACAGTCAACCAATCGAGTATCTTTGCCAAGAAAACTCAAAGACCTTGAACATAACCAGATAAATCAACAGGGAAACCAAAACCAGCAGGAAGAAAGGCGGCCCAACAGCTCAAGTAAGAGCTCAAGCATCTGAAAGGACATACCACAAAACAAAGAAAAACCAGTCCGACGCTTGATGAGACAAAGGCCCCTGTGGAATGTGAGAACATGGAACAACAACACACTGTGCCCAAGTAGTTTCAATGACAATTATGAGGGCAGATTTTACAGCCTGCACAGAAAACCCCAAATCTAGAATATGCAGCGGCAAGCCTCGGCAAAGACACAAAAAGGAGAACAGGGGGTTGGTATGGCAAATATACAGGGGCAGCTGGCTGACACAGTGAGTCGAGCACCAGCCCTGGAGTCAGGAGGACCTGGGTTCAAATCCAGCCTCAGACACTGGGCAAGTCACTCAACCCCAATTTCCCCCTCCAAAAAAAAAAGGAAGGACAACCCAGAAGAGCTGTCAAAAAAAAATATTAAAAGAACAAATGTTCCCTATGCAAGCAAGAGGCCCACTGACCTCCCAGGTGATGCCCTGACTCACAGATGAACTGGATTTCAGGGAGGCAGAGCTGCCCAGGCCTCAGCCTCACTTCCCTTCCAGGCCCATCAAAGTCTAGCGCCAAGACAATGGTAAGGAGGCCTGGTGATGGCCTTGGCACCTTGAGCACCCCACAGAGCCTGCTGCAGCAGCCTTCATGGACACTGGGACATGTTCTTATCCACCCATTCTGCTGCAGGAAATTTTCACATGCTTGGGGTAGGCACCCCGAACTCATCGATGGTTTGAGGCCACTTGGTTACCCTCAACCTGGCTCATCTGCCAACCGAGTTTGAGCCAGATATGGTGGCTGCTTCTTGGAGCCACCAGTGAATGCTGGGTGAATCAGGTGGGCACTGAAGGTGGATGAGAAGCCCTTACAGCAGAT